>CM053562.1:56008273-56282623 GCA_028646485.1 Cryptoprocta ferox
GAGAGTCTCTTATGTTTTGTCCCCCTCCCTGTTTTTATATTATTTTTGCTTCCCTTCCCTTATGTTCATCTGTTCTGTATCTTAAAGTCCTCATGTAAGTGAAGTCATATGATAGTTGTCTTTCTCCAACTAATTTCACTTAGCATAATACCCTCGAGTTCTATCCGTGTAGTTGCAAATGGCAAGATTTTATTCTTTTTGATTGCCGAGTAATACTCCATTGTATATATATATATATATATCACATCTTCTTTATCCATTCATCTGTTGTTGGAGATTTGGGCTCTTTCCATACTTTGGCTATTGTTGATAGTGCTGCTATAAACATTGGGGTGCATGTGCCCCTTCTAAACAGCACATCTGTATCCCTAGGATAAATAGCCAGTAGTGCAATTGCTGGGTCGTAGGGTAGTTCTATTTTTAATTTTTTGAAGAATCTCCACAATGTTTTCCAGAGGGGCTGCACCAGACTGCTTTCCCAGTGAATAACATTTTTAAATGTTTATTTATTTTGAGAGACAGAGAGCATGCATGCGCACATGAGCCAGGGGAGGGGTAGAGAGAGGGAGAGAAAGGATCCCAAACATGGTTTGCATTGCCAGTGCAGAGCCCAACTCGGGACTCAAATCCTTGAACCTTGAGACCATGACCCAAGCCAACATCAAGAGTCAGACGCCCAACCAAGTGAACCACCCAGGCACCCCAAGGTCAAGCTTTAGATAACCAAACAGTTAGAAGGACATCATCATAGTCTATTCTGTTTCAGAGCTGATAATATGAACAAGATAAAAAAGTAATGTGGCAAAATTGAAAGCATAAAACAAAGATAGCTTACATAATAATATAGAGAAAAATATTCCCTAGCTACAAATTCCTCAAAATACATGGACTAGGATCCTACCCCAGGCTCAGAATTGAGAAAAAAAAAATTATATCCTCAAAGGCGTAGCTTCATTTTTTTGCCCATTTGATGTCCTAAGTCACTCATTAAGAAGTTCAGACAATCTTGGGGCACCTTGGGGGCTCAGTCGGTTGAACATCCAACTTTGGCTCAGGTCATGATCTTACAGTTCATGAGCTCAAGTCCCATATCAGGCTTTGTGCTGATAGCACAGAGCCTGCTTCAGATTCTCTGTCGCCCACTTTCTGTCCCTCCCCCACTCACACACTGTCTCAAAAATAAATAAACATAAAAAATTTAAAAACAAAAAAGTTCAGGCAATCTTACTGGAGAGAAAGACCATATGAAGAAAAAGTTTCTGAAAGAGAAACACCACATGGAGAGAGGCCACAGGAAGCCACTAGTCTGCATCTTATCCATACATATGAGGAAGGCCTTCCCAGACCTGGTGATCCAGATCTGCCAACAGCTGAATTCAACTGCACGAGTGAGTGTAGTGAACGACACATGAAAGAGAGCTGAGCTGTTCTCACTCTGTGCAAATTCCTGACTCACAAAATGTGAGCAATAAAATGGTTGTTGTTTTAAGCCACTACATTCTGGAGTATGTTGTTACGCAGCAATAGATACCTAAAACACTGGTATCGATCATTTGAATCTTCCATGTCTAGTTAGAGATTACCTGTCTAGTTAGAGATTCATCTGTCTAGAGATTACCAAATTAGTTATGCTGTGGTCAGAAGACAAACTTTGTCAGATATCCACATTGTAAAAATTGTTGAGACTTATTTTGTCCCCCCAGATGTGGTCTATCTTGGTAAATGTTCTGTGGGCAGTGAAAAAGTATGTGTTCTGCAGTTGTGGAGCATTGGTATTTATTAATGTCAATGGGGTTAAGGGAGTTGATAGTTTCGTTCAGATCTTCTATATCATTACTGACTTTTCATAGAGTTTCATTATGTAATTACCAAGATGGGGAGTTAAAATTTCTTACAATGGATTTATGGATTTATTTCTTTTGTCCTTTAGTATGGTCACTTTTTCCTTTACACATTTTGGAAGTTTTGTTATTGAGGACATAACTGTGTTGGTTCTTGCGTCTTCCTGATGAAACAACCCATTTTCTCATTATGAAAAATCCTCTCTGTCTCTGATAACACCTCTTATCTTAAAGTGAAATTTCTCTTATGGTAATATAGTCACTGAAGCTTTCTCAGCTTTCTGTTTGTGTGTTCTATATCTTTCCATCTTTCTACTTTCAACCTCTGTTTTTTTAATGTGCTTCCCTTGTAGACAATAATTAGTTGGATCTTCCTATTTTTAATCCAATCTGACAATCTCTACCTATTAATTGGTGTGTTTTATCCATTTATATTAACTATAATAATTTATATTATTGAAATTAAACCTATCATTTTGATATTTGTTTCTAATTTGTCCCATTAGTTTTGTGTTCCTCTGTTCTTCACTTACTGCCATTTTTTGGATTAATCAAATGTTTTAGTATTCCATTTGAATTCCTCTGTTGGCTTTTAATGGTATCTTTTTTGCTTTATTGTTTTAACAATGTTTTTAGGAATTATGGTATGCATTCTTAAGTTATCAATATTCTTAAGAGTTAAAATTGTGATACTTCACATAAAATAAAGGAGCCTTACCTTGTATAGTTCCATTTACCACCACCCACAAATCCTTTGTGTTTTATTGTCTTGTATGTTACATCTATGTTCATTATAATTTTTGCTTTAAATGGTCATATGTCCTTTAAAGAAATTAAGAGAAGAAACATATATATCATCTTTTATAGTTATCTATGTTTACTATTTTCAGTACTTTCACTCCTTCTAATAGATTATCTTCAAATAGCTGCCAGAAATTCTTCCCATTACCACCTACCCATGTATGTTGCTTCTCCTATTAAGACATAGAGTCCATGTCTCCTTCCCTTGAATCCGGGTGTGTCTTTTGACTTGCTTTGATGAACAAAATATGCCAAAGACTGATGCCATGCCAGTGCTAGATAGAAACCTTAAGAAACCTTGCATTTTCTACTTTTATCTTCTAGAAATCCAGCCAGCAAGTAAATAGGTTTGGGCTAGATTATTGAATAATTAAAAAAAAAAATTTGGAAAGAGAGAGGCCTATCCAGCCATTTCAGCTACCACATCTGAGTCATCAAACATGTGAATGAAGCTATTTTGGATGTTTCAACCTTAGCCAACTTCCCAGCTGAATGCAGCCACTTGAGTGAAGTAGGCCAATAACATCCAAATCCGAAGAACCAACCAACTAGGTAAGTCTAGCTAAGGCACCGATTAGGAAGAAATAATAAATGATTTTTATTTTAAACCACTAAATTCGTTACGCAGTAAAGGAAATTAAAACATTATAGGTCTCAATTTCCATCAGATATGTCATTGTCTTTTATCCTGAAGAAATTTTTTAACATTGTTTATGGTGTAGGTTTATTGGTGTTGAATTTTCTGTTTTCATTTACCTGAAAATGTCTCTTGTGTCTTTGGTTTTAAAGGATATCTTTTCTGGATATGGAATTATGAATTGGCAATTTTTGTCTTCCTGTTCTTTAAGCCCTTCCATTGTCTTTTTTAAAGTTTATTTATTTTGAGAACAAGTGAGTGATAGTGGGGGAGGGACAGAGAGAGAAGGAGAGAGAAAATTCCAAGCAGGCTCCATGATCAGCTCAGCACCTAATGTGGGGCTCAATCTCACAACTGAGAGATCATGACCTGAACCGATATCAAGAGTTGGATCCTTTACATAGGCACCCTGTCTTTATTTTTTTTAAGTAAACTCTACTTAATGTGTAGAGTGGGGTTTGAACTCATGACCCCACGATGAAGAGTTGCATGGTCTACCAACTGAGCCAGCCAAGTGCCCTGTCTTGGCTGGCTTAGTTGGGTTTTGTTTTGTAGTATGGGTTTTGTTTTGTTTTGTAAATATTCTACTTGTTATTCACTGAATTTCCTATCTGTGTAAGGTTTTTTCCCCACTAAATTTGGGTTATTTTCAGCCATTATTCCCTCAAATTTTTTTTCCATGTAATTTTCTCTCTGTTCTCCTTCTGGGATTCCAGTTATATGCATGTAAGTCCTCTTGATGTTGATAAGTTACTGAATCTTTGTTCATTTTTTTCTTTCTGATTTTTAAACCAGATATTTCTACTGATTAACTTTTTGTTATTTTTGCACTGTTCAGTCTGCTGATGAGCCCATTTAATGAATTTTTCTATTTTAATTGCTGTACTTCTTAGTTCTTGGAATTTTTCTTTTTAAAAAACATTTTAGTTATATGCTGACATCCCTTTTCTCTTCATTCATTACAGCTATGTCTTCCCTTAAGTCCTCAAAAATATTTATGAATGTTACTTAATTTTTTTTTTCCTAATCCCTAAATCTGGGTCACCTCACAGAAATTTTTTAGAGACTACTTTTCTATTATGGTTCACATTTTCCTTAATCTTTGTATGTTTGATAATAATTGTATGTTAGATAAATGTAGATAATACAGTCGGGATAATCCTGTCTTCCTTTAAAGAATAAGACATCTATGTATCGTGCAAATTAATTACTGAATGGTCCTTTTGGTTATGTTAGCTTTGGTCTTATTATTTGCATCATGTGTCCATTTTGGTTTTATACTTGGCCCTAGCATGTGCTTCTTACTTTTTTTGCATGATTCTTTCTCTTAAGGCTTGATTCTAGATTCTCAATTAACCTCCCAAAGTATTAGAGACGTTGCTGCTCTTGGGCTGGGCTGGAAATCCAATGTCTCTTAGCACTACATGATTTTTAGTATCACTCTTCAGCCTTCCTCTCGCAGCAGGCAAACTTGCCAGGCACGTTTGTGTCCCTGCACCCCAACATACATGCACACATGCACGCACACATACACACACACACCGACACCACGGCAGCTCAGGTATTGTAACCCACAAAATTCTAGCCACTTCAGTAACTTCGACCCCTGAGAGTTTTGTCCTCATCTCACTCTCATCGCCACGACTTTACTTGAACTTCACCTCCCGGAATATGGAGCTTCCTTGTGTGCTTTGTTCTCAAGTGTGACAGTCACGTGCTGCTTGTCTATCAGTGATGAAGATAGTTATTCTAAGTAGTTTGTCTAGTTTTATACTTTTTTTGTGGCAGAAAGACAAGTGCAGTCCCAGTAACTCTATTACGGTTCAAAATAGAAGTACTATGTTCCTTGTCTCCTTGTCCGTCATAGTGATAGAGACATTCACTTAGGTCAAGCTGCTTAGAAACTTTGTAATGTCTCACAGCTTCAACAACAACTTCATTGTCCATGGAGTCCAAAACCAACTTAAAAAGTACCTTTAAAAGGAGGTCTCTGAAGGGGCGCCTTCAGTGTCCGACTTCAGCTCAGGTTATGATCTCATGATTTGTGAGTTTGAGCCCCACGTTGGGCTCTGTGCTGACAGCCCAGAGCCTGGGGCCTGCTTCAGATTCTGTGTCTCCCCCCTCTCTGCCCCTCCCCCCCCCAAAATAAATAAACACTAAAATAATTTTAAAAATATGTCTCTGAAAAATAAACTGGGCAAAATTTGCAAAGTAATCATACTGAATTGATCATATATTTTTACTCATAGCTTTATGAGTATGATGTCTACCATCAGCAAAAAAATAAAACTTAATGGATAAACTTGTAAAATGTTCTACTACAATCCAACAGACAGCCTCGTATGATACTTTCATATGTTAGATGACAGCTGTGAAATTATTACACAATATTAATGAACAACTCAACTCATGGGCTTATAGTTGTCACCAATGTTGAAAAACTCTATCATTATCTGTAGCCCCAAAATTAGATCCACCTCAAAATTCTCTAGCAAAGACATTTCTTAAATCTCGTCACAATGAACTTCACAGGGATTTTTCACCCCCGACGTGACACAATGTCAAGCTTTTTAGTCCTGTATGCACACCTTTTACAAGGAGGAGACGTTGGTCCTAGAAACTAACAGCTCCTTGATCTTATTTCCTAAACCCATTCTAGCCATAAAAAAGAAAAATTACTTGTGTATTAATTTCTTTTTGACTTTTAACTTGTTGCAGCGGTCAGCAACTTTTTCTGTAAAAAGACAATGAATATCTTAGATTTTTCAGGTGATACGGCTTCTGTCACCACTCTTCCACTCTGCTATTGCAGCACAAAAGCAGCCATAGATAAATGTAAGTGAATGAGGATGTCTGTGTTCTGATAAAACCTTATTCACAAAAGCAGGTGGCAGACTGGATGTGGCCTGTGGGCCACAGTTCGCCCACAGTTGTACTGGAGTACTAATTACTGTTTAGTCTCACAACAGAGGTTTGCTTGGGATATATATGTATATATACACATACAAGTTTATTTTTTTAAGTTTATTATTTATTTTGAGAGAGAGAGAGAAAGAGAGAGTGTGAGAAGGGGAGGGGCAGAGAGAGAGAATCCCAAGCAGCTCGGAGCCACCCAGGTGCCCCATGCCTGTAACTTAAAAAATACGTAATCATACTAGTGATGATTGTTGCATCCAAACAGAGACCTACTAAAACATGATTACTGATACCATCATTCATCTCAGTCCTTAGGATAGTCACCGACTGTATATTGCTTCACTTGAATTCTCCTACAGTTAGTAGATGTTAACGCTGAGAAGTAATTTTACAGTTCCGTTGTGGAGAAACCTGATTATAATCAGGTAAATGAGATCAGCCATCACGAAGACGATATATATTTATTACAGTAATTATCCTAATAATTCCACATACTGCATCTCAACCTATATTCCCCTATGTTTTAATTAAGAAATGTGTTCTTTTATTAAGAAAAAACCCTCTACATCCATTCCAAATAATTCAAAATGGTCCCATGATTTGACTACTAACAATACAATTTATTCAGATCTAAATTTAAGATAAGACAGTGTGGAAGAGGGAACAAATGTGAGAAGGTGGAGGTAGAACAATATATGACCTTTCTTGGAGGAAGAAAAATACAAATTCAGAAGTGTGTGATGTCTATTAGAGTGGTTTAAGCTTTAATGACACAAACAAACAAACAAAAACCCTGTAAAGCAAAGTCACTGGAATGTTCAGGGCCTTTTTTTTCTTTTGGGTTGATGTTATAATCTTTTTCTTTTAGCTGATAAGAGAAACTACAAAACACAGGATATAGAGTATTTACAAATATGGGCGCTTTTTAAAAGGTTTTATTTTTAAGTCATTTCGACACCCAGCGTGGGGGTCACACTCACAACTCCGAGATCAAGTCAGCTCCACCGACTGAGCCAGCCAGGTGCTCCAAACATGGGTGCTTTTACCTCACCAGATTTTAACAAAAGTCTCAAGCAGTGCATCTCAAAGTAGGAGCGTGGTACCATTCTTACAAAGGGGACCTGGGGAATGCATGGGGGCAATTTTATTCAGTTGCCAGGATGAAGATGATGCTACACTTTCATGGCCAGGGCCAATGTTGTATATCCTGCAGCTGGTTGGACTATACCCCCTAAGATGCCAGTACACCTCTAGCAAGAAACATTTGCCTAAACAGGTATCATACTCTGGTCTTTTACTTACCTGCAATTGTGGTTTTCTACAATTCAGCCTAAAGGGATAAGGGCTCTGTGCTGTCTCATTATGTTATTACCCATATAAATGTCATTCTTGGTTTCTTTGTGTTTGTCAAGAATGATTAACTTGTTTTAAATAATTATAAGAAATAAATAAAAGCATGACTAGTGTAGGAACTTAATGATGGCCATAGCTCATGCTTTTTACTAAAGATTTAAGATTCATCAGAAGAAGCAATAAAATTCTTAGATATTCCAACAAAAATCACAACCTCTAATTGCAAACAGACAAAATATTGGGGGCTTTGAGACCACTACCATCATTCTTTCTCGTTCTGCAGAAATCCCGAAAGAGCTTAGCCAAAAATATTTTATATCCTGTAACAGAATTTTAAGGTTTGCTTTTCTTTAAGTGTATACAAAATAACATAACAAATATATGGTATGGATCTGGTATTGACTTTTAATCCCTGCTTTCTAGAGCTGTGCTGTCTTTAAATGTACCTAGTCTGAATTGAGATGTGTCATAAGTACAAAATATACTCCAGACTTCAAAGGTTTCATATGAAATAAAACATGTAAAATGTTGGGCGCCTGGGTGGCTCAGTTGGTTAAACTTCCAACTCTTGATTTCAACTTAGGTCATGATCTCACCATCGTGAGATCAAGCCCCATGTCAGCCTCCACTCTGAGCACATGGAGCCTGCTTAAGATTCTCTCTCTCCCTCTCCCCTCCTTGTGCATACACACTCTCTCTCAAAAGAAACAAATAAATGTAAAATATCTCATTAATAGTTGTTATATTGATTATAAGTTAAAATGATAATATTTTGGATATACTAGTTTAAATAAAATGTATTATTAAAACAGATTTCAGAGGCGCCTGGATGGCTCAGTCAGTTAACTGTCCGACTTCGGCTCAAGTCATGATCTCGCGGTCTGTGAGTTCCAGCCCTGCGCTGGGCTCTGTGCTGACAGCTCAGAGCCTGGAGCCTCCTTCAGATTCTGTGTCTCCTCCATCTCGCTGCCCCTCCCATGCTCATGCTCTGTCTCTCTCTCTGTCTCTCAATAATAAATAAAAATGTTTTAAGAAATTAAAAAAAAAACTTCATCTGTTTTGCTTTGCCTTTCTAATGTGACTTATTTATATACATTTTATATTCATAGCTGGCCTCATATTGCTATTGGACAACATATTCTAGAGAATTCGTGAGAAATAAGGGAACTATCAGATTATGTTTCGATTCTCTATTCAGTCATTCTGGTTTAATGTCATCCTTTCATCCTCTTATATATTCCATACCATTTCATATCCCATGTAGATTTAAATGGAATGAGCTTTCATACCTGCAGGGGACTCCTCCTCTTTCTCTATGCAATTGCTCGGTGTCCACGCTTGAATAGTCTTCATAACGGTATTCATATTCCTGTTCCTAACTTTGTACTGCATGCATTCATTAGAATGCTGAAGATTCAGGAGGTTTGCTTTTGTCTTGATGTGTCATCTGTAACAGGTCTGCTGTGACTGCATGTTACCCGGAAGAGTAGATTTTCTCCCTCTCAGTTTTTAAAGTCTCCTCCAGGAGGTGCTTTTGAACTGCCAAGCATACCTTGTGGGGGAAGTTACCTGCCCTGCTGATTTTTAATAAGAAGGGAAGTTTCTAGGGAAGGTAGTATCAAAAAAGGTCTCCTTTGTGACAGTCACTGATTTACTTAGAATCTTAACCATCCCTGATTAACCATCCCTGTTGGCTAAGAGCCAGATATGTTGCTGTTTAATTATTTAAACAACATAAATAATCAGCCTTTTAATATATTATCTCATTTGTTTCTTAAAAAAACAGTTTGGTTTTAACATTAGCCCCAATTTTATAGATGAAGAATCTAAGACTCAGAAAAATTGATGACTTGCCTAGAGTCATGCTATTGGACTTCTCATAGCTAGTTTAGTGCTTCTCATTACATTCTTTGCCTCTGCTGCTGTCTTCGGGAAGGAAGTAATTCATATCTGAAAACTATAAATGGAGAAAGCCAAACAGTCTACACTGTGGATATTGGGTTGTATAGGCCCCACCCTGGAATCTGTTCTGCATTTGCTTCAAAGCATCAAATATTTGACTTCTGTGAAAACAGTGCCAAGGTAAATTAGGTGGAACCGGACACAGGAACTTACAACATACAAGTCTGTATATTAGTGGCAATTTCAGATGTTTGAGTTTCTCTCTTTGTACAATAGAAATTGGGATAATATTTGTCAGGACTAGACAAATAGTGCATGCTGATAGATATACTTGCCTTGTATATGACTCACTCTAAGTCCAACATACCCTTTGACATGACTTTGACTTGGCTTTTTGATTGTGGGGAAGAATTTAACCCTATTGGCCATGCCCATCACAGAACTCCATTCTCCTTGGCTTTCAGAACAGGATATTTGCTTTAATTCCACTTCCATCATATGATCACTTAAAGTCTGATAGCTTTCTGCTTTTTACTCTATTAAGTCTAAGTTTTGTGCTTGATTTTCAAGGACTTGTATAATCTGACCTACTCTGACCACCAAATTTGTCTCCCACTACTCTTTACAAGGATCATTTCACTCCGCTAAGATTAGATCCCCTTACTGTCCTTTAAAGATTCTGCTCTCTTTTCTCTTATGTTGCTTTCTTCACTTGCCTTTTCCTTTCTTTTTAGAATCTGAATCTCACCTACTCACCAAGACCTAAGTCAAATTCCACCACTATCATTTACTATCCTCCTTCATTGAACTCTTTAGTGCTTAGAATTTGTACTTGTTTTGAATGTGATACTGTGTTTTCATGTTAGCACTTACTGTGTGGCAGAGTGTTGTCTGCCTCCCATTCCCCCCCCTTCTTACAAAGAGAAATGATTGTTATTAACAAGAGAGATTTGTTTATCTTTTAGGAATTTCCATTCTGAAGAATATAATAGGATCCAGAGTCCTCTTCCACCCTTGAGAGTAGGAGCCAAGATTGGGCCTCCTTGGGCGCAGCCATAACAAGTGGACCCATCTCCTAGACACTGGCCACAAAGGATGACACTGGACACAAAAGAAGTCAGAAATCTGGGAAGAGAGAAGATCTCAGGATGCCTAGCAGGAAATGATACTGTGCAGGCTGACCTGACAGAGTAAAACAAAAATGTATTTGTTGCTTTTCTGACTTGCTGTTTAAAAATAAATTTTTTAATGTTTATTTATTTTTGAGAGAGACAGAGCATGAACGGGGGAGAGAGAGGGAGACACAGAATCCGAAGCAGGCTCCCAGCTCTGAGCTGTCAGCACAGAGCCCAATGCGGGGCTCGAACTCATAAACCGTGAGATCATGACCTGAGCTGAAATTGGACCCTTAACTGATTGAGCCACCCAGGCGCCCTGTCTGACTTGCTGTTTTATAAATAATTGCAGTATTTTCATGTTTAACTAGACCTTTACTAGGATTTACCTGGTTTATAAATCTTCAGTTACCTTTAAGGATAACCATACTTTATCTCTTTCTGTGAATTATTACAAATTATTTTTCCTTGTATTATTTTTTGACAAATCTGTTGAAATATAAATGTTATTGTTTTTTATTTGAGAGAGAGAAAGAGAGAGCATGAGTAGGAGAAGGAGCAAAGGAGAGAAAGAATCTTAAGCAGGCTCCACACTTCTCACAGAGCCCAACACAGGTCTCAATCCCACCACCCTGGGATCATGACCTGACCTGAAATCAAGAGTCAGACACTCAACTGACTAAGCCATCCAGGTGCTCTGAGACATAAATACTATTTAAAAATGAGTGAATGAATGAATGAATGAATGAATACTATTTAAGTATTTAAATTATACAGTTTTCTGAGTTGTGATATAGACATACACACCTGAGACCATCACCACAAGAGAAGAAACACAACCATCACCCCCAAGTTTCTTTGTGTTCCTTGCCTCCTTTTCCTGTTACTAAGCAACAACTGTCATTATAGATTAGTTTGAATTTTCCAGAATTTTATATAAATAGAATTATATGTTTTTTTGGTTTGGTTTATTTCACTCAGGGTCTCCTTACTGTTGCTAGTATCAATAGCTCCTTATTATTGATGAGCAATATTCCAAAATTTAATATCTATTTATTTGTTGATGGACACCTGGGTTGTTGTTTGGGGCTTTTTGTTTTTTGGTTTTATGGATTTTTTTTTTTTTTTTACTATTACAAATGAAGCTACTATGAACATTTGTGAACAAGTCTTTGTGAGGTCATTCTTTTATTCCTCTTGAGTAAATACCTAAGAGTGGAAAGACTGAGTTTATATGGTAGATGTGGTTTAATTTTAAAAGAAACTGCCAAACTGGCAATTATAACCAGAGTGTCATGAGAAATCCAATTTTCCTCATCCTTGTTGACACTTGTAGTCTTTTTAACTTTAGTAATTCTAGTGGATATACACTAATACTCATTGTGGTTTTGATTTGCATTTTCTAATGATTAATGTTGAGTATCTTTTCGTATACATGTTTTCCATGTGTGTATCTTCTAAGGTGAAGTGTCTATTTAAATCTTTGGGCCACCTGTTTGAAATCGGATTGTCTTCTTATTTGTAAGTTGTGAGAGTTATTTGTATATATTCTAGGTTTAATTCTTTTGGATATATGTTTTGCAAAATTTTCTCCTAGTCTATGGCTTACTTTTCCATTTTCATAACAGTGAATATAGAATTGAGAACAAAAGTTTTTGTTTTGATGAAGTCTAATTTATAGATTTATTTCTTTTAGAGTTTATGTTTATTGGGTGTATTTAATTTATTTATTAAACATTTTTTTCTAATGTTTATTTTTGAGACCAAGAGAGAGTGTGTGTGCACGTGCATGAGTGGGTAAGGGACAGAGAGAGAGGGAGACACAAAATCTGAAGCAGGCTCCAAGCTGTCAGCACAGAGCCTGATGGCCCAATGTGGGGCTCTAACTCACGAACCATGAGATCATGACCTGAACCAAAGTTGGACATTCAACTGACTGAGCCACCCAGTCGCCCCTATTTTTTGTATGTATTTTATAGTCTTGTCAAATCCATAGTCACAAACATTTCCTCCTATGTTTTCTTTTGGAAGTTTTATAGCCTTAGTTCTTACATTTAAGTCTGTGATATATTACCAGTCATCTTTTGTATATGTTATGTGGTAAGGGTGGAGGTTAATGGACTTTGTCCATTTCATCCTAGTTATATCATTTACTGGCATAAAGTTGTTCATCATATTCCCTTGATATTCTTTTAAAGTCTGTAGGATTGGGGTGCCTGGGTGGCTCAGTTGGTTAAGCGTCCGACTTTGGCTCAGGTCAGGATCTCACAGTTTGTGGGTTTGAGCCCCGTGTCGGCTCTGTGCTGACAGCTTAGAGCCGGGAGCCTGCTTGGGATTCTGTGTCTCCCTCTCTCTCTGCCCCTCCCCCACTCATGCTCTGTTTCTCTCTGTGTCAATAATAAATAAGCATTAAAAAAATTTTTTTAAGTGTAGGATCTATAGTGATGTCCTCTCTCTTTCATTTCTGGTATTAAGTATAATCTTACTTTTTTTTTTTCTTCCTACTCAGTCTGACTAGAGGTTTGTAAGTTTTTTTTTAAGTTTATTTATTTTGAGAGAGAGAAAGAGAGAGTGTGCACATGTTAATGGGGGAAGGGCAGAGAGAGAGGGACGGAGAAAATCACAAGCAGGCTGTCTGCTCTGATGTCACAGAACTGTGAATCATGACCTAAGCCGAAATCAGGAGTTGGACGATTAACCAACTGAGCCACCCAGGTGCCCCGAGGTTTACAAGTTTTACTGAGATTCAAAAATGAACTTTTGTTTTCAATGATTTTCTGGTTTCTTTTTGTTTTCTATTTTGTTGATTCCTGATCTTATCTTTTTTATTTCCTTTCTTCTGCTTGGGTTTTAATTTGTTCTTCTTTTTCTAGTTTCTTAAGGTGGAAGCTGAAGTTCTTTATAGGAAACTTATCCGGTTTTCTAACATAGACATTTAGGCTATAAGTTTCCCTCTAAGTAGTTTCATGGTATCCAACAAATTTTGATATGTTGTGTTTTCACTTAAATTCACTGTGAAATACTTCCTGATTCCTCTTTTGATTACTTCTTTGACTCATGGGTTATTTAAAAGTTTGTTACATAATTTCCAAAATTTGGAGATTTTCAAGGTTGTTTGTTTTTTTATTAGTGATTCCTAATTTAATTTCATGTGGTCAGAAAACATATATTACCTGTCTTGAAATTTTTTAATGTATTGTTTTATGGTCCATGATCATGGTAAGTGTTCCACAGTCAAAAAGACTCCATATTCTACTGTTGTTGGGTGGAGTGTTCTAGAGACATCAATTAAGTCAAGTTAACTGTGTTTAAGTCTTCTATAACCTTATTGACTTTCTCTTACTTGTTCTATCAATTATTGAGAAAGGGATATTGAAGTCTCCAACTACAGTTGTGAATTTGTACCATATTTCCATCAGTTCTGTTTTGCTTCATGTATTTTGAGGCTTTCTTATTAGTTGTATAAATATTTAAAATTGATATATTCTCGATGAATTGATTTCTTTAGAATTATGAAACATTTTCCTTTACCCTTGGTAATAGTCTTTGTTGTGAAATCTACTTTCGCTGGAAACAAAACAAATGAGCAAAGGAGAAAAAGAGAGAAAGAGAGACAAATCAAGAAACAGATTCAATTATAGAGGACAAACTGTTGGTTATGGGGGGGCTACAAGGAGAATAGGGATCAAGGAGTGCACTTGGGATGAGCACAGGCTGATGTATGCAATTGTTGAATCACTTGATTGTACACCTGAAACTAATATAACAATGTATGTTAACCAACTGGAATTAAAATAGGGGCGCCTGATGGCTTAGTTAAGTGTCTGACTTTTGATTTTGTCTCAGGTCATGATCTCGTGGTTCGTGGGTTTGAGCCCTGCATCAGGCTGGGCTCTGACAGTGCAGAGCCCACTTGGAATTCTCTCTCTCCTCCCCTCTCATGCTTACTCACACGCACATACATGTGTGCTCTCTCTCTTTCAAAATAAATAAATAAACTTAAAAAAATAAATCTACTTTGTTGTATGTTTAAATGTTTAGTTCTTTATCAAAGAGAGAGCAAAGAAGGTGCAGAGAGAGAGGGAGGGAGAGAATCCCAAGCAGGTTCTGGACTATCAAGCACAGAGCCCAACTTGGGTCTTGATCCCATGAACTGTTGAATCGTGAGATCATAGCCTGAGCCAAAATCAAGAGTCAGATGCTTAACTGCCTGAGCCACCCATGTGCTCCATACTTTATCTGATATTAATATGGCTATTCCAGCTTTGTTTTGATTAGTGTTAGCTTGGTTTATCTTTTTTATTTAAAGAGTGTTTTCCTTTTTTTTTTTTTTAATTTTAGAGAGTGAGTGCAGGGGAGAGGGGCAGAGGGAGAGAAAGAAAATCTTAAGCAGGCTCCATGCAGAGTGCAACATGGGGCTTGATCCCATGACCCTGGTATCATGATCTGAGCCAAAATCAAAAGGCAGATACTCAGGGTGACTGGGTGGCTCTGTCAGTTAAGTGTCTGACTTCAGCTAGGTCATGATGTCACGTTTTGTGAGTTCAAGCCCCACATCAGGCTCTGTGCTTTCAGCTCAGAACCTGGAGCCTCCTTCAGAATCTGTGTCTCCCTCTCTCTCTAACCCTCCCCCACTCATGCTCTGTCTCTCTCTCAAAACTAAATAAACATTTAAAAGAAAAGGCAGATGCTCAACTGACTGGGACACCCAGCCTCCCCTAAATTGTGTTTTCTTGTAGGAAGCTTATAGTTGAGTTTTGGTTTTTAAAATGGAATCTGAAAATCTATGCCTTTTAAAGGAGTTTTTAGATCATTTACATTTAATGCAATTAATGATACGATGAGATTTAAATCTGTGGTCTTGCTATTTTTCTTCCTGTTTGTATACTCTGTTCTATGTTCCCCCTTTCTTCTTTTTCTGTCTCCCTTTGGATTAATTAAGCATGTGCTCTTTCCTCCTGGGTTGACTTACTAGCTCTACCTCTTTGTGATTTGTTGTTGTTTGTATTGCTATAGGGCCTTTAGGTTGTGCACATCTTTAGCTTATTAACAGTGTGCCTTTATGTGATATTTTATCACTTCCCTTATAGCTTTTGGTCTTTACAGCAGTATAGTTCCATTTATCCTCTTCTGCCTCTATCCAATTGTGGCCATACATTTTACCTGTACATGTGTTGTGAACCTCACAGATACTATTATTTTTGCTTTAAATAATTATCTTTTAAGAGATTTTTAAATAAGAAAAATATTTTATATTTTATATACTTTAAATAGAAATATATTTCGTATTTGCCCACACATACACATTTCTTGTATTGTTCTTTTGTTAAATTCAGATTTTCATCCGGCCATTTCTGTCTAAAGAGCATCAACATTTCTTGCAGATATGGTAGTAATGAATTCTTTTAGCTTTTGTGTATCTAAAAATATATTCCATCATCTTTTTGCTTTGTTTTGCATATTTAGAAATTTGCTTTTTGTGATGGGAAATCTTTTTTTTGCAATAGTGTTTTTGATACATAATTCATATAACTAACAATTCATCTATTTGAAGTGTACAATTCAATGGGTTTTAGTACATTCACAGAGTGTGCATCACAACAACCAATTTTAGAACATTTTTATCATCTCCAGAGAGAAATCCTGTACTCTATCTGTCTCTTCCCAATACTCCTATCTCTTCAAAAGCCCTAGAAAATCAATAATCTATTTTCTGTCTCTATAGATTTAAATGTTTTGGACATTTCATATAAATAGAGCTATATAATATATGGCCTTTGTGGCTGGCTTTTTCACTTAGTACAACATTTTCAAGGGGCATTTCTGTCATAGTATATGTCAGTACTTCCTTCCTTTTTTATCGATCTTGTATTCATATACCACATTTTACTTTATTTATTTATCAACCTGATGGACATTTGGGTTTCTGATTTTGGCTATTATAAGTAATGATGCTATGAATATTTGTATATAAAGTTCTGTGTGGCTATATGTTTTTATTGCTATCAGTTACTTACCTAGGTGTGGAACTAATTGGTTATATGTTCTCTATGTTTAACCTCTTGAGGAATTGCCATGTTGTTTTCCAAAGTGGCTGCACCTTTTTACACTCTTGGTCATTGTGTATTTTCTCTGGGAAAATGTCTATTTGAATTCTTTGCTGTGGGTTTTTTTAAAAATTAGGTTATTTGTCTTTGTATTATTGAATTTAAGAGTTCTGGGGCACCTGGGTGGCTCAGTTGGTTGAATGTCCAGCTTCAGCTCAGGTCATGCTCTCACAGTTCCTGAGTTCGAGTCCCACATCAGGCTTGCTGCTGTCAGCATAGAGCCCACTTCTGATCCTCTGTCCCCCCCCACCCCTCCCCCACTCATGCTCCCTCCCTCTCTTTCTCAAAAATAAATAAAACATTAAAAAATACATACAATAAATAAAAGTTGTTTTAAAGAAAAAGTTCTTTATATTTTTTAGATACAAATATCTTATCATATATATGAATGGCAGATATTTTCCCCCTTTCTGTGTAATTATCTTTTCACTCTTTTGATGATATCCTTTGATGCACAAAAGTTTTGAGTTTGAAAAAATCCAATTCAATTTATATATTTTTTCTTTGGTTGCTATGTTTTCAGTGTCACATCTAAGAAATCATTGCCTACTCTAAGCTTTCTCCCTGTGTTTTCTTCTAAGATTTTTATAGTTTTAGCTCTTACATTTAGGTCTTTGGTCCATTTTTGAGTTAATTTCTGTATATGGTATAAGGTATGGTTCAATTTCATCCTTTCACATATGACTATCTAGTTGTCCCAGCACCATGTGTTGAAAAGACTTCGCCTCATCTTTGATGAATATTCTCACCTGGTATACAACTCCAGAGTGTCATTCTCTACCCCTACCCCCACCCCCACTTTAAATATGTCAAACAACTGTCTTTTGGCTTCTATTTTTCCAATGAGAAGTCTTCTGTCATTTTATCTTTGCTCCTCTGTATGTAGTGTGTCTATTTTCTCTAAGTGATTTTCAATTTTTTTTTATTACCACTGATTTTAAGCAATTTGATATGCTTTGGTGTTGTTCATGTTTCTTGTGCTTGGAGTTTGTGAAGTTTTTTTAGATCTGTGAGTTTTCAGCTAATTTGGAATGCTTTTATAAATTTCTTCAAAAATATTTTCTGTCTCTGAGCTCCTTCAGGGACCCCAATTACACATATATTGGACTGAAATGTGTGCACTGATACTCTGTCCATTTCTTTTCATCTCTTTTCTCTCTGTTTCTTTATAGAGAATTTATATTGCCTTGTCTTCAAGTTCAGTAATGTTTTCTTCTGCAGTGTCTAATCTGTTATTAATCCCACCCATTATATTTTTCATCTCAGCCATTGTTTTCTTTACCTGGGTTTAAATTGGATCATTTTTATATCCTCTATGTTTCTACTTTGCATGCTTATGCTTTTATATAGCATAGCCAAAAAACAATATAACTGTGCTGTATTGTGTTATAATCGTGTCATTTGTGACAGTTTCTATTGATTGATTTTTCTTTTCATTATGGGTTGTATGTCCTGTTTCTTTGCATGCCTCTTAATTTTTATTGGATTCCAGACATTGTGAATTTACCTTGTTGGGTCCTGGATATTTTGTATTCTTTTAAATATTCTTTACCTTTGTTCTGGAAGGCAGTTAATTTACTTGGAACCATTTTGATATTTTCAAGGTTTGTTTTAAAGCTTTGTTAGAGTAGCTTTCAATCTTGGCTGACATTTTCCCCTTTACTGAGCAACTACCTGATGCCCTGCTTGTTACAGGTTTTCCACTCTGACTGGCGGGTGCAGAAACTATGCTCTACAATTATTCTTCCTGTCCTCTCTGGTGGTTCCTTCCCTGGCCTCAGGTAGTTTTTTATACACAGGTGCTTATCATTACTCCGCTGAACACTTGAAAATACCCTCTGGAGATATCTTGAGCTCTGTGTGTGCAGTTCTCTCTTCTCCATGCAGCTCTCTTCTCTCCTGTACTCTTCCATGAAAATTCCAGCTGCCTTGACCTCCATGAACTTTCAAATCTGTCTCTTCAACTCAAGGATATCATCTGTTTGAGTGTCCCTTCTCTGGTTATGGCCAGGAAACTTCACTCAGAGAGTAAGCTGAGGCAATCATAGCACTCACCTCATTTGTTCCACTTATCTAAGGGATAATTGTCCTCTACTGGTTGTTGTCTAATGTCTAAAAATTATTGTTTCATATATTTTGCCCATTTTTTTTTTAAGATATTTAACATGGGAGGGTAAATCTGGCCCGTTACTCCATCTTGCCTGGGAGACATAGTCCTCAATAAATATTTTACACCATTCTCTGAACTCTGAGTGGTTTCATCATTGGCAATAGACTGAGTTCTTTCTGGAAACTTTAGTATTAGGCCTACTAGAAGTTCCTGGGCAGGCACCATGGGAAGTTTACAATTATTTTTGTTATTACTCTGTCTTCTATTTATTTCAGATGTATTTGTCTTGTCTTCTTAAGCAGACTGTAAAATCTTTAAGGTCAGGAGCCCTCCATGTTTTATTTTTTATGGCCCCCCAACTAGACACATTTTTTTTTAACTCTTACTCAACCTTTACCTAGTGAAAATTCTATTTGAGGTGTGAACAAATAATACACTTGGGATTAGAATTTATGTTAAGCATCAAGACCACATAATCAAATGCTATTAAAAATGAATGCTTGGGCTCCTGGTGGCTTAGTTGGTTGAGTGTCCCCCTCTTGATTTTGGCTCAGGTCATGATCTCATAGTTTACAGGATCGAACCCCATGCTGACAGCTCAGAGTCTGCTTGCGATTCTCTCGCTCTCCCAGTCTTTCTCTGCTCCTCCCCAACGTGTGCCCCCTTTCTCTCTCGCTTTCCAAATAAATAAACCTAAAAAAAATGAATGCTGATTCATCCACTATATATATATGTATATATATGTGTGTGTATGTATATATACATACACACACATACACACATCCACTATACACACACACACACACACACACACACATGCACACTGGAAGAAAGGACTACCACCACCACCCTCATTGTGGTCAGATGAGAAATTTTTTCTGTGCACCTAACTTGTTAATATATTCTTAAGGCAATAATATAATAATGAAGAATGCAGATAAATGAAAACCCTGGAAAATCAACAAACTTAGCAGCCAGTTCTTCAGCAACTGAGAGCTCTCATCCTTCATGTAAAAGCATATCTGAATATTAGTCAAAGTAAATATTAGTAAAGTAATATGGAATTAGATCATTTTGGAATTTTGCCTTTTCCACCAATGAATTGTCATTAATTCTACTCTAAATAGAAATAAGAAATATTAGAATTACCTTTGTCTGCTTTATCTATTCTGGTAATGCATAGGAAAAAAATACACACTGCGATTTCATTCACTCCTTCCACAACAAATATGCCCTTAATCAACAATAAATGTATTCCAGTTTCTGTTCCATGTGTTGAAGATCCTGCTGAGGGGAAGACACAAAATGCCTTGTTCTTACAGCGTATTTTCTCTTGGTACTATTTGCATATGGAGGCTCCGTGTAGGCTAATGTGAGTTATCATGGGTTCATCCAACAAATCATTTGTTGAGTACCTCAAACATTCCAGACATTTTTCTAGGCATTTATGTTATAGCAGTGAACAAAACAAATTTCTTGCTCCCAAGGAGCTTATGTTTGGGGTAGGAGGCGGTCAGATAAACAAATGTAAGGCTGGTAGAAGTGCTCTAAAGAAAAAGCAGGATGATGAGCTAGATAATCATGGAAGGAGCTCTATTTCATTTAGAGCGAATAAGAAAGTTTTTTCTAACAGGAAATAGGGTCATTACAGACACTCGATGAAGTGAGGGAACTAGTTAGGTGGACTGTTTGGGGAAACTGTTCCTGGTTGATGCAAAATTACAAGTACAAATGTTCTGATGCAAGAGCGGGCCTGGTGAGTTTGAGTGGAACAGGGAAAGAAGAGTGTTAGGAAGTGGGGGGTCAAAGGAATGAGCTAGGTCAGATCAGAGTACACAGTGCAGTCCATCATAAAGTCATTGCATTTTAGCTGGAAATGGAAAGCAGTCGGAAGGTTTTGAGCAGAGGAGAGACATGACCAAATTTGTATCGGGAAACAATCACTGTGGTTGCTGTTGACACAGCAGACCTTAGGGAGGCAAAGGCAGAAGAGTGACAAGCTGCTGTAACCTTTCAGGTGACATGATGGTGGCTTGGCCTACAGTGTTAACATAGGAAATGGGGACACGTGGTCCGATTCTAGATGTATTTCCAAGGCTTTCGCTGAGGGAATAAAGTCAGACAAAAAATGAGTACATACTGTATGGTTCCATTTATACCACATTCCAGCAATTACAAATCAGCCTATAGGAACAGAAGAGTGTTTGGAGATTGGCAGAAGAGGGGAGGGAAGACTACCAACGAGCATGAGGACTCATCAGTGATGGATACAGTAATTATCTTGATTATAGTGATGATCTCACGGGTATATACATATGTCAAAACTTATCAGGGGCGCCTGGGTGGCTCAGTTGGTTAAGCGTCCGACTTCGGCTCAGGTCATGATCTCACAGTTTGTGGGTTCGAGCCCCGCGTTGGGCTCTGTGCGGACAGCTCAGAGCCTGGAGCCTGCTTCCGATTCTGTGTCTCCCTCTCTCGCTGACCCTCCCCCCGCTCACACTCTGTGTCTCTCTCTCTCAAAAATAAATAAACATTAAAAAAAAAAAACTTATCAAACGGTCCGCTGTAAATGTGTGCAGTTTATCATATGACAATTACACTCCAATAAAGCTATTAAAATAAAGAGCACCCAGGATTGTCTGATGGGGTGGATTGGGTGGGATAGAAAGGGTTGTCATGAATGGTTTGTAAGTTTTTGACCTTAGCATCTGGAAGATGGGAATTAAAATGGCATTTATTGAAATATGGAAGACTAAAGGAGCTGGGTTTGAGAGAGAAAATAGTTTAGTTTTTAACAAGTTAAAGCCTCTCATTAGGCACCCCTAAGATTCTAGAACAAACACAGGGTAGAAAAGAAATGAACCCCTAAGGGCACTATCCTTGGATGGCCAGTGACCTTATCCATTGTACATTGTCTCCAGAGAATTACGGGAACTACACTGGACCAATGGGTCATCTCATGGCCCCTATAGTCAAACAACTGTGAATATCTATGTGAACATCACATCTTTTTCTTTATTCAACATTATGGATCACATGGACCACATTCTTTCCTCTTTGTGTTTTTTTTTTTTTCAATTTATTTTTGAGAGAGAGAGAGAGGGAGAAAGCTTGCGCACAAGCTGGGGAGAGGGGTAGAGGGAGGGAGAGAGAGAGAGAGAGACAGAGAGAGAGAGAGAGAATTACTTAAGCAGGCTCCATGCTCAGTGTGGATGAGCCAACTGAATGAGCCATCTAGGCACGCCTTTCCTCTTGCTTTTAAAGTATCCAATTAGTTTGGAAAACCAACTGATGGGTTTGGTGTTGAGGTGGATGCATAACCTTAGCAGAGAATACTGCAGTGAGAAGCCCCTGGTCACAGACAAATGCCAAGTGCTCCAAGTAGAGGCAGAACGTTACAGCCACTGTGTGCTTATGGCTGTTTTTTTTTTTTTCACATATAGATAATTCAGTTATATTGTGATTTTAAAAAGATTTTCCTTCCCCTAGTCAGAAAGTACAAAAAAATTGCATGATAGGAGGCTTTGCAGAGTTGTGATTAAAAGGATATTCCCTGGGTTTGAATCTCAACTCCATTTCTCACTAGATGTGTAAATGCCCCAATTTCCTCATCTCAAAAATGAAGATAGTAATAGCATCCTCTATTGTGAGATACTCTCGTTGTGAAGATTAGACAAATTGATACCTATAAAGACCTTGGAATAACACCTGGGCATAAAGAATCAATAAAAGTTAGCTGCAATTAATCAACTTTTCCCCTACCTGATTATTTATTCTTTCGCCGTTTTGATGTCACTTGTTATCCATTAATTTGTGGATTTCTTGGATACCTTGTCTTTTGACCCACATGTTTCCCCACAACCACCCCAGTGTCTCGCAGGCATAAATGACAGCATAACATGGAAGCTCAACGCATCTGTGTTGAATTAAATTACTTCTTCCCTGAGGGATAAAGGCCCAAGAATCTGACGACCTCAGCACTGGTTTACGTAGCCTAGCCCTAGTCTCCAAGACTCGAAAAAAAGACCAAGCCGGCCACCAGCTCCAACTTCCACCACCAACCCACCATTCCACTACTCACGCCCCTTCCCAATCTAAGGGGATCACGAATGGGACCCCCCCCCCCCGCCAGGAACCCCTGGGAGCCTCAATCCAGAGACTAACCGTGGCAACTCGTGGGTGGGATTTGGTAGTTTGACAAAGCAAGCACGGAACCAAGAGTTAGGGGGGTGGGAGGTGGACTGGTTGAGCTGGACCAGAAATAAGCAGCTGCCAGAAAGGACCCGTGTCGGGACGGCGGGGTGGGGGTGGGGGGTGCTCCAAGGTCGCAGAGACCGGTGAGCGAGGAATACGAAGGGGGCGCGCGGGCGCGCGGAGACGGGAGCGCGGGCCGCGCGGGCCGCGCGCGCACAGCGCCCGGTGGCGGGTTCGAGCCCCTCGCCGAGGCCGCGCTGACGTGTCGCCCGGTAACGCCACGGCCTCCGGCGCCGCCCCGCCCCGCCCCGCCGCGCGCCCCGCCCGCCCGCCGCGCGCCGCCCTCGGCCCCGCCCGCCGGCGCCCGCCCCGCCCCGCCTCCGCGCCGCCGGCTCTCCGGCGGTGACCACAACATGGCTGCGGCGCCGGGGCTGCTCTTCTTGCTGCTCTTGCTCGGGCTGCCCCGGCGGGTGCCGGGCCAGCCGCACGCGGGCACGAACCGGCGCTTTTCGGAGCACAAGCTGTGCGCGGACGACGAGTGCAGCAGTGAGTGGCCGGAGGGCGGCGGCGGCGGCGGCGGGGCCGCGCGGGGGCGGGAGCTGGGCATCCCCTCTAGCCGGCGGGGGGCGCAGGCCGGGCGGGCACGGCGCCGGGGTGGGCGCGCCGTCCCCTCGGCCCTCGGCGCCCTCCGGCCGCGGCCGGGGGGCTGCGCCTCCCACTTGTTGCCAGCGTTTCCCTTCCCTCTGCCGGTGCGGCGGGGTCCTAGGGGTGGCGGTGGCCCCCGGTTTCTCCGGGGGCGGCTCGCAGCGCTAGCTCCCCGCCCGGCCCCCAGGGGAGACGGGGCACTTGGGGTGCGCGCCGCGCGCCCTGGGCTCCCCGTGCCGCAGCGAGCGCTCTCCTGCCCCCGCCGCGGGGGACCTGGGGTGGGTGCAGTCGGGGCGCCGCTGCGCCCAGGGCTTGGCGGGTGCGCTCCTCGCGGCGGGTCCGTTGTGGGGCTCGGGAAGTGCGCGCTGGCGCTGCCCTTCGCCCAACCGCTTTCTCGGATTTGGGGCTCCTACCGCCTTCTTGACAGGGATCGGAGTTTGGGTTTGGGACGAGCCCGGAGTCCAAGCATGCAGTGTGTTCCAAGGTCTCCTCCCCGGCTCTGCCTCGGTCCTGTCATTTCTGTGCTTGGAAGTCCCCTTGCAAACAGCCAGGCAGGGAGGGCACCTTAGGAAGGCCAGACGCTTTCGCTCTCGAAAGAGGCCAAGAATCTGCATTGGCCACCTGGGACCGGCAGCCTCCTCTTCTTTGCGCAGGAAGCGGAATTGTTCCTCGGTCCTAGATTGGGGGTGGGGGATGGACTGTGGGCGGCGAGGAGGCCGGAGATGTCCAGAAATCCGATGAAGAGGATTATTAAAGTAATCGTAATGAATTCCCCAAGGGTTTCATAAAGCCGACCGGCTTTAGCCTTAGTCACTTGTGTTGTTGGACTCTCTTCCTCTGTGTTTGTGGGACCAGAATCATTCCTACCGCCTCCTGGAGGGTCTTGAATAACCTTGTAACTTAGTGATAACCGCCTTCGGAAACGGTTGTTCATAAATTGTAAACAACACCTTTAGAAAACATGTTCCTGCCGAAGACGCCGTAAGCCTGCACTTTAGCTATTTATATTCAAATTGGTGCTATTCAAAAGCAAATTTCATACTTGGGAGGAGTTTGTATCCACTGCCACACCATTCAAGAGGAGGAGGCGTCTTTGCATCTTTGATTTGTGTTAAGCCTGTTCCTAGAGGTAACCTAGGGCTGAAGCAACGAAACGCCACAGAAGTTGAACCCCTTCCATAGTTTTGCCCTCAGTTTCCTCTTTGCAAACCCAGATGATTAGCAAGCAGGGTTGGCTAAGACAGAACGCTTGCTATGCTTTGCTTTCAAGGACTCCCGGACTTGGGTTCCTCAAAACCATAAGGTTACCTGGAGAATCACATCGCAGATGCTTCCTCAACCCAGAGGCATGGTTTTGGAAGGGCCCTTCGTTGTCACATAAGTTGATAAATGGCAGGTGTCCAAACAGATGTAACCAAACACAACGGGCAGCCAGCCGCTGAGCAGGGACTAGGACTGTGTGTTGCATAAAGTGTTTGTTTAGCAAGGTGTGTGTACATGTGTGCTGTCCTTGTGTACTTTCCAGAAAGTTGTTTCCCGGTGTGCGTGATGTTATCATCTAATTTATTGTAATACATTCTCCATGATCTCTTCTAAGGGGGAACAAAAGAAACATTGCCATTTCCAGTCCTGATAGAATCCCCAATCTGAAATTGCCCATTACCTTCAACCTGGCCTTTACCCCAATTCTGTCTGAATTAGGATGCTGGACATATATGTAAAATAATCGGATTTTAGCTTCAAAATCCAAATAACCGCCTTCAAATCTACCGGCTCACCCCCCAAATACATACTGAAAGATACATTTTAGTGTATTTATTGCTAATTGGCTTTAAGAAAAAGTGTTCTTTCCATTCACCCTTCTTTTTCTCTGCTATTTAATTGCATCTATTGTCCGTTTCAACTTACATCAGAAACTGTGTATTTGGCCACCAAAAAGAAAAATTCTGCTTCTACCAGTTTCTAGATCCAGTGTGATTTAAGTCCTGCATTTTGAGATCGAAGGTAACTACTTACTGAACAATTCTCATTGTTTCGCTTGTCCCTGCAACCTGTGATGCCCACTTGTGATTTTTATGTGTAGACATAAATAAGGGTATTTCCCCTTCGTTTTTGAAAGCTTTGTAATGTTGGGTACAATCCACATTACCTACTGTCATAACAGTTTTGCATTGCCCTGTCGTGTGATTGGACCCGTAATAGGATGTGATATCCTTTCCCGTTAATTTATCCGGATGCTGTATGGGAAGAACCGCGTGGCCTCAAGTGAAGCTGACAGTGTTTACTGCTGCTACGTGGTAGCAGCTACAGCCACTTAAAGATCATGCCTTTTAGTGTTAGTTCAAGCTAATTGACCCCTTGGGGGCTCCTGGGGGCTCTCCCCAGTTCCTTATTACTTCTGCACGCAGTCATGCTTAAGCCAGCCAGCATCTGCACCTGAGTGTATCCAGTTGCACAGTGAAGGTTTTTATGTTTATGAAACAGCAAAGATTGAGGACAAGAAGGTTAGAGAGTTTCCCTTGAGACCAGCCGTGTGTGGCAGTGGACTCGTTGCATTTTGTCTCCCAGCATCGTCCTTAGGGAAAAGCAGGGAAGGTGGTCCTCTCCCCTGTCTCCTCATAGGAGATGATATATGATGGTAAAGCTCTTAAGATTTTAGATACTTGGAGCATATGAATTGGAAGTGACTGATTCCGGAGAGTTCTGGACACACTCGATTGTTGTTCGCAGAAGAAACCCTCCTTTCCTGATAAATCAGTATGGACTCTGAAAGTTGAATCCTGACATCTGTTTTTGTTTTTGTTTTTGTTTTCTCTCTTTTTCCTCCCCTTGTCTTTCCCTACAGTGTTAATGTATCGGGGTGAGGCTCTAGAAGATTTTACAGGCCCCGACTGTCGTTTCGTGAGTTTTAAAAAAGGTGACCCCGTATATGTCTACTATAAACTGGCCGGGAGACCGCCTGAAGTTTGGGCTGGAAGTGTAAGTACAAATTTGATGTAACTTTGTTTCCTTCCTGTTTATCGGCTTGTGTAGTGCTGTGGATTTAAATAACCGTTTTTTGGGAGTCTTTGATGGAGTTCACGGGTCCTCTCTGCCCAACTGGGAAAGCAGGATGGCTGACTCGCCAGCAGGCATCGAGCCTGGCCCCCAGCTGGGGCTCTGTTCCTTAAACAGGGCCGAACTGCTTCTGGTTAGTGCGGCTCAGCATCAGGTTGTGGGCCTTCTGCCGTGGCTGCTCGGTGCGCCAGGAAAGGTTGAAGTGGCGAAACCTGAAAATTCTGAACCTCATTGCCGTGAGCATTAGCCCTAATCCTGTAAACTTTGGGCAGGGCTGCGTTTCAGCTGTTCATGTTTAAAGTTGATTGTGTGTTTTTTTTCTAAATTATTATTTTTTAATTTTTTTGATGTTTATTCATTTTTGAGAGAGAGAGAAGCAGACAGGATGAGTGGGGGAGGGGCAGAGAATGGGAGACACAGAATCCTAAGAAGGCTCCAGCCTCTGAGCTGTCAGCACAGAGACCAGCACGGGGCCTGAACCCATGAGCCCTGAGATCATGACGCTTCACTGACTTAGCCACCCAGGAGCCCTCTAGTTTTCTAAATCATTAACATTTGTGAAAGGTTGGCAGCGCTGGAACAGGCAACCTAATCGTGTGTATTGGTACTGGCTTGTTAAAAGAGCAAAATGCCCTTTTCACTGTGTGTTTTCTTGTTTCCTTGTTTTGTTTGCATCTCCTGGGTCAGCCTTTTCCCCCCGCTCGTCAGACACTTGCTCCTGGAGGTCCCCCAGCTGCTGTCTCTCTGGGCAGTTTTACAGGTGCCCTGACGGCGCATGGAAACCCATGACTCCATCATATTTTGGAATTTTTTAAAAAAATGTTTAATTCAAGTATAATTAACATACCGTGGTATATTAGTGTCAGGTGTACAATATAGCAGCTCTACAATTCGATAAGGTACTCCGTGCTCATCATGATAATTGTACTCTTTACTCCCCATCCCCGATTTCTCCCGTCCCCCACCCACCGCCCCTCTGGAACCCAGCTGTTTGTTCTCAGTGTTTAAGTGTCTGCTCTTTTGTTTGCCTCTTTTTTCCTTTGTTTCGTTTTTTAAATTCCACCTATGAGTGAAATCATACGGCATTTATCTTTTTCTGATTGACTTATTTCACTTAGCATTATATACCCTCTAGGTTCATCCATCTTGTTGCAGATGGCAAGATTTCATTCTTTTTTATGTCTGAGTAATATTCCAGTGTGTGTGTGTGTGCGTGTGTGTGTACGGGTGCGCGCGCATGCGCCACATCTGTATCTGTTCATCTATTGATGGACACTTGGCTTGCTTCCATGTTTTGGCTGTTGTAAATAATACTCAGGCTTTGATGTTTTTATTTTATTTATTTTTCATTTTTAACATTTATTTATTTTTGAGAGAGCATGAGCAGGGGAGGGGCAGAGAGAGAGGAAGATACAGAATCTGAAGCAGGCTCCAGGCTCTGAGCTGTTCCTTAGCACAGAGCCCAGTGCAGGGCTCGAACTCACGAACTGCGAGACCATGACCTGAGCTGAAGTTGGACGCTGAACGACTGAGCCACCCAGGCGCCCCAGGCTTTGATGTTATTAATGAGGAGATTCCCTAGGAGTGACCTGATTGAAAGCCTTTGAGTTATTGTCCTTTGCTTTCTAAAAAGTGTGATGTGTGGACTGCTTCTTTACCGGAATTAGTAAGAATTCTTCATGGCCTTAGGATTGTCCAAACTTCCAGGAATACACAGTTCCCACTGTGGAAACTTGTACTCTCCATAACATACCAGACAACAGAAAATAAGGCTTAAGAAACCTACATAGAGAAAAATATGTTCATTTTGTTGGCATTCCAGATTCCTGGGGGGGGGGGATTTTTTTTTTTAATGTTTATTTTTTGAGAGAGAGAGAGAGAGAGAGCGCGCGCGCGTGTGGGAAGGGCAGAGAGAGAGAGACACCGAATCTGAGGCAGGCTCCAGGCTCCAGGTTCCAAAGTGTCAGCACAGGGCCTGACGTGGGGTTCGAACTCATGGACTATGAGATCATGACCTGAGCTGAAGTCGGATGCTCAACTGACTGAGCCACCCTGGTGCCCCCCAGGGGGGAATCTTGAAAAACCGACTAACTAGTTAGATTCAGCCTTTATAATTTAGGCAGAATCCTGGTTGAGTCACTATGTACAAAGAAGGATCTGTTCTGTTTCCTGTCAGTTTACCACATGAGATTTCTTGATAATCTTCACTCTTGGGAAGTTTTCTGTGTACCTAGGCTGCCTGTTTTATACATAGGTTGTTAAGTTGGAGCATTTGGGTAAGTGAACTTGACTTGCCTTTTCCTCTGGCCATATTCTTCTCTCATGCTGCCTTCGTAGGGAAGCATTGTCCTCAGCAGCCCGGCCAGAAGGGGTCTTGCTGTCTGATCATTGTTCCGGTGTCACTTTGTTTGCACTGCTCACGTGGCATCCCCTATACCACCTTTTTTTTTTTTTTAAGTTTATATATTTATTTTGAGAGAGAAAGAGCGCATGCTGGAGTGTGAGTGGGAGGGGGCAGAGAGAGGGGGAGAGATAGAGAATTGCAAGTAGGCTCTGCACTGTCAGCACAGAACCCGGCATGGGACTCGAACTCACAAACTGTGAGATCACGACCTGAGCCAAGATTAAGAGCCAGAAGCTTAACCGACTGAGCCACCCAGGCGCCCCACACCCCTTTTCCTGCTTTATATTGGAGTTGGTTTGGGTACCGTCTTTGTTCCTATAAAGTCAAAAGCCCCATAAGGAAAGGCCCACATTTTACCCATCTTCCTTTTGAATATTTCCTTTTAGGGCAGTGACACTTATTTATGTTTGTCCTGATAATAATTTTTGCAGAATTTGTTCTCTTGAACAAGTATTTCCCTCCCCCCCCCACCCAGTCAAATCAGCAGTTCCCAGGCAGGGATGATATATGGAAGCAACATTAGATATAAAAATTACTTCCAGGGGCACCTGGGTGTCTTAGTCAGTTGAGTGACTGACTCTTGATTTCGGCTCAGGTCATGATCCTGTGGGATCGAGACCCGAGTTGGGCTCCGCGCTGAGCATGGAGCCTATTTACGATTCTTTCTCCCTCTGCCCTTCTCCCCTGCTGGCGCACGTGCAATCTCTGTCTCTCTCTCAAATAAAATAAATGAATACAATAAAGATTACATCCAGTTCTGAGGGCCCATGATTCTGCAACCCTTTTTTTGTCAGATCCTAAGGCACAGAATACTGCCCAGTGTGAAAATAAGGAGAGTTTATTTTGTTTTTAGATTTTATTTTTTGAGTAATGTCTACACCCAACATGGGGCTTGAACCCACAATCCCGAGATCAGGAGTCGCATGCTTTACCAACTGAGCCAGCCAGATACCCCAAAATGTGGAATTTTATATGATCTATGGTTTCAGTGGACAGAGACTGCACAAAGATAAATGTACTTCCTTTCTCCATATATTTCTGATTTCTCTCCCTTTTCCAGATTTTCTCTTAATAGAATTTTCCTGAAAAAGAAAAACGTGTATTTCCACTCAGCCTCCCCTCTTATCTCATGAAACTTATACTTTAGAAAATTAAAAACTCTCTCGAGACCCTTAGCTTTCAAAATGGGTTTTTTTTTTTTTAAACTTATTTATTTATTTTGAGAGAGCGTGAGCATGAGCAGAGGAGGGGCAGAGAGAGCGAGAGATTCCCAAGCAGGCTCTGCACTGTCAGCGTGGAGCCCCACGTGGGGCTCAGTCTCACGAACTATGAGATTATGACCTGAGCTGAAACCAGGAGTCAGGTGCTCAACAGCCTGAGCCACCCAGGTGCCTCTCGAAATGATTCTTGTTTCTGTTCCTTAGTTTTCATCCTGCGGTCTTTTTTGGTTTCTTAGAGGTTTTGGATTTTAACTGCCAGTGTAGCAGTTTTAGATTGCCCTATCTTATCTAATCTTCAAGGCCCTATTCTAGTACTAAGACTGGCCTTCCTGTATTTGCCAGATATCACAACACACTCCTACTGAGGATATTTTAGGAGTTGGTGATAAGATAGAGACCTTTTTTCCCCATGGTGGATTGGCTCTGCCTTTCAGACTCCTTCCCATAGAGCTGCTTTCCCTTCTAGACGGAGCCAGTAGAGGACAGTGTATGCCTCTCGGGAGGACGCTCAGGGTATTTTAGCTGTTAGTGCTGTAGGTAGACAGGGTAATTTTCTCTAGGGGCTTTACCTCGCGTGAAACTAAAGCTTGACGTGTAGATTAGTATGAATTTTATTTTTCTCCCAATACTTGACAATCTGGTTTTGAAAAAGCTGCTACAGCCCACTGTATCAATAAATATATTTGCTTTTTTATTGTAGTGATCACTCATTTTAGGAATTTTATTTTTTTAAGTTTATTTATTTATTTAAGTCATCTCTACACCCAGCATGGGGCTTGAACTGAGAACCCTGAGATCAAGAAGCACACGCTCTTCTGACTAAGCTGACCAGGTGCACCTGATTTGCTTAGTTTTAGTCATAAAATATACAAACGCTTTCTCTTATGTAGGTCTTTGATCTGCTTCAGAAATCTAACTATGTGCTCTGTGTTTAGAATTAAGTTGCATGATGAAAGGAAACTTCAGTGGTTTTAGAAAAATTGGCTTTAAAATAGTCTGTACTTAATTTTCATTGGAATAATCGTGTAATCATAATAGCAATTATCTGTCTCTTGTGTTTATACCTACCTACGTATCTGTGTGTTTCCTCTCACTGCTGAAAAGTCTGTCGTTTATATTTCTTATGCAGAATTTTGATCGGTATTTGTTTCTTTTGCCCATTTTTTCATATAGGTTGGACGTATTTTTGGATATTTTCCAAAGGATTTAATCCAAGTAGTCCATAAATATACTGAAGAGGAGCTACAGGTTCCAACAGACGTAAGTTATGTTATGGATTGTTATTTTTTATTTTTTGGTTCTCCATTTTAAATTGCCTTTCACATTTATCAGTTATAGTCAGTTAATGATTTTTGAAAGTCCTTGTATTTTGGCCAGAAAAAAAAAAAACAAGTTAACATTTGTGTGTCAGGTTTTAATTTAGAATCAGGTAACTCTTAAAAATAGAAAAAAAAAATGCTTGAAAAGAGTTTATGGGAGACTATGTCATTGTTTGGTTGTCTAATACGTACAGTTATATAGGGTTTCTCTTTGCTGCTTTATATGAGAAAAAATTAAGTATTCAATATTTTTGTATGCAGTTATTAAGTTTAAGAGTTACACCTTTTTACAGGCAAAAGGAGGGAAGGTATCTCCACTAGAAAACTTTACTCATTGAATAGACATTTTAAGTGTAGAGAAATCAGATTAAATGCTAGACTATGTACTAGGTCAGAAATGCCAATTTACAATAGTTTTCTTTTTTCTTTTTTTTTTTTTTTAAGTTTATTTTGAGAGAGATTATGTATGTGTGCAAGCAAGGGAGGGGCAGAGAGAGAGGGAGAGAGAGAATCCCAAGGAGGCTGCACACTGTCCGCGCAGAGCCCAGCGCGGGGCTCAGACCCACAAATAATGGGATCACGACCTGAGCCAAATCAAGAGTCAGATGGTTAACTGCCCCTACAGTAGTTTTCTTATTACTGATTCTTCAGTGATTTAAGGGATTATAGTCACATTACAGGTTTGGAAAAGGGAGCCTGAGAAACACGGAAGAGGTCTAGTTTCAGATCTGCATGGTACTAACCGCACATCCTATAAAGCCCTGTGTGTGGGTGGGCGCACGACATCGCTCTGTGGTGACGAGGATTCTGTGTTCTGGGGTCCTTAGTCCTGCCGATCATTTTCTGGACTTTTTAAAATTTTTTTTTAAGTTTATTCAGTTTGAGGGAAAAAGAGAGAGGGGAGAAGGGACAGAGATAGGAAGAGGGAGAGAGAATCCCAAGCAGTGCAGAGCTGGACACGGGGCTGGAACCCACAAATGGTGAGATCATGACCTGAGCCGAAACCAAGAGCTGGATGCTTAACCGACTGAGACACATGGGTGCCCCTGTTTCCTGGAGTTCTAAAATGTGTAGTAATGGATGCCCACCTTCATTCAAAAATCTTTGAGCAGTTTTTTTTATAGTGCTGCAGATACGCAGGCTGCTGGCCTCAGGCCATCGTTAGATGAGATTGGCAGAATATAGAAAGTCTCAGAGCCAGTGCTGTACTTAACATTTCTTTATCATCTCGAGGGTCATAAAATCAGCCCCATTACCTGTCTGGCCTCATTCCTAATGAAGAGACTCCCGGGTTATAGGTGTGAGACAGCAGTTCATTGGTCACAGTGACCTCACTTGTTTGGGCATCTGCCATCCTAGCGTACCTCCCACAGCATGCTGCCCTCAGAATTAAGAAAGTGGCTTGGAAATGCATGTGATGAAAAGAAGAAATTCATTCCTACTGCACTGGTCAGGGCTCCTCAGACTTTGGTGAAAGTTTAGTTAGGGGAAGAGAATTACCTTTGTTGGCTTTTAAACTTGCCCTCCGTTTATGGCCCCATTTATGTCAAGTTGCTTATTATTGGAGGAAAAAAGAATGTAGACTTATGGACAGTCCTGAAAGCGGATCTTAATGACACCTACCTACGGCCCTGATTTAGAATATATTCCTCACCGAATCTTATTTTCAAGTTGTACTTGATGTAATAATTAAGCGGAGAGCCCCCTTGACACCCTTATTTGTTCCTCTAAATTTTTACTGCCTGTGCACCTGTATTTTAGTAAGGTTGTATTTAATAAGGCTTCCTAGGCTGATTTATCTTTCCCAGCCCCAAGAGAATAGGAGCCAAAAAACATCTGTGTAGACTTGGAGGCTGACAGCAGGGTGATTCTGCCTGACTCTGGCTGGTTAAACAGAAGTATAGTCTGGAGGGCACAGTGGTGGGGAAGCTGCCTTGTCATCCAGCATCTCCTGCACATATCATTATGACTTGAATTCCCAGGACATCAGGCACAGTTCTTGGCAGTTGGGGGACCCAATAAATGACACCCTGTTTTTCTCCACTTGTGCTCAGAACAAATTGAGAGACCCAGGGGTCAGGCATGTGGAGACCAAATTGTCACTATTATTTATTGATAAAGCTTTTCGGTGAACATGGCTCAGATGTGCAGAAATAATAGGCCTTCTCACTTTGTAGTGTAGAATAAGACAGACCCACCCACACACAGGGCTAGCTAATGGGGCGGCCTCCCCAAGGGGACTGTCCCTATGAAACTGACAGCATGGAGCGGAGAAGATATATGTCCCCTCTAGCAGGTCCCAAACAGAACACAGGGATGGTGCAGAGCAAACTCACCAGCCCCGTGAATCCTGGGGAGGAGACAGTGAAGGGAAATCAGGTAGGAGTCCTTCCCCATGGAAGCAGGAAACCAGGGAAAAGTAGATTCCAGCTTCTGTTCCACGCCCCCCCACCCACCCAAGTACAGTCATTGCCCAAGGTTGGCACAGAAGCCCCTCTAGATCCAGTTTGAGGTTAGCCTTCATTAGCATGGGTAAGAGTTTGCTCCTACGATACTTAGTGACATACTAACGTTTTTCTTTCTCTTACAGGAGACAGATTTTGTTTGTTTTGATGGGGGAAGAGATGATTTTGATAATTACAACATAGAAGAGCTTTTAGGATTTTTGGAATTGTACAACTCTGCAACTGGAGAGTCTGAGAAAGCTATAGAAAAAACTCAGCATGAGGACACACCTCCTGAAGCAGTTGACGAAAGCGACCTTGAACCTGAACCAGTAGAACTTAACTCAGAGGAGAGTGAAAGTATATTTTCAGAAAACTCTGAGGAACTCAGAGAAAGATCTGGGGCTCAGAAGACCCACCCTCACATAAACAGTCAAGCAGATCATGCTCAGGGAGACCACCCTGCATTTGAACCCTTTGAGGAAATGCTACAAGATAAACTAAAAGTGCCGGAAAGTGAAAGCAACAAAACCAGCAATGGGTCTCAGCTCTCCAGTGAACAGGAGAAGATCGATGCTTATAAACTTTTGAAAAAAGAAATGACTCTGGACTTAAAAACCAAATTTGGCTCAACTGCTGATGCCCTTGTCTCCGATGATGAGACCACCAGGCTTGTTACTTCATTAGAAGATGAGTTTGATGAGGACTTGGATATGGAATATTACACAGTTGGCAAGGAAGACGAGGAGGATGAAGAAAACTTCGACGAGCTGCCGTTACTGACCTTCACACATGCTGGGGAAGATGTGAAGACGCCAGTGAAGTCTGGAGTTCAGAAATCTCCAACAGGTACAGAGCAGAATTCAAAGGAAAAGGATACAGTTGAGGTGACTCAGCCCCCCGGCATCAAAAACTATGATCCAAATATACTAACAACCTGGGAAGATAGTATTTTCTCCTTCACAGACGATGACAGACAAACAGATGTGGACGTAGGGAGTTCTGATCCAGAGGAAGGCAAGGAAGGCGGTGATGCGTTCATCCCAGATAGCACATGGGGGAAACCACAATCAGCGGATTCCACCGACCCTAAAAAGGCAGAAGCTGGGCTTTTGATTGTAGAGGCCCCTAAAACAAGTAATGACAGAGACCCAGAAATTCACTTTGCAGGAGGTGGGAGGAACGTTGAGGAATCCGAGAAGGGCCTGGCGCAGGCTGAGATGGGGCTGGAGGGGAGGCACGAAGGCACGAAGGCACACGGTGCTACTCAGAGCAGTGACCTCGGCTCTCTGCCAACTGTCGGAAAGGGGAAAGAAGTGTTGGAATCGGCGTTTGCTAACAAAGAAATTGATGTAGAAGGAGCAGCTGTTCACGTTTCAAAAGGAATGCTCCACGAAGAAAAGCCTGCAGGGCGGATTTCGGAAGGCGGTCCGGAGCTCAAGGCGGAACCTGCGGCTGCAGGGAGTCAGGCGACCGGAGGAAAGACTGAGCAGGACGCCGTGGGCATCGCATCGCTGTCGGGAGGTGACCAGCATAACGCATTCGAAGACGGTGTGGGAGAAGCACACGTTGTGGGAAGTGGACCAGCGCCACACCCACACACAGTCTCAGTGGAGCCTCCACGCGCCGGCTCTGAAGAGGAACGGCGTCTTCAGACTGACAGTCAGCCTAGGCCCTCCCCTCCGGATGAAGTTGGCTTGCCAGGAGCACCGGAAGAAGAGGGTCCCCTTGTGGGAAGAAATCTTTCCTGGGCGCAGGAAGAGATGGCCCCTGCACGCGGTAGGCAGGTGGATGGGAGGGTACAGCTCTCCAAGGACGAGGTCCAAGAGGGCTCCTCAGGCGAACACCTGGCTCCTCACAGGCCTGCGGAGGGCACACAGGAAGTGGAGACGGGAGGCCAGGTGGATAGCCCGGAAGCGCCCGGTTTCCATCCCGAGGAGACACCAGAAGCAGAAGCTGATTACGGCCCTGAAGAACTACTGGAGGATGAAAATGCTCTAAGTGCAAAACAGGCTAAAGAGAAAAGCCCTGAGATTCAGGGCAGGTGGTTGGATGTCAACCCGCAGGCCCCCGCAGGGGCTGTGTCGGGCGCCGCTAAGACTGAGGCAGAGGCACAAGGAAACGAAGAAGAAACTAGTAATACCTTGGAAGTGGAAGGAAAAAGTGAAACTCTGGGCAAAGAGGTAGACCCGGGGGCCGGGGAAGTGGGTGGTGGGGTGGTGGGAAAAGAAAGCCCTCTCGTGGGTCAGAAAGCCCAGAGACCACCTGCAGTAAGTGACTCTCCTGACCAAAAACCTCAGACTCCAGAGTTAGGGGAAGTGTCTGAGAATCAAGATTCTGATTCTTTTCAAGAAGACAGCCCTGAGGAACACCTGCAGACCTCCGGGCCCCCCGGGAAGCCCGGGGTGGAGGGACTCGCAGAAGAGGGCCAGGAGGACTTGCAGAGAGTGGCGGACACGGGGGGCCAGGGCTCTGCCGCCGCGGAGCACGAAGGTGACCTGCCGCACAGGGCTGCGCAGGGGGACCCTGTGAAGGACTTGCCTATCATCGGCAGCTTCTTTAAAGACCAGCGGTCCCTGCAGCGGTTCCAGAAGTACTTCGACGTCCGTCAGCTGGAAGCCATGTTCCACGAAATGTCATTAAAGCTGAAGTCTGCGCAGCGGGAGAGCCTGCCCTATAACGTGGAAAAGGTCCTAGACAAGGTCTTCCGTGCATCTGAGTCCCAGATTCTGAGCAGAGCAGAGCAGATGCTGGACGCCCGTGTGGCCGAAAACAGAGAGGAGCTGGGCACCAAGGAAGATCACATATTTGAAGAGGCGGCGGTCCTGGACGATATTCAAGACCTGATCTATTTTGTCCGGTACGGACACTCCACCGTGGAGGAGACCGTGCTGCTGACGACGGCGCAGCCCGCGGAGGAAGGCTGGGCTGGCGCGGCCGAAGGTAGAGTGCCTGCCCGTGGCTTTGGGGAGCTGGGCTTGAGAAGCAGGTGGGGTGCAGAGTGGCTGCGGGAGCGTCTCCTGCGTTGCTGGTAAAGCTCTGTCCTCAGTTTGCCATGTGCCTAAAGGTAAGGGACGGCACTGTGACGTCCACATGTCCCTTCCTCCTTTCTTTTAGGCTGGAGCATGGGTCAGGATTTCGCACCCTGTTTTTCCCCTAGGACAGTTGAGACTGTTAGCATTTTTTTTCTCTCTTTTTTTTAATTAAAAATTTTTTAAAGTTTATTTATTTTGAGAGACAGCAAGCAGGGGAGGGGGAGAGAAAGAGAGAGAGAGAGAGAGAGAATGAATCTCAAGCAGGCTCCATGCTATCAGCATGGAGGCTGATGCGGGCCTTGAACTCTCAAACTGTTGAATTCATGACCTGAGACAAAATCAGGAATCGAGTGCATAACCGACTGAGAGCCCCCAGACGCCCCAAGACTGCTAGCATTTTCAGAAGGAACCTTGACAAGCAGGGAAGGAGAAAGCTATGAACAAGAAAACAATGCCCCAAGTAAGCCTGTTAACAGTAGGTGTTTCATGTAAAATTATGGAAGGGATTTTTTTTTAATTTGAATAAATTCTTTTTTGTTGTTTTTTTAAAGTAAACTCTGTGCCCTATGTGGGGCTTGAACTCACAGCACTGAGGTCAGGAGTTGCATATTCTACCTACTGAGCCAGCCGGGCACCCAAGTAAATTCCTTTTTTTTTTTTTTAATATTTATTTTTGAGAGAGTGCACGAGCGAGCGGGGAAGAGGCAGAGAGAGGGGGACAGAGGATGTGAAGCAGGCTCTGTGCTGACAGAGAGCCTGACCGCGGAAATTCACCAATCCATGAGATCATAACCCAATCCGAAGTCCGACGCTTAATGGACTGAGCCACCCAGTTGCCACCCTTCTAAAACTGAAGTGTAGTTGAAGCACAATGTTACATCAGTTTCAGGGACAGGTCTGTGCATTCTGCTGTGCTCACTGCAAGCGCAGCCACCATCTGTCACTGTACAGGCTGTGACAGCACCACTGATTGTATTCCCTGCGCTGTACCTTTCATCCTTGTAATTTACTCATTCCACAACCGGAAGCCTGTAAAAGGGCTTAAGCACAAAGTAACTACTCTCTCACCAAAGATTAGACCAAAGCGTAACATTTCAGTGGATGCCATGCCTGAGTTTCTTCATCCTCACCCTCCTCAGTTTTCATCTTTTGTGGGTGTCGTGTTCTTTCTTGCCTTTTTGGAGCAGTCACTTAGGTTAGTCAAATTCTACTGGGCTCTAGGGTTCTTGCTTTCAGATTAATTAATCAAGGACATGACCCGGATGCAGTGCTCTCTAACACAGCACTTGACATGTGGAAGCCTTTCAGTAAATATTGATTAAATGGACCGTGAGCCAGTCTCCTAACAGAGCCTGATTCCTAGTTCCACGCTCTATTCTTGTCTCCATGCTTTTCAGCCTGAGGTATTTAAACTGTGGCATATGGTAGAGTACCAAGGGGACATAAAGCCACAGAATAAATGCCGTCTTCCCAGAGGGCCAGTTTTTCTTCAGAATTTGGGGAGGGGAACATTTTTGCGTGTAATCAAAGCAGATCTATTTTGCATTAGAATGCAAAACTCTTATGAATTTTTAGGGTAAACTATGAGGCTTTAAAGAAATCTATTTTTCCTGTGGGTCACATGGAGCTACGCCCTAAACCTCTTGGGGAAGGAAATGGGTTCTCAGTCTTTTTGACAGTTAGAGGTACTCTGAAAATACTTGAAAGCTATTTCAGTAAGCTGCCTTTGTACCTAAGGCTAGCTCTGTGAAACAACCATGCTTGTGTATGAAAGATTTTGTGTTCTTTCTGTGTGGAGTAGATATTTCCTATTTCTGCCCTTGACTGGAATTCTCTTCCGCCCATTCATCTGGGTGGGCATGTGTTAGGTTTGTCAAGGTGGGAGAGTTAGGGTTATTGAACTCCTTACCATAAATGGGTTTACTTACAAAATACTTGGGAATAAGGGTTTCTTTGCAAATTTAGTCATCTGTGAAGTGAGACAAAAGCCATTGAAACTTTTATTTCCCCACTCAGTCGTGCTTCCTGGGATCTCAGCATGTGGAGGGCAGTGGTGAGGTGCCCAGGGGGTGGCCAAGGAGGGAGAGCTGCCCAGTGGGAGAGGCTGAGTGGGGAGTATGGTCAAGGCTTTGCCAGCCAATGCATTCTTCTTCCTTGTAGGGATAGAATCACCCCTTGAAGATAGTTTCCCACAAGATCACACGGAAGACCTTAAAACACAGATTCCCAAAGAGCCCCGCCAGTCGGATCAACCTGGGACTGGTGACAGGCATGGCTCAGAGGTGTCACAGAAGCCGAATACTGAGAAAGACATAGACCCAGGTAAAACTTACAGATTTTTCTCTACAGAGTAGAGGTATGTCATAAACAAGAGCTTCTAGGATATTTTTTTTTAATTATGTATGTAAGTAATCTCTGCACCCAGAGTGGGGCTCGAACTCATGACCTCGAGTTGCATGCTCTACCAACTGAGCCAGCCAGGTGCCCCTGGACATTTGTTCCTAAAGGCGGGAAATCGCAGGGAGAATAATACAGGCATGAATGAGTTGAATGGAAAGAAAAGCAGTTGAGGCGGTTGGAGATCAGCAGTAGGAAAAAGGCCAGAGACTGTAACCAACCAAACATCAGTGTTTGGTTCTCGTTACTTACATAAATAATTTTAATCTAAACTATTCTTAAAAGGCCTTATGTTCTCAAACAGTAGCTTCCAACCTGATACCTACGGCATCAGAAACTCTGGGGGTGAAGACCAGCAAAGCCCTCCAGGAAATTCTGATCACATGAAAGTTTGAGAACCACTGCTTTATTTATTTATTTATTTTAAGTTTATTTATTTTGAGAGAGAGCACAAGCAGGGGAGGAGCAGAGAGAGAGGGGACAGAAGGTCTGAAGCAGGTTCCGTGCTATCAGCACAGAGCCCGTTGCGGGGCTCAAACTCACGAACTGTGAGATCATGACCTGAGCCGAAGTTGGATGCTTAACCGACCGAGCCACCCGGGCGCCCCAAGAACCACTGCTTTAAAACTCAAAAATTCTGTGTTTTCTCCTTGCTCTCCTGCCCCCAGTGTGGCTCAGTTCTTTTGTTAATTTGCTACCTAGCCGTGGCAAAAACCTTTTTAAAAACAGTGAAGGGATATTTACGCCTAGGTATCCTTACAGTGCAGGGAACAGTGCAGCACTGTGGTGCAGCAGGTGGTGGTCCAGTGTGGCCGGACACCGGCGAATAGCATTAATCACAGAGCGCAGCAGACACTCAGTGGAGAGGAGCTCGTTTCCTTTGAATTGAGGAAATTGTTTAAAAACAAGAATACAGCCCCAGTAATGGTATCAGCAGGTTTCTACTGAAGAAGAGCTAATTGTATTATTTTGTGAGTCCACTGTGGGGGGTGGTGTTTGTGTTTAATACCGTCACTGGCTTTGTGTTCTTGGAGGTTGTGGTCTATAATCCTAGCTGCGGTGTTACCCATGAGACCTGGTAGCACTGCGTGGACATCCCCCCCCCATCTCTCTTTAGGAGAAGCCATGGAGTGGGCAGGAATTCTGTTCTTTGAGAAGAAATGACCTATCAGAGGTCTCCCACGTTCCAAGGACATTGCATTCATGTATCATCCTCTCTAGTTCTAAACTCTTTTATCTCAAAAAGAGTTAAAAGAGTTTTTTCAGCTTGTTGAAAATGACTCATACACCACGATGTCTTGTTAATAACTCTCTTGCTCAGAAACTTTGAAGGCTAGGAAAAACTCTGCTTGCAGAATTAAAAACAGATTTTTTGCCCAGTCCTTCCAAGTTCTGTCACAAAATGACATCAGCTACCCTTACAGGCTCGTCTTCCCAAGTGTCCCTTCACGTGTCTCAGACACTGAGATGCCGCCCTGACTGTGGACACTTCCCAGAGGTCATTCTTAGATCCGTAGTGAGTGGAACCTCCGGCTTGGGAGAGAGTCCCCTTCCCCAGTCCTCACTAACTGCTACTGCTTGCTGGACTCCTCGCCGATTATGTGCCCCAGCCTCAAGTAATTCAAACTGAAATCGCCTCCCCGCCATCTCCTCTAGTGAAACCCTTTCAGGCTTAGCCAGAGTCCTGCCTCTCATGCAGAGCTCCAGGCCGGCCCCACTCGGTAAGCAGTTCCCGTTAGTGTCTCGGGGTGTTTACCGTCGCCTCTTTTGTGTAGCTGTCATTCATCCGTTCGGGAAGCAGTCACTGAGGGCCTGGCACCGCGCTAAGCATTGGTGCATCCCACCTGCAGGTCTGCAGGCTGATGCGCTTCCACTCAGCCTTTGCCTGAAGTTTCCAACACAGTGCTTCACCAGCACTAAATGGATGTTTGGTAAATGCATCTGGTCTATGTGGGGAAACCCCCCCCATAAAATTCTGCTTTTCTTAATTCCCATGACTAAATACTGTTCAGATAGCAGTTGCTTAGCCAGGGACACGATGGGGGATCTGGTGAGGGGTAGGGTGTGCTGGAGATGCGTTCATTTCACAATGGAACGGTATGCTGGCTCGAATGGGCATTCTGAATTTTGTTCTCTCTAGAATTCTTTGAGCATAACTATATAAGGTATGTAAGTCTTAATATAAGACATAACAGAAAGTGTGTCTGGTTTTTTTTTTTTAGTAAGTATTTTTTTATTTTATCTCAAGTAATCTCTGTGTCCAACATGGGGCTCAAACTCATGACCCTGAGATCAAGAGCCTCGTGCTCTACCGACTGAGCCGGCCAGGCGGCCTTAAACTGTATTAGTCTTTAAGAGAAACCACTGACTGATACTCGGTGGGCACTCGATAAATAATTTTAAATGAAGAGAAATAAGTCTTACTCTAAAGCATATTACAAAATATTAATTTTCACCCTCAATTGTAGGGATAATTACAACAGAAAGGAGTCCTGTTGATGCTGTTGATATAAAAAAGCAGCTAGAAACAAATGCTGAAGAGCCAGCAAGTGTCACACCCTTGGAAAATGCGATTCTTGTAATATATTCATTCATAACTTACTTAACTACAACGGTAAGTTCGACATACATAGCTTCTTCAGATAGAATTATCGATTAATTATGGTTTTTGAGTTGATGTTGAGCCTGAGGCAAAGAGTGTAAAATGTCTTTATGAAAATTACTGTTGATCCTATGACTTTAGCCTCTGAAACAGGCCACCGGTGTATAATTTGATGGGTTCTTAGCTCTGCAGCGTGTCAGAGCCAGGCATGGACACACCTGTAAAACATGGCTCTTCCCCTCCAGGATCTTTTAGTCCAGCAGGTAGATAAAGACCTTCACTGGAGATGTAATATGATACGGGCAGAAAGTATTTTCCTGATGGGAGAATAATGTGTTGGATAAATTGATTTCGTTGTGGTGGGAGGAGGGGCAGAGAAGGTCAGAAGTTTTGGCAGGAGTTGAAGGACAAATGGGAGTTTGATGCGTGTTGCTGAATAGAAGGTGGGTGACGAAGTTGGCATGCAGTTTGAGGAAATAACACGTTCAGAGAGATGGAAGGTGTTACAAAGAAAAGGTCTTTTGGAGAAGCCAGGGAGGTCTTTTTGGTGTTGAATAGTTGAGGGTGGGGTTGGGGGGTGTCTTCTGGAGGGAGAGAGGAGGGACAGAAGTTGTGTATTGGGACAAGTAGTGTTACATTCTTTGGGATGAAGATCTTTGGAAGGTTTTAAGCAGGAGACGGATGTGGTTAGATTTGTTTCTTAGAAACAGTCACTTATGGCAGAGTATCTATTCAGATTTATCTTTCTTAAGGGAGTCAGGATTTAAATGAGACTTTTAATCTATCTGGAAGCAAATCGAAGCTTTTTAGGACTTAGCTCCCCCTTGTGGTATTTGTTGAAATTGAACACTTTTCTTAGTAAATTGTGGGAATGAGGAAGCTTTTCAGAAGTTGGAGGCCAAGTTGTCCTTGGACCTGTAGAGAAAAGTAGCCTCCCCCACAAAAGTATTTTTCCACTACGTTCTGTTATTTCAAGACTTGTGTAGGAAGGAGGATCCCCCCCGCCCCCATTCCGTAAAAATGCATGAATTTTGAGCCAGGATTATCTGGTTTCAAATCCCAGCATTGAGAAGCTTGGGCAAATTACTGAGCTCCACTTAGCTGTCCTACATCTTCCAAATGCAGATGATATCTACTCCAATTGTTTTAAGAATTGAATGAGTTGATAATAAAGTGTCTGGTGTAGTGTCTGGCATTTTGTAGGATCTCACCCTCTGCCTGCTTCTCATGTGGATCGTCAGAGGGAGCCCTAAAAACACTGGATGCCCAGGGAATGCAGAAGAAAGGCCACCAGCATGGGGAAGAGTTTTTAGCTTTCTCCATGGTTGTGGTGGATAGCAGCCCCCCAGGTAAAGGCATGGATGACCTGTGCAGTTAGACTAATGAAATTTTCAGTGATTAAGGCAGTTTCAGAATTCGATTATTAGAATGAATCGTCACTTCAAAAATTTAACAGCCTCCAGATGGAAGGAGTTCTTTATTCATTTTCTTTGTGGATGTACACAGAGCCCTTTTCCATGTGAAGTTGGGGGCCACAGATGTGGTACAAAACAGGGTGTCTGGGGGTGGTGGGAGAAGGCAGGGACAGGAATGGCAAGGGAAAAGGGCACAATGTTACAAAGTAACATGGACTTGAACGGTGTTGTCAGGGAAGCATTTAGATGGCCCAGTATGTGCAGAGGGCTGTGCTAGGAATAGAAGATTCTGAGAGGTATGAAGCATGATTCTGATTTTGGAAAGGTTTAAGAAAAGGGCATATCAAATATATGGAAATTGAGAAAATGGAAAATATCTTGAAATAGTTTTGGGGAAGTGTCAAGTAAGTAGTATAGATAATTCTTTGGTAGGGCTGGGGAGTATCGGGGTGCTGACTTGCTCAGGAAAACTGGGCCAGAAGTCAGGTTCATGGATCCACAGTCGATGGAATCTTGGAGCTGGAAGGGACCTTCGGAGGCAGCCTGTCCAACTTCACTAACTGCAGAAACATCCTCTCTGTCACCTAGCAGGGAGTTACGGGCTCTGGGCATCAGCAGCTCCTCGTGTGACCAACCTACCTTACAGGGCCATACGTTGCTCTGTTGGCTCACTCATTCTCTTACTGACTCCAGATTTTCCTCTACATGATTCCTTCTCATAGCATCGAATTCTTTTTCTACATAGTAACTCTAAATGTTTGAAGGGATGCTTTAATATTTTAAGTGTTTTATCATGGAAAGTTTCAAACAAACACAAGCAGAGACAATTGTAAAATGAATCCATGGCCCATTACCCAACTTAACAGTAATTCCTTAATATCACCCCATAGTTGGCACATTGGAAATCCCCTTCCCTACTTTTAAAAATTGTTTTTGTTCAAATCAGGATCTTGTTGAGGTCCAAATATTATAGTAGGTTGCCATTAGTCTTAGCTTTAGTCAGATATAAAAGACCTACAATAAAGATCACCCATTTTAAGAATACAGCTCAGTGAGTTTTAACAAATGTATTCGCTCATGTTAAAACAATCATGACCAAGACGTGGGATATTTCCTTCGTTCAGAGAAGTTTCCTCATGTGCCTTCCCAGTTGATCTCCTTTACCTCTGGCTCCTGGCAGCACTGTATTTCACTATAGGTTCTGTTTGCCCGTTGTAGAATTAGAATTATAAAATGGACTCATACCTAAGTGTGAAACTGCCCTGGCGTAGGGTAAGTCCGTTTTGTCTGAAAAGGAGTTGCCAAACAATTCTCAAGAGCGACTATCCAGTTTATTCTTCCATAGCAATTTATGAGACATCCTTTTGGTGATGTGTTTGCTAACGTTTGATGTTATCAGTCAAATTGTAGCCACTCTAGTAGGCATGTCTTTGTGGTTTAAAAAAATTTTTTTTAAGTTTTTTTATTTTGAGAGAGAGAGAGAGAGAGAGAGAGAGCGTGCACATATGCACGACTGGGGGAGGGGCAGAGAGAAGGAGATAGAATCCCATGCGGGGCTTGATCCTTTGATGGTGAGATCATGACCTGAGCCAAAATCAAGAGTTGGACGCCTGACTGAGCCAACCAGGCACCCCTCTTTGTGGTTTTAATTGTATTTCTTGGTGATACATGATGAGTACTTTTTCACATGGCCATGTTTTGTGTGTTCATGTGTGAAATAGCTTTTCATATATTTTAGATATAACTTCTTTGTCAGATATATATTATGAATAATTTTTTCAGTCTATGGCTTGGTGTTTCAGTTTCTTGACATTGCTTTTGAAGAGCAGATTTATTAATTTTTACTTTTATGGCTAGTGCATTTTGTTTCCTGCCAAAGGAATAATAGGCCATTCCAACAATGCAAATTTCATTTTCTTATATTTTCTTCTCAAAGTTTTATAGTTATATCTTTCATGCTCAGATCTCTGTTCTGTGTTAATTTTTGTGAATGGTGTCAAGTTTCATATTTTTCCTTCTATGGATCTCCATTTGCTCTCGTAGCATTTCTTTTTCCTTCCGTTTACCTTGGCACTTGAGTAGAAATCAGCTGACCATAATTGTGTGTCTCTCTGCACTCTATTCTGTTCTATTGATCTATATTTCTGTCCTAAGATAACACACTTCTCTGATTGGTATAGCTTTATAGTAAGTCTTGGAATCAGGTAGTTCCTTGGCAAAATTGTTTTGACTATTTCAGTTCCTTTATGTTTCCATATAAATTTTAGAACCAACTTCCTGATATTTTATTTGTTACTATGTTGAATCTGTAGATGAGTTTTGGAAGAATTGATATCAACAAATATGAAGGCTTCTAATCCAAGAACTAAGTTCATCTCCACATTTAGACCTTTAGTTTCTCAGCAGTATTTTGTAGTTCTCGGGTACAGGTATCATGAGAGTCTGTATGCCTGTGTATTTCATGATTTTCGATGTTGTAAATGGCGTCTTTCTTACATCTCATTTACCACTGTTTTCTGCTGATAGATGGAAACACAGTTGGTTTTTGTATATTTGTATCTTCATACCTTATTAAATTTATTAGTTCTAGGACTTCTTTTTATAGATTTCATAGGATTCTCTAAGTAGATAGGTGATCATGTCATCTGTGAATAAACACACCTTTTAAAAACGGGTAATTAAAGCATAATTACCTTTAGTAAAATTCACTCTTGCTCTGGACACTTTGATGAGTTTTCACATTATTTCTTTAGATTTTTTTTTTTTTTATATCCCTCCTCTCTTGCCTTTCCTTCTGGGACTCTAATTACATATATGTTAGACCACCTCATGGAGTTCCACAGGTCATGGTGGCCCTGTTCTTTTTTGTTGTTTTTCAGCCTTCTAGGTCTTTGGTTCAGTTTAGATATTCCCATTGCTGTCCTCATGCTCATTGATCTTTAAAAAAATTTTTTTTTATTTTTAATGTTTATTAGTTTATTCTGAGAGAGAGAAAACACAGGAGAGGCAGAGAGAGAGAATCCCAAACAGGCTCAGGGATTAAGCCTGACCTGGGGCTTGATCCCTGAACTGTGAGATCATGACCTGACCTGAGCCAAAACTAAGAGTCTTATGCTTGACCGACTGAGCCACCCAGGCGCCCTCTCATTCATCTTTAATAGCATCTATTCTGCGGTTCAGCCCATCAAATGAATTTTCCTTTTCTGGTAGTTTATTTTTCAGCTCTAAAAGTACTACTTGGTTCTATTTTATATCTTCCACCTTTCATCAGTATGGCTAAGGTTTTTTAATTCATAATAAACTTCAAAATAATTCTTTTTAAACTTTTTCATGCTAATTAATTGTCATCTCTGTTGCAACTTTTGTTCTATTTTTTTTTAAGTTTATTTATTTTGAGAGAGAGAGAGAAAGACCATGAGTGGGGGAGGGGCAGAGAGAGAGGAAGAGAGAATCCCAAGCAGGCTCCGTGCTATCAGTGCAGAGCCTGACACAGGGCTCAATCCCATTAATTGTGAGATCTTGCTTGACCTGAGCGGAAATCAAGAGTCGGACGCTTAACTGTCTGAGCCACCCAGGCACCTCACTTGGTCTGTTTTTATAGATTGATTTATCTCCTATTCATGGGACATTCCTGCCTTTTTTTTTTTTTTTTACATGTAGACATACTTCCCTACTTTTTTTTTTTAGAATCACATAGTGATTCTAGTGATTTCTTGGTGCTGCTGGATGCCAGGTGCTGTGAATGTTACATTGTCGAGTGCCTGGTTTTTGGTGGCTTTTTAAAAAAAAAAAAGGGTTGACGTTTGCTTTGCTAGACTGTTGTTACTTGTGGACCAGGTTAAGCCTTTCTAGTCTTTATTTTTAAGATTTTTTTAAGATTGTGTGTATAGTTGTCTACTCTAGAGGTAGTCTAGCCCTACTCCTAAGGCGTGATTCTTCTGGAATCCACTGAATGCCGTGAGCATTCGGCAAAGTCAGGTCACTGTAACTGACTGGAGCACGATTTGCTTCCCAGGCCTGTTAGAACTCTGGGATTTGTTCAGCTTTCAGATTCCTGGTAGTAGTTCTTTTCATCTGTAGCTGGTTTTTTGCCCATCCTTAGAGAATCTTACCTTAGGCAGATCCTGCTTCCAATTCAGCAAAGATTGAAGGAAACCCGCTCACGGATTTCTAGAACTCCTTTTCTTTATAGCCCCTGTCTTTCCAGTACCTTTCCCCGCACATTTCAGTTACCTCGGTCTCCCTGAATTCTGGCCTCCACCTCCTCAGGGAGATTGGTGGGCTCTGCGAGGCCTCTCCCTCCTGTGCTGAAGTGAGAAAGTGCCTCGAGGCAGGAAGCTGGTTGACCAGCAGGCTCACCTCATTGCTTTCCCTTCCTTCAGGGGTCACGGTGGTGTGCTGCCTATTCTCCACCTGAAAAACAGGTTGTGTTTTTCATATCTTTTGTCCAGTTTATTTCAGTGGGAGGGCAAGTATATCATTTCCTCTGCCTGTAGATTTTCTCCTTTAGTTTGTTGTTGTTGCAGTGTATTCATTGAAGAAATGTGTTTGGCCTGTAGGGGCTATGTCATGCTCTGCATTTTGCTGACTACATCCCCCAGTGTAACTGAACATGTTTCTCAGACTCTTTGTATTTGCTGGGAATTGGTAGTCAGATTCAGGTTCAATATTCATTGGCAAGGATACTTAACAGGAGATGTTTGCTTTTAGCAGGAGGCATCTAATGTCTAGATGTCCCTCTACTTTTTGTTTTTTAATTTTTTTTGTTTATTTTTGAGAGAGACAGAGCGTGAGCGGGGAGGGGCAGAGAGAGAGGGAGACACAGAATCCGAAGCAGGCTCCAGGCTCTGAACTGTCAGCACAGAGCCTGATGCAGGTCTTGGACCCACAAACCGTGAGATCATGACCTGAGCCTAAGTCGGAGGCTCAACCGACTGAGCCACCCAGGCACCCCTCGATGTCCCTCTACTTTTGATGGCACTAGTCATTGGTGACATTTACTAAAAGTCTGTTAATAAATCATAGGCTGCAAAATGGTGATATGGTGATTATGTTGTTCCTGCTTCATTTAAAGGCTGGGATATTTCTTCAGAGAGAAAGTTATAATCAAGCATTGTTTATACTGAGATTTTAAATATTTTATTCTTTCTATTTAAATAGTTTCCAAAATAATGATTTAGCTTCCTGGCTTTATCCAGTGATGTCCAGAGGGGTTTTTTGGTGTGTTTCTTCTAACTCTATTCTAATCATTATTATGACATCATAAACTTGAAAATACTTGGTGTGTTTCAATCCACTTAATTCTTATTCTTATCAGTGCTCAATTTCTCCCATTTTTGGCTAGTGGGAGCCTCTTCAGCTTGGCTTCTGAGCCTTTTTGACACCACCAGTGGTCACTGACACCTTCCCTGCTTTCTAGTGGGACAGGATGTTCTAAGCTCATCCTCTACATTTCCTGCCTGGACCTTGAAGAAGTTATTTCTCTAAGGAGCCCCTGATTTCTTTTAATGGGAAATGGTATTTAAACTACATTCTGGGTACTAAGATTGCTTATTGCTTTTGAGTTGGCTGTCATTTTAGGCTTTTTCTGAGGGCAAGGCTAGGAAAGACAGAGTTTTTGTGTGTGTCAGTATTCATCTTGGTTCCATATGGATACTCCCAAAATAAAATCAGAATGCTAGAGGGATTTTACTTAACTTCATCTATCTTACAAATGTATTTTCTTTCTCCAGTGTCGGAAATCCCAGTTTTCAATGATGTCGACATATTTATGTACTTTATTTTACAGTATTCACACAACAGTATTAAAAATTACCAATATCAACACTGCCACCCATGATATATTATTGAAAATGTTTTCAGGATGTTTTGCAGTTCTTTTTGTGTTTCAGCTCTATCCCACTAGTGCATGCTTGAAATCATTCCTTTCTGTTGTCCTGCCACCAACTTGATACACAGTTAATTGTTTCATTTTTGCTTTCGCTTTTTAGGGATTACTTTTAAATGTATTTGTTTGTTTTGTTTTATAAGTATCTAACATATTTATAAGATCCAAAGCCAAATTATAAAACAAGGTCTCTTTGGAGAAGTCAGGGTTTTGTCCCAGGTCCACTAAACCTGTTGTTACCCTCCTCTGTGGATAATTTTTAAAATTAATTTCATTATCATTAAAAAATAAGCAAATAATTTCCACATTCAGCCAAGCTAGATTTAGAGATACTGGCTTTACTGTCACTGAAACAACTGAAAAGAAAAAAAATCAGACAAAATAAATGAAGCCATTTTCAAGTCACTGGCCATCAGGTAACAAAGGAGAGTAATTCCTGAAAGATGGAGAGCACGTGCTGGGAGCCCTACCATTGTGCCTGCTCCCTGTACGGACAGAGTCCTCAGGTTATAGTTCTCTAGAGAACCTTGACTAATGGAATATTCTTGAGCTCTGTTCTGTTTGTTCAGGTAAGTAACTAGGAAATCGTTTGATTCTTTGGCATCTTGCTTTTCAGGTTTGTTAGGCAAGACACGAGCAGCCTTTAGTCTGAGTCGAGACCCTTCTGAGTACTTCATCCGGTTCTCCTAGAATTGTAACGTACTATTCTTGGCCTTATGTCAGGAACTGTTCCCTCTAATCACTTGGATGGTTTCTCTGATGTTGAGTAATTTTGTCAGACTCATGCTGATGAATACTCAAAGGGGACCTTTCAGGGACCCCCAGAGTGTTCGCTTTCTCTCCTGCCCTGCCTCTTCTTGGTACTCAGCCCTGTGAATTTTAGCTGCCTTGCTTTCCCTGGACTTTCAGCTCCATTTCCTCAACTCAGGGTTCCTCACTTCTGTGCCACAATAGGGGACAGCCACACACACAGGTAGAAGAGGTTTATTATAAGGAATTGACTAACACATAAATGGAGGCTGAGGAGTCCCACAGTCTGCTGTCTACAAGCTGGAGACCCAGGAAAGCCAGTGGTGCAATTCAGGCTGAGTCCAAAGGGGAGCTGATGGTGTAGATTCGAGTCAGGTCTGAAGGCCTGAGAACGAGGAGTAGCAAGGGTAGAAGAAGAATGATGTCCAGTTCAAGCAATCTGGGAGGAAGGGGTGAATTCCTTTTGTGTTTTGCTCTGTTCAGGCCCCCAATGGATTGGTGATGCCTACCCATATCCAATCTACTTACTGAGTAGAAGGGCAGTCTACTTAGTGAATCATTCAAATGCTAATCTCATCTGGAAAAACCCTCAAAAGCACACATGAAATTAAGGTTTAATTTGGGTATCCCATAACCACTCAAGTTGACACAGAAAATCAACCATCACATTTGTTCGTTATGTATGGCATCCAGTCAAAGATTACCAGGCATACAAAGAGGCAAGAAAATAGAAACCATGATGAGGAGAAAAATCAACCTATCCAAACCAACCAAGAACTACCACAGATGTTAGAATTAAGCAAAGATATTAAAATAGTTTCTATTCCTAGATTTTGGATGTTAAAAAAGTTAAGTAGAGACATGAAACATATATTTTTTAAAAAGACCAAAATCAAACTTCTAGATTTGAAAACTACAGTGAAAGAGATGATTAAAATATACTGGGTGGGAATAATGCTAGACTAGACATTGTAGGTGAAGAGATTAGTGGACGTGAAGACGTAGCATTAGAAGCTATCCAACATGAAATACATAGGGAAAAGAGACTCAAGAAAACTGATCAGATTACCTGTGAGCTGTGGGGCACTTTCAAGCAGCCTAGTAAATGGAACAGGAATCACTGAAGGACAGGTACGGAAGAGGTTTTCAGAAACAGATTTAAAGACATAATGGTTGAAGATTTCTAAAATTCATGAAAGCTATAGGTCCACATATTCAAGAAGTTCAATGAAACTCAAATATAAGAAGCATGAAGAAAACTGCACTGAGGTATATCATCAATTGCTCAAAAATACCTGATAAATAGCAATCTTAAAAGCAGAGAAAAAAAGATACTTTACATAGAGAAGGATAAGATCAGGTTGACCTCAAGATTTCTTACCAGAATGCATGGCAGGATACAGTAGAATAAAATTTTTTAATATACTTGAAGAACAATATTGTTGACCTACAATATCATACCAAGCAAAATAATTTTGTAAAGCAGAGATTAAATGAAGATTTTTTTCCAGTGTACAAGAATTGAATGAATTCACAGCATACCTGTGCCTTGAGAAATGTTCAAGGGAATACCTTGAGGCACAAGGAAAATGGCAATAGGTGGAAACAGTGGAGCTACACAAAGGAGCGAAGGGTGCCAGAAATGGTGACCATATAAGTACATATGTAAAACCATCATCTTATTATTTAAATGTCTTTAAAATGTAACTTTTTTGTAGCATCGGGTTTCAAAAATACGTAAAACTGAAATACAGGACAACAATAACATGAAGGACAGGAAATGGAGAAATGGTAATAACTCTTGTAAAGTTCTTACTATACACACGAAGTAGTACAGTGTCACTTGAAAGGGGACTGTGGTAAGTTAGAGATACATACAATAAACCCTAAAGCAACCACTTAAAACACTAAAAGAACAAAATAAGCCAAGAGAGGAGATAAATTAGAATCATTAAGAAGATTCAGTGATCTGAAAGAAAGCAGAATAAGAGCCAAAAGGGAACAAAATAGAAAAAAAGAAGATGCCCAGGCTCAAACTTAATCATGTCAGTAATCACATTAGATAGAATTTGTCTAAACACCCCAATTAAAAGGCAGAGGTGGTTAATTTGGATAAAGAAGCAAGATCCAAATAGATGCCTTCAGGAACCACACTTTAAAAAGACATAAAAAGGTTGAAACTAAAGTGACCGAAAAAGATATCTCATGCTAATAGCAGTCAAGTGAAAGCTAGAGTGGCTCTCTCAATACTGAAGTAGATTCTAGAGCAGAGCATATAATGGGGATAAGGACAGTTATTTTCTAGGATAGTCATTAGTCATAATAATCTTAAACATTTGTGTTTGTAATAATAGACCTCTAAAATACGTGAAGCAAAAGTTGATAGAAGTGAATGGAAAAATAAATATATGGATCAATTATAATTAGAGATTTCAATATCCTTCTCTCAGTAATTGATAGAATGTGAATAAGGATCTAGAAGATGTGAACAACATGGTCAGCCAACTTGCCCTGATTGACATTTATAGAACATCCCGGGAGAGCAGAGCATACGTGCTTTTTGAGTGCACATGGAGCATCTAACAAGATAAATCATATTCTGGGTCATAAACTAAATCTCAAAAAATAAAAAAGATTCAAATCATACAAAGTATGTTCTATGGCTGTAGTAAAACTGAATTAGAAATCCGTAACAGATCTCTTGAAAATCTCCAAATATTTGGAAACCAGCTGACGTACTTCTGCATAACTTATGGGTTAAAGGAAAGGGAAGTCAGTATTTTGAGTGGAATAAAAATGAAAACAGCATATCAAGTTTGTGCAATAATAGTAAAGCAGTACTTGGAAATTTAGAGCACCATATATTAGAAAAGAAGAAAGATCTCAGATTAGTGACCTTATTTCTACTCGAAGAGACTAGAAAAGGAAGAGCATATTAATCCCCAAGAAGCAGAAGAAAAGAAAGAGTATAACTTAATGAAATAGAAAACAAAAGGAAAACCAATGAAAACAAAAGCAGGTTCTTTGAGATTAATAAAATTGATTAACCGCTAGCCAGAGTGATCAGGGAAATAAAAGAGGAAACACAAATTACCAGGATCTGCAATCACACATGACATCACTATAGATTCTATAGAAATTAAAACCATAAAAGGGAATATTATGAATAATTTATATCAATTTGATATTTTAGATGAGGTGAAGAAATTCCATCTAAGACACAAATTGCAAAAGCCTACTCAAGCCTTAATGACTATTAAAGAAATTGAATTTACTGTTAAAAACCTTTCTGCAAAGAAAACTCCAGGCCCAGATGGCTTCACTGTTGAATTCAGTTAAACATATTAGGAAGAAATAGTATTAATTCTATATAAACTCTTCTAGAGAACTGAAGATGAGAAAATACATCCCAGTTCAAACCAGACCAAGATATAACAAGAAAAGAAAACCACAGGCCAATATCTCTCATGAGCATAGGCACAAAAATTCTAAATAAAACTTTAGCAAATCAAGTCCAACAATATATAAAAATGATAATACATAATGACCAAATATGGTTTATCCCAAGAATACAAGGTTCATTTAACATTAGAAAATCATTCAATGTAAGTCACATAATAACAAATTTTAAAAATAAATTCCAAATGTTCTGCTCTGTAGGCACAGAAAAAGCATTTGAAAAAATCCAATGTTGGTTACTGACAAAAAAAAGAAGTAATCAGCAAACTAGGACTAGAAAGGGGCTTAAAATAGGCTCTATGAAAAACTTAACAGCTACCATCATACTTAATGGTGAATAATTAAATCCTTCCCCTTATGATCAGAAACAAAACAAGGATGTTCATTCACTCTCACCACATCTGTTCAGCATTATGGTGGGGCACAGTGAGGCAATGACCAGTGTACTAAAGCGAGAAAAAGAAGTAAAGCATACAGTTTGGGAAGGAAGGAGTAAAACTGTAGCAGACAATTGGAAATTGAAATTAAAAAAAAAAACCTTCCATGTGCAAAATAGCATCAAAAAATATGAATTGCTTAAGGATAAATCTGGTAAAACTATAAGACATATAATCAAAAACTATAAAATATTGCTGATTGAAGACCTAAATGCATGGAGAGATATACCTTGTTCAAGAGAAGACTGTTGTTATGATATCATATCATCACCGTGACAAACAAGTATGCCAAATATTAAGCTCCCCAGTGGGATCCCCAGAGTCAACATAATCCCGATGAAAATCTCACCAGGACTGTTTTTTGTAGAAGACAACAAGCTGATTGTACAATTCATATGGAAAATTCAAGGGGCCTAGAACATCGCAAACATGACCTGATTTCAAGACTTAAAATAAAGCTGTGGTCATTAAGAGAGTATGGTATCAGCGTAAAGACAGATTAGTGGAACAGAGAATGGACAATCCAGAAGTACCTATCTGGCAATGGGCTTCAGACAAAGGAGGAAAGACAGAGTGGAGAAAGAAAAGTCTCTTCAACAAACAGTACTAGAACTATTGCAAATATCCCTGTGTAAAAACTCGATCCATACCTCCGTCAGAAACGTAAATTAACTCAAAATGCTTCATAGAAGTGAATGTAAAGCCTAAAGCTATAAAACTTCTAGAAAAAAGTTAAACCAAGGATTTCTTAGATTTGACATGAAAATCAGGATTCATTCATAAAAGAAAAATTCAATAATTTGGATTTCATCAAAATACAAACTTAACACTTTCCAAAATATACTATTAAGTGAATGAAAAGATAAGCCACAGACTAGGAGAGAATCATTGCAAAGCATGTATCTGAACAAGGACTTCTACCTGGAATATATAAAGAACTCTCAAAGCTCACTTAATAAGAAATAACCCAGTAAAGTCACACTTCACCAAAGAAGATGTACATAGGAAATAAGCACATTTTTAAAATGCTCAACATCATTACTTCTCAGGGAAATGCAAATTTAAACTACCACGAATTATCACTGTATACTTCGTAGATTGACTAAAATTAAAATGATTAAAATTAAAATACTAAGTATGGGAGAAGGTACAGAGGAGCTGGAAAGACACACTGCTGGGGGGGCATGTAAAATGGTACATCACTTTGGAAAACCGCTTGTCAGCTTCTTAAAAAGGTAAATGTTAAATGAGCCAGTCATCCTCCGCTAAGCATGTACCCCTGATAAAATCTACATCCATAAAAGGACTTGTATATCAGTATCCATAGCCCTTCTATTTGTAAAAGCCAAAAATGGGGGGGGGGCGGGGATTGGGGAGAAAGAACCCTCAAATGTAGATCAACAGCTGAATAAATAGGCAAATTGTGGTATATCCAGACAGTGAAATGCTACTGAGCAAGAACATGGAATGTAACCTATTGATGTATGGAGCAACATGGGTGAATCTCCAGTTAGGCTGAGATAAGCCAGAGAATTAGAATACATGGTGTATTCCATATATAAAGCTGCAGGAAATGCGATCTATGATGATAGAAATTCTCTTGGGTGGAGTGGGACCCAGTCAGCAAGCAGCAGGAGGTGGGATTACCAAGGGGAGGAGACAACTTGTGGAGGTGAAGGGTATGTTTGGTTTGAATGTGATTGTGGTTTCACAGATGTATTCATATGTCACAACTTACCAGATTGTGCGCTTTGAATGTGTAGTTTATTGCATGTGAATTTTATCTCATAGCCGTAAAAAATATATGTCTCGTTACTTTCTTATATAAAAGTAGTATTCTACATATTTTTCTCCATCCCTCCTTAAAAAAATAAAAACACATTCTAGAAATCATACCCTAGCAGGATATAAAATCTATTCTTTTTTTCCAGTTTCACAGTTTAGTGTATTCAGCAACTTTTCTATTGATGGACATTTTGGTTGTTTCCAGTCTTTTGTTACTGTAAATAATGCTGGGATAACAGTTTTGTGCATATTGTCTTCTCACCATTTGTTGTTGTATATACAGTATCTTTGAGATCTTTAGAAGTGAGATTGTTATATCAGAAGGTAAATACACGCGTAATTTGGGGATATGTTGCCAAATTCCCTTTCATAGAGGTTGTATCATTTTGTGTAATGATGAGCAATGCTTGGGAGTACTTGTTTCCCCTACATTCTCTCACCAACAGAGTGTGTTGTCAGATGTTTAGATCTTGCAGGGTTAAATGAGAAATGGTATCTCCGTGTAGGTTTCATTTGTAGGTCTTTTATTATGAGTGAGGCAGAACATGTTTCCATATGCTTGTGAGCTCTTCCTAGGTCTTTTCCTGAGAACTGTTTGTTCAGTTTTTCAGCCCATTTTTGTTTAGGTTTGCTGGCTGTTTTCTTCTCTATTTGTACAGTTATTTGTATTTTAGGAATATTAACCCTTTGTCTCTAATGTTGCAAATATTTTTTCTCAGGTTGTCATTTTCAAACTTGGCTTGTTTTGCATTTTTTGCATGCAGGGGCTGGACAGATTTTTTTAAGTAGTTTGCAGATCTTTTGGATTTTGAGACATAATTGGAAAGGTTTTGCTCATTCATACATTGAGAAATTCACCCATGTTTTTCCTAGTACTTGTTTGTTTTCATTTTTTTACATTCAGGTGTCCAATCATTTGTAATTTATCCTTAGGAAAAAAATCCAATTTTATCATTTTCCATATGGTTTATTTAGTTATGCTAATACCACTTATTAAAAAGACTCTTTTCCCCAAACTGACTTATATCCCAAGTTTTCAATGCAGTTGGGTCTATTTTTGGATTTTCTATTCTGTTCCATAATCTGGGTTCTTGGGTCAGTACTTTACTTACCATTTTAATTGCAGAGGCTGCCTACTCCTCCCCTCCCAGCCCCCTCCATTGCTCTTCGTTTTCAGGATTTTCCTGATTGTTCTTCTGAATTTATATTAAACATGAAGACGTACCTTTAAAGATTTGCAAACATCATTTTCCCGCCAGGTTAAATGTCCCCACTTTCTTCAAGTTTTAGAAGGTGTTTATGCATAATCCTCGCCCTTTCCCACAAGGCACAGCACTGTAAAATACAAAACCCAGAACTGAACCCTGTCGCACGGTGTGCAATGCTGTGGCTCCTTAGAAGCAGCGTTACGGGGCATCGGCAAGAGTGTGAGCGCGAGCGTGTGGAGGAGGGGATGAAGCTGAGCGGGGCACCGGGGCCCAGTCCGGCCTGCTCTCCCTGTGGGCGGCCGCACGCAGTGACACAGGCCGGCGCTGAGGGGCGTGGGGGGCGGGTCTGTCCCCAGCCCGTGCTCCTCCTCGTAGCTCTCCCCCACCCCCTCCTTTAAATCGCGCGGTCTCGCCCGGCTCCAGCGGCCGGGGAGCCCGTCTGCCGCGCCTCCCTCGGTTTCTTCTGCGCAGGCCCGTTCGCTCGGCCCCGCCTCGCCGGGCGATGGTTTCTTCCGCCGCGGCCCCGCCCACTGCGGCCCGGCCTGTCGGCGCGCCCTTCCGTCCTCTCAGGGGCAGTGTCTGATGACGTGTGTTCCTGGAGGCGCTGGGGGAAAGTGCCCGCGGCTGGGGAAGGCGAAGTTCACTCCCAGTGTCTGCCTCAGCCGGCTCCTTTCGCAAGGAGGAAGCGGTGAAAAGAGGGGGGACCCAGTGCTGGTCACGGGGAAACGTCGCCTCTGCTCAGCCATCCCCACATGATGGATTCCGTTCCTGCCACTGTGCCTTCTGTCACCGCTTCCCCTGGGGACCCGGAACTTCTGGGACCCCTGTCGGTGCTCTACGCAGCCCTCATAGCCAAGCTACTGGAGGTGAAGACCCCCACTCCCGGGGAGGGACCCCAGCTCTGGCAGGCGGGTAGACCGGGCAAGGGAGAGACGGAGCGGGGGCAGGCAGGGCGCCGCAGGGCCGCGTCGAGAGGTCCGGGGCAGCGTGTCTGAGGTTTCGTCGCTTGCGCGTTTGTTCCTGATTACCTAGGTGGTACCAGGCACTGTGTTATTTTCTCGTTTGCGGTCGCGATCGCTTCGGGTCCTTTTCCAGGGACGCCCGGCCCTGTTGGGGAACGGGGCCGCTATGATAGATACTTGTGTATTCGTAGAGGGTAGTGAGCGTGTAGAAGCCGGCAGGTGCTTAATAGTTGCATTCCAGGAAGCATTTAAAATAAAGGCATTGGGTTATGTAGAAGATGGTTAAATTCAGAGCAGTCTAGACCAGCTGTCAGGAGCTGTCTGAGCTTACTCAGCATGTGTTTTTATGTAAGAGTACAAGAGTATTAAGATGTAAAATCCTAGAGGAAATGCATATCATTTGTATTATTCGTTATCATTTTGGTTTTATTTGCAGCCGCAAAAGGTGATTATTTCTCTAGGGTGTTCAGTTTTTTTGTTTCATGTGGCCTTTTAACTCATAAAAATTAGCTAAGAGGAAAGTATGATGCAGAGAGATTCTCGACATGCCTTAGACAACAAGATGTGGTGAGACCTATTGTAAAGTGGAAATACACGTTCAGCTTAAAGACGTTTAGCTGCATGGTGTTCAAAAACACTTCAAGCCTCACAAGAACTAGGCTGCCGCTGTCCATTCTTTATTGAAGATTTTTGACCGAGAGGTTTTGTGACGGAGGATCCCTTAGAATCTCTGTGGATGATTCTTTGTGACCGTTCCGTTGTAAATTCCTTCATGGTTTCTTGTTATTTCCAATATTTCTGTTTCAGTTAGTTGCTACGCTGCCCGATGATGTTCAGCCTGGGCCTGATTTTTATGGATTGCCGTGGAAGCCTGTGCTTATCACTGCCTTCTTGGGACTTGTTTCATTTGCCATTTTCTTCTGGAGAACTGTCCTCGCTGTGAGTAAATTAAACTTTTGCCTTGACTCATCAAGACAAAGGATATTTTATAATCACTGGCCCTTTTGTTTCTTTTCAGTTACTAACATGAACATAAAATTTGTGAGCACAAAATCATGAAATAATTCGGTATAATCTTTGTTGGTAAAGACTTAGACGACATGTGTATAATCTTAATAGGAAAACTTCAATTTATGAATCTTAGGTAAAAGTCTAAAGATTAAGTGTATGTGTACCTACTTGGCATTTATATACATTTCTTTTTATTTTTAATCTTTTTTTTTTAACTTTATAGTTTATTGTCAGGTTGGTTTCCATATAGCACCCAGTGCTCTTCCCCACAAGTGCCCTCCACCAAGACCATCACCCCCTTTCCCTTTCCCTTTCCCCCTTCCCCCCTCAGTTTGTTGTCAGTATTCAAGAGTCTCTCGTGCTTTGTCTCCCTCCCTCTCCCTAACTCTTTTCCTCCTTCCCCTCCCGATGGTCCTCTGTTGGGTTTCTCCTGTTAGACCTGTGAGTGCGAACGTATGGTATCTGTCCTTCTCCACCTGACTTGTTTTGCTTCGCATGACACCCTCGAGGTCCATCCACGTTGCCACGAATGGCCAGATTTCATTCTTTCTCATGGCCACGTAGTATTCCATGGTATAGATGAACCACATCTTCCTAACCATTCATCAGTTGATGGACATTTAGGCTCTTTCCATGATTTGGCTATTGTTGAAAGTGCCGCTAAACTTTGTTTTTTTTTAATGTTTATTTTTGAGAGAAAAAGAGAGGGAGGGACAGAGAGAGGGAGACAGAATCTGAAGCAGGCTCCAGGCTCTGAGCTGTCAGCACAGAGCCTGACGCGGGGCTCGAACTCACAAACCACGAGATCATGACCTGAACTGAAGTCGGACGCTCAACCGACTGAGCCACCCAGGCGCCAGTATACGTTTATAATAGAATTGGGAACTCTTCCAGCCATCTTGAAAAGCACTTAAATACTATGTATCAGAATCTTTAAAAATGTTATATCCTTTTGTTATATAGTATAATACCATGTCTTATAATCTGTCCTAAAGAAATAACCAATCATGCATTAAAAATCTTGTGTGAGGGTGTTGAGTGGAACACTGTTTATTAATAGAGTGAAAACTTGGTACAAACTAAGCGATCCACAGTAGGGGAATTGTTCTTGTATGTGCCTATGGTGGGATACCAGGTAACTCTTTAAATGTATGTATTTCAAAGACACTGGAGCCCAGAAAATGCTCACAGTTAAGTGGAAAAAAGCAGAAGTCAAGACAGTAAGTGTAGATACATGTATATTATGTAAATATATGTACAAACAAAAAAATGCTACAAAACAAAATAGTAAAAAATATTTACATCTAGGACAGTAGGTAATTTTTCAGTCTTTTTCCATCTGTATCTGTTTCACAGATTTTCTAATTTGGTCATGTGTTACTGTGCTCATAAAATACCTTTTTATTTAGAAATACAGATTATGTAGTATCCAGAGAAACACTCACTAAAATTTTTATTCCTTAGAGTCTTTGTGCGGAACTGGTCTCCTGTGCTTATCTATGTGTGCACTCATACATATTCATATTTGTGACTGTATTTCATGTTGTTTCATAGTTATCATGTAATTGGAGGAAAAAATCATTTTGTGTGAATGAGCTTTCAGTTTCAGTTCAAGCATAGCAGTTAAAGTAGCCTTGCATGAGATGCGCGTCTTCTTAAAATTGAGTATTCTTCTGATTTCTTAGTTTTATCAGACTGATAAATGATACATTGCTCATAAACTTTCTCTTGTTGCACAAGTGATGGTAAAGTCACTTAAAAAGAAAGGTCATTTGCCTGGATTCCTGTGAAGAGTCCTCTGACCTCATGGGACTTTTCCTCAGATGAAAGGAGAAAGGGAGCATAGAAAGGATGAGTGGAAGGGGAAAAGGTGAAAATGTTTTTTATTTCCCACTCTTGTTTCTCCCATCTAAAAAATCCCAAAACCTGTTTACATTTTCACAGGGTGAGGCAGGCTTTATGTCCTAACTGCTGCTTCTCAGCCTCAGCGTTTGACTTTGGAACTTTGGTCCCTGCTCTTACTTGCTTGATTCTTGCTTCTTCCTGTCGCCTCCTGCCTCCTGATCTGGGGAAAGAGGGCAAAAGAAGCTTAGTCTCTCATTAGCAAGGCTGCGACATTAAACAGCCATTTCTTTCCGTATTGGAACTCTGAATGCATTCCTATAACAACATTATTAGAAGCGGTGTTAGATACTGTAATAAGATATCATGGATGATTTATGGACTGATTTGGGTATCATCACCATATTGTAATTTTTGAAAGTGGAAATAACTTCTGGGTTACAAGACATTCAGTGATAGAAGTTTTTAAAAATTGAGTATTACTTAGATTTTATAATGCTATAATTCAGTGCTGTCTTTAGAGATGATTGAGAAGTTAGTTGTCATTTCTCTTGTTTGGGCATTTTCCTCGACCAATCTTCTTTCCCTTTTAGGTTGATGATCACCATGTTTAGGGGTTTGGGAAAATCACATGACCTAGCTTATTAGATCTCAAAATTTAGCCAATTGCCAACTCTTTTTTTTTTTTTTTTTTAACATTTATTCATTTTTGAGAGAGCACATGCAAGTGGGGGAGGGGCAGAGAGAGGGGAGGGGCAAAGGATCTAAAGCAGGCTCTGCGCTGAAAGCACAGAGCCCAATGCGGGGCTCAAACTCAGGACCTGTGAGATCATGACCTGAGCCAAAGTTGGACGCTCAACCAACTGAGCCACCCACACGCCCCATCCAGTTGCCAGCTTTTAATACGATTTCAAAGATGTTTTCTAGTGAGAGAAAGAGACATATCTTAGTACAAAGATTATGCCTGTAATTTTGTTTGCTGAGTGTCTCTTTGATCATTGTTCCTAAGACCTCTTTCTGGCTGTTCGGGGTTGTCAAATAAATGATTTCAGGTAAAAGAAGCATTAGTTATTTAATATGAAAATACCCATTTCCACTATTAATGGTAAGTGCTTAATAAGATTGGTGCTCATTTAATAGATGAAAATACCTTTAGTTGCAAAAAGAGGTATTCACTTTAGTGCTTTTATCTACCAGAAACTATGAAGTATCACTACCCATTAGATCTGAAATGCTTTAACCTTTTGTTACTTTTAATCCTGTGGATTATTATTACTGTGAACCAAACTGTTACTAAATTTTCACTTAGTTATGATTTGACTGTTGTATATACAATTCCTTTAATATTATATAATACTATAATATTTCTATTAATGTTTTGACATCAAATTTAATTTTATTTTTCTTCTAGGTAAAGGATAGAGTGTATCAAGGTAAATATTTAGGCTCATTTTGTTATTTGCACTCTCCTCTCAGTGTAGGTGTTTGATCTGAGTTTTATGTAAGTGAGAAGTAGGTAACAGTGGCTTCTCATGTCCGATTGACTTAGTCACTCCTGAACATTTTACTGACCCAAGTTGCTAGCTGGGATGACAGAGTAGTTGGTGATGCCACCAAATGAGTTTGGAGATGAGGTGGAGCAATTCGTGGGAGTAGGAAGAAGAGGATTAATCTGATTTGGGGCAGATTGGCTCTATTGGTTTAACCCAGATGTGTCACATGTGAGCTGTGCCCCTGTGCTAATGATTTAGCGCCACAGTGTATATTTACTTAAGTAGATAATTTGAGGACTAGAGGTATAACTCTATGTGCTTGTATTTTTTGTCTCTTTCTTTTTGCAAATGACATATATTCGAAATGATCATGTTTTCTAAGGAGAAAGGGACTTCATGAAGGGAAGGATATCAAGCTAAAATATTTTATTCTATTTTCTATCTTTGAAATAAATAGGAATTTCTCATTGAAATAAGGGTCCTTATCATATTTTTCTTAAATTTTAGTAGTTGTTTTATACCCTTATTGCTATTAACTACAGGTGGCTTTTTTAAAGGCATAATAGTTATGTTAAGGAGTCCTTTTCCGTCATAGTGCTAGAGAACATAGTGCTGGTACATTGGGTAATTCAGTTTTATTTAGTGATCATAGTAACCTTATGGATTTCCTCTCCGTTTTAGTCACTGAACAGCAGATTTCTGAGAAGTTGAAGAATATCATGAAAGAAAATGCAGAACTTGTACAAAAATTGTCAAATTATGAACAGAAGGTATAATCATTCTTTCAGTATTTCAGTATATTCCCTCATGATTCCAGCTTGGATTATTTCTTCCTGTATTAGAGTTCAGTTACTATGGTTTTTTAAAAATTTCATTACTTTCTGCAAACCGTTTAAATTGGAAGTAATCATCCTACGTATAAAGTATTGCTTTCTTCTCTACGGGGTCACCTACTAAGAGATATGTTTTAGTAGCACTGTGATTTATATTTCTGAATTCTGAGTGCTTTATTTTACATAGATCAAGGAGTCAAAGAAACATGTTCAGGAAACCAAGAAACAGAATATGATTCTGTCGGATGAAGCAATTAAATTTAAGGTAAAAATCCCTTCTCTTTTTGAGATCACATTCTAAAAACAAAGATAATGAGTAATTATGATTAATCTTAATGTCTATTAATAGGATAAAATCAAGAAACTTGAAGAAACTAATGAAATTCTGGATGATACAGCTAAAAATCTGCGTGTTATGTTAGAATCCGAGAGAGAACAGAATGCAAAGAATCAGGACTTGGTAAGAGTTTTGCTGCAAAGCATTACTGTGATTTTCCTTTCAAACTGCCCTGTGTGTGTGGGGGCGGGGTGAATTAAACTCTGCATTTTCCCATGCTTCAACTAAAGGAAGAGTGGGCGTCAGGGGAGTTGAACCCGCATCCATCCGTCTTCATGGAATCTTAAATGCTAGTACCACAGGTTGTTACTTTTATTTTTCTAAAAAGTATTCGTGTTCTTAGCCCTGGATAAATGTCATATTGCTCGGCTCTGCCCTCTGAAACATGTGGAACAACTAAGAAACCGTAGCCCAGTCTAACAGTTCTAGTACTTTGTTGTTGTTGTGCATGATCTTTTTTAAAATAAGCCTTTTAGAACAGTTTTAGAATGAGAGAAAGGTTGCAGTGATGGTCTCCGGGATTCCCGTATATGGCTTGCCAGCTTTCTCCACTCTTCAGTTTATCAGTCTCCACTCGTGGTGTACTGTTCTCTTTGGAAGGAAGGAATTCCACGCAGCTCCCAGCTGAAAGACTGAAGAGTATGTGCCACCTCCTTGAGGAGGCAGTATCTTCACAAAGTCTTCGGAGTTCTATGAGATTTGTGTATTCTGCCTCAAGTCCAACCATTTTTCAGTTCAGTCAGGATTTTTAATTTTTTTTTAATGTTAATTTTTGAGAGACAGAGAGTGCCAGCAGGGAAGGGGCAGAGAGAGGGAGACACAGAATCCAAGCTGAGTTGTCAGCACAGAGCCTGATGTGGCGGGGCTCAAACTCAAGAACCGCATGATCATGACCTGAGCCGAAGTCAGATGCTTAACCGACTGAGCCACCCAGGTGCCCCAAGAGAATTTTTAAAGTGACCTTGTGGATTTTTTTTTCCCTACCAATAGGAAAAAACATTGATTTGAACTGGATTACATGAAATTTTTTTTTCTTTTTTTCTTTTACCTTTTTGGTCTAGGCATCTACTATGTTACCTCACAGCCAGGAAGGTTGTTGTGGATGGCGTGTGATAAAGCTCCGATTATTTTCTTCTTTCCTTACCTCTTTACCTTCTTGACTTTTGTCCTCGGCTGAAATTGAATCACCTGCTTTTACCTGATAAGTAGGAGATTGCCCTGGAATAATGTTCATTTTTTTTAGCATATATCCCACTCTTCTACTAAATCCTACCCCATTATTTTGTGTTCTTTTTCCACATGGCAGATTCTGGAAAACAAGAAGTCTATAGAGAAGTTAAAGGATGTTATTTCAGTGAATGCCTCCGAATTTTCAGAGGTAAGGCTGTCTGTAATTTCTGCAGGATGTTAATAGGGTGCCTTAGTTTTTGTTGAGCAAACATTTGATTTTTGTTAGAGTATGCAATAAATGAAAACTATATGATGTCTAATTGGGAAAGTGTAACACCCTCCACCCCACCCCCGTTTGGGATTAATTCACTAATAGGAGTGTTTTGCATTAGGTTCAAATTGCTCTTAATGAAGCTAAACTGAGCGAAGAGAAGGTGAAGTCTGAATGCCATCGGGTTCAAGAAGAAAATGCTAGGCTTAAGAAGAAGAAAGAGCAGGTAAAGAAAAGTTTAACATCCTAGATGGTATGGACGAGGGGACTGGTATCATTACCTCGAATATCTGTTCTCAGATCTATTTTTAAGGAAATGAAATATGTATGCAGAATTCTATTCTTAGATATGCAAAGTTTAAGCTGTGCTCCCAAAATTGAGTTGATGTATGTATCCTCCATCTGTTCTGGACTTTCTGTTCTCTACAATTTCTTATAGCTATCAGAGGGTTTAGTCTTTGCCTTGTCAGATACAAGTTAGTGACTTTTTACTAGTTACTAACTTGAATAGCCTCAGGGGGATGATGGATTTGCTCCTTGACCAAAGAATTTGGTATTTATAACCCTCCTTTGAGCGATTAACTGCTTCACTGAAGGGAAGGTTACATGACCTGGAGTGTGGACATGGGAGACAGTGAGATGTGCTCCTGGGCTCATACTGAAGTGAGGTACTTGAATTGGCTGCAGTTTTCTGAAGGATACAATAAACTGGATCGACTTCCTGGACAGCTCTCATGTTTTCACTGCAGTTCTGAGGGTAGGAGCCGCTGTCCCCTCTCCCTTCACCAAGGCCTCAGTCCACAGTGACAGGCCGAAGAGCAGCATGGCCCCCTGCTTCCCTGTGTCACTCACATGGTCCTGACGTGTCCGGTGCCAAAGCCCTAGTCTTTGGAAATTCATTGTTTTCACATTTCAGTTGCAGCAGGAAATCAAAGATTGGAGTAAATCACATGCTGAGCTCAGTGAGCAAATTAAATCATTTGAGAAGTCTCAGAAAAATTTGGAAGTAGCTCTTACTCACAAAGATGATAATATTAACGTAAGTTTATTCTCTTGAATACATGCTTAATTCTCATGAACTCCCATGAAATCTGCTTAATTGAGAGGCTCTAATACCCCTTTGCTTTTTTTCTAGGCTTTGACTAATTGCATTACACAGTTGAATCGGTTAGATTGTGAATCTGAATCTGAGGGTCAGAATAAAGGAGGAAGTGATGTGGATGAATTAGCAAATGGAGAAGTGGGAGGTAAGATCGGTTTCAGGGAGGTCGGACCTCGTTTTGTGTTCCTGTCTTTAAGTACACCGGTGCTCTTTCTGGCTGAGTGAACTTCCTCGTCAGTGTTAGAGTTGTAGGCGCAGATCACTGGACTTGGGCACACGTCTGTGGGGTGCGCCGTGAACACGGACTCTGCGTTTCCCTCCCATGGAGGCTGCCGTGTGCCCTGCAGCTAGAGCAGCCTCGTCGTGACTTGCCCTCCCAAGTGCCAGGCACTACTGAGCAGGAGAAATTTACGTCTCAGTGCGGAGGAGATGGCATTTGAATTTAATGCCCATCATCTGTGTAGCTTTGCGGTTTTAAGGCCCACAACCAACTTTAGAAGCACTAAGGTGTTGGGAGCAGTATACTTAAGGCCCAGAGAGTGGAGCTAAAGGGTAGCAGTGTTTATTGATGAGGGACATGTGTCTGGACGATTTTTCAAGTTGGATATTGCTTGCATAGTGGGTGTTTTCAACGTCTGGTGGCAGATTGAAGGGGAGAACAGGAGAGTCTTTCTAAATAAGATACTTGAGGGGAGCCTGAGGGGCTCAGTCAGTTAAGTGTCCAGCTCTTGCAGTCAAATGCTCTACCACTGAGCTACACCCCCAAGCGGCCAGTTCTTGATTTTGGCTCAGGTTATGATCTCACAGTTTGTGAGATTGAGCCCCGCATCAGGCTCTGCGCTGACAGTGCGGACGGAGCCTGTATGGGATTCTCTCTCCCCCCCCCCCTGCCCCTCTCTCTCTTGCTTCTCCTCCGCTCTTGTGTGTGTGTGCGCGCGCGTGTGCATGCATACACTCCTCTCTCTCAAAACAAATTAGTAGATTAAACAAAATAATAAGATCCCTGACGTGAGAGAGAAGAGCCTTCGTTCACACTCCCTTCTTGTTTGAGTCTGGCACAGATACCATTTTTCTGGTGCAAACTAGGAATTCACTTTTTCAGTCTAAGTCTGCAGTTCTCCTAAAAGTCATGGAGCCTTATCGGTTTATTGGTTAATTTGGTTTTCCTTTGAATGTTTGAACATTGTAATTGTTTCATTTTGGAGCAATCAAGAAAATATCGTTAAAAAGCAAAGGAGGAAAAAGCGATTGAAGCGTTTTGTATTTTAGGTGACCGGAGCGAGAAGATGAAAAATCAAATTAAGCAGATGATGGACGTTTCTCGGGTATGAGCTTCTGTGTGGAGTACCGTGAGTGCCGGTGACTTCTCATTGTGCTTGCCTCGTAAGACCCGTCCTCTCTTTTGGAATTTTTAGACACAAACTGCAATATCAGTCGTTGAAGAGGATCTAAAACTTCTACAGTTTAAGCTTAGAGCCTCGATGTCTACGAAATGCAACCTGGAAGGTAGGCTGCTTCCTCAGCAGAAAGGGCTGTGTTTCTTACCCCCTCTAGCCTCCCCGCGTCCCCGCAGTGTGCACGCCCCGTGCGCACCCCCAGCCCGACTGTTTTATCCTTCACAGAGCAGATAAAGAAATTGGAAGATGAGCGCAGTTCGCTGCAGTCGGCCAAAGCCGGCCTGGAAGGCGAATGCCAGACCCTGAGGCAGAAGGTGGAGATTCTGAACGAGCTGTATCAGCAGAAGGAGACCGCCCTGCAGAAGTAAGGCGCTCCTGCCTCGCTCCCCCGTGTCATGTGAGCGGACGTGTGGCTCCCGGACAAAATTGTGTCCTTTGTAAACAGTATTTGTGGGGGGTTTCCATCCGTAATTAGTAGAGATTTGTCTTTATCTTTTTCTCGTTTCCCCTACTGTGCATTTTTCTTTCCATTCCAATCAGTCGTCAGAAATTGTGGGCCGCGTGGCGCGTGGTTCCCGGGGCCGGCGGTCACGGCCGTGCCTGCCGTGAAGACCCGCCGCCCGCTCCCCGTCATGGCTCCACCATGAGCTTCACTTTCCTCTTGTGTGGCGTTTCAGTAGTGGCGATCTGTCCTGTGTCTGGTCTGCCACTCCTAACCTAGCCTCTCAGAGTCCTGAGTGATTCGTAGGACATGCTGTTTAGTGGAATTAATGCGCTGGAAGGAGTATTTAGTGACAGGAAGTTCTCCTCTAAGTTTCGGACTTAACGTAGTCAGATGCTCGGGATAAACTGTACACAGGTGATTGTGGCAGGACGTTTGGAGTTTTAAATCTAGAAGCACCTGATTGGTGTGTGTGTTTAGGTATCAACCTTCTGAAATCTACACCTCAGATTTGGAGTTAGGTGTGTCTTGTGAAAGGTACGCTTTTGCGGTTCATTTTACGTTGTTTGCACCACAAAAATACCCGCGTTCTCTCAAAAGAGCTTGTCAGCGGCGGGTGCCCCGTGGCTTTGCCCCTGTGCTTTACTCTTCGGCGTGTCGGGGTCTCTGAGAAGGCCTGTCCTGCTGAGCACACTTCATCTTGTTGAAATTTAAGCTCCAGCTGCTATTGCCTGATGCCATTAAACATGGAACCCGGACCACCGATGTTTTCTCTAAGTCTTGGCTCACCAGTCAGTTTAGATTTTCTGAATTTCGTTCAGGCCAGCCCTCTAAATACCTGGCCTGTTTCAGAGAATTCCTTCTCATTATGTTACTTTTGTAAAGAGCGCTTCTCTGCCACCAGAAGTAACCTGAACGTCCTAAGCAGCAGTAGTTTTTCTTGATCCTTCAAAAATGGCCTCGTCCCTTCAAAGGACACTGTATTGCCTGCAAAGGACACTGTGTAGCTCTTTCAAGTCTCAGCCCAAACCGTAGGGCTTTTACTGGGGGTCCCCCTCATTGGCGACCTTGAACCCCACTTTATTTTTCTTTGAATCCAGGGTCTGTTAAAAGCTCTGTTCAGTCTCCTTAGGTCTCCGTTGTCTTCAGTGCATGGAATGAACCTGGGGGGAAGGTGGCTTCAGATACCAGGCTTTCTTATAATTCTGAGATTCCTTTTTCTCCTGGTTCTTGGCCTCATTTATTCACTTGTTAGCTAATATGTTAACTCTCTGATGCCTTCAGGCACATTCTTTATGTTTTTGTCCAGTGTTCTAATTGCTCTCTGTATTCTCAGACCAGCTTCTTCATTACTGGAAAAAATACTGACTAATCTTTACTTCAAGACTCCCGTTTTCTCACATCTCTTCCTAAGCCAGATGCAGGGACTTTTCTCTTGTTATGTGCATCTTTTACACATTAAACTGTGAGCTCTGTTAGTGCAGGGAGAGTTTGCTCATACTTTTGTCTCAGCATCTTACTAGGTAACCAGTATATTATAGCCACTCATAAAATACTTTGCTAAGTATTAAGTGGGCAGTTCTAAAAGAATACATAAACCTTTTTTCTCTTTCCTGTTATTAAACCTTTTAACTATAGCTCTTCTCATTTTGCTTCTGATTCACAGAAATTTAAGTTTCGACTTAAGTGTCTTTTGAATTAGACTTTTGGGCAAAGATGTACGAGGGTAACAAGAATAGCATGTGTATATATATATATATATATATATATATATTTTTTTTTTTTTTTTTTTGAGACAGGGCGCAAGTGAGCAAGAGCGGGGGGAGAGAGGGAGAGAGAAATGGGGCTCACCCGATGCGGGGCTTGTGCTCACCCGAAGTGAGGCTTGAACTCACAAACCATGAGATTATGACCAGAGCTGAAGTTCGATGCTTAACTGAGTGAGCCACCCAGGCGCCCTGAAAATAGCATTTTTAAACCTTGAAATACTGCTAGCATTGCAGTTTAGTTTATAGAGGATCGATACCTTGAACTTGAAGGTTAATTGAGTTAAAACCAGTTTCCAGTAGGTAATGTCCTGATTTTGCAACATTTGGGATTGTTTTTCTATTTTATTCACTAGACATCGCCAATTCTGAGATTTTTCTCAAATCACAATCCCATTGAAATAGGGGTAGGAGTTCCATATCTGAAGTGTGGGAATGTTCCGTGGTTAACTGCACAGGTTAGAAGGCGGGTTCTTTAGGCTTTCTCTGGCTGACTTCCCTTACCGAGGTTCCCATCTCGGATTGAGCAGCAGTCCTTCCATGGTGGAAATAAGGGAAGTAATTATAGGTCTTTCTGTGGTAGAAATAAGAGAAGTAATGATCCCTTACTTTATCGTAAGCTTACCTGTGTGAGCTGGACCAGCCCGGGCCTTCCATGCACAATGAGCTTTCACCGTGTTAAGCACAAGGAACTTGCCCCTGGGCCTGTAGAATTTTTGACATTTCTTTACTAGTGAATGAAGAATTATGAGAAGTTAGAGAATGCAGGTGATTGATTTTTATCCTTGAATGGCAGGTTTGAATTCCCTCCTGACTTTGTACGTCTGCACATGTGTGTTTTGGAGTGGAGGGAGGTGGTGTTTGCTTAGAGGCATTCAGCCCGCTGGGAAGACAGAAACACTTTCCACTGACGACCGATTTTGTCTTAGGAAACTGAGTCAAGAGGAGTTTGAGCGGCAAGACCGAGAGCAGCGCCTGTCAGCTGCGGATGAAAAGGCGCTTTTGGCTGCAGAGGAAGTAAAAACGTACAAGTGAGTTCAGCTTCGACAGGGGTCAGCGACTAGGGAAACTACTGTTGGCCTCTTAAAAAAAACACGTGTAGAACAAAACTAGCACAGAACATAAATAAATGGTCAGAGGGTATGGCTACAGTTAATTCACGTGAGAGAAAATAAAGTTTACTTTAACAAAGGAAAAAAGCCATGGTGACAGACATTTCTTTATACCCAGTACTGGAAGACTGTAAGGGAACGTGGTTTGCGCCAACAGTTCCGGGGAGTTTTGTGTGTTGGAGTAATTGTTTTAGGAAGGCCGTTTGCTGTAATGATGTAGCCGAAATCATTAAATCGATTGTGCCATTTGATAGACCCGGGAGTGACAGCTCTGGGAGATTTTCTGTGGCTATAATTAATGAGCTTTATGGAGAAAGATCTCTATAGCAGGATTGCTTGAGAACATTGAAGAACAGTCAGGGAACTTACAGTGTATCAACTCAGAAGCACCAGGCATTCAACAATAAGGAAATTAGTATTAGTTTTGCTCATATTTTGCTCTTACTATGGCCACGTGACTGTGTTTCTTTGTGTGGATGGAGTCTGCAGGAGGGCAGGTGTTAGAGGGGTGGGGGGGGGGGAGTCTGTTGAAACTTTTCTTCATTTGCACTTTAATTGATAAAAGCAAGTGTGATTCTTAGGCGCAGAATTCAAGAAATGGAGGATGAATTACAGAAAACCGAGCGCTCATTTAAAAACCAGGTAATGACCGTGCCGCCCGGACAGGTGCCGAAGTCTGTGGTGTCTAGTGGGCTACGTAGCGCCTGTTACAGCGAGTCCCCAGACGTATCTGTTGGTGTGTTGTCTTTTTCAGATTGCTACTCATGAGAAGAAAGCTCATGATAACTGGGTAAGATTTGTTTTTTCTTTCCTTTATTTGGTGTGTGGCCGCCACAACTGATCTGGATCTTTTCTCCCAACAGCTCAAGGCTCGCGCTGCAGAAAGAGCTATAGCAGAGGAGAAGAGGGAAGCCGCCAACTTGAGACACAAGTACGTGATCTCGAATGTTTTTTCAGTGCATTTTAGGGATATTAAAGGCTGGGCTTCTGGGTTATCTAATCAGGAATTTGGTGTCTCACATTTAAGTCCATTTTCCCCCTGCCTCCCAGGTTATTGGAATTAACGCAGAAGATGGTGATGCTGCAGGAAGAGCCGGTGATTGTGAAGCCGAGGCCAGGAAGACCCAGCACCCAGAACCCCCCGTGGAGAGGTAGCAGCACTTTCAAAGGGCAGCAATCGAGGTTTTGGTTAAAATGTATAGAAATTACATTTTATTTCTGCGTCTTAGTTAGATGCCCTCGAAGTAATCCCAAGAACTTAGTAAAGAAAGGTTGCCTCCGAGTGGTAACAGGGCACTGTCCTCGTCAGGTCCTCTGAGCCAGAACGGCTCTTTCGGTCCATCTCCCGTGAGTGGGGGGGAGTGCTCCCCTCCCCCGACGGCCGACCCGCCCGCCCCGCCCGCCAGACCGCTCTCTGCTACCCTCAGTCGAAGAGACATGCCTAGAAGCGAATTCGGTGAGCATTCACATTTTACCTTGCGGTAAACTGTTCCTAGAGGTTTTTTCCCCACTTTTTATTTGAGAATTCTAATACGAACATTTTAGAATTTGGGTCTGTTTGGTATAGAGAAAAAAATTCTTAATGTGTCTTGGTGAATAAATAGTCTGCTGTAAGCTCTGCTGTAGAACAGAAAACATTTATTAACATTAGTGTGACTCTATATAAATACATAAATATCTAAAATACAGAATATGTGATGATAGTTTTTTTTTTTTTGCTTTTTAATTTTTTACTGCAAAGTATAAGCCTTTGTGTTTAAATTTCTATGGGGTTCCTCGCTTGAGTGTTATAAAAGTAGCTGTAAAAGACTTCATCATTTACGCAGCATACATCCATTTCTCATTAATATACCATGCTGCAGCCTACTTCCTACAAATATATCTAACGCCTGGTGAGTTACGGAAGTCCGATTACACAGACTGGAAAACGTCCGTCTGTCCAGCTGCATCAGGCCTGTAGCTTGCAGTACCTGCCCGGTGCTGCTAACGTGCAAGTTTTATTGCGTGTTAAACAGTTTGTTCTATTTAAGTCTGTGAGTAAGTTTGGGATTTCCCCTCATATGTATTAGGAGACCCGTGTTTTAATGTTGCTTTCTAGGTAGAGCTGGACCCTGACTTCTCCACAACTGGTTTGTTTCTTCTGAAAAACCCATACAAGGGCTCTGTTCTTTCTTTCTCAAGGATCAGTGGACGGGCCTCCACCTCGTCCTCGATGGTCATCTGAGGCACCTGGGAAACCCTCTGCCTCCGGTAAGGGATCCGAGTGTGTTCAGAGTCCAGAATCCGAGGATTTCTCCCTCTTCCTCAGGGCGTATGTAAGTCAGGATAGATCTAAGTCCGTTCTCTGGCCTTCAGCAGATCCAGGACCTGGTGCAGCTCCCATGATGAACAGCGGCTCGAGAAGCTCTTCCCCAACTAAGGGGACGGACGACGGCAAGGTAAGTCGTGCAGGCGTTCTGAGTTGTAATTAGGTATGTCAGGAAACGTTGAACTTCTACAAGCCCTCGCTCTGTGTCATCCATCCGTGTGTCTGTTATATCTGTACTGTCTCGTTTATTTTTTTAAAAAGCAAACTGTTTCCCAAGACCCCGAAGGCCCCTCAGCTCCCAGCATCCCATCTGTGGCTGTGCAGGCAGCACTAGTAAGTACTTGGGAGGTCGAGGACGGAACGGAGCTTTTACTTGGGGTATTTCTGGAGAGGACGTGACGGGCACGGCGCTAACCTGCTTTGCGTTAAATTGCACGGCAGTATGGAGCTTACCGTTGCCTTTGACTTGAAAGCGTTGCCGGGTTGCGGAAATCTGACTGTTTGGTCGGTTTTTCCTTTTTCCTGTTTCGGTTAGGCCACTCGCCTGTGTCGAACATCTCTTGTAACGAACTAAAGACCGTGCAGAGCCCTCGCCCCAGCTTTGCCTTGCGCGTGCTTCCGTGTTCAGGGGTCTGAGGCAAAGGAAAGGGGTTCTGGGTATTCTGTAGAATTCACCACCATGGCAGGTGTGCTATTTAAGAATCTCTCCGGTTGGATACGAGGCAGACGCTGTTTTGAATGATCTGAAATCCCCGACTGGGAAGGGAAGAGTGTTTGCTGCAGGTGAAATCCCTGTCGCGCGGCTTCCCGGCAGCTCCCTTCGGCTACGTTCACACGCGCGTGTTCTCTACCAGAGCCGCCCGGCCCTCGCAGCGCTGCTCTGCGTGGAAATCCGAGTATGCATGATTGTTTAGAATTTCCAACCGAGTCTCCCATAGGAAAGGTCAGCACCTCTAGCGAGAACGCGGAGCAGTACGGGTGAATGAAGGGGAACGTGGGAGCTCTGCCTGCCTCCCTGGATGGGGAGCATTGCTGCCGTTGGGAAATGCTTCTAGGTTTCCATGCAGGACTCGAGGGACGTGCGTCTCTTGAGGTCTTTTTATCCACAGGCAGCTTGGAGAAGACCTGAAACCCCGCTGGAGTAACTTCAGAGCGCGGAGGCCCCTTTGTTAGGGAGGCAGACGTGATCCTGAATCGCCTCCTGGCTTCTTACATGCTGTGTGACCTTCAGCAAAATACTGTCTCTGTTCCCCCTATTTAAAACAGGATGTTCATACTGGGAGATTGAGAGATCTGCAGATTAGAGAGAATACACGAAATTGAAGGCCCTCCGAATGGGGCTGTTGTTACACACGTAGAAGGTGGATTGCTCATTGCCCCTTGTTCCGTCCGTGCTTAGGGTGGAAACAGTGCACCGCCGCGGCACCGGGAAGGACGTGGGGGGAAGGGATTGCCCTAGGAACAGACGATGGGGGTCGTGGTAGAATTTCTTAGCGGTCACCTGCGGGCGTCCCTTCGCCTTGCGCGCTCCAGCAGGAATGGGACAGGGAAGCTGGTTGCTCCTTGGCCGTCCCTGTGTAACCTGCCTGAGCTGCCAGGGGGAGGCGGCGGGAGGGGTGAAGCTTTGTCGCGCCAGTTGTCCTTTGGTCCGGTGCCTGACCCCTGCCTTGTTGGGTCCCAGCTTTTATTGGTGTTGGCTTTTGTGTGTCCTACCCGCGTCCTCCAGAACTTTAATTGCTTCTGCTCTGCAGGTTCCTCTGGCTGCAAAAGGCCCGCCTCCTTTCCCGGGGGTGCCCCTCGTGAGCTCGCCCGTGGGAGGCCCTCTGCCGCCCCCCACCCGGTACGGACCGCCGCCTCAGCTCTGCGGGCCTTTCGGGCCTCGGCCGCTGCCCCCGCCGTTTGGTACGATGATTGAATGGTGGTGACTGACTCGGGGAGGGCAGTTCACCTTCTCTCTCCGGTCCTTGCTGAGACTTTCATAGTGACTTCTACAGGGCCGTCTACTGAGAGAGGGCATAGCAAGCGGAACACATTTTTTTCGGGCACGGGGGTCGGGGGGGCTGCACAACCCCCCTCTACGGAGATGGGCGGTAGTCCTCTCTCGTAGACGAGAGAGATTTCTAGAAAACCAGAAATACTTCTGCAGAGGGATAGAACTTCCCCCTCCCAACTCACGAGCTCACAGTGTCCTCTGGACCACAGACCTCTGTGTCAGGAACCAAAGCTCGTGATCGCCGCGCTGGAAGGATAAGCAGTGGCCCATAGACGGTAAAAGAGGGGGGCTGAACCTTCACCCCCCACGCTGGCAGTCAGCGGGAGGGCAGCGTCTGCTCTCAAGAGAAGGCAGAGTCTCGTGAGGGGGCGGCCAGAAGGCCTTTCCCCGGGTAGCGCGAGCACCGGGCTTTGGATGGCACCTTAGGTCCCCGCTGAGCTACTGCCTCAAGTCTTGACACAGTAGCAGACGGTGGGGTTTTCCTCGAGCCCGTCGTCTTGCTGTGACACGGGGTGTTCTCACGTACAAGCCAAGCCCTTGTGACATAAAGACAGCAGAACCGTGGGACGGAAAGCACACAGGCGAGATGGGGCCACGTTCAGATCCCGTTTCCTGGCCAGCCGTCAGCCTCTGACCTGCCTCCCTGTGCCTCACCTCCACAGTAGGGGTGCCGCACCGACCTCTGTAGGGTTGTGAGGAATTAAAGACTCACGTGCCTAGACGCCTCATATGCATTTCTGTGACTTGACTTTTTCCAGGTCCTGGCTTCCGTCCACCACTAGGCTTAAGAGAATACGCGCCAGGCATTCCACCTGGGAAACGGGACCTGCCTCTCGACCCTCGAGAATTTTTACCGGGACTCACACCTTTTAGACCTTTAGGCTCTCTCGGCCCGAGGGAGTACTTTATTCCCGGTACCCGACTACCACCCCCGACCCACGGCCCCCAGGATTATCCGCCTCCGCCTGCCGCAAGAGACTTCCTGCCCTCCGGCTCCGGAGACGAGCCCTCTCCCGCCTCCCAGAGCAGCAGCCGGGACTGCTCACAGGCTTTAAAACAGAGCCCGTAACTGTGACCTCCGACATTCAGGCTGGGAGAGAGTGACTGGGCACGTTCGTTACAGTAAAGGATTTCATTGGCTTCAAAATCCAAAAGTTTATTTTAAAAAGGTTTGTTTTTAGAACTAAGCTGCCCTGGCAGTGTGCATTTTTGAGCCAAACAATTGAAAAATACCATTTCCCCCCCTAAATAAAAACCACCTCATTAAGCTAGAGCCTTCTGACAACCTTGAAATGTGCAATAAAGAATACCTGTGTTCTAGTAACGTAGCGCGTAACTACTCAATGATTTAGAGTGTCCTGAGAAATACGAACATTTCCTGTGGAAATGCTAGAACATGTATTTCCATTTATTATCCTGTTTTTAGTGTACACCAGTTGAATACAGAGCAATGGTGTTTATAAGCTTGGTTTTTTTAAATACCTGGTCGCAAAGACTGTTACGCTAAAAATGTTTACTAAAAGATCATTAACTTTCTCTCCCTTCTTGCTGAAGTTCTTTGTAGTAATAGTTCATAAAAATTTGATTATTAGTATTTCCCAAGTGTCTGTCGATTCATTGGCTTGTGCGCTCACGAGGGGTGTGCCATCTTGGACCCATGTAAACGCGGGCTCCCAGAGCTGACGGGGCGACTCGGCAGCCCGCTCCCCCTTGCTTGAGGGGGGGAGGGTTTCAGCCTAATGTCACCTGGGCACGCCGCGCGTCTTCCTTGACCTCCGGGGAGGTCCGTGGGCCCTTCTGTACGGCATTCGTGTGCTTTCCGGTGACTTTCACTGTCTGGTTGAGAATGGTTTCCTGAGGATGCGTTTACATCGGGGGCAAGAGTCGTCTGACCTGATGTTCTGTTACCTTTACCATTCTTGCTTTAAGGGGGCAAAATAGAAAACTGAACAGGGTGTGTTGTGACCATAAAAAGTAAGGAAATTTCTTGTTTAAAACGTAGAATCTATTCTTTCTCCCATACTTTGCTCTGGTTTTCAAGGAATAGGAGACAAAAGTTGGGGAGGAGAGTGTATGAACTACTCTGAGGAAGGATGGTTTAGGACCACAGTTCTTCGTGTTGTTACTACTTCGCCAAAATTAAGACTGGAATGCTGGCACTTAGGTTTAAAAATCAGTAAATCTAAGAATCTGGGATTACACCATATTTAAGTCTTAACCATCCCAATTACTACACCATGTCTTTTAGACAATTTTAATCAAAATTATAAAGGGCCGGTATTCACTGCTTAGACTACACTTTCCCCTTCTCCGAAGTTCTGTGATGTCCTGATACTACTGAAACCTAGACTGTGACTTGTCACCGTTAAAATATTTAACGTACTAACATCCTATAAAATAAAAACGAAAGCTTCACTGTGAAACAGATTTTTCTTTGTACTAAGAAATACCACTTTAGGAAGATGATAACCAGTGGAAGACCACCGCTCTTCAAAATTCAAGGATACGGAAGTAGTGCCACAGGAAGAGAACGCGCACGTGCGTGTTCCCGTTTCATATCAAGAAGAGAGGAAACGTAAGAAGAACACCTCCGTAGTTAACAGCAAAGGTTATTTTTAACCACGTAAAATACGATTAAGTCCACAAATGCAACTTTTGAGTAGGTCAGTCTCTCGAGGACACAGAATAATGCAGTTCATGGGATTTCTGATTGTATACAGTGTCAGGATATCGGTCATACCGTTAGGAGAGAGAAGCGAGGAGGAAAGGTAAAGCAGATCTGTTTCAAAATCAAAGCTAGGCTTTACCTCTGAAACTTCGTTCAGTATCTGTTCTGTATCTCCTATTTCTGCAAAGTCCGTAAACTAGAGCAACTCCAGGACCGCTCACCTGAGCCACAGGGAACCTGGCCTCGGTTCCAGCTGTGTCAGAAGCCACCACCAGCCAAGTGTGTATCTGGGCTTAGTGGCTATAAAAGCACCTCATTTCTGAGGCACCAGTGCTTTGGCCTGAAAGCATTTCAACTACACTTACACTTACTGTCCAGTAGCTGAGTTTTCTCACTGGAGAGAGAGAAGGAATCTGCGGGAAGCGCGGTGTTCTGCGTCTCCTGCTTCAAGATCATCACTTGTTCCGTCATTCCGTTCGGGTCTGAACTAAAGCTCAGCTAATCAGCATCCACTAACCTTCTTTAATACTGGTGTCAAAGGCGACTGTAATTGTAGTTCATACCAACCACACTTACGTGAAAGGTAGGAGAGGCTTCTGCATATGAATCGTCACTGACATACATGTCTTAGGGTCTATGAGAAGAGAGAAAGACCACTCTGTCAGGTTTGCTACATTTTAATAGTAGGTACTTTAAGGGATTATGTTTCCGGTCTCATCAGCAACCTTGAACAGAAGGGACTGAGCGCGCTCCCGGCTGCAGCGCGCCGCCAGGCACCTCAGCACGTTTACACGACTTGGAGAAAAGGTGGGTCTTGCTCCTTGGGGAGCTGACGGTCGGGGGGTTGAGGGAACAGCAAGGTAACTTGTTAAGGCAAATTCTTCCCCTTGAGCTATCGTGGACTCATTCTGGGGTTAATCTAATCAAGACGGGAGCGAAGATTGATTTGGTTGAGAATCTTCCAGGCTCAAAGTTTGTAACATCCCTCTTAGAACAGAACTGACAGACAACGGAAGGCAAAGACCAGCTTTCTTGAAGTGCAAGGGCGAGAACACTTACTTGTGGCTACTTATTTTAAAAAGCAAACACTGAAGGTGTGCCTAGGGCTATTATGCCAGTTTAAAAATAGGCCAAGGACGGGCACTGCATTCCCCTCATGCTAGCATTGGGCATTTAAAAATAGTGACTATTAAATATGTGGGTTCTACAGCTAACCCACAGAAAACCCACCCCCGAACTTACTGCTCTATGTATCAAATATCTACCTCGGGTGTAGTCTGGGAGTTTCATTTATGCCCCATTAAGTCGAAAGTAACGTAAATAGTCAAATTATAATAAGCTTATGACCTGCATATTTCCATATGGGTGAAAGTCAATATATCTAGGAAGTACATGGCCATCCTATCTACCTACATAAAGAAAACCACAGGGGGGCTCCAGGTTTCGCACGCTCCCCACTTTGAGGAGAGGGGTGCAGGCTTTAAGGTTTCACAATCAGTTGTCAGGAAAACAGCAGTTATTCCTGCGGTGTCTCGTCAGCATCAGACTCAGGAGACGTTAAAAAGCCATCCGAGCACCTGCAGCGACTCGGAGACGGTCCCGTTAACCCTGGGGTCCCTCTCCGACGAGTAACGGTGCGTGTGACGTAGAAGAACCGCTAACCGACAGGACCACAGACACGCGCGCTCTCCGAAACCATCCGGTAACAATCCCGCCATCTGGAACACTCCAGCTACGACCTGGGAACACCCCGCGGGGGAGACTGATCCGGCCAAGGCACACGATTTCCGAACAGGAGGACTGGGGATCGGAGTGAAGTCAGGCCACGTCTGAGGAGCTGCCCGTACATTTCCAGACCGACCTCCCGGGGCGGCAAAACCGGTCCAATTCCTCTCAGCACAGTTTCCTACTTTCCCACCCACATCAGCCCGAAGTCTGGCGTTAACTCAAAAAAAGAAAAACCCCAAAAAAGCCTCCTGGAGCAGAAGGGAATGGACGTGTAAACTCTAGCACAATCTTATTGCTGTATTAACTCTGAAGATGAGCACATCCTACCGCAGCAGTGCTGGTCCAGGAAGCAGGGCGGGAACAGCGGGAAGGTGGAAAAGAGACTACGAATGGCACAAACACTAGAAAAGTAGAAACATGTTTCAAAACCAACAGGAAGCCTGGATCCAAAGGAGTCGTCTGCGTCCGCTCAGTGCGCTCAGCTCATCGGCGCGCGCCGGGCTGGGAATTGTGCGGACTCACTCAGGCCTAGCGGCGTGGGCGCGGCCTGCTTCCTGCCTGGCGGAGGCGGCTGAGCCACACGGAGCTGGGATGGTCTCTACTGAGGGGCGGGGTTCACAGACGGTCCAGGTTCCCCACGTCAGGATCATTCCTTGTGCAAAGTCTGATGTAGATGAAGATAAAGTGGTTTCTTGGTCAATAACTGCAATTTCTTTCTTTTAAAGTCAGTGGGTTTCTTGTATCTGTAACCACAGTAGAGAGATCATGGTTTAGAACACTTGGACAGCTGACCTCGTCTACAGGCACAAACAGAACAACTACGAGTCCCCACTACGCTAGTGTGAGTCCGGTGTGCGCGCCACTTACAGTTCTATGACGATCGGCCCCGCTGTGATTTCATCCATCTCCATGAAGGCAAAGCACTTGGTGCTGGTGAACCTTTTTTTAGGCTTGTAGTGTTTGAATTCGAAGAAGATAGCTGCACCTAAGGGATGAAAACAAACCACGTTAGCCACAGACGCAGACTTCCACCTGCCCGTACGTTTATTTTCTCGGATCGCCAGAAGCACACGGACGGGCCACCTTCGGCGTAACTTTACAGAGTGACCTCCGTCAAACAATCGCTCTGACGCCACGACTCTCGTCGCCCAAAGCTCTCCGCCGTCTGACCGGCGTGACAGCCGTCCACAGCCTCTAACTCTACAGAGCACGGCAGGACCTCCTGAGCGAGGGCGGCCTCGAGATCGTCCGCAAGCGCCGCCCCCCCCCCCCCCGGGTAGAACCGTGAGCCGCTGACGGACAGGACACCGTCAACAGCACAGAGCGAATGCGGAGGATGCTGGGAAGTATTCACATTCTCCACAGAAACTCGCCAAGCGGGAGGCCTGTACGCGATCGTGAAAAAAAATCCAAGCTTACGTCACTTCTCCTCCCTGAAAGAAAAGCTCAAAAATTCGACTTCTTTGGGTGTTTCAGAGTTCAAACAACGTGGACGGTGCGCTGGTTCCGTTTCTAACCATGATCTATTTCCTGGGAGCTTTCAGAGTACTCCAGCACTGTTCTTTCCCAGAATCCCACTTGGGTGCCGCCGGCGCATCGGGAGACAAGGTCTGGAGAGCAGGCCACCCCTGCCCCGAGCAGCAGGCAGGAAGGAAAAATTCACGTTTTCATCTCCCCGGAGATAAGCCCGACAGATCAGCTCTCCTCACGGAAAGCAGCTCAAAACAGAATGAGCTGCGTCACGGGTGTGGCCAACGACAACGCATCTCTGCAGGCGCGTGGAAACCAGCTGGGAGGAAGCCAGGGTGTCGCTCCTAGCCGGCTACTTAACCCTGCCGGAGCCACAGCGGTGCTGCATCTTGCTTGGCTTTTAAGGATGACACACATCCGATTCCTAAACCGATGACAGAACCCACCGGTGACCAAGAGGCTTAGCGACATTCTGAATCGTGCGTGCAGCACCGGTCTGGCAGACAGGCACCCAGGTCACCGGTCTCAGCAGACAGGGACACGTGGCTGAGGGAGAGGTGGACACACTCAGCCCTCAACTCCCGCCGCGCCCACTATCCCCAGCAGTGTGGCCTTCCAGATCCGCAAGAGGGTCCCTTCTCTCCTCCCTCCCACGGCAGCAGCAGAGGCAGTTTGCAATGAAAAACGTCGCAGATGACATTTCTTAGTTTTCTGCAGCTACGGGCCCATCTCCTTGTCACGCCCGTGTCCGCCGTCGAAATACATGTGAAAATACGGTCATCTTTGAAAACAGTGCTGAGGTCCCAACACGACACCATCCTCTTAAGGAACATATTCATCTGCTTTGTGAGTAGACAGTGTATTTCCTGCATCCCTGGTGGGCGCACCTTTGTTCTCCGTGGTTGGTTAGAAGAAAGAAGAGGATGTGAAATGAGACTAGTGTACAGAGATGAACGGAAATGCTTGTAAACGTGAAAAAAGTACCTTCATTCGCATTCCTATCAGTTGCAACTAGAGTAACACTGTCCGTCATAAATTCAAAGTTAGAGAAAATGAGCAGAGTCAAATTCTGAACATAGTTGTGCTGTCGGCATCTTGTGAGTCAAGTCCTCAGGAGCACAGCCCCGGAACCCAGAGAAATGAGCCCACGGGACGGTCCCCGTCGCTCCGTATCAGAAACACTTCCCAAAGCAACGGACTTAAATGAGAACGTTCTCCGACCTTTGGGCACAGGGCGGAACTTCACACTGCAATGCCTGCACCTGGCTCCCGGAGCACATCTTATCTGCGTGGTCTTCTGACGGCGGTTCTCAAACTTCGGTGCACCTCGGCATTGCGGGGAAGGACCCCTGAACCAGGGCGCTGGGTCCTGGACTCAGGAGGCCCCCCCACCCCAGCCCGCCCCGCGGGCCCGGAGTCACACGGACGCCGGGGAAGACAGCAGTTCGGTGTGGAGCAGAGGCTGAGGCAGCACCGGATTCGAGAAGGAAAACGTCAACTATTTCAGAAGGTGGAGTGATCCTTCAAAAGGCTCTTCCGTACCTTGTACGAGCTTCTTGCAAAGCGCGAAAATCTCAACAACCGCAAGGGAACGGGAGGTTGACAAAGGGATGGAGGCCTTTTCACAGAACACGACAGTCCCGCCGGGCGAGCGGCTCGGAGCAGCGGGCGGGCCCAGGGGCCGCCTAACTTGGGAGCGTGACTTCACCTTCTCCAAACGTTGCTCTTGCTCTTTCCCTTCTTCCTCCCGACCAAGCAACAGGCGTGGGGCCCTTCTTCCCAAAACCCGCGGCTACCAGAGCCTCCACCATCCAGGGGCCACTGCCTCCGTCCGTGCCTCGGTCCAAGGAGACCTTCATCCGGGTTCGTTGTTCAGGACAATGAAGTTTATTGTCAAAGAACATTTTATTATAGAACTGTTATTTTGACCTGACTAGACAATGCAACGCCTAATTCCCACATTAAAAAAAAAATCGGTATTTCGTTCAAGTCAATAAACAATGTATGGCATTTACTTGCCGGCTGGGCAAAGTCACCAGGCAGAGAGACACCAACGGGATGAGAACTGTGGCCACAAGAAGCCAATGATTTACCATCACAGACCAACCTTTGGTTAATTTTTCAACATGCTTCTGGAGCTCAATGTCCACGTTAAAATGAACATACGTATCTTCTTTTCTCGAAGCCACAGGAGTATCTTGCACGGGAGTTAAGTCTATGCCATTCAGATCTAGAGAGAAAAGGAGAGTTTCAAACAGAGGCTCAAAAACTGCCAACGAACTGCACAGGCTTATGTTTCCTCAAGAGGCTTTGGCAAAACCTGAGAGGAGGCTCTCAGACGATGTAACGGACACTCCCTTTGGTGTGAAGAGGTTCCTACCGAGATTCTGGTTTCCAGGGGTGTGTGCAGGGGATGGTGGGGGCATGGGGGGCAGACTCAGGGCCAAGGGCAAGTAAGTCCTGCCATGACTGGGGGCATGTGAAAGTCAGAACCAACAAAGTCTGATCCTTAATTAGGAGGCGAGAACTCTGGTCTTCCTTAGGCCACTACCGTGTTGCACCCGGTGCAAATCTGGGCATGAATCCTGTCCCACGGGGGGGCCCCACCCCATTTGGCGACCTTGATCAAGTGCACGGCATGGAAAGGCCTTTAATCGAACATGACCAGAATTCCCGCTGTACTCAAGTCAGAGCCAAAACAATGGACGTGAAAGCTGCAAATAGAGGAGTAATTTTGTATCCGTATTACCTGAATTCTGATTGTATCAGCTGTAAAATAACCTGATTTACAACCACCAGATGGTACACTGTGTGGGGGGCATGGTTTTAATTTCCTGGAGTCAGGAATCTGCCAGTTCAATCAAATTCAGTACGGACTCAATGACTAGTGTTGATCAGTCAACACACTCCTATCTTAGGGAACTTGGTCATTCCACTCTTGTTTTACAGCGTACGGTCCCAGCTGAGACCTGCAGTTTTACAAACGGCCTATCAAATAATGTTGGGTCTGAATACTTTCCAGGAGACCAGGGACTTGACAGCGGAAGCAGCAGAGGTCCGAGTACGCCAGCATTAGTGCTGTGCGGCGTGGGGGCCCCATGCTAAGATTCTACTCTGTGTCTGAACTTGTTGTTTTTTTCCTTTACGTGCTACTCATGAGCCCATGGGTCTGAACTGACCTCTATGATCGGTAAAAGTCCCTTCCATTTAACGTCAGCCCGTTTCCTTGGTTTGCCTCAAAGCGCAGAGTGACTGCGGATGATCGGGTGCGGTTACTTCTGAATGATAAAAGTATGACAACTTCACCTGCGTTCACCCAACAATTATTTCTAAAGGACCGCTTGTGTTTAGAAACACAAATCAAGTGCTGTTCAAAACGTGCGACACCAGCAAAAGCTCTGAATCGGTGTGGTGTCCCTCTAAAACCAAAGACGGAAGCAGCGGCTTTCAAGGAATAAATGGATTGCCCCACGGGACAGTAGAAAAGCAAATCCTACAGACAACGATGCTTTTTAATGGCCCTCAGGATTACGTTCAGATAGGGACGTTTATAGATGCGCCCCACCTCCTGTGTCCACGGACGATTCACAGGAGGCCTGATTCTCACCCACCCCTGCAGGGCTCCCCTGTGCCTCAAGGATTACGGTAGAGCAGAGGACATGAAGGGGAGGCATGGGGGACAGGAGAACGTGAGGCTTTGCAAAGAAAACCACACCCCCTGAGAAGGTGAACGGAAGTATCTGCTGTTAAAGTGTGTGGGGGTGCCTGGGGGGCTCAGTCGGTTGAGCGTCCGGCTTCGGCTCAGGTCATGATCTCGCGGTTCGTGGGTTCGAGCCCTGCATCGGGCTCTGTGCTGACAGTTCAGAGCCTGGAGCCTGTCTTCGGATCCTATGTCTCCCTCTCTCTCTGACCCTCCCCTGCTCACAGTGTCTCTCTCTCAAAAAATAAATAAAACATTAAAAAAAATTTAAAGAAAGTGTGTGTGTCTAGATGGAATTTTAAAAATACAGACATATACGGGGCACCTGGGTAGCTCAGTTGGTTGAGCATCTGGACTCTTGGTTTCTGCTCAGGTCACGATCTCAAGGTTCGTGGGTTTGAGTCCCACACTGGGCTCTGAGCTGACAGTGCAGAGCCTGCTTTCGATTCTCTCTCTCCCTCTCTCTGCCCCTCCCCTGCTCGCTCTCTCAAAAAGAAAAAAAAAAAGATTTACAAAAAAACCCTCAAAAGCAACTGTGCATGAAGATTCTAAATAACAAAGTATTTTCGGTAAATCTCTCGGAAATATTCAGTGAAGGAAAGAGGCCAGCTTCCCAGCGATCTTACCTCACCGTAGAATGAACTCAAATTGAGTTGTGGCAGAGCCGAGAACCCACCCCCATAGCCCCTAATGTCCCAAAGGAGAGTCAACATTATGAAATTCACGAGAGGGGAAAATGTATGGAGTTATTTACCCTTCACACTAACGGTAATATAGGGGTCGATGCACTGCCCCGCGTCCTTCAGACCGATTTTCTCAATTCTGATCGTGAGTAACGTCATTCCTGGTTCCGACGGCAGCCTGGGCAACAAAGTACCTGGCAACAGAACAACAATAAAAGTGAGCCCCACCGGCAGCTTCGGGGTCGACGCTTCAGTGACCTAGAGAAGACAGAGCCTCGCTCTTACCTGACTCTTAACTAGCCAGCCGCTAATGTGGGTTTCTGAACACGCAATGTTACTCTTTTGTACAAATATTTACTATAACCCAAGACACATCTACACTTCTTTAATTCACAGTCAATACCAACGTGTAAGTCAAGTCTGTTAATGATTCAACTCACCAACTTCAGGAAGCCCAATTACAAAGTACCACATACTTAATATACTCCTGTTGTATACACACACACACGTCACATATATATATGAGAGATTTCATATCTCTATATGAAATGGTAGAAAAAACATAGAAAGAGCTTTTTAAACTTTTGTTCTAGTATCCCAAAGCTTGAGACACTTAACACCAGAATCAACAATAAATCTTTTAGTTATTAATGGAAATAACTTATAATTTAATATTTATGTACCTAAGTAATTTTATAGTCTAACTTCCCACCCCTTTCTGCATCCTATTCTGTATGATCTGTTCTCCTGGAAATTAATCCTGCTGAGAACGGCATGCGCAGCGAGAGCAACTGCATGCTCGAAACCTCCCATACGTACATATCGACTAAACTTTCTAAAGTTGAAAATCCCCTACACCCGCACAAGAGCACATTGCCGACCAAGAAAATGATCTGAAGGAGGAAATCAACTGTGCAGTTAGGTTATTTCATATCACCTACAGAGAACAGAGGTGGAAACGTCGATTTGAATCTAATGCGTATATACAATCTCAAACTACAGAACCTGCATTTATCAAAGACTTTCATTGACATTCTTCAAATTCCTATCCAACAATGCGTTATCCTACTTTTAATGATGAAGTATTTGAAATATGTCAATCAATCACCTTACTATCTTCAAATTAGTACATCTAATTAACTGCAAACAGGCTCAAGGGGATTGGGGGGAGGTGATAAAAATGCCCTCGAACTGGATCTAAGAAACCATGATAAGATGCACACAACTGATCAAAGGCCACTGAACTGTACACTTCCAGTGAGTGAATTTTATGACATGAAAACTACAGACATTCAAGAGTCCTAACTGGTGATGCTCGTGAAAGAAAACTTTTAGCTGAGATGACCAAAAGGGAACACTGAGGGGCGCCTGGGTGGTTCAGTCGGTTAAGCGGCCGACTTCAGCTCAGGTCATAATCTTGCGGTTCGTGGGTTCGAGCCCCGCGTCAGGCTCTGTGCTGACAGCTCAGAGCCTGGAGCCTGCTTCGGATTCTGTGTCTCCCTCTCTCTCTCTCTCTGCCCCTCCCCTGCTCACACCCTGTGTCTATCTCAAAAATAAATAAATGTTAAAAAAATAAAAAAAATAAAAACAACACGGGACACTGAAAGCAGTATTCAGTATCACTGCCGAAGCAAAAATTCTAACATTACCTTTTCATATAAAACAGATCTTTGAGATTTTGCCATATTTTAACACATTTTCAATATTCAAACGTTTTCTTATATGTCTCTTTCAAATATGTTAATTGTGAAATCTGACAAATATTCAGAAAAGCAAATGAAACAAGCACACTGCTTAATGAAACCTGGAAAGCAGGCACCCAGGGGACCATCACTCAGGCCAAAAGATAAACCTAACCCCAGCAGCTCCCTCCCATCACCACCCAGAGTTCTACTCCTTCTCCACTACCCTGGCTTTCAAAATAATTACTGAAAAGCACAGCAATGTTTGCCTGCATCTGCCAGTCGCTGTACCTTGCTCAGCTGAAGGACTGCACGGCACAGGTTTATCAACCCAGTACGGCTTCTGTGCCCATTCTTCCGCTGACGGGCGTTATGAGCGGCTCCCAGTTTTTGGAAATTGTTTGAACCAATGTAGCTGTAACATCCTTGCACACGTATTCTAGCGTATGTGAGCACACATTTGTAAAAGAGAGGGATCTCCAAGTCACACAGGGCACTGCCCTCCTTTTAACTACGTAAAGAACCTACGTCCAAAGTGCTCGTGCAGACGCCCACTTCCAGCACTGCTCCCCCAGTCCCTCCTCCGTGACACCCTTCTTTTTGGTCAATTTGGGTGTAGAGAAATGTCCATCCAGCTTTAATAAGCATTTCTCCTGATTGACTGAGGCTGAGCCCCTTTTCATTTCCAAATGAGCATTTGGGGGCGCCTGGGGGGCTCAGTCGGTTAAGCATCTGACTCCTGATTTTGGCTCAGGTCATGATCGCACGGCCTGTGGGATTGAGCCCTGCATCGGCCTCTGTGCTGACAGCACGGAGCCTGCTCGGGATTCTCTCTCTCTCTCTGTCCCTCCCCTGCTCACTCATTCTCTCTCAAGATAGATAAAAAAAATTTTTTTAGAATGAGCATTTGGGTTTCCTCTTTTCTGAAGTATCTGTTCAATTGGTTTCCTCTTTTCTGAAGTATCTGTTCAATTATTTTGTACATCTTTTATTGGACCGTTCATCTTTTTCTTACTTATTTGTAGGATTTAATGTTTGATACAAGCTTTTGTTGGATGGGTGTTTTGTAAATAGCTTCTCAGTGGCTTACCTTAAAAAGAAACTTTATATGGAAGGATTATATATTAAAAAGCATAGAAGTTGTGTACAAATTCTAAGTACAGCGTAATGAATTTTCACAAAGTGAGCACACCTGTGTAACCGCCATCAGCTCCAGGAAAGCTCTTACTAGCACACTAGGAGTCCCCCTTGTGTCCCCGCCATAACCAAACCCTCTCTCCCCCAAGAGACAACAACCGCTCTCGACTTCTAACACCAAAGATTCGTTTTACGTGTTTAAGATGCCTTTTTCTCTGTTAATGGGGTCTTCTGATTATGATAAATTCTCAATATTAATATATTCAATTTCTTAACGCTAAAATTCCTTTATAGTCCCTGCTTTCTGTGTCCTATTCAAGAATCTTTCCCCATTCTAACATCATGAAGGTTATTTTCTTATCTTGTAAGAGACATTGTTTTTCCATCTGCATTTGACAATCCAGTTTGAACAGATTTTTGTCTTTGGTGCATGGAAGGAGCACAAGCTCATTCTGTCCACCATGGACACCCAACTGTCCCACATCACTTATTTAAAAGACTATCATTTCCCCCATTGATCTGCAGCGCACCTTGATCACAAATCAAGCATGGGCTGTTCTGGGCTTTCCACTCCATCTCATGGGACTGTCTCTTCAATTGGCACTGCTATGTAGTTTCTTTTTTTAATTTTTTAATGTTTATTTATTTTTGAGAGAGAGAGCACGAGTGGGGGCGGGCAGGGAAAGAGGGAGACACAGAATCTGAAACACGCTCTAGGCTCTGAGCCGTCAGCACAGAGCCTGACGTTGGGCTCGAACTCACGAACCCTGAGATCAAGACCTGAGCAGAAGTCGGACATTTAACCGAATGAGCCACCCAGGCACCCTGCTGCGTAGTTTCTTAATGACTGTAACTTTGTAAAAAGTCTTGACATTTGGTAAAGCAAATTCTCCCCTCTTGACATTACTTTTCAAGAGGCAACTATGTTTAGCTCTTTGCATTTCCATTTAAGTTATAAAAACAGCTGTCGAGTTCTTTAAAAAAAATCTTTTGGAATTAGTGAAGTTCAGATCAATTTTACAAATAGTCGCATCTTTACAAACTGCTTCTTCTAATCCATGAACTGAACTATGCCTTTCAATTTCTTAAAAAGACTTAACTTCTCTTGACAGTTTTATTATTTTCTTCACAGAGGTCTTATACTTCTTTTATTGGATTTATTACTAGGTATTTAATATTCTGTGATACTGTAACAAAAGTGATTTCATTTTCTAAGCAATGGTTGCTTGTTTATAGATAGAACTGATTCTTAAGTACAGATTGTTTTTTTCTAACCAATGACCCGTGCATGCTAAACTCTCTTACTAATCCTGATTACTCATCTATTGATTCTTTTACATATACTATATCTATATTCATAATATCTACAAATAAAGAAAAGGAATTTTCTGCCCCTACTGTTTATCTTTTATTTCTTTTTCTTGTCCCACCACACTGGCTAGAACTTCCAGAACAATGTTAATAAAAAGATGTAATAGTAGGCACTCTTACTCTTGCCTTGTTCTTCATCTGAAAAGGAAAGCTTCAGTTTTTACCACGAAGTAGGGTTTTGGCTCTGAGTGTCCCTACAGAAGTGTTTTTGTTCTCAGTCTGCCAGAATGTTTTAAACTCAAGAATAGATTTAGAATTTAATTTAAACATTTTCTGCATCTACTGAGAAGACAGAGATTTGTCTCAATCTATTAAGGTGAATCACCTTGGTGTACCTCACTTATTTAACACTATAATCTCAAAAATCACTTATTACATGATACGTGGGTTCGAGCCCTGTGTGGGGCTTTGTGCTGACAGAGCAGGGCCTGGAGCCTGCTTCAGCTTCTTGGTCTCCCTCTCTCTCTCTGTCGCTCCCCCACTCATAGTCTGTCTCTCTCTGTTTCTCAAAAATAAATAAATGTTAAAATTTTTTTTAAAAAATCACTTATTAGTTCCTGGAGATTTTCCTAATTCTTATCTGTAGTGTTCTATGTACCGTAGTTTACTCAGCCGATCTACGTAGGTTGTTCCCAATACTCTACTCCAAATAATAGCACAATAAATAACCTGATGTATATGTGTTTTTGTTTTTGGTTTTGTTTTCATTTTATTGGAGGTACAGCTTCAGAATAAAGTCCTAGAAGCGGTTTGCTGGACCTAAGAATAAAGTGTCTAGTTTTGTCGTTGTTGACGAATTCCCCTCCAAAGGGGCTAAGCTGTTTTGAACTCGCACCAGCGCAAGTAAGCGTGCTCCCCCAGCCTCAGCAAAAGCAGTCTTGTGTGTCTCTTTTTATAAGTTACTTATCTTTTCATATGTTTAAGGGCTATTTGTACATATTTGTGTGTATGCATGTGTGTGTCAACTGTCCATGTCCTTTGCCCAATTTTCTAATATGCTTGTGGCCTTTGTTACAAGGTAAAAGTTTCTTCTATATTAAAGTTGTTGGCTCCTTATTTGTCTTTTTTACTTTGATTATGGCTTGACAGTCAAAAGGGGACTGCTCATCCAACTTTAAAGCCAATGATAGCTTCTCCTTTTATGAAAGCCTACGTTTTTCCCAAGTGAATATTAACACATTCCACATTAAGGAGGTAAACTTCATTCTTTTAGTTTCAGAAATAAATGTGCACCTATATTTGGCCTACTTAAGAGATAAGTCAACACATTCATATAATAGTTTTCAAACAGCTAAGCCTATAGTTGAGCTTGTCACTTACTAAGAAAATGTTTTTTAAAATCTTGAAAATGGTGTCTTGGGCTGTTTTTGGATTCCTATTGCTTTGGCTTATGACTTTAGTAGCTTTACTATTCAACACTGTCAATACATTTTCTGGATTTAAATAACAGATTGTAAATTTATATCCTTTATTTAGATGAAATCTACCAAGCCTACCTTTAGAACAATGAAGTCTCATTTTCGCTTAACCCAGTTATTTAAAAGAAATTTATTATGTTTGCCTGTGAGTTTTTACATTTTTGGAAAGAGAAAGTAGGATCAAGAAAGCTAAGATTTTTAAGCTTTTTTACATTTCTTCTTCTTCAAGAAGGGTTGGCTGGAAGTCATTTTTAATTTTAAATGGGAAAAAACTACTCTGAGTCAATACTGTCCCACATACGATATCTCCTTCCTCATCAGCCTTACAGTGGTAGTGGTTCCATTTGTCAAAACTCATTAAGCTGCACACGAAAAATGGGGAATTTTATATGTAAATGATACTTCAATAAATCTGACTTTAAAAAGTCACAAAAAACTTACAATTTAATAAATTATATAAAAAACAAAGGTGACAAATAAAAAGAAAATGTCACAACTCCCAGAACCCTCTTGCTACCAAAACATGGACAATGCTGAGGCATGACTGAAATCTTGGATTCCGTCAGAGTAACAAGGAAAAAAACTGTTTTCCTGCTTTACAATTAAGTGTTAAATGTCATCTTCCTATTTCAGTGGCGATTTCAATAAATATACCATCTTACAAATTTAATAACACTCATATCACAAACCACCCTTGCAGGGGGGTGACGATGACCCAGAGCACAGGTCCCGGGCCCGCCCCCTGACGGGTGGTGGGGACAGAGTGACCAAGGTCACTACATACTCCGCACACGACACACACAGTGCTCAAAGCTTCAGGCGCAGTACCGTGCTTAATCTTCACAGTAACCTTCTAAGTTAGGCACCATTATTATCCCATTTTATAAAGCAATTGAGGTTCAGACTGATTTGGGAAATGAGCAAAGTCCTTCAACCAGTAACTGTCAGAGCCTAGACTCCAGCCCATGTGTCTGTCGGTTCCGGCCGAGGCCGCAACTACTCCATAATGGCTCCCCCAGGGTGTTTCAAAAATACTGGAATCTTACTTACTCTTATTACCAACCAAGAAAGCTATCTGGATGACACACAGATTGTATTTAGCTCTACTGGGAAGCTTCCATGTAGATTTAAATTGCATGATAATCTTATAGCACACTGCTGTCATTCCTAAAGTGACCCAGTTTACCACAAATGAAAACTACGCACAGTGTGAGAGCAGAAGAGAGTCACCCAGGGACTGGGAGAAGCAAGAAACCCATCCAGGTGCCCGCCTAGGTCATTTACACAAGGGAGATCCCCACGGAGATCTTCCGCAAATAAAGAAGGCTTGCCATTCGCCTTCCTAAGTCAAGATGGGAAGAAGGGCATCTGCTCAGCACCTGCTCCCCCGAACCCAGTTTTCATGACTCCTTCTGATTCGTTAAAGAAGGGCTGAGAATAGTGTCCAGAAAACAGTTAACGGAGCAGGCCTGAGACTTATTCTCAGAAAGGCCTACTGGCAAGGTCACCCGTTGGCTGGAATCCGGGAACTTTGATGTGGGGCACGTCCCCACCATTCCCCAGTAAGAGCGGCTACTGTGCACAAACCGTTTGTGCAAACAAAATGGTTTATGCTGAGTATCTGCCTTCCTCTGGGGAGTCTAGAATTCTGGCCGGTTCCAGGCAGAGGTGCCTCCGTGATGAGCGCCTATTAGGGCCGTGGGCACGGAGTCTCTCACTGCTTCCCTCGGAGACGACAGTTGGCGTGGAGCACAGGGGACGTGACTCACTGCAGGAGGACTCTCAGAAGCTTCACCTGGTTCCCTCCTGACTTCACGTTTTCCCTTGGCTCACTCGGTCCTGCTCTTTGCCCACTGCAGAAAACGGCAGCGGGGAGGACACTGCACGCCGAGTCCTGTGAGTCCTCCTATCGAGTCCCTGGACCTCAGGGTGGGCAGCTTACGGACGGGAAGACACTCTCAGACTATGCTTATGAAACGGCTACAGTCAATAACACGGCTATGAAAATTCGTTTTTAAGGTTGGCATGGGCTCCAGGAAGGTTTCACTTCCCAGCACTATAGCACCAAAATAAGTTCTAAACACCCTCACGCTGGACTCGGTTATGTCCATTTTGAACGAAGGGATGCTCACCGGGCACTCGAGCAGGAAAGGAGTCAGGAGACCCTGCTCCCGCGCCGCCCTCTTCTTCTTCATCTTCGAATTCCAGATTCTCTTCTTCGCCAGGTGCTAAGATTCTTCTACATGTGAAACGGCAAATAAAACAGTAAGCTACACTGAATATCCTACAGAGGCATCACGGCCACTCATTTCACGGGTAAGACGCTAATACAAAAATGCTGCCATAAAAATGTTGCCGTGTTGATATTAAAGATGGCAATGTTGATATCAAGAAATTTTAGAAATATCTGAAAAATAGGTATAAAACAAGAAAACAAAAAGACAGATAGTGGCGCTTATTTATTTTACCTTAAGGGGACAGGCTGAACATCAAATGGGAATTCTTTATTATATGTAAGAATATTCTTGAGGACTAGAATAAAAACAGAAAGATACATTAATTCTCCCACGAATCAGAATAAAAAGCTTTATTGGAAATGACTGATTTTTAATCCATTTTACTATGCATGTTAATACTTTAAAAAATTCCCAATTGTAGAATCATTCAGAGCCACAACACATTTGTCCACTGAAGGTCTCCTCAAAATGAAAATATATAATACACGCCAGGTACCAGGTACTTTGTCAGATCTCCCGGGAGAGTAAGTTTTCAGAGTCTCCAAAATAGTTCTTTGCACAAGGTCCTAGATGAGATATAGGGCAGCTGAGAAAGAGAAGACCTCCTCTTCAGTTTTAACTTCAGTTAAAAGACCGGTATCAAAGATAACCAATTAGAGGTACATGAGCTCATTTTGGTCTATGTTCTAAGTAGATTTCCCCTCAACTCCAGAAAACCGGCAAAACTGGATAAAACCGGTTATAATTTCCACATGCCATTTATGACAGTTTACTACAGACATACATATATGTACACACATACACAGACACGTACACAAAGAAGGATCTATCCTCAAGAGAAGTCTTTCAGTAACATGGCGCCCACCAACTTCCGTATTCTAATGTGGTCGATGATGACATTCTGGCACGTACACTTAAAGAGATTCTGTAATTCTGCCCGCACTTAGAAAGGCACTAGAACTACGGATACCGTAGGGAGGAGGCACTGTAAGTCTGTAATTGGTGCTCCCCAGCTGGCACTATGGGTTTTCGGTAACTACCTGCGATTCTGTGAAGGCGAAGTAATGGCGGTACTGAGCGCTCCCAAAAGTTCCTGTGATTTTGTACTCAAGTTATTCGGCCTTGTTCTGGACTGCTGCAGTCCACGGGCAGAGTAACTGGGGCATGAATACCGTCATCCCCAAGTAGGAACCCCCAGGGCACAGGTTGTGATCATCTGACTTACTCCACCAGCAGTCGGGGTGTTTACTGGACTTCTCTGTGCACTCTTACTGAGCTTCAGTGAGAGAGGGGCCTGGGACTTGCGTCTACCTCCTCAGTCATTCTTATCCTCTCTCTCCCTCCAGCTCTTCCCTCATCTTTCCTCTTTCTTCTTCTCAGCAAAAGTGCACCAAGTGCCCACAGTGTTCAGGTCACTATTTTAGGTGCTTAAGGAATGGCAGGGATCAAGACAGAGGGTTTTTGCTCTCATCTGTGGATGTGAGACTCCAGTCAGGAGAAGCAGACAGTAAATAAACAAATTAACAAGACAATGTTAGGCTGTGATTAGTGTTAGAAAGGACACAATCAGGATGAGTGTGTAAGCGGAGTACAGGGTAGGCCTTTCAAAACTAATGTTTTGGAAGACATGTGAGCCATAACCTGGAATGAGAGGAACTGTCCATACATAGCACTGGGGCAAAGGCTTTCCAGGTATTAAGAAATAGGCTAGGGGCGCCTGGGTGGCTCAGTCGGTTAAGCGTCCGACTTCGGCTCAGGTCATGATCTCATGGTTCGTGGGTTCGAGCCCAGCGTTGGGCTCTGTGCTGGCAGCTCAGAGCCTGGAGCCTGCTTCGGGTTCTGTGTCTCCCTCTCTCTCTGACCCTCCCCTGCTCACACTGTCTCTCTCAAAAATAAACAAAACATTAAAAAAATTAAAAAAGAAAAAGAAAAGAAACAGGCTAGAGGGGAGCCTGGCGGGTTCAGTGAGTGGAGCATGCAGCTGTCAATCTCAGGGTTGTGAGTTCAAGGCCCACGTGGGGTAGAGAGACTACTTACAAATAAAATCTCAAAGCCCAACATGCCAGAGCAATCACAAAGGCTCTGAGGCAGGCCCCCGCACGGCTTGTTCAAGGAAGAAAACAGACTATATACGTATGATAGGCAAGGGGGAAGAGGCACAAGACCGGAAATCAGATCTTAGCCCTATCATTATGTCAACTGTCCCTGTGTCATTCACGTATCTACTCTGAATCTCAGTTTCCCCAATTCTAAAATGGGAATACTACTTCCTTCGCAGACTGTTGAGAGAATGAATATATATGAAACTGCATGGGAAATTTTAAGTCCCATAGAAGTATAAGCCCCATTATTATACGGTAATTTATCCTCACCCTAGTTTTCCCATATTCAGTTAGCTAGAAAAGAGTATTTCATATTTCAGGTCTCACTGAAAAGCATGGTTTTTACAATTATAAAAACATCCTTTCTAGACTTGTGCATGATTGCTCATTGTGAATATACTATTAATTTAACTCAAATATCACAAGATTGTGCTAAATACTAAGAATAGGGAAGTGGGTGACAAAGAAGACCATGTGTCATTCATATCAGAAATGAGAGCACTGAGGGGCGCCTGGGGGGCTCAGGTCATGATCTCATGTTGTGGGATCGAGCCCCGCATCAGGCTCCATGGTGGGCGTGGAGCCTACTTAAGGTCCTCTCTCTTCCTCTCTTCTTCCCCTGCTCCCATGCACGTGCACTTGCTCTCCCCCCTCCAAAAACAAGAAATGAAAGCAATGAAATGATATTTTAATTATAAAAAGGGGAAAATCAACCCTTACAACATATGTAAAAAAAAAAATCAAAGTTGAAAATGATATCAATTATTAGAAGTATCTTGTGTTTGTATTAAAATACAAGCACTTTCTTCTCTTAGGTACACCACAGCTTTGAAAAGGAAACGTTTAATTAGATATTTAATTTGTATGAGTAATTTTGTAAGAAAAATAACAGATCTTTTCTCCTTTTCTATAATTGTAGGATAGCTTTCTATTTGTACCAACTATGGAATAACAGATTCTATTGTCTTTTTAAAATAGGGCCTCTACTTAAACTTTACATGGGCTTTTTCTCCCACCCACACTAGTGCTGGGGTTTTAGGAAGATGTGGAGAAGAGACGCAGTTTACAGTTTCCTGGAAGGTACTGTCGTGCGCACGGGGTCCATCGTGGCGGGCATCTGGCGGTGCACCTGTGCCGGTAAACATTTGGCACTCCTAGCCCACTGTCACATAGCCTGGCCTGCCACCCTCTGCAAGGTCACACTCTGAAGATGACAGACACGCAGTTATCAAAATGTGCTCTGCTTCTGTGCCTAATTCGTTTTGTTTTTCTGGGGGACAAAATGAACAGGTGCTACCTCCCCATCTGAAAGGTTATGTTTTACATTACAGGAGAAGAGTCCCTGAAGACATTCAACCCTATTCAACTTAAAAATGTGCCAAGTTAAGGGATGCCTGCGTGGCTCAGTCGGTTAAGCGTCCGACTTCGGCTCAGGTCATGATCTCACCACTCCTGGGTTCGAGCCCCGCGTCGTGGTTTGAGCCCCACGTCGGGGTGCGGACAGCTCAGAGCCTGGAGCCTGCTTCGGATTCTGTGTCTCCCTCTTTCTCTGCCCCTCCCCTATATGCACTCTATCTCCCTCTCAAAAATGTATAAATGTTTTAAAAAAATGTGCCAAGTTTGTATGATATGCAGAGCATTGAGTTGGGCTCTGTGGGGACAATACAAAGGTTATTCACAATCTCCGTGAGGGGAGAAATGAATTTAAGTGAGAAGCATACAGGACAGACTACGATAATGGATAATAAAAAATGCTCCTAAAAAGACAGAAGGTAGGGGCGCCAGCGCGGCTCAGTCGGTGAAGCATCCGACTCTCCGTTTCAGCTCAGGTCATGATCTCACGGTTTTGTGGGTTCGCGCCCCGCGTGGGGCTCTGTGCTGACAGTGCGGAGCCTGTGTGGGCTTCTCTCTCTTTCTCTCTGACCCTTCCCTGCTCACACTGTTTGTGTCCCTCTCAAAATAAATATATAAACTGATTTTTTAAAAAAAAGACAGGAGGTAGAGTTTAATTAGGGAGAAAAAGCTTTCAGAGAAAGGTGAGATTAATCTGCGGCCTTGAAGGATCAATCAATGGAAGGACTTCACAGGGTGGTGGTGGGGGGTGGCAGATAGGTTTCGGTAAGAAGTAGTATATTACCAAGGACTAACATAAGAAAATGTAATAAGTAGTACTTTCAAGATCTTAGTTGTAGTACAAATTTCAGACAAGACTATCAAGATATCTCTTTTAAAACCTTAAAGCAAAAACACAGTAGCAGAATAAACCAAGTTCCACATATTAATTTTTCTTTCCTTCTGGCCTTAGAAGATGCAGAAGCTAGCATGACTCAGTCTGGAATATACCCAAAACCAATTTGTAGAAAATGTTTCATTCTGACCAAGTAACTAACTCAAAACTAGTGCCTCACCTTGATAAGTGCAAAATTACACAGCACATCCTGAGACAGAACATATACGTTTACATTCCTTGAAGAGGCAACAGCAAATTAAAATCACCTAAATTAAGTACCAAAAAGGGAGAAATCTAAATGCACTATATAAATTCAAAGTATAACAAAATAAATCCCAATAGTACTATTTTTGCTTGCCATTCCCATCCCTAAACTTAAAAAAAATAAAAAGCTAACAAAACAACAACAAAAGAAATAGAAGATTAATGCAAATTTTAGTCCAATCTTCTACGAATACAGGGGTCAACAATCTCCAGGAGCCTGAACTGGGAAACCATGATGTTTAGGATTGATGTCAATATGGTACCATGATAGATATTAACAACTCAATATAGTGGAAGGGACATAGGCTTTGGGGTCACTTAGAAACCTGGTCAAAACCCAGTTCTCACATTTACAAACTGTAAGGTCATGGGCGAGTGTCAGCAAAACACAGCTGAGTGGACTTATTTGAGTGTTTGGTCCATAGCTGATACTCTAAAAAAATGGTAACTATTAATACCAATGAAAGATCCCATAGGGCAACAGGAGAAATCTGTAAGATTCTAAAATTTTATTTGGAAACAAACTGAAAAACAAACAAAAACTAATGGAAAACAGAGACTAAATAGAAAGTCAAAATCCTAATAATTTTTATCATTAAAAAATTGATTATAATCTTCTTTAGAACCATTACATAACACAGACATCCTATCTGCAGTTGTAATTTTTTATATGTTTATTTTCTGTGGTGGGGGGCACGGAGGAGAGAGAGAGAACGCACAGGGGAGGGACAGAGAGCGACAGAACGGGAGACAGAGAATCTGAGGCAGGCTCCACACAGTTAGCGCAGAGCCTGATGCAGGGCTCAAACCCGCGAACCGCGAGACCATGACCTGAGCTTAAGTCGGATGCCCAGTTGACTGAGCCACCCAAGCACCCCCACTGCAATCTTTTTAAAAAGCCATCAATGTGCTTTTCTTAAAATAATCTAATATATAACCATATATGGTATGACTACATTTATGCAAAATGTCGAGAACATGCAAATTCACAAACACAGAAAGTGAATTAATGGTCGTCTAGGACCGGGAATCGAGGAGCGGGGGAAACAGGTGTGTGCTAATGGGGACGGGGTTTCTTTCTGGGGCGACAGAAATGTTCTAAAGTGGACTGTGGTGATACTCGATAATTGTGTTTTTGCTTGTATTACAAACATGTCCTCTAAGTGAACATCCATTTGAACCAATAAGAAAGCCTTACTTGGCACAGCCTAACCACCAAAACATCTATCTGAAGCACCTGCTTACTTCAAAAAAGCTTTCAAGAAGGGAAAGGAAAACGGAACAAGGAAAATACTTTGGAGAGCTCGGCAAACGGCCTGACTTCAGTGTGGTTTTCGAGGACAGGTAGTATAAATGGCCCTCAATGGCTGTAACTTTATCCTCTCCAGGAAGCTCTACTGTCAGCGCTTACCAAGTACTTACAGTCACTGAAGTGGTTAAAACAAAGGCTAAAACATATGGATGAGGTGCAACCTCGAATCAAATAATTGTTTATGTTCTATAATGGTGAGCAGAGTAACAATTCCTGTAATATTTAGGGTTAATCCTCAATATAAGCCCGAGTGACATACAATCATTTTACAGACGTGTAAACTGAAGAGAGATCACGTAACTTGTCCTCAACATCGAAGTGCTCTATACATACGGCAGTGATATATCCAACAAAGCAATATACTTATTTTCATACCATTTGGCCATATGCTGTAGGTTCTTTTAAAAATGCTTTTTAAACAGGATTTTGTTGTAAGTGAGATGTATCAATGAGTAAGTCTTTAAAAATAGTAGTTCACTCCCTTTCTTTCTCTAAAATTCATCTGAATGGAGGCGGTTAACATTTAAGGTAAAACGTTGCTTAACAACTACAATTCCACTAATAACTTATGTTAAACACTCCTATGACATTATAGGGCTTATAAAAGCACAAAAAAATCACATAGGACTAGATACTAACAGAAATGAACAAACATCTATGCTAAATAATCCCTATTTTTTATTTTTATTTTTTAGAGAGCGAGAGAGAGAATGAACGAGCAGGGGAGAGAGAAAGAGAGAGAGAATCTCAAGCAGACTCCACATTGAATGTGCAGCTCCATTCCACGACCCTGGGTTCATGACCTGGGACAAAAGCAGGAGTCAGATTCTCAACTGAGCCACCCAGACACACTCATTAGGCTAAATAATCTCAGTATCTATAACAGAGTAAATATTCTTCTAAAGGAGTAACCCCCACAAATATAAAGTAAAACTTACTTGGTTCTAGCTTCTTCAGGTCCTCCAGTTTAAATTCTTCTTGAGACTGTGTGGACTGAATTTAAAACATGCATATTACATGTTTTTAGTACGAAGATTTCACTACACCCTACATCTTTTAAGTGGCAAGAACTAAATATTCAAAAAGTAGCCAAAATAAATGATTCCATTTCTTGTTTCAAAGTAGAAAATGAAAAGTCCCAGACGTGTTTTTGTTTGTTTTTATATTTTGGAACATTCAGGCTAAAAATTGCAAAAAGTGGAAGTTGTATCTTTTCCCTACAACTTATTAAATATGAACTAAATCTTTTAATAGGAGTTAAACCCATGAATTCCTATTGCTATAAATCTTTTCTGAGACAATACTCCTTTTAGATTTAATGCCTAATGTTCACTCGAACAGTTCAGAATAATTTTCTCTTACATTAGTAAGAAAAAAAAAAACGCTGTTTACCTGTAAAGCTGCACTTCGTAATTCCAAGCATGTTGCGATTTTGCCTATGGTTTTCTGTAGGAAAAAGAAAAAAGCCATAAATACCAAATACACTGTAACTGTTGTTGTCAAAATCATGGAGTTAATTTCTGTTGGTAAATGATCTATAATTTTTTTAAAGTTCAATTCTATTTCTTTTTAGTGTCTTGCAGATTTTAGAGAAGAAAAACAGGAGGCAAAGGGCTAGGATAAGAGAGAGAAGGGGAATATATATTCTCTCCAGACCTAACTGTACTCTGACCAATTGAAAATCCAGTTTGCTTTGAGGACAGCTTTAGATTTAAAGGGCAATGAGAAGAATTCCAACTTCTTCCATCCCCAGCTTTGCCTTTTCTTCTTGTCTATTAAGCCTGAAAGTCATGAAAAGATTTAAAACTAAAAGTACCTGAAAGTTAGCAAAATGGTATCATTTAATTTTGACTTAAGTCCAATCTTGTCTAATTACATATATAGACAATACCAAGCAAAATCAACACTTGGGATGCATGGTGGCTAATTTTGTATTCAGGTCTGTTTTAGATGAGCTAGAAGATGGGTATAAATGATAGGGTATAGTCCTTGCTTTTAATAAATTCAAAATCTAGTATGTGAGAGGAGTTAACTACAAAATTACTGTAACATTAAGAAGAGACACTTAATTCTTACAAACACAGCAAAGTAAGCCATTATGCATGTTCTGAAGAAATAATGCAAGAATCTGTGTTAGAAATCAAACCTTAGTGACCTGGGAAAGTTTTTAAAACTGAAGAGTTGGAGAAAATTGTCACGATTAAGTTGTCTAAAGTCTCAAAATGAAGGCAGAGGGATACAGGTGTGTGTCCTGGAGGGGGAGGGGGTGATCATTCGGAAGAGGACCTTCAATGACTCACTGAGGAATCTGTTATTACTTTAGCAATAAATTACACAGAGGTTTTTGAACAGAAGAATGACGATCAGATCTGCCTTTTTAAGAAGACTGTTATGAGTACAGTCCCCAAAGGCTGGAGTAGAAAAGGGAAAAGACTAAAAAAGGTAAGAGCAGTTAAGTTACCTCAGTTGTCCAGGTAAATGGTCATCAGAACAAGAATGTGAATGACCAGGGTAGAAATGACAATGAGGAGACCCACAGAAGAAGCATCTACAAGAGCACACAGCTGAATTATGCCCATCGACATTTTTAAGTCCTTCCAAAAGAAGGCATTTCTTTTGTTTTTATTAGGAATGAATCCAGACTGTGAAAGCCAAGTATTTACATACAATATGTGCACTGCCTTCAGAACGAAACACTGTTGGGAAAAAAAAAAATGTTTTTTCTACATGTACTGATCACTTGCAAAAGTTTAGCAAATTGGATTTTGTGGTTTTCTCTTTGGTCACTTTCTTTATAAGATAAATGAGGAGCAAAGAGGTGTAATGAGTATTGTGCTGGCCCGTGGCACTTAGGCTAGTGAGCATTATGCAATGATCTTATCAACAGTAACGAGCTGGTACAGCCACTCGAACCACCACTGGGCAAGACAGGACCCTTGGCCAAGGAACAAGGAACACTATTTAACCATCTCCACAATCTTTAAAACTTCCTTTTAATCCCACTATCTCAGTTTAGAAAATACCCAATTTTATTCTGAAATTTTACATTTAAAGTAAATATAACAACTGTGAAAGGATTCAAAATAACTCATAGATTTATTTATTCTCTCAAATAACTATTGGATACGAACCAGCAATAGTCTTTTCTACATAAAATATCCCCAAATAAATGTTCAAATATACCATTCAACTCTGACAAAACTAGATTAAAAAAAAAATATATATATATACACACATATAAACAAGAAAATAAGATAGTAATGGCTAACAGCTATTGAATACTCAAGCTCTCCTAAGTGATTTACCAGCATTAATTCATGTAATCCTTACACTAACCCTGAGTGAGATACAATCATTTTATAGACGTGAAAACTGACAAGAGATCAAGTAACTCACCCTCGACATCAAAGTGCTCTATACATACGGCAGTAATGTATCCAACAAAGCAATATACTTATTTTCATACCATTTGGCCATATGCTTTAGGTTCTTTTAAAAATGCTTTTTAAAAAGGACTTTGTTGAAAGTGAGATCTCAGAATCAAGGAGTTAAGTCTTTAAAAATAGTAGTTAACTCCCTTTCTTTCTCTACTATAAAATCCATCTGGAGGCTGTTAACGTTTAAGGTAAAATGCTGTTTGACAACTACGATCCCACTAATAACTTATGTTAAATTTAAACATTTCTTCAAGTTAAGCAGAAGCAGCGGCTTTGTACACAGAACCTACTGAACTGTGGCAAAATACCAATGAGCATTATTCATAACTACTTTAGGGGACCACACCCAACATCAGTATTAAAAAGGGAGCGAAACACTATCATTTTCGGCTGCAGCAGTGACTTTTAAAACATGTAGCATTTATTGATGTCAAAATCAAGAGCTTGCTACTGTAACTGCTTCACCTTTCTTAGAAACAAACGGTTAGGAAACATGATTAAGGTCACTTGTGTCCGAGCAGAAGTACTATTAACTAATGTACATTAAGACTAAGCACTGAAGGTAAATGAAGACTGATTTTAGATTTAAATTATTAGCATCTCGTTCCATTTCTAATATGGTATAGAAATGGAAAATGTTCTCATTTTCAGAATATTGGCTATTTTATTTGGTCACTGGTAGGGAAATCAGTAACTCTAAAAGAGCAGTTAAGGAAAAAATGGACTAAAAATAGACAAAGAGCTACATTTTAAGTTTTCAAAACATTATATAAGGAAAACAAAGTGTACAAAATGCACATAAAATAACATAGTCTCAATCGAAAGTTGTTTTTTTTTTTTTTTTTTAATTTAAATAGCCAGTCATCTACTCTCTAGCTGGGGGGTGGGGGGAGAAAGAGGGGAAAGCAGGAAGTCAGTGGAAAGGGGGAACCTATAAAATATAAAACAAGAATATAGCGCTGGAATTCTCATTACCACCAAATTTGATTCAAAACAGGGAAAAACTTTCTAAGCATCATGAGACAGGATGTTCTCTTCTGTCCAGAAACTTACATGAGAACATCTACTACACAAAGTAGGGAATTTAATGGAACGAAAGCTTTTGGCAGCTATTCTTTGGCTACTAAACTCAGTTGTTATAATGACAAAACTATTGAGAATTGAAATGAAAGCTAAGTCAACTAATCACGAGGGAGGATCAAATAAGAATCACAAAACTTTTTTTCACCAGAAATCTTTGAGAATATTGTAATAGCAAATCCAAAGAAGATTTTTTTTTATCACCAATTAATAACGTTTAGAGGGATCAGTGGTTCTGTTTTAGAGTTCAGATTTAAAATACATATTGTGGGGGCGCCTGGGTGGCTCAAAGCGTCCGACATAAGCTCAGGTCATGATCTCACAGTTCGAGAGTTCGAGCCCTGCATAGTGCTCTGTGCTGACAGCACGGAGCCTACTTCGGATTCTGTGTCCCCTTCTCTCTCTGCCCCTCCTGTACTTGTTCTCTCTCTCTTAAATAAACTTAAAAGAAATTAAAATACTGTGAAGATATTTTATCAAAAATTAGGATTTCTCGGGGTACCTGGGTAGTTCAGTCGGTTAGGCGTCTGACTTCGGCTCAGATCATTAGCTCTCCGTCTAGTCTGTGGGTTCGAGCCCCACGTCAGGCTCTGTGCTGACAGCTCAGAGCCTGGAGCCTGTTTCAAATTCTGTCTCCCCCTCTTTCTGTCTCTCCCCTATTCTCTCTCTCTCAAACATAAATAAACATTAAAAGTTTTTTTTAAAAAGTTAGGATTTCTCTCTGATCTTAATTATATATGAATAAATATCAATAACCTAAGATCCAACAAAGCATTTATTCATCAAATATTTTTCAAAGCTTATTGTGAGTGAGATAATAAAAAGCTTCATAAAGAAATGCTTTTTGAAAAAAATCTTTCAATGTCCAGGGTTAGCATAATTCTCAGATTTGTCACTGCTACAAAAACACTGAGAATAGTAAAAGCATAAACGATATAATTCAAAATAGAAAACACAAAGAACAATTTTGCTTAGAATAATGTAAGGTATATATTCTGCATTTTTCTCTTTTGAGGCAAACACAATGGAGTTTCTTCTCCTTTGGTGTAAGTGCCAGGTCTGGCATTCAATTCATTTTGCAGCCCTAATGGTTTCAAAATCTCCCAAAACATGTTCTTCGGAACACTGGACCCAATGGAATGTTCTATTGAAGGGAGGGACGGGCCTTCCAAAAGCAAACAAACTTAAGAAACACTCCATGACCCAAAGCCTTTGGAAATTCAACATACACATTAGCATATTAAAAGCCCTGACAAGCCACAAACTCTCTGTTCAAATAACACCTGTTAATTTTTTAGAGCCCAGTGTTCCCCAGATCATATCTGGAAAATCTTGGTTTCCTAATCATTAACTTGGAGCTTCTCTTTCCTTTTGTGGCATTCAAAGGTAAGACGGCATATTGTCACTGTGAGGGTTTTGGTCCGCTGTGAATGTCTTACCAGTATTTTTAAAGAAAATTACATTTGTAAATGCATACGACTTGCCTTAAGTTCCTAATGCAGCACAGAGTGATTTGGGGGTCCTTCTCCAAGCCCCAGGACTAGGCAGGCTGGCCCAAGCTCTCTCTGGAGTCACTACACAAATGCCTCCTATGCAGGTATTATAAATAACAAATACCTCAGAGATCAGGCCTCCAGAAAAGGAGGTGAGGAAACTTCAAAGGCAGAAGTCATTAGAAGATTTAGGGATATCTTTTAAGATCATTTACGGTTATCTAATCCCTCATTTCATACTTAAGGAAACTAAGGTCCAGGGACAGGGCTGGGATTCAAGACCAAAGTCTTCTGACGCAAGGCCTCAGGCTTTTCCTCAAGGTCATGCTGCCTCCCAGGCCTTACAGAGCATAGATCTGTGGGTCTGCTGTGGGTCTGTGTAAACTGAAAAAGACAGCATTGGGGGCTACTAAGGAACAGCTATCAATTAAAGAATAAAGAGCATAATCAAACATCAGCTTCAGCCTTAAATAAAATTAAGAAAAAGTTTATTTTGGGGCGCCTGGGTGGCTCAGTCCAACTTCGGCTCGGGTCATGATCTCCCGGTTTGTGAGTTCGAGCCCTGCGTCAGGCTCAGAGCCTGGAGCCTGCTTTGGATTCTGTGCCTCCCCCTCTCTCTGCCCCTCCCCTGCTCATGCTCTGTCTCTCAATGAAAAATAAAATAAAAAAAAAAAGAAAAAGTTTATTTTTTCTCAGTCTAATCACTGTTGTATAACAAAGCTCATTTCTTGATGGCATTTAAAAACTTTTTGCTTTGTTTTAGGTCAACTCGCTTCCTGTCTGAGGTCATGTTGCTAATAGGGCCTCTATCTAAGCAACAGGTGTTGGAGACAAAGCATGTGAGTAACTCAAGGTAAACAGGTGATTAAGGTGTAGGAATCATTAAACTTTCAAAAAAAAAAAACTTCCCTCAGCTTTCATTTGTGCTCCTATTCATAACACACTTGGTCAGCTATTCATTTACACAATCAGACATTCGAGATTCTGTTTCAAAATTAAGGTGTTTTGTCTCTCAATTTTGTGATGCCAGCTAATCACGTCCTCATCATTCCTAGAGTTTGCACATTTTACAGAGGTGGTAAAGCATATAAATAGTCTTTGCTCCTTTCCTCAAGCAAACCCATCGTTTCCTCTGTGGTAATTATTCTGCTGGACTCAAATTCTAAATTTCCTTCATCTACCGTGTACATTAACAACTGTAAAGGGAAAAAGAAAAACCACATCTGTAAATTGTATTACTGCATTCCTTTTTAAACAAATAAAAAAAGCACATTAGATAATATAGCTCCCAAATATTTAAATAGTGCAAATACACGAACTTGGGTAAGACACATAGTTAAGCCTCACCTTTGGGGGGTTTTTCCGTTCAAACTCCTATAAATAAGAGTCAAATGAATGTAGGCAAAAGGACTAAGATAAATTTGTTCAGGCTTACTTAAAACACATGCAAAAACCACTCCCACTCCTTGTACAAAAAAAAGGATTAATAAAAACAAATTAAGTCACTGTGGTTTTTTATAACATCTTTTCTTAAGATGGGAGGGAAAAACTGACACAGTAACTTTCTTCATTATCTACAAGACTAAAATTTGACTTTAACACTAGATACTCTGAGCCAGGAACAAATGGGAATTGTTTCTTCCCTTTCTTCTCACTCTTTTTTTTTTCTTTAAATGTTTGTTTATTTTTGAGAGAGAGAGAAAATGAGCAGGGGAGGGGCAGAGAGAGAGAGAGATACACGGAATCAAAAGCAGGCTCCAGGCTCTGAGCTGTCAGCACTGAGCCCGACACGGGGCTCGAACCCTCGAACCGTGAGATCATGACTTGAGCAAGCAGAAGTCGGACTCTCATCCAACTGAGCCACCCAGGCGCCCCTCTTCTCACTCTTTTAAAGTTAAAGCAAAGCTTCTTAAAGTATCCTGTTTTTTTTTTTATAATGTAACAATCCAGGGAATCAACTCAACACATTAAAATTTTAATTCAAGGAGAAAGAGCACCATTGGAACATTTTGCAACCTTATGCAGTTATTTGGCTGATGGATTTTTATGCCAAATTCTTTTTTTTAAATTTTTTTTTAATGTTTATTTATTTTTGAGAGAGGGAGGGAGGAAGGGAGGGAGGGAGGGGAGAGAGAAAGAGAGAAAGAGAGAGAGAGAGAGAGAGAGAGAGAGAATGAGCAGGGGAGGAATAGAGAGAGAGGGAGACACAGAATCAGAAGCAGGCTCCAGGCTCTGAGCTGTCAGCTCAGAGCCCGATGTGGAGCTCGAACCCACAAACTGTGAGATCATGACCTGAGCCGAAGTCAGAAGCTTAACTGACTGAGCCACCCAGGAGCCCCTTTTTATGCCAAATTCTTGATTTGAACTAATTTTTTTCAGTGGCAGCTTGAGGTTTTTTTTTTTTTTTTTGCTTTGTGTTTGTTTTAAGAGGAGGGAAGGAGTTAAGAAAATTCAGAGTTCCTTAAGTATTGAAGTTGGATGTAATTACTCACAATCAAAATTAAGCCTCTGGAATCTACCCCTCTTGCAGCCAGAGTGTAGCCAGTTTCCACTAAAGCTAAAGTCTAAATAGCCGAGTGGAGAAATTCATTAAGTGAGAAAGTCACAAAGTAGTAAATCAAGGGTTATCGCTCCGTGATCACTTCGTGTTCCCCAAAGCATAATCAGGGTCATTCTTTGTACTTAAGTATAACAGTTTCTTTTGTTTGTTTGGCTTAATGGATTTGAAAGACAGAATCCTTTTCATTTGGAATCTGATATATATAGAGATTATTTTATAGTACCTTTTGTTCTTCTGTGAATTCAGAATTATTGTGTTGAGCTTGGGCCTCTTTTTGTAGATGTCTTGCTAATCTGTAAGAAAAATAAATATTCTTTAGAATTGAAGGAAAGCAAACTATCTCAAGTGCAACAAGGTGAAATAATTTAAATCTTTTAAAAAACAGACAATGGGGAGACCTGGGTGGCTCAGTTGGTTAAGCGTCCGACTTCAGCTCAGGTCATGATCTCACGGTTCATGAGTTCAAACCCCATGTCGGCGTCTGTGCTGACAGCTCAGAGCCTCCTGGAGCCTGCTTCAGATTCTTTGTCTCCCTCTCTCTCTGCCCTTCCCCAGCTCTCACACACACACACACACACACACACACACACACACACACTCTCTCTCTCTCTCTCTCAAAAACAAATAAACATTAAAAATAAATTTAAAAAATTAAAAATAAAAAACAGACAATGGGGGCGCTTGGGTGGCTCAGTCAGTTAAGCATCTGACTTCTGCTCAGGTCTTGACCTCGAGGTGAGTTTGAGCCCAGCTGGGCTCTCTGCTCTCAGCACAGAGCCAGCTTCAGATTCTCTGTCCCTCTCTGTCTCTCTGCACCTCCCCCTCCCCCCTTGTGCTCTCAAAATAAATACTTAAAAATTTTTTTAAAAACAGACAATGAAGTACAATAATAATTTGCTGTGTTTTCAAAGTATAAACCTACATTATCTTCACAATGACAATGATAGTGAGATACAATATTTTTTCTATCATTTCTCTGGGACAAATCTCAGCTCTAGGCAATAAAAACCGAATCTTAGAGCTGGAAAGAATCTCAAATGGCATCTAACCCAACTTTCTTCAGTAGTATGCATGAATTTCTTCTATAACAAGCCAATAAGGAGTTGTCTAGATTTTGTTTACACACTTCAAGTGAGCACCAATAATACTACCAACCAGAGACACTCCGTCAGTCTATCATTAATTTGCTGAGAAGATGAATCCAAGTAACAGCCATGACAAAATGATAGCAGTCTGTTAAATTATACTTTTCAAAACTTTTTTTTCATGAAAAAGAAAATCCTCCACCAATCAGACACGAATATCATTGTTTGCCCAATTATCATTCTTAAAAATAGCAGGTGAGCCAAGGACAGATCTGTGTTACGAGTCCAAATTCAACAACAAGGATCCCATGCTCTTTCTGAGACCACAAAAGCTGAATGACTGACTCTTGCGACTATACAATAAAAAGACAAATAGCTCAATTTAAAAGTGGGAAAAGGATTTGGACATTTTCCCAAAAAAAGATATAAAACTGGTCAATAAGCAAATAAATATCATATCATTAGTCATCAGGGAAATATAAATCAAAAGCACAATGGGATACCACCTCACAGCCACCAGGATGGGTATAATTTCTAAAAAGAGAAAAAAAAATATTGTTGGCAAGGATATGGAAAATTTGGAACCTTCATGCAGTGCTTGTAGGAATGTAAAACGATGCAGTCACTGTGGAAAACAGTTTGGCAGTTCCTCAAAAGTTAAACATAGAGTTACCATACATAACCCAGCAATTTCAAAATTCTAGGTATAGTCCAAGAACTGAAAACATGCTCACACAAAAAGACCTGTACATGAATGTTCACAGCGGCAACATTATGCACGACAGCCCAAACTGGAAACACCCAAAACGTCCATCAACTGCAGAATGGATGAACAAAATGTGATGCATACATTCAGTGAAATGGGATTTGGCCGCAAAGAGGAATGAAGACTGATACATGCTACGGCATGAACCTCAAAAACATCATGCGAAATAAAAGATGCCAGATGCAAAAAAAAAAAAAAAAAAAAAAAAAAAAAAAAATCACACAATCATTTACACAAAATGTCCAAAATGGATAAATCCAGAGACAGAAAGCAGGTCTGTGGTTCCCAGGGGCTGGGGTAAGGAGAGAACTGGGAGTGACTGACATCAGATATGAGGTTTGAAATATTCTGAAATGAGACGGCGGTGATGGCTGCCGAGCACTGTGAAAATACTAGAACCACCACATGGACAACTTTACAATGAGAAATTTTACGTGATATTTATCTCAATTTTTAAAAATGTGGGGGAGGGGGATGACCCCAAAGAATCGAAAGGATTCCTTGGTGAAGCACTCTGTCACTGGCAAAAGAAATTAAAACTATAATTCTCAAGGATACTATACTATTCTGGGTGGGGGGTGGAATCAGGAATGCAAAGGGTAGCAAGTGTTAGATTTCCTACCAAACCAACTGCAAAAGACAGTTCATTGAATTCCAAAAAAAAGTCTTAGATGAGAGTTTTATTCTATGCAATCACACATGTCCTTAAAGACCCGGTGTAAAGTTCATTATATTTGATGGCCTCTATCCCATCTATGAAAGGTATGCATCTTCCTTATCATAACGTATGAAACTCCTACATAAAATTATCATTTGGCAGGAATCACTCCACTATTTTACTTAATCAAATTTGTTTCATTCCATTTATTTATTTTACCTCAAAGGTGGAAACCCCATATTTTCCTATGATGCCATTTACAGACCCACTCTTTGTGGATTCTATACAAGAGAAAGTACAAATAAAGATAGATACTGCCATTCTCCTTGTCCTTGTTCCGCACTTAGTTTCTAACTCTTGCTAGGCCACCCCTTTTATGAAGTTCTCTTTTAGGACTCACAGTCTATATTTAACAATGTCAAATACACATCCCCAAACTCAGGGAAGTTCTAGCGTGGCATAGTTTCTTTATCTGAATAGTTCTCCTATAATACGCTAATAGTGATTGTTAACCTAAGCAAGGTCATTGTCAGAAGAAAGGGGGTAGCTCTAAACTCCTGCTCAACTGTTAACAGTCAGTGAACAAGGATGTTAAATTCAAACAGAATCCTTTTAAAAATTAGGCAACAGAATGGGAGGAAATACTTGTAAATCATGTATCTGATAAAGGACCTATATCTAGAATATATAAAGAACCCTAATAAACTCAATAGGTAGGAGTGCTCAGTCAGTTGAGCATCTGACGTGATCTTGGCTCAGGTCGTGACCTCATAGTTCACAAAAGGCAAACTAAAAAGTACACTACACGCCTACTAGAATGGCTATCATAGAAAAGACAGGCAGCAACAAATGCCATCAATGTGGAGAAAGAGTAACTGATACACTGCTGGTAGGAATGTAAAACTGTACAGCCAGTCTGCACAATACGCCAGTGTCCTTCATATCACCCAGAAATTCCACTCCTTGGTACCCACCCAAAAAAAATGAGAATATATGTGCACATGAAGAGTTACCTGTGAATGTTCACAACAGCATTACTGATAATTGTCAGAAAGTAGGAACAACTCAAATGTCCTGTAACTAGTGAATGGATACACAAAGGTGGTGGATCTAGACAATGTAATGCTTTTCGGCAGTAAGAAGGAACAAAGTACTGCTATACGCCACACCTTGGATGAACCTCAAATCCATTATGCCCAATGAAAGAAGCCACGTACCAAAGAGCACGCTTTATATGATTCCGTTTATGTGAAATGTCCAGAAAAGACAAATCTTTACGGACAGACTATCAGGGAGAGGTTGCCTGAGTGAGGCTGGAGCAGGAATATGGAGTAATTGCGAATGGACACAAAGAATCTTTGTTGGGTGATGGAAATGATAGGAAATTTAATCGTAGTGATGGTTGTACAACTTGGTATCAATTTACTAAAAAGTCACTGGACTGTATGCGTAAAATGGATGAATTTCATGATACAAATGTTATACTATTTTTAGAGGCTTTTTGAAAGACCTGGGCAAAAAACTAATTTTCTAAATCTATAAATGATTGCACTATTTGAAGACAAAGTAAGACGTGATTTTGTCCACTGGGGGAAAATCCACATGCTTTAGATGTCAGATGAGCAGCTAAAAGAGTTGACATTCTATTAGGAAAGGTGAGAAACCTCTCAAATATTCTTCCCTCCAGAACAATCTCATCTTACAAGGATGCCTATAGGTAAAAAACAAAAAACAAAAAAAACACTGTTCTCAGAGGGAGTTTAAAATATAAACACATAATCAAGCGACTGAAAGAAATCCTGACAACCCATGACAGAAACGAGTGCTTCTGAAACTATCTGTGGCGAAAGACTAGTTTCTTTCCTCATTCTGTTCTAAGCTAACACTTTAATAAAATAAAAACTATCATGAAGACGTCAAATTGCTGTAGCTTCTAAATCCTTTTTAAAAATTTTTTAAAGTTTACTTATTTACGTTTGAGAGAGAGAGTGAGTGGGGGAGGGGTGGACAGAGAGGGAGAGAGGGAGAGAGTGAATCCCAATCAGGCTCCACACTGTCAGCATGGAGCCCTACGTGGGGCTCAAATTCACAAACAACAAACCGTGAGATCATGACCTGAACAAAACCAGGAGTCAGACGCTTAACCGACTGAGCCACCGAGGCGCCCCTCAAGTTTCTAAATCTTAAAATCTCAATTCCTTGATCTCCTTACCGTGGACCAGCACCCACCTGCAGACCCACTTTGAGTAGCACTGATGTAAGGCAGAGCAGAGATGATTAACAGCAGGTGTTAGTTTTCAAACTCATTCATTTAACAAGTATTTATCGGGCAACACGTGCTAGATAGATGAACACCTCAGTGTTGATCCTGTGCAATATCTGATTCTCAGCAACAGTGAGGGGTCACCGTATCCCCAGATTGCTGAGAGAGCTGGCCTGCTTCACGGAATTGCTTTTAAATGACCATGTATTATTCTGGCTAGCAATTCTAGTTTTGACATAATTCGTGTAGATCTTCCAACAATACTTTAGTATCCACTTGGTGCTCCCACAGCATACTTCTGAATCCATTCATTAAAAGAATACAATATAGAATATCCAAATAAACAATTATTTAATAATAGCCTAGCATCACTAGAACACTAAATATACAGCAGAGAACGAGAACCCCTCTAACTCTGCCCTCCCAGAGTTTAGATTCAAGAGGGGAGAGAGTCAATAAACCAAACGAATACGTAAAATACAGTGTTATTTTAGATGGTGATACATACTATGGAAAAACATTAAATGGGAGGGGGCGGGGGGCTGTCAGGATGTGGGAGACTGAGGTAGTAGAGGGTGTGGGGATGGGTAACAGGCTTTCCAATTAGAAACAGGGTAGCCAGACAGGGCCTGAGAAGATAGTATCTGAACAAAGACCTGAAGGGGGTGGCCAAGCACCCCAAGCAGATAATGAAAGAAGAATGTTCCAGAAAAGGTACAAAAGCCCAAAGGCAAAGCATGCTCCTGGAAACAGCAAGCAGTATGCCGTAGCACATACTCTTTTCATACTTCTGTAATAGCAAGACCCAGTTACTCTAAAATCCTCCATCAGACTCTCCGTGCTTTGAGGGTGGGAATCAAATCGTATTCAGCTTTGTATCCCCAGCTCTCACTTGTTGAGTGATGAAATTGTTTAAGTTATTGTATTCTCACACTGTGATGGTGCAGACGTGTTTATTCCCTAATATCCCTGCTCCCATAAATTTCACTGTGTTACACGACTATAAAGTCCTGGCTGCCTTCCGTACTGCAAAAATGACAATCCTCCTCGACTCCTCCTTCTTCACTCTCAATATGCCGTCCATTCTTTATTTACATGATTTAGTGACCCCCCAAACGGTCTCCTTCTCTGCAGCCTTTCCTCCCAGACAGATAACTGAAATAAAAAAGACAATTTGCCTTCACTGTTGAATATACTAATTTTAAATTCAACCCCATTTTTCATGTAGCCTGTATGTTTACAAAATTTAAGGCAATCCTTACTCCTCCCGTTTGACACTGGCAGTATCCGTCACTTGAAAACTACTCTGAACCATTAAGTTCAAAGGTTAGTATTGAGGCCCAACAATAGATTTCTATGTGGCTATTACTCTCATGGAGATGTTTCTAGAAATTCCAGCTAAACAGCTTGCATCCTCGATTTTCCTTTGTGATTTCAATTGGACATGGTATTCTTCACTTTCCATTGTGAAGTCTGCTGCTGGGTCCCGCCACATCACAAGTGAAGGCAGCTTTACATTTCAGGGCGTGCAATTTCTGTTAACAGGCAGCCTGAGCACACGCAGGTGCTAACTGGCTACGGTACAGTAAGATATGTGCTCTGGTAGTCCAGTTCATTAAACAAGGCATCTTAAATGAAGTGTCTGAAGCAGTAGGTAATAGAGCAGTTGGGATTTAGTAAAAAAAAAAAAAGAAAAAAAAAAACCACAAAAAAAACCCCAAAAAAACAAAACCCCCCAAAAACCAAAAAACCCACCCAAAACAAACAAACAAAAAAAAAAAACAGATTTCAGTGGTATGGTTTTATGACCCCCCGTTAATCTGTTTAACCTGAGCTTCAGTTTCCTTGTTTTGTAAAAGGAGAGTAAAGTTCTCACTAAGTAGTTGCAAGACCAAGGGAAGTCAAGTGCAGATGCAAAACAAATGCCGGTGTTGGGGATACCGGGCTAAGCGGCCCAGAGCAGGTTGTTTGGCAGGGCTTTTTTGAAACTCCAAGTCTGTACCACGGGGTGGAAAACATCTGCACATTTAAGTTATCTTAATGGTCAGGTAAAAACAAGTAACTATTGTGGAGAAAGGAAAAAGAATTTAAAGCTTCCCAGTCTCAATCGTATATTCTTTCCAGAAGACACGGGGGGTGGGGGGAGGAAGGGAAGAGGAGACTTTACTCACACATGGTCTCATCTTCGGTAACACCTCAAACAATAACTTGCTTATGACCAAGGAGTAATTTAATGGCAACGGTTTGCAAACAATGCCACTTTGGCAGGTGGTTCTTATTTTCAGTAAAAGTAAAAGGTGCAAGAAAAAAGTAAGATTTTATATACACGTAAATCTTCTCTTTCAGTTTATTAAAAAAAAAAAAAAAACCCACCCCCGAAGTTCTTTGGGGGGAAATCAGAAAGGGAAAGAAACCGGACTTCGGGTCAAAGATCAAAGAGACTGGGTCTCACAAAGCACCCAGCGGCTATAGTTAGACGTCCAGCAGGACGAGGAGGAGGGACCCGAAGAGGGAGCGGCGGCTCCCGTGCGGGGTCTATTAATGCAGTTTGCTCTCTTCTGTTCACATCCTGCGCGGACTCCACCCAAAGCGACCGAGCGAGGGGGTGGGTGGGACTCACACAGCCCAGCAAATAACAGCCCCAGAAACCGAAACGGAATCGAGGTGAATTGTGAAAACACGGCTCACCAGAAAGAGGGGTGGAGAAGGGGCGCGCGAGGGGACCCTTCCCGCGGCTGGTGAGGCACCCCCGTCCTCGCTGCTTCCCGGGGGCCCCCCCTCTCCCCTCAATCGCCGCCAGCTCCCTCCTCCTGCCCTACACATGGGAGGAGGACGGCACGGCACAGAGCAAGGCCACTCGTCCCCGGAACGTGGGCGGAGAACACCCAAGTCTCCCTGAGCGAGTCTAAAAGAGAAATCGAGGGGCAGCAACCTGGGAGAGGCGGGGGAGAGGAGGAAAGGAAACCGACTGCGGAGCGGGGGACGGGAACTAAAAGAGGTAGCCGGCTAGGGCGGGCGCCCCAGGAAAGAGGGGCTACCTGTTGAATGGAACCGGCCCCGCGGCGGCGGAGGGCGAGAGGGGCGAGCACGCCCGGCGAGCGGACGGCCGGCTCCGGGGCAGCCCGCCGGGGCCAGTGCGATCCCAGCCCCAGTGCCTGCGGGGCCCCACCCTGGGAAGCCTTGGCTGCAGATGCGGAGATAAGAGACACCCACAGAAGAAAGGGGGAGGCGGCCGACTGGAGCCGGGCTGGCCCGCTCTTGCGGTTAGTCACTCACATCTGATACTCGTCTATCGCCTCCACCAGCTGGCCCCAAGAGTCGAAGTCGGCGCCTCTCCTAAAACTGGCGCCCCAGCGCTGCAGCAGACTCCGGGTCACCTCCGACATGGCCGGTGCCCACCCCGTCCCCTCCCGCCCCTACCCCAGAGAGGCCGGGCTCTAGGGCGCCAGCCTCCCCGGGCCTGGCCCCGACATTAACAGGGCCAGATGGAACCGCTACGGCCACCACCGCCACCCGCCGAGGAGCCGCCCAAGCCCATTTGCCGCCACAGCCAAACTTTGCGGCTCCGAAGCGGCCGCCCCGCCGAGGCTCCGCCCCCGAGACCCCGCCCCGCGTTAGGTTGAGGACGCCCCGCTCCCCTGAGGGCCGCCATCGCTATTGAGGCCTTCTTCCTCGGCGTGTGAGGCTCGGCCGCCTCCTCGCTCCCTCTCGGGAGAAGAGAAACTGCAGCTCACGAGGAAAGACTGGGGAAGAGCAGCTAGGACAATGCTAAGGAACGGGGCGTTCTGAAGGGGCCACGACACGCGGCGCCTCCGCCCCTAAGCGGCGAGCACTGCCGCCTCGGTAGCCGTCATGGCGGCCCGGGCCACGTGACTCCGGCTCTGCGCAGGCCTGGCTTCCCGCAGCTCTGGTTCGGCAGCCCCGGCTCTCCGCTTCCCTCCCTGTCTCGTTTACGGACTCGGACATTGCCTTTCTCCCATCAGGAGGACTGCTGCAACGACTCCCGACAAATCCAGTAAGTTTGTCACGAGAATGGTCGTTTCCCAGTAATACCCCTACCCCTGGCCTGAGCCCGGAGTCCCAAGCGATAGGGTCACCTCCCCGCCCTTTACACGCGTTTTACAGTCTCTATAGATTCCGGGATGGGAGTGCAAAATAGTCGTCTAATGCCTTGAAAGAAACGAAAGAAAGGAAATGTTGGCTCCGCGAATCAATCGTATTAAAGGACAGATTCGCCGAATCCCTGTGACTGAGTCTCCACTGGCAACCGGGGAACCTTGCAAACTAAACGGGCGCTTGTTCTGCCGTGGTCCGCCCGCCTCTCCCGGGTGGAGAGCATCGGCTTTCAACAAAAATGTCTGTTCGGATGAGGGACTCCGAGGGTTGGCGCCTGCGCCTGGCCGCCGCGCGCCGCCTCTGCGGGACGGGCTGGGGAGGAAGAGGCTGGGTGGTAAACAGGAAGTGGGCACTCCGAGCTCGGGGTGGGGGCGGCGCTCAGGTAGGTTCCTCTGGGGGCCCGGGGCCTCGCGAGTGGGGGGACCCCTTTCAATGATCCGAGGCGGAGGAGGTGGCAGCGTCGAACCGACCGTTGTGCTGGTGGCTCTGACGGCACCACTGCACCTGCGGGTGGGTGTGTCGCTGTGCTAGCCACCTTCCGAGTTCCTGAAAACAGGAGTGGCAGGTCTCCGAAGGGACAAGGGGCCCGGCCCAGATACAGTACTCACCCTCTTCGTTCCTCAAGTGAAGAGACACAGAACTGCAGACATTTTCATCCAGGCAGCGGAAGGCCGCCTGAAAAGAGTATTAGACAAATTGTTGTCACAAAGTCAAGGGTATTGTGTGCCATTGCCTCTAGAAGGCTTGATTTACATGCACGTACATGCCGTATTAATTTACTTATGTTATAAAGTTGGTTTACAGGGCTGTAGTTTAGAGGGTTATATATATTTTTAAAAGAATTCGTTAAATGTTTTGAGTCGTAAGTGAACTTGCTTACTTTTTTATTGAACATACAATGCATTGAATATCTGGTGGTGTTGTGAATAGGTAAATATTTTAAGGGAGGTGATCAAGTAGGTATTTCATATACTGTGCAGCCCACGGAAAATTTTCCCCAGTAAGAAAAGCCAGCCAACAACATTGTATAATGTCTTTCAGTTAATTACACGTTATCAGAATTTCTTGTCGGTTCGTTCCCGAATCTAATTGCCACATTTAAGTGTTCAGTTAGGCCTTCTGTATTTGCATTATCTACCCAAGGACTTTTTAGGCAACTGATGTGCTGGTTGGTTTTTTGTTTGTTTGTTTTAAACAAAAAAGTGGAACTTAAATTTTTTTTTTAATGTTTTATTTTGTTTCTGAGAGAGAGGAAGACAGAGCGTGAGCAGGGGAGGGGCAGAGAGAGAGAGAGAGGGAGACACAGAATCTGAAGCAGGTGGCAGGTTCTGAGCTGTCAGCACAGAGCAGGATGGGGGGCTCAAATCCATGAACACCAAAATCATGCCCTGAGCTGACATCAGACCCTTAACTGACTGAGTCACCCAGGTGCCCTGGTACCTAATTTTTTTTAAGTTGGCATTTTACTTAGGTAGTTTTTCAAATATTTTGGGTTTTGTAGGATAGAAGTTCTTGATCACGTATCATGGGTTTTTTTTTTTTAATGAAAATACTGATTCTTATTAGCTGTTTCATGGAAAGTATATTTATTACAGAAACACATGCTATAATTAATTGCCATAAGCAATACTGTGTTGGAAATAGTTCATTTAAAACCTATTTATTTTAAGTAACCTTAGCAGTCTAAATAAAGGCCATTATTTGTACCTGTTTTGGAAATTACATTCTAGTCCTGTGACCTCCTTACTTGCAGTTAACTAACCCAATTCCAGGACTTTGCTATTCAAAAGGGTGGCCTGGACCAGTAGCATCAGCATCTCAGGCCCTACCCTAGACTGTTGAGTTAGAATCAGCATTTTAACAAGACCCACCTTCTCTCCATGCTAAGGTGACTTTTATGTACGTTAAAATTTAAACATTACTGCTCCAGTATATTTAACATTGGCTGTTAACCGTGGACAAGTTTCCAGGTGCTAGTTTTTTACAGGCCTGATCTATAAACACAGACTACAATAAATAGGGGGCGCCTGGGTGGCTCAGTTGATTGAGGGTCCCACTCTTGATTTTGGCTCAGGTCATGATCCCAGGGTTGTGGGATCGAGCCCCGCATTGAGCTTCACGCTGAGCCTGAAGCCTGCTTAAGATTCTCTCTCCCCCCATTTTCTCCTCCACTTGCGTGTGGTGTCTCTCTCTCTCTCTCTCTCTCTCTAAAATATAGAATACAATAAATAGACATTAGAACAAGATTGACTCATGGCAATAAAGCATTTTATTTATATATGTGTATGCCTAATATATATACTTTAAAAATATATACATATATTTTTAGTAAACCTTTATTTTTATGCTGTTTACATTATTAAATGTTTTACGTTTAATTTTTATACGTTTCCTTTTTTGTTTGTAGGAAACATCTGGAGAAAATGACACATTGGTTTCACAGGAACCCATTAAAAGCCACAGCTCCTGTTGCTTTTAACTACTATGGTGTAGCTGCTGGCCCTCCGGCTTCAAAAATTTGCAGGTTAGTTTTAGTCCATCTCAGTAACTACTGATGGAGCCACTTTTGGATACAAGGTACTTTCTTAGGTTTCATGGGCAATACAGAAATATGTAAGACATTGCCCCTATCCTTAGATGACTTCTAAACTTATAAATGACATGTGAAGAGTTTAATCACAGATAATTTACACTTTGGCAGTCATCTAGGCTGTGGTCCTTAATTTTAGATCAGGGAGTCCCAGAGAGACTGAAACAATCACAACGAAAGAGTTAAGCTATGTGTTACAGAAATCCAAGAGACTACACAAAGTTGTATATGGATATTAGTTAGCCATTAGTAGATTAATTAGGTACTGGTTAATTAATTAGCTATCTGGTTAATTAGCCAGATAGTAGATTCATGGACTTCTGATCAGGGAGAGATGCTGATGACCTATAATGGGCTTTAGAGTGTTTGTAAAGAAGAAAAGGCTTGAGCTGAGGTTTAAATAAATCATATGCCTCAGTTCATGGGTGGGCAAACTGTCCTGCAGATTTGACCCACTGCCTATTTGTATCAATAAAGTTTTATTGGAACACAGCCATGTCCCCTCACCCCATTTATTTACATACTGTCTCTGGCTGCATTTGGTGGCTTTCCTCTACAACAGCAGAGTGGAGTAGTATCAACAGAGACTCTGTGACCCACACAACCTAAAATATTTACTGTTAGGCCTATTATAGAAAAGGTTTGCTGATACTTGATTTAGATCGTGAGAAGGGACAAGAGAAAATAATTTCTGTCTAGGAAGACTTTTATTCTAGGGTTAGTACAGCAGTTTGGAACAAAAGAAAGAGACGTAAGAGATACTTCAAAGGAGGAGTAAACTGGCCAGATATCTCATTTGCTCTGGGAAGTTGAAAAGGATTCAGTCTGTATGAAACACAGAACCTAGATGATCAAGACCTTGATGGTATCAGTAATGGAAAATTGAGAGTGTTGCTGCTTTTTGTGGAAAGAAGTAAATGGAGAACAAGATAGGAAACCAGGTTTATTAATCTAGATCAGAGGTCATCAGACTTTTTCTGTAAAGCGCTAAGTAGTAAACGTTTTAGGTTTTGTGGGGCTATATACAGCTGCTGGTGCATATTCTTTTTAAAACCTTTTTGTTGTTTATTATTTTTCTTAAATAATCTCTCTACCCAGCGTGGGGCTCGAACTCATGACCCCGAGATCAAGAATGGCATACTCTACCAACTTGAGCCAGCCAGGCTCCTCTGTTGCATATTCTTTGCTGATTTTTACAAACACAAGCTGTGGGCCATACAGAAACAAGTTATAGGTTATAGTGTGCCAATCCCTGATCCTAAATCTTACCTGTTGTATCTGTAGCATTGGGCGAGTCTCTTAACTTCTTTGGGTCTAATTATTCACCTATAAAATGAACAGCCTAAATTAGATATTTATAAGGTACATTTTTCTGAAATTCTGTAATTTTAAAGTGAATGTAACTTTACTCAGTTGCAGATGATTGAGTGCCTACTTGGAAATAGCCAACTATTTGAGTCTAGAATAGGCCTTAAGAATTCAATTTTTTTCATAGTCCGGGAATTACTCCTGCCTCGCTTCTAGTTAAATAACTCAACAATGACACATTAGTAAGGTAGACCATCCCATCTCCGGTCAGCTGTATAGAGTTGCTGGTATATGCTTTCTTGGAATAAGCCTTCGTGGAGCCGATAACAGTGTGTAAACATTGCATCCAGACCATTTAAGATCAAGTCTACACTCTCTTCTAAACATCACTGCTGTATTATAGCCCTTGTAAATCTTAAAACATTTTAAATAATTGGTATTCTTTCACTCAACAAAGAACTTTGAGTATGTGTTTTATCCCAGGCACCTACTAAGTTCTGGATATATATAGTCTCTAGTCTCTCAGTGCTTAAAATTTAAGTGTAGTCTTTCATTAGTCATTTATACACAAATGTCTAGTCATTGTCCCTTTAATATGATTTCTGAACCCTCACTTAAGCAAGTTGCCTTCTGAAATCAGATGTGGAACTGGAACCCAACCAACTTGCATCTGATGGTTGTAAGTCTCTGATTGGATATAAAGTTAAAACCAAAAAAAAAAAAAAAAAAAGTAGAAGGAACTTTTAGAGATAAGAGGAAAGCCTGGAATATTTTGTGTTAGTAGAATAAAGGGAGAAGAGAATTTCAAGAAGGAAATGGCATGGAGCTTGAACCCATTAACTGTGAGATCATGACCTGAGCTGAAACCAAGAGTTGGGCACTTAACCTACTGAACCACACCCAGGTGCTCCTAGAATGCAATTCTAAAATAGAGATTTCTACTTGGGGCACCTGGGTGGCTCAGGTCATGATCTCGCAGTCGTGAGATCAAGCCCTGCATTGGACTCCATGTGGAATGTGAAGCTTCCTTAGGATTCTCTCTCCCCCTCTCTCTTTTCCCCCTCTCAAAGTTAAATAAATAAACTTTAAAGAAATTGTCCTTTAAAAGAAATAAAAATAGGGTTTCCTACTTAATAAAGTATATTGATATAATGTCAAGTTTTGAAATTTTAAGGAGATCCTAAAACTGCATAAAACATTGTTAAATTTCTGTTTTTCAAAAAACTTGCATTGTGAACTCATCTATTTAATTTACTAATTCTTGATTCCTTTCTCCCATCTTAAATGCTTGTGTTTAGTTTGATGTTGTTTTTAATCTTTTTTTTATATGTTTATTTATTTGTTTTTGAGAGAGACACACACACACAGAGTGAGAGCAGAAAGGGGCAGAGAGAGAGAGAGAGAGAGAGAGAGAGAGAGAGGAGACACAGAATCTGAAGCAGGTTCCAGGCTCTGAGCTGTCAGCACAGAGCCTGACACGGGGCTCGAACTCAAGAACTGCGAGATCATGACCTGAGACAAAGTTGGATGCTTAACTGACCGAGCCACCCAGGCACCCCTGGGTGTTTAAAAAACATCAAATGTTTAAAAAACATTTGATGTTTTTTAAAATTAAAACGTATATTTTTATTGCGTAACTGTATCCATGATTTGCCCCTTGGATTGGACTGAGTTTATTTTAGTACAACTTACAAAACCATTGTTACTAGAAATTTCACTTACCCCCGATGTTAGTCCTAATTAGATTATTTCCTGTTGTATTCTTAGTCATACCTTACAGGAGGGTTTCTGTGTGTGCACGTGCGTGTATGATATTTTAAAGCTTTTACAACTGAAACTTTTAATTCACTTTAACATAGATTCATCGTAATGCAGGTGACTTAATTTTACTCTCTCTCTCATAAGTGACTTGAGATCGTCCAGAGCACGACTGCTTGAACTCTTCACTGATGTGAGCTGTAATCCAGAAATGATGAAGAATGCAGCAGATTCCTATTTTTCACTTTTACAAGGTTAGTTATTTATAGGAACTTTAAAGTTTTTGAAAAACAACCATGCAGAAGTTCACATTTAATTCTTAAGACTTTACAAATCTGAATAGTTTAGTCTCCTAGGCTGTATTCTTGTATACTTGAGTTTCAGAAACGTGAGACTGTAAGGGCGGCATTGGTCCTCCTAACATTTTGAAAAGTAAATGTGTACATGTTTCGTATTATGTTACCTTAGAAGAAGATGTAAGATACAGAACGGGAGGTGGGCCAGATCTTTATTTCAGATATCCGGAAAAGTCATTATCTGAACAATTTTCTAAGCAGAATCCCTGATAATTTCTTCTGAAACTAAAAGGCTATACCTTTTTGTAGGTTTCATCAATTCCTTGGATGGATCTACCCAAGAAAGCAAGTTACGATATATTCAGAATTTCAAGTGGACTGATACATTACAAGGACAGGTTCCAAGGTAGGCAATGCTAACTGTACCAAATGGAAGCCAGTTTTGTAACTATTTGGTCAATGGTTAACCCATTGCCTCTGTATTTGAATAGAACATAGAGCTGATCAGCATTTTCTCTTATTGGGAAGTTGATTAAAAACATTTGATCTGAACTCTTAATATACTCAAGTAAAAATATGATTTATTTCTCCTGGACCAAATCTGTTTGTGAGATGACCCATACAAATATTATCCCGACTTGAACAGTCTTAGCTGTTGTTAATAACATACAAAGAATGGTTTGGGAATTTAGAATCCAAATCTTTTGCCTACCTTTAAGCAGAGCAGGATTTTGGTTTTTACCTAGTTTTCTTTTCTGATGGGCGGTTCACATGTCTTTGGTCAATCTCTTTCTTTCTCTTTGTCCCCGGTTCTACCCCAGCTCCATACTCTTTTAGGAGTCATAATTTTATTTTTTTTTTCCTAATTTCTCTTCGCCATTTCTGCTCTTTTAAAAAATTTCCTCTCGAAACTCTCTCCACACATTTGAAACTAATCAGAAGAGATCTAGTTATAATAGGAACCAGATCATAATGGTGCTAAATTTTTATTGAACTTTTTTTTTTAAACACCATTGTGTTGTTTAAATGGCCCTATATCTTGATCTCAATTTGCTGTAGAAAATTATATAAAGTCAGAAGGGAAGGAAATGGAGATTGCTGAGAGGCCCAGGGCAGGCATGGCAGTGGCAGGAGTGTGGACCTGGGATTCCTACATAGTCAGGCGCTGTCTCAGCGTCTCGTACTGTGTGAACATCTGCTTCAGCTTTGAGGTTACAGATCCAGGGCTGTTGTGAGGAACGAAATAGACACCAGGTTATGTTAAGTGACTAAAATAAGGCCAGGCTTATAATATTTAGTAAATTGTTAGTTTCTTTGCTTCCTTGAGAATATTGTAAGTAGGTTTCATAAATTTGGTAGCAAGTTGGGCACTGTGGATTCTTTCCAGTTTTCATATTCTGGGGTACTAAGTTTTTCCAAGTCCTTATTACCTGTTTTTCTTTATGTGACCCCCCCTTTGTGCTTTATCTAAAATTAAGGAATGTTTTTCTTAAAAAAGATGCTTTTTAGAGTCAAACCTCTATGATTATCACATTACAGAACTTTGGCAGATTCTAATGTGTTTTTCGTTACATAAATTTGGCCCTTTTCCCCATCGTGCCATATTTGGATTCCTTGTGACCGTATCTTTCAGTGTAGTTTTATGAGACATTGAAGAATTAGGTGATGAAAGTCTTAACGGAATTTTCTACATCCGAGATTTTTAAGTTCCTTTATTCTTGATTGCTACTTATTCAGTAGAAGGTATGTGTGAATATATCTATTCTGAACAATGTTCTTTTCAGTTCTATGTAGTTTGCTTATGTGGTACAGTAGCAATGGAGTGTTTGGGAGCAAGGCAGACAAATAAGTGAAGGATAAAAAGGGAGAGAGTTATTCCTGAGACTTAGTATAAATCAGCAAAACTGTCTTATTTTTTTTTTAAGTTTATTTATTTATTTAGAGAGTGTGTGTGCGCACACGTCTGTGCGCAGGGCAGGGGTGGAGAGAAAGAGGGATAGAGAGAATCCCAAGCAGGCTCTGCACTGTCAGCCTGGAAGCCAACAGGGGGCTTGAACTCACCAACTGTGAGATCATGACCTAAGCCAAAATCAAGAGTTGGATGCTTAAGCACCTGAGCCACCCAGGTGCCCCTCTCTTATTATTTAAAGGTAGACTAATAAATTAGATAGGCCTACTAGATTGCCAGATGTAATTCATCTGAAAGTTCTGAATGCTGAAAAAAAATAAGCTTTTAAACTATGCATTAAATTTTTTTTCAGTGGGGTACAACTTTGAGAGTTTGCTCATGGTGTGTGTTGGGGTGGCCCTGGCTGTCTCATTCGGTAGAGCGTGCAACTCTTGATCTTGGGGTCGTGAGTTCAAGCCCCACATTGGGCCTAGAGCTTACTTAAAAATATATATATATATATATGTAAAGTTTGTTCAGTGCTTGCTTCAGCGCATATACTAAAATTGGTACAATTCAGGGATCAGCATGGTCCTTGCTCAAGGATGACACGAATTTGTGAAACGGTCCATTAAAAAAAACTTAGTAACTGTCATATTTTGTGTATTATAACATGTTAAACAGGATGTCACATAAGTTATTTTGGAATGACTAATGTTTTATAACAACCCCTCTCTCCGTTTTTTTTTTTTTTTTTAATCTGAAAAGTTTGCCTGTCTCCCTTCCTTTTATGATGGTGGCAACAGCTAAATACAAAATACAAAGTGGAATCACGATTCTAGTTTCTTCCCTTTGGGTCAGTTTTTTGTATTATGTGTATAAAATAAGGGTATTCTGTTTTCTTCATCATTTGAGATCAATGAGATGAAGAATTTTCAGGGTCTTCTCAGAACAGTAGTGATTTGAAAAACTGGCATTACTTTATTTGCTTTTAGTAAGCTCTTGTCGTCTTCTTTGTGTCATAATTAGTAATAGAATCTGAAGGAAACAAGTAAGATATATGCTTGTTTCTAAGACCTTGTTCTTTGTGGTACACATACCGACTGGCTTGGCATTCGGTGACTTCAGCAGTTTCACCTCTGCTTGGCTTCTTGACTTGCTCCTCGATTTCTTTTTACAAACCAGTGCTCGGTCATGCTAGGTGGGGCTCTCAGAAAAAATGTTGATCCTTTCTTGTGCCTTAACAGCATTGTTCCCTCACCTGGGATGTCCTGCTTCTCTTCCCGCCATCTTTCAAGGCACAATTCAGAGACTGTCTGTACCATTAAATCTTCTTGAATCATTCTAGCCTCTGAATCATGTGTCCTCTGAATTTCATTTTTTTTTAAATGTGGTATAAGAAACACCCACTCCAAAATCAACCAGTTACTTACCAAAAGTGTAGATTCTGGGCCCCTTTCAGACTTTGGGATTCTCTGGAGCTAGGTCCCCCAAATTTATATTTTTAAAACTACTCTGTGTACAATACCCTTTGAGAACCTACTATTCTCATTTTGACTATTATGAAGTACATAGTGGGCTATTGTTTTTAGTCATATTAATCATAAGGACTGTTTTCTTCATTTTTCCAATTAGCATATATAGTTCTTTATAATTTTGAGTTGGACGTACAGTAGACTTCATATAGCGATGTCTCAGTAATTGACAACTTAACAAACATGTTTATAATTCTAGTGCCCAGCAGGATGCTGTTTTTGAATTAATTTCCATGGGATTTAATGTAGCTTTATGGTATACCAAATATGCTTCAAGACTGGCTGGAAAAGAAAAGTAAGTCTAAAGGGGAGGGTTATATACATACGTGTTATTTTTCAAGTATATGGAGTTTCATTATTAAAAAGTCTAAGCTATTGATAAAGAGTACCACTTCTGTTAAGTGAAAGGTTGCCTCATAATGTTAGTGTTTTAAGTCTCAGAATTATGGAGCTCAGTGTTAAAAGGGGGGAAAAAATAATCTTGGAGGTCTTATCTAAATGAAACCCCATACCAAGGAAAGGAAAAAATTGAATACTGGACTGCATAAAAGTACCATAAACAAAGTTAAAAAACAAATGACAGAGGGTCAGAAAAATTGTCATGCATGTGACAAATTGTTTTTGTAATGGAAAATAAAGAGGAAAGGAAAGGATCAACTAATCAATTGAAAATAAGTGAAGGACATGAACAGGCAACTCCTAGAAAAAGAAATACAGAGATAAGTATGTGAAAAATGTTTTGAAGGATTAAAGAATTGTGACATGAAATAAGATGCAGTTTTTATAATAGTAAAAGTGGATGTCAGCAATATGAAACTGGTACCTACGAGCTGTGGTGCCTCTGAACACGTGTATAATATGCAGCCATGTAAAAATAAAGTTGAATTGTCAGAGCACCTGGCTGGCTTAGCCAGTAGAGCACGGGACTCTTGATCTCAGCGTTGTGCGTTCGAGCCCCATGTTGGGTGTAGAAATTACTTAAAAATAAAATCTTAAAAAATAAAGTTGAAAGTTGAATTGTTATGTGCTGTTGTAAAATTATCTCTAAAGTAATTTAGATGATTAAAACTAGCAGAATAGTGAATATTGTGTGTGTGTTGTTATTTTAAGTGTGTACGTGCATTAAGTGTAGAATCTTTTGAACTTGTTTAAATGCACAGAAGATTACCTGGAAGGAAAAACTAGACCTATAGACAGGGTCTCTCATTTTTTCATTTGTAGTATCTTCTCTGGATATTTTTCATGTGCATCTGTTACTTTTTTAATTGTCAAATTAGGTTTTTTAAAAGGGAGAAGATTAGTGGTGAGAAACAAATGACTAATTTGGTTTCATGATCATGCACTAGTTGTTGGTTTTAAGACAAGAAACAGGATTCATCGACTAACTAATATAACCACTGTCTTTAAGCATAACAGAAGATGAAGCAAAAGAAGTCCATCGAAGCCTAAAAATTGCAGCAGGGATTTTTAAACATTTAAAGGTAAAGTAATATGACAGTAAAATATATTCCTGATGCTTTAATTTTTGATTAAATTTTCTTCCTTTGGGGACTGGAGGAAGGAATTATTTCACTAAGAAAGAATCTACTGTATGTTCTGTTTTTTGTATGTTAAGTACTTTGTTGATAAGTGCAGCCAATTACAGAATGTCACATGTCTTCACTTCAGATAGTCATCAGTGAATTTTGTTTTTTATTTTTTAAAGTTTTTGTTTAAGTAATCTCAATACCCAATGTGGGGCTCGAACTCAGGAGCTTGAGATCAAGAGTCACATGCTTAGGGCGCTTGGGTGGTTCCCTCGGTTGAGTGTCTGACTCTTGATTTTGGCTCAGGTTGTGATCCCAGTATCCTGGGAATGAGCCCTACGTGGGGCTCCACGCTGGGCATGGAGCCTGCTTGAGGCGCTTTCTCTCCCTCCCTCCCTCCCTCCCTTTCCCTCCCTCCCCCCCCCCCCTTATGCTCTCTCTTGCTAGAGTCACATGCTTTTCTGACTGAGCAAGTCAGGCACCCGCCAGTGAATTTTACAATTGAAGTTGTAATTCACTGCTTATTTTTCTGTCTCTTTGGAAAATCTAGGAGAAAACAAAGTACACAAATCGATGGTTCTTACATCCGGCCTGCAGCAGTTGTCAGGATAGTCAGGATCCTGCAGAACTGAACCTCTGAGTATATTCTCTGGGTCTCGGTGAAAACGTTGAGGGGCAATCAGTATGCACTCATTATATTAAGTTGCCTGAAGCTGTGATGGAAATTAGGGAAAAGACTAATGTATTTAGCAATCAGGATTACCCCCACCTCATTCTCATTAAACCAATATTTACTGAACTGCCTTCCAGAGACCAATGATGGGTTTTCTCATGATAAAATAGGATGCGGGGGTGCCTGGGTGGCTCAGTTGGTTAAGCACCCGGCTTTTGATTTCTCTCTTGGTTGTGAGATCGAGCACTGCATCTGCACTGGCAGTGCAGAGCCTGCTTGGGATTCTCTGTCTCCCTCCCCAGCTCATGCGCTCTCTGTGTCTCTCTCAAAATAAATAAACATTAAAAAAGAAAGATGCTTTTACAGTAACTTAAGCCTTGTGATCCTGAGTTAGCTATTAAATTGTAGACTTGTTTATACTTTGCTCTTATTAATGAGTGAATAATTCTGGCCATCATGCAAAAGAGAACTTTGGTTACTGTTTCAGTTAAACATCTTTTAAGAGGAAAATATGACTTGCATAGCTAAGCTATGTATTATGACCCAAAATTTGCAGAAGTTTATGAGAAGTTCTAAGTTTTAGTATATAGGAGCTTTTATTCTCTATAAACTTAATATTGCTCCTCTTTACACAGTTTTGGTGCCCTGAAATTTTTTTTTTTCAGTTTAGGATTTTTTTTCTTAAAGATTTTATTTTTTTGAAGATTTTATTGTTAAGTTAATCTCTACACCCACTGTGGGGCTTGAACTCACAACCCTGGGATCAGGGATTGCATGCTGTACTGACTGAGCCAGCCTCAGTTTCTGAGTTTCTAATAAATTGCTACATCGAATGTCTAATAACTTCCATTTTGTTCATCTGTAACAACTAGGTTAAGGTAAAATTTGGCTTCTTTATTTTTGTTTCTCTTTCTCAGGAAAGTCATATCCCAAAGCTCATTACACCTGCAGAGAAGGGGAGGGATTTAGAGGCACGGCTCCTAGAAGCTTACGTTGTCCAGTGTCAGGCAGAAGCTCAAGAAGGTATCCTAAGTATCATAAGATTTCTTTTTTTTTTTTTTTTTGAAGAAATCTCTACTGGCATCTAATTCTTTTTTTTTTTTTTTTCTTAATCAGAATTAACTGGTTTTGAGTTTCACATTTTGCGAAACTTCTAGTGAGGAACAATATCACTGTCAGCATTTGACTTCAAGTGTGATTTACAGGAAAAGGCCCTGCAGTTTAATGGATGTTTTAGAAAAGATTTTAATTCCATGACATTTCTGACCACAGATGAATTACGTAACTCCTCGTTTCCCTCTCTACCTTGCTCCTTTTTCTCTCCCACTGTCCGGCTTGCCTTTCTTCCCCTTTCGGTGGCCAGAAATAAATGAAGACTCATGTAAAACCAACAAGGAGACTTTGTGGGCTTTTTGTTTTTCTTTCAAATTCCATTGCCCTAGGAGTATTCCTTTTCCTCCAACACGTTAGTTTGTAGTAGTAGTATTTTGTGATGAGCTAGTAATTGGCTAGTGATTTAAAGAAATAGTATCAGAACCAGCAAGCTTATTAGTGTTTTCTGTTTATGTTTGCATTTTCTGTAACTTACTTTTCATGTTAAAATTCTTAACAAATTGTCTTAAAATGCCAAATAATTGTTGGGATGTCTTTTGCTATTACAATTAACTTCGTACGAATGCAAGCGAACTTAATTCTACCTTCACTTTGCTGTGCGTTGGTGACAGTAACGATCGCCCGGGCAATTGAACTGAAACACGCACCTGGGCTAATTGCTGCACTGGCGTATGAAACGGCCAACTTCTATCAAAAAGCTGGTGAGTTTATAATTCTCTTCTTGTAATTTTAGTCTTTAGATGTTCAGGTTAAGCTCTTGGCTTAATAGGGAATAAGCAGAACAAAAAGATTCTCCGGGTTGTTTCATCATTTGTAAAACTAGAACAATGTCTACGTTATTAATCTTGGTTAAAAGAATGAGAGCTGTTCACGGTTAATATGCTGCATAACTTTTAATGGAGAGGCCAGTGCTATACTTCTGAACCAGTTATATGTAATAATTATACACGTGCTTTAATTTTGAAGTTTATTGGATCTTTGTAATAACCTTATAGTTGCTATCATTAAACCAAACTCCAGAGAATTAACATAACTAACCTGTAATTTAACTGTTAGCAGGCGGGAAGTCAGGACAAGAACTCAGGTCTTCTGATTAGCCTGTTACTCTTTTCATTCACTGATTTAGGAAACAGGCATTTATTTCTCTTTATGGGATGGTCACTACTTTAGTTGCTAGCTATACAAAGATCAGTGTATAGACAGTCACGGTCTAGGGAAGGAAACAAACACGTACCCACATTATAATGGCCTCACATAAGACGTTACTACAGCAGTGAAATTACAGCCCCAAGGATCCAGGCATGCTAGAGAAGACTTTCTATGAGACGGTGGTGTTCGGGCCTTGTTTTGAAATATAAACAGAAGTTCTGAGTTTGCTAGGAAGCTTTAGCATATGGGAAGAGTAGAACATTCTAGGGACCTTTGAACAGATGCTTTTAGCTGAGACACAGGATGAGTGATAGGAGAAAAGGTTAGGAAAGGTTGCATGTGTGAGATCATGAATTGGTTTGTAGCCTTAGAAGTTTGGTTTTTATTCAGTAGATAATTGGGACCCATGAAAAGGTATAAAGCAAATCTGATTTGATTGGATTTGAATTTATGAAAGCTCTATCGGGGCAGCTGGGTGACTCAGTCGGTTGAGCCTCCAACTTCAGCTCAGGCCATAATTTCAGTTCCTGAGTTCAAGCCCCACATCAGGCTCACTGCTCTCAGCACAGAGCCCGCATTGGATCCTCTGTCCCCCTCTCTCTGCCCCTCCCCCATTTATTTGCACTCTCAAAAATAAAACGTTCAAAAAAAAAAAAATCCCTGTAATTGCAAGATGAGTAATGGGCTTGTGAGGTGAAGGCTGACTCCACTTAGCGTTTAGGAAGAAGGGACTGTAGTCTGTGGAGGAAGGCACGGAAGCTTTGACAAAGACAGAGAAGTAGAGAGCGGAGGAGAAATGGATGGGAGAGAAGTTGGGAGGATGTGAATGTGTGTGTTAGAGAAGATTCATCCTGGGGTGATGGGCCAGGAAGGGGAGTGTTTGTGATGCTGACTGGGGTTACCACACTATGAATTGCTGTGTTAGATAATTAAAGAAAAAAGTGTCACAGTGTAATTTGTATTTTTCTTAAAGTTCTATTTTTATCATTATCTTAAACTTAAGTTGCATTACCTATAAAAGACAACATGGTATTCAAACAGTTTGTGTAGTTAAAGTGTAGTTATGAGAAAATCATGTTAAAGTAAAGGTTTTTTTTTAGGAAATATGTAAATGCTTGAGTTTTAGACTTGAATGGCATTCTGCTTTTAGCATCTGAACACATGAACTAAAAATCTTCTAGTGAATCGGGGTGAAATTATATTTTGCTTTTTAAAATGTAACTTTAGATCATGCTTTATCCAGTTTGGAGCCTGCATACTCTGCTAAATGGAGAAAATATCTTCACTTGAAAATGTGTTTCTACACGGCTTATGTAAGTACTGATAACCTGAAAACCAGTGTAAATTACTGTCTTTCTAGCCCTGTGCACGCTGGGTCTGTCATTTTGTAAATAAGCGTTTCATCAGTAATGGACAGCTGTCAAATGTTTACTGACCGTGCAGCTCTTGTGAGCTGAGATGGTGGAAAGAGATGACGCAGAATTATAGAACTGGGCTGTAGCGACGCAATTACTATTTGATTCAAGCCCACTTTTTATTATTTTTTATTACTTTTTTAATGTTTGTTTATTTTTGAGAGAGAGAGTGTGTGAGCAGGGGAGGGGTCGAGAGAGAGGGAGACACAGAATTGGAAGCAGGCTCCAGGCTCTGAGCTGTCAGCACAGAGCCCGATGCACAGCTCGAACCCACAAACCACAAGATCATGACCTGAACCGAAGTTGGACGCTTAACTGACGAAGCCACCCAGGCACCCCTAAAACCCACTTCTTTGTAAAGTTTATTTTATTTATATATTTATGTATTTATGTAAATGTAAGATTAATATATAAATATATATGCCTATATTTATAAAGCTTTTTTATTTTCCAAGAGAGAGGGAGAAAATGAGTGGGGGAGGGGCAGAGAGAGAGAGAATCCCAAGCAGGCTCCATGGGTCAGCACCAGACCAAACCATGAGATCATGACCTGAGCTGAAACCAAGAATCGGACGCTTAACTGACTGAAGCACCCAGGTGCCCCTCAAACTCACTTTTAAGGTGGAACCTTCTGTATACTTAATGAGACTTCTCTCCTTTTGTCTTGTACATTGAAGAAGATACTTACTGATTCTGATCTTAAGGCGTACCACACACCATATCCCCTCAGTCTGTGAAGAACCCTTAATAAGGACTCTTAGAAGATACTTATCAGTCTCTTCCACCCACCAAACAAACTTACTGGTTTGTTGGTTAGAATATCATGTGAGGGATAATCAAACACCTTTTTCAGACCCAGGTAGATATTTTTATTTCTTCTACCTTGGAATCTGTTTTCAAGCATACAGTGTTGGACCATATGTGATGCCTGCATTTGATACAGACATTTACAGAGTGAGCATGTCCTTTTACAGGCTGATAACATTTCTCTTGAAACCTGTTTAGTCATTAACCTTAGAATCCTCCCTCCCTGTCCCTCTGCATCAGCATAGTAATTTTCCTCCTTTATCTGCAGTGCCCAAATTGTAAAAACGATTTCATGATTCAAAAATACTTTTGGGGCTCCCGGGTGGCTTAGTTGGTTGAGCCTCTGACATTGGCTCGGGTCATGACCTCACGGTTTGTGAGTTCTGGCCCCACATTGGGCTCGCTGCTGTCATTGAAGAGCCCACTTCAGATCCCCTGGCCCCCTCTTTCTCTGCCCCTTCCCTGCTTGTGCTCTCTCTCAAAAATAAATAAATCTTAAAAAACAAAAAAAGGCAAAAACACTTTGCGGTGCGCTTGGGTGGTTCAGTTGGTTAAGCATACAACTCTTGACTTTGGCTCAGGTTATGATCCCAGCCCAGGGTCCTGGCATTGAGCCCCGCGTTGGGCTCCATGCTCAGCATGGAGCCTGCTTGGGATTGGAATTCGGTCTCCATCCCTCTGCTCCTCCCCCCTGCTCACATTCTCCCTCTCTCTCAAAAAAAAAAAAAAAATATATATATATATATATATGAAAATGCTTTTTCCTCTCAGCCCATAGTTAGAAGGTTAGTTTGGTTCAAAGCTTGACATAATCCCACTTTCTATGCTAACAGAGATTGGGGGAAGCTTACTCAAGTAAAGAAATGTAAGGGATTGCTTTGATATTCAGTGGACAAAGGCATTTATTCATCTGATGCATTTATAAAACAATGATAGCAGAAAGCATTATTTGGGGAGAGAATGAATAAGAATTTGTTTCTTTATCAGGCTTACTGTTATCATGGTCAGACTTTGTTGGCTAGTGATAAATGTGGTGAAGCAATCCGGTCTCTCCAAGAAGCAGAAAAATGTAAGTGTTGCTGCCAGAATATTAATTCCCTTCTTAAACACAAAAGTTTTATCATAAAAGGAAATAGGCAGTTAAGAGAGATTTTGGCAACGTTCATGAAAGAGAATGGGAAAGAGTGAGGAATTGGAGAGACAGAAACAGTTTCAAAACCCAGAGAACCTGTAGAAAACAGCCCCTTCCCCTTAACGCTATTACTGCTGTCACACTAGGTAAGCAGCAGAAAAGTTGCTATCATCTCTGACTTAAAGCTTTCCTAGTATCAATAATAACCAGATGATTTTCTGTCCCTTTGGCCTGCAGTTTATGCAAAGGCAGAAGTACTATGCAAAGAATATGGAGAAACCAAAGGACCTGGGCCAACGGTCAGACCTTCAGGACACTTATTCTTTAGGAAGCTTGGCAGTCTGGTGACGCACACTCTAGAGAAGTGTCAGAGAGAGAACGGGTTTATGTGAGTACAGCTCAGTGTTGTCTTTCAGGATGAATACTGGCGTGTGTATTCACAGTCACAGTGTTTAATATCGATGCTGTTGTCATAGTCTCACGGTTTCTGGTAGTCTCTGCCCCACAGATTTTGTGTCACATTGGGCTTAACTCGAATTTTCTCTTTATAAATGGGTGGCAAAGTTCCCTCGAGTCAGACCTCACTTCATTGTGCTGCTGCTGATATGTGTAAAAGCAGATTTTAAAATTGTAACGTAGGTGATTAACAAAGAGCTCACTTATAGTGTCTCGATTTTCTCTTCTTACCTTCCGCCTTTCCCTGCGCTTTCTTCCCCGCAAGTTAGGTGTTGTTTCTCCACTCCTCTCACGTGGGCATCTCGCTCTGGTCGCAGCCGCCTGTAAAGCAGGGAAGTGGATTTCCATTCCATCCTGCCTAGTCCTGTCAGGCAGGTTAACATTGTGAGGTCAGCACTGTTCACACTGCAGATGACCACCTGTGTGGGTCGCTAGACTCCGTTGTGTCCCTGCTTTTTCTCTTTACAGTCTTCCCCTTCCACGCTGTACGTGGTCATACCTCGCCCTTTTCCTTCCTCAAATATGCCCGGTCTAAGCTGCCCCCCGTCTTTTGGAAAGCACTCCTGCACTGCCCCTCCCCCGACAATGGGTTTTCAACCGCACACAACGTCCCTCGCAGCGTCTGTTATGTTGCGTCGTAGTGGACAGGTTTCCCGACCGCCCCGTCCACTCAGGCACGCTACACGAAGCAGGAAAATCTTCTCTGTCTTATCACTAAATGGTCTCTTTCTCGAACAGGGCCTTGAACGTAATAGCCACTCTACGTAGTTAATGAGTGAATGAATTGCTGTTTAAATTGCTTTTTGCAGTTACTTTCAAAAAATCCCAGCGGAAGCCCCACAGCTGGAACTCAAGGCGAACTACGGCCTCGTAGAGCCTGTACCTTTCGAATTTCCTCCGACAAGTGCACAGTGGACGCCGGAAACACTGGCCGCATTTGATCTCACCAGGAGACCCAAGGATGACAGTGTATGAGATTGGCTTTCTTCCGTTTGTTCACAAAGGTTTAAAAAGAGAATTCTGAGTTAGCCTTCTGTTAACGTTTTTGTGCTTAAGTAGATCTGTGCGTGTGTCTGAATGTCGAGTCGGCTGGCTCCACCGCACTGTTGCTGTGATGTGTGGTGTTGAGTTCTCCCAGCGATGAGATCTCTGGGCCTTAATTATCTCCGGATTTTTCACATAATTGAGGCTGTTTGCAACACACGATCTTGCCCTTCAATTTATCAGAGCCTCCCTCAGGAAGAGTGTGGGAGAAGAGGTCTAAGAAGGATGGCTTATCCATGTTTATATTGCTATAGCAATTCTCTGTTTTCGATTTGGCTACCATAGGGTATTTGAAGATTTGACCTTATTTCAGCATTCCGTGAAATCACCCAGGGGTAAAATAAGACCGCTTTTATTCATTTATATCTAAGTACGCGTTGGTGTCCTAAGTCAAAAGGTAGATGAAGTGGGACATTTGAGGTCGGACTGCCAAAAGAGGAGGGGTCTGTGGGGGATGGGAATTAATTTGCAGCCATAGCTCCTTCCTGGAAATTGGGTTGTTTTTATAGAATTTCCTGCCTAATCTGAAACCATTAGTACTTAAAATGACTGTCTTGTGATCCTGGTCAGCCCGCTAAAATAACGCTGTTAAGAGGTACGCTGTTATTGTCCTAAAAGACTCATCACTCAGTTTCTCCCTCCTCAGAAAGAGCGAAAGCACCATTAGCTCGATGTTTGCCTACCCATCTAGGTTCTCATCTTCACTGAAACGTTGCTGTCTGATTGCTTCTTAAGTTGAATTGATACATAGCTTCTGGAAGAGTTTGTTAATCTCAGCGTTGGCTAATTTAATAACAGCATCTTTAGAAAGCCTAAGGTGGGGGCACCTGGGTGGCTCAGTCACTTAAGCGTCCAACTTCGGCTCGGGTCATGATCTCACGGTTAGTGAGTTCGAGCCCCGCATCAGACTCTGTGCTGACAGCTCAGAGCCTGGAGCCTGCTTCAGATTCTGTGTCTCTCTCTCCCTCTGCCCCTCCCCTGCTTGTGCTCTCTCTCTCTCTCTCAAAAATAAACATTAAAAAATAAATAAAAATAAAGATACATAAAAAGTCTAAGGTGGCAAAGATCTAGTGTTTGTTTTCCAAATCTTAGTTTCTTAGGCACTTAACACGGTGTTTCTTTTTCTCCCTAGACCAAACCCAAGCCCGAAGAAGCAGTGAAGCCTGTCAGAGAACCAGATATCAAACCTCAGAAGGACACGGGGTGCTCCATCGCCTAAAATTGATAAAATGTGCACTTTGAATTTCTCTACTAGTAGATAAGATAAACCCTGGAACTTCATTATTTCTTGAAATGTTTTCTCTGAAGCCTGTAGAATGATTTAGTACATTCAGAGGGAATCTGCCTTCAGTTTATTTGTTCTCGATATTTACTATAGTAGAGATGTTTCATGCTTTGTTTCCAAACTCCTTTTTAATCAGGACAACTTGTAAAAGATTCTATTATGCCCCTGAAGGGGCATATTTGGGGATTGGGTTTTTTTCTCCAAACTCTGGGTCGTAATAAGTTTCGGATTAATATAGGCCAGAATCATGTGGCTTCAGGTATGTTTTTCTGTCTTCATACACAGAACGTTTTATTTTCCTTCCTCTTACCTGATGCTAGAAGAAGGACAGGAGTTGGTTTTTTAACAGAGTTTTCTTCCACTTACAGTATGTTGTCATACAGACTTGTGTTCTGTTATCTTTTTGGATGGAAAAGTCATTTATAGTTAAAAATCAGAAAGGCTTCCAATCCCTTACATTTGTAAGAAGCTATAATTTGTTCAAAAAATCAGCGCGTGTAGGTATTTTGAGACCATTTAAGAACTTCTGTCGGTGGCCCTGCACTTCATGCCAGTCTCAGTAGACCTACAGTGATTTCTACAAGTACCTTTTCTAATGGGTTTTTTACTGAGAGGACAGAACTTTGTGCCAGCTCTTCATGTTCCCGTATAAGAGAACCCAATGAAACTGTTTTTGCGGAAGTCAGATATTTCGTGATGTAAAGGGAAAACATTAAACCTAAGTGAGATGGGTTGTCCTGAATTACACTGGTAACTCTGCTTTTTGGTCACAGAAGTTATGGTAAAATGCCTTTGTTACCGATTTCAGTGTGCATTATTTCTGTATGGTTTTCTAATTTACATATCCTATCAGAATTGCATTGCTTTAGGCCAAAGGCCTTAGCAAAAACAAGAGCAGAGTATGAACTTAAAAATAGCTTGTAGTATTTGAAACAGTTTAGCGTATACACAAACTTGGTAAATAGCGGGGGCATTCTGCTTTAACAAAAGTCACACGTCTAGTCTTATCTTCTTTGATTATTCTTCTGTCTTACAAACGACAGACGGTTCACTTAGTAGAAATAGTAGTAGTGTATACTGAGAGCTTCCCATGTGCCGGGCACTCTGCTAAACACTCACGTAGGTAAACCATTGACTCCACATAGCAACCGTGTGACAAACAGGTGAGATCTGCATAAAGTGTTGAAATAGGAATAAACATTTCATTGTGAAGAATAAACAGATTATTCCTCTCCGAATCAATATTGTGTTCAAATGAAAAATTACTTAAATCATAGTTTTGACTCTTGAAAACTACAAAGAATCAATGAGGGCTTTTTTAATATATGGAAATGCTAATAACTACTATATACCATTTAATATTTGAAGCTGCACTTTCTAGAATCGTGGAGTAATCACTGGACATTTAATTTTATTTCGCTGTCTATAGAAACATACTTGAATTAAATTTCACTATATTTTGTGTGATACTACAAAATCATTTGTCTGTTTGCTGTATGCCATTTACTGACAAAACTTTAAACTTGACTCCAGCTTGTTATTCTCTGCCTTATAGGACCTATTTATCTTGGGTATTAGTGCTTATTAACCTAGTCACTCAGTTTTCACATTGACATTTTTTGTGGATTACACTACCATATGTGGAATGAAAACATGTCATAGGTTCAGTGCTTCTGGAAAATGCAGTAAATAAACTGGTATTACTTTGTCGGTAATTGGCAACTTCGACATGAGCAAGTAAGAAATACTGTGTTGACTGAGCAAAAGTGACACTTTGTGACTAAAATACCCCATTGTATATTATATTCTTTAAAACGGTGTTGGAAATTTGGGAAGTTGACACACGTCGAGCAGCTGCATGAAGGGTGTAGAAGGTGTAACGTTGTGTTAGGTGTTGCATATATTTTCGTCCTTAGTTTAAACTGGATAATGACAGCTAACAGAAGTGTTGTTTGTATAATGAGTTATCTTTTTATTTATGAAAATAAAAGTAATTTTACTTATAATTTCATTGGGATTTTGTTTTTTGATAAATATTTTTACATGTATTAAACCAGTTACCATTAATATAATGCAAAAACCCTAATTCTTCACCGTAACGTTTTAAAATGACACACATTTGTATTTTATGCTACATGAGTTCATTAAATATTCAACATTCCTCAACCTATTTGGCTTTTATTTCTGTTTCTTGGTACCTATCACCACTGAGACGCAGAGTAGGATTTGAGTTGGCCTGTATCCTCCTTCCTCAGCAGGGCCCCGTTGGGGCTGTGCTGTCCTCTGTAGAAAGCTGTCCTTTGGAAAGTTGAGGCGGGTGTTCAGTACTGTATAAATGTACTGAGAAATACAACCCCATTCAGAAATCGGTGCCTTATTTTCCGGAGAGTGCTTTAGAAAATAACACGTTTCTTACCTCTTTTAACGTGTGTAAAAATAAAACGTGCAATGTCATGTGGGTTACCGTAATTTTGTGTCTACAGACTTGTGATATTTGAGTAATTTGCTGAGCATTTACATTTTTTTTTAAAAAAGACGGTTTAGTAGCAAGCTAAAGGAGTAAAATAAGGAGAGCCGACTTGGAATTCTAGAACACAAACCCGCTTACACAAAAGGCCAGCGCTATCACATCAATACGGCTCACTGTATCCGACGCCCTTGCTGTGCTTGAGGTGGGTGTGAGTTCATGCTGTCACTCAGAGCACCCCCCAGAGATGGTGTTCGCCAGTGGCTTGAGTTTTATTCTCTAGAGCTTCATAGTAGTTTGCTTCAAGCTACTGATCTCAGTCCTCTGGGGCTAACTGGGCAGGGCCTGAGGGCTAGAGCTCCCAGCCTGCTCACCTGCAGAATTTCCGAGCATTCCCTCCCTCACCTGCCATGACATAGAAAAAGTTGAGAAATGCCCTGATAGGGGCATGTCGGTGATGTTACTCTTTTTTTTTCTTCTTAATGTTTATTTATTTAGAACAAGAGAGTGCAAGCAGGGAAGGGCCAGAGAGGGAGGAAGACAGAGAATCCCAAACAGGCTCCACACTCAGGCTCAGTGCAAAACAGAGCCTGACATGGGGCTCGATCTCACAACTGTGAGATCATGACCTGAGCTGAAATCAACAGTGTGGCGCTTAACCAACCGAGCTACCCAGGCGCCCCAGTGATGTTACACTTGTCCACAGTGATTGGGTGCACGGACGCAGTTTAACACTGAAAATTAAGATCTAAGAATCCTGCCAGGTAATGTTCAGACAGCAGCCCGCATGGGGAGCAGAGGTTTGCTAATGCACACATTCATTTATTCGTATTTCACATCTTTCCTCAATCCACATAATTCCTCACTCAACCCTGCCTGCTCCCTGACGGGTGAGTCACCGACAACAGGGCTGATTTCCTCAGGTGAGCCAGTGTGCAGAAGTCAGTAGAGAATACTGCTGCATGAAGAGGGGCTTTGGCTGCCCCATCCCTGCTTGACCTTCAGACCACCTCTCGGGGAAGGGGAAGGCGGAAGCTGGGAGCACCCACAGTGGCCCAGTTAGCTGGGTGTGTGTGTGTGTGCGTGTGTGTGGATGTAGAAAAGGACCCTGTGCTGCTACTTTGCTGCTGTTTAACCCAGTTCATTTGAAAACCTGTTTTGATGAATGAAAACTGAAAGAACTGTGGGAAATTTTAGGTATGGTATCTTCCTGAAGCTGAATGCCAGGATGTAGAACTTGTGTGTGATTTTGCTGGTGCAGAGTCCAATGCTGTGTGTCAGTGAAGGAGTTGATGAAGATGAAACGAATAATGTGCAAATATTGTGAGAAAAATATTTAACAAAGGGCAGCAATTTTAGCATCAGAAATAGAGACAATTACAAGCCTCTTCTCTCCTTAGTTTTCCAATCTATTACATAATACCTTCCCTCACCCATTTAAATGGTCTAAATGTATGGTTCATTTATTAAGCAAATACTGTCAGCCTTATCTCAGGTAGTGTAGGGGCAGGAGGAGAAACACACAGGTAAAGCCCCTCCCACTCTGGCCAGAGGACATGCAGGGGAGGGAAGGGTGGAGGGAGACAGGAAAATTCAGAGTATGTGCAAGGTGATAAGTGCTCAGGAAAAAGACTAGGTAGAATGTTGAGTGGTGCTAGTGGTGAAGGGGACAGGTAGGTGCCTTGAGAGAAAGGAGTTCAAAGTCTAAGGGAAGAAGGACTAGTCCTGGGAACCACAGGTACAAGTTCCTTCTGGGGTGGGAAGAGCCTGTGGTCAGGAAACCATAACCTGAAGGCCACTGTGTTGAGTGTGTTGGGGGCAGGGGGGAGGTCAGCACAAATGAGATCAGAAAAGTACTGGGAGCCAGACTGACAGCCTTGCAGGCTATTGTAAGGACTTGGGCTTCCCCTCCCTGCCCCCCTCCCACAGGTGCCATATGAACCCCTTGTGGATTTTAAGCAGAGGAGTGACATGATCTGATTTAGGATTCCACAACTCGCTGCCTTTTGAGTATAGACCGTAGGGGGACAGATAGAAGGCCACTGCCACAATCTAGGTGAGATGATGGCTTAGACCAGGGTGGAGTAGTCATACGAGGATTCCAAAAATATCCAAGAGGATTTCCTGATGGACTTAATGGGGGGGGGGTGGCTAAAGGGAAAGAATTAAGAATGACGCCAAGGTTTCTGAACAACTGGAAGAATAGAATTGCCATTTACTAAAATGGAAAGACTGGAGGTGCGAGTGTGTGTCAGGGGGAGGGGTGTACAGGAAGAAGGGTGCACTGGAAGTGTGAGCAAAGATTTAGGCACGTCAGGACTGAGATATCAGACACCCAAGGAGCGATGTCGAGTAGACAGTAGGATCTCTGAATCTGAGATTCAAGGAAAAGTCTGACCTGGGGATAAAGCTGTTGGATATAAATTTACATGTAGGTAGTATTTAAAGCCATAGGGCTCAATGAGATGAATATTCATTCCTCTCATAGATGAATATTCATTAATGAATAGATAAAAACACAAGCGATTCCCTCACTGAGCCGGAGGTACCCCAATATTGAAAGGTTGGGGAGATGATACGGTCTTTTAATTATACTATATATACTCAGGCACAATCCTTGATAAACTAGATTTGGGGTTTTTAAGAAACAAAAAGTAGAGGTGCTCATAAGAATTAAATAGAGGTTGGGGCGCCTGGGTGGCTTAGTGGGTTGAGTGTCCGACTCTTGATTTCGGCTCAGGTCATGATCTCACGTTCGTGAGTTCCATCCCCATGTCAGTCTCCTTACTGACAGCATGGAGCCTGCTTGGGATTCTGTCTCTCTCTCCCTCTGCCCCTCTCGCACTCATGCTCACTCTCTCAAAATAAATAAATAAACTTTAAAAAAAAAGAATTAAACAAAGGTAAAAAGCATGTTGTAGGGAATATTTAGCCTTCTGAAAGATCACTTGCAAAACATCCACATCTATGTATGTGGTGTAAAGCTGGCGGTGCTCCCAAGGTTTTGGTAAATAAAAAGTAGATTCCACACTGTTCTGTAATTTTGCATAGCGCATCCTGAAGAGTCCACTAGGTGGCAGAAAAACATTCACTAACTCCACTGTGTTAGGGCTCTTTCTCACCCCCTCTCTTTTTTTTTTCCCCCTTTTCTCTCCTCTCTCCTCATGGCTTCTCTTTAGAGCCCCCTGACTTAAAAGATATAAATGCTTATTTAACTCCCAACACTATTATCATGAAGAACAGAACCTAGTATTTTCTTCAGAGAGCCAGCAGATAGCATTAATCCATAATACAAGTAACAGGTAAGCCAGCTTTATGGCGGGTGGGGTACTTCATTTGGTTTGGAAATGTATGAACTGGGAGACGGTCTTCAGAGGAGTGAAATACAGTAAACCTGGTGGGGCTGTTGGGCCATATTCATTTTTTTTTTCTTTTTAATGTTTATTTATTTCAGAGAGAGAGAGCATTCAGGAGCAGGGGAGGGGCAGAGAGAGAGGGTCACAGAGAATCCAAAGCAGGCTCCTTACTGTCAGAGAACAGCCCAATGCGAGGCTTGAACCCACAAACCCATGAGATTATGGCCTGAGCTGAAGTTGGACACTTAATTGATGGAGCCACCCAGGCACCCCTGTTAGGCCTTATTCTTAAACTTGATATTTAAGTTTTTAAGGCTGGAACAAGGTTGGGGGAGGGGGGAGGTGAGGCTCAGAAAACAGAAAGCAAAAAAAAAAAAAAAACCCTCTTAAAAAAAGTACACGAGATGTCTTGGCACTAGCTTAATGTGCAGCAAATCACTGTATCTTTTCCCATGTCCTTACGGCACTGGTTTCCTTAGGAAACTTGCCTGTCCATTGGGCTCACATGGGCAGCTTCAAAAATAACTGATGCCAGGGGCGCCTCGGTGGTTTAGTGAGTTAAGCGTTGGACTCTTGATTTCAGCTAAGGTCATGATCTCACGGTTCAAGGGGTCGAGGCCCTTGTTGTGCTCTGCGCTGACAGCAAAGAGCCTTCTTGGAATTCTCTCTCTCTCTCTCTCTCTCTCTTTCTCTCAGTCCCTCCCCCACTGGTGCTTGTACACACATGCGTGCTCTCTCAAAAATAAATAAACTAAAAAACAAAAACAAAAACTGATGCCCTGTCCCACTCATAGAGATGGTGACTTAAGTGGTCTGGGGTGTGCTCTGCCCTTTGAATTTTTTAAAAGAAACTTAGATGATTCTAATCTGAAGACAAGTTTGGCACTTGCTGGGTTTTCACTGCCGGATGTGTAAATATAACCGACCTTCCCACAACTCAAACACGTTCCGCCCTGTAAGCCACGTAGAGAACTTCTACGTGGCATATTCCAGGGCTCTGTCTGGCCTCAGCCTAGCTTCTCTGATTTATCATCTACCGAACAATTTCCGGCACCGAATTTTGTACTACGTTCAAAGCCAGGCATGACGAATAAAAGCAACGAAAGAAAAATCAGAGGAATACATGTAGGTGAGTTCCTTTTAAAAATGTTTGTATTTCTTTCTGATTATTGTTGTAGGATGTGTTTTATTTCTCATGGCACTGTCTTAAACACCAAATTAAAATGGTTGCTTTTTGCTGCTTTTTGGCATCAGAAAACTTTTCTATTTCTATTTTCTAATTTTCTAAGTGTCCTTCTTTGCATAGGTTTGTCTCTATAGTAACTTTTAGGGGCACCTGGGTGGCTCAGTACGACTCATGACTTCAGCTCAGGTCATGATCTCACGGTTCGTGGGTTCGAGCCCCATGTCAGGCAGTATGGAGCCTGCTTGGGATTCTCCCTCCCTCTCTCTCTGCCCCTTACCCACTCGTGCTTTCTCTATCTCTCAAAAATAAATAAATAAACTTAAAAAAAAAACCAAATATTGAAAATTCATAGCCATTACCTCTTCAAACATTACCTCCCCTGTTCTTTCCATTCACTTCTTCTGAACTCCCATTCAGAACGTACTGAACTTTCTCACCCATTCTTCGTATCTCAAAACTTTTCTTTGATGTTAACAGAATCGCTCTCTCTTTATGCTGTGTTATAAGAGATTTCTTCACATTCACATCCAATGTATCCTGTGTTGACTATATGTTTCGTTTCTAGAATTTCTGTTCAGTTCCTTTTCAAATCACCCTGTTCCTTTTGGATATTATATCTTGCTTCTTTTGTGTCTTTGAATATATTAGACATACTCATTGTAGTTTTGTGTTTTCTATTATTCCTGACTCTTGGGTGAAGACTCAGTAACTTCCTCAGGAGGGTTGGTTTCTTCCTGTGGTTGTTAAGTTTTTGCCATGGCATCTGCAGCAGGGGGTGTTTTAGTGGAGATCCAGTGTACCTTGTCTTGTTGAAGCTTCCCTCCCAGGGGGCTTTGTGCTCGCTTCCGACAGAGTTCTGTGGGTCCCGAAACTTCACTTCCGGGGCCTCCTGCCACCTGAGGACTCTGAATCTGCCCACGACCAGCAGCTGGTACTGGCCTGGGGTTCCAGTATTTTTCAGGTGACTACTTTTACCCATGCTGCCAAGAGATGACAAAGTATTTTGCCGTTTTTGTAAGCCAGTAGAGAGTTTTTCTAGTCCGTATTTTACAGATAAGACTGTAACTTATTTATCTTAAGTTTTATTCAGGTATTTCACTCCGGCTCCTCACACTCATAGGGTCCGTGCTTTGGGCTCTCCTCTCTGCACCAGCATTAAACCTGTAGCCTCAAGGTCTATATCCAGTTCTGAAACCCTCAGGAACCATCTCCGCTTTAGGTTATACTTAGGATTTTGAGTTTTCCTTCTTTTGCTGATTCCTAGGCTTCCTTCCTTCCAGTCTCTCTGCCTCTCTTACGTCCTTAGTACGGCTTGATTTAATATTTTAATTTTATCCAGCATTTCCGTGTGTTTGGAACAGGAAGACGACTTTCACATCAACTCAGTCTGCCATATTTGCTAACGTAATCTTAAAATATATTAGGTGCTCATTAAGACAATCGTGTGCTTACCCCATTAGAACATACGTACACTATTATGGAAGTGATAGGTATTTAATAATACCTCGCTTTTATTAGACACTTGCTATTTGGTAAGAATTGTTCTAATTCCTTGGTGTGTCTTTACTCATTTAATTCTCATTTTATAAGGCTGGTACTATATTCAAAGGTACATTCAAGCTGTATCTTTCTTATTTTAGAAATAAGGAAACCAAGGCACAGAGATAGTAAGTAAAAGGATATTAAACCTAGCCAGACTGGCTCCCAAACTGGTGAGATTTATTGAGATATTAACTAGTGTTAACTGATGAGGGAGCAAGAGGCAGGCTGAGGACAAAATACAGGCTGGCAACCCTCCCCCTCCCCACCGTGGTGGCATATGTGTGATATTCCTCGGACACCTGGCTACCCAAGAACAAAGGAAAGGGGTTTAATTGCTTGCCATGGTGATGTGGGAAACTAAGGCAAATGAGAAATTAAATTCCCCTACTGCCTATATAGTCCATTGACAAATCCTTGAGATCCGCAAAGTGACCTCCCTCTAGGAGCTCAGCTGCCTCAAGGATGACATTTTGCTAGGGGCAAAAGGGAATCTTGGCTTAAACCTCGCCCTTAATCTACTTCCTTTATCTCAACTGCCCCAGGATATATGCTGGCAATCATACTCCAAGCTTATGGCCCCTGATAAGCATCTGAAGTTTTATTAAAAGGTGATAAATGGTGTTTCCCTAGCAACAGCTAGCCCCTCAAGGTCCTGGAAACCTTGCTTCCAAAATTCCTTAGAGACTTACTCTATCCCTGACCCCCTCCCAACCTGAGGGTATATAATGTGTTACCCGTCAGGACCCCAGTGCAGCTCTTTCAACCCATGGGTCCTGTCCCCATGCTTTAATAAAATCATCTTTTTGCACCAGAGATGTTTTCAAGGATTATTTCTTGGCCATCAGCTCCAGACCCCATGGACCCCATCACCCCAAACCTTCATCATTAAGTGTCAACAACCAAATTGTTGACAAATACAAATACAATTGTCAACTGACAAATGTATACAGTTGAGTAATCGCTGCTACAATCATATCAATTAGAACATTTCTATCACCCCAGAAAGTTCCCTTTTGGCCCTTTGTAGTTGTCTCTTCCCCCATCCTCCCTAGCAAACACTCATCTCTTTTCTGCAACTATAATTTTGCCTTTTCTAAAATGTTATATAAATGTAATCATTTAATATACAGTATCTGGCTTCTTTCAGTTAGCATGATGTTTTGGGGATTCATTCATAGTGTTGCAAATATTAACATCCAAAGGGGTATAGTTGGGTGATTCAGTGGTTAAGCAACTATCTTGGTTTCCACCCAGGTCATGGTTTCGTGGTTCGTGGGATGGAACCCTGCATCAAGCCCAGCACTGACAGTGCAAAGCCTGCTTGGGATTCTCAGTCCTCACCTCGCCCCTCTCAAAATAAATAAACATTAGTGTCCAATACTTTAATCACTAAATAGTATTCCACTGAACAGATGTATCACATTTGATTTATTCATTAGTGGACTTTTTGATTGTTTTCCATCTGGGGCTCTTACAAATAAAGCTTCTATAAATATTCACATACAAATCTTTAGATGGAAATTTTTTTATTTCTCCTGGGTAAATATCTAGACATGGATGATACTGTGATTTATAATAAATATATATGTGGTTTTGCCATTTCTAGCCCAGGGCTTCTAAAACCCTTGGAATTTCCTAAGTGTTGAGAGAGACCTAGTGTCTCTTGTTATGTTAAAGAGGTGACTTTGGATGAAGGCTGGTTGCCAGGGGAACCAACCCAGTCATTAGGCGATTTCAGTCCCATTCCCCTGACCTCCCCCAGGGGCTGGAAGTTGAATTCATCACCTGTGCCCCAGGGCCAATGATTTAATCAAACAAGCCTCCGTGATGAAGCCTCCAAAACAAACAAACAAACAAAACAGGGTTGGGGGAGAGCTTCTGAGAGAGTGTTGTGCTCCGGGAAGGCACAGAAGCCCTGTACCCTTTCCCGGTGCCCTGCCCTGTGTACCTCTTCCATCTGGCTCTTCCTAAATTACACCCTGTTTTGTTGTTGTTATTTATTTTTGAGAGAGAGAGAGAGAGAGAGAGAGAGAGAGACAGAGCGTGACCAGGGGAGGGGCAGAGGGGGTGGAGGGAGACAGAGAATCCAAAGCAGGCTCCAGGCTCTGAGCTGTCAGCACAGAGCCTGATGCGGGCTCGAACTCACCAGCCATGATATCATAACCTGAGCCAAAGTCGGACGCTTAACTGATTGAGCCATCCAGGTGCCCCAAATTCTATCCTTCTGTAATAAACTGATAATCTAGTGAGTAAACAGGTTTCCTGAGTTCTGTGAACTGCTCTAGCAAACTAATCTAACCCAAAGTGGGGGTTGTGGGAACCTCTGATTTATAGCTATTAGGTAGGTCAGGAGTACAAATAACAACCTTGGATTGTTGTGATTGGCCTCTGAGGTAGGGGAAGTGATGGGTGGGTAGTGTCAGAATCGAGCTGAATTGTAGGACATCCAGCTGGTGTCCTGACAAGTTGAGAATTGCTCATTGGTGGGGGAAATCTGCCTACCCCCCAGCTTGGAACTGGGTCCCAGAACCCAAGAGAGCATTGAATTACAAAATTATATGGTAAGAATATGTTTAGCTTTTAAGAAACTGTCAAACTGTTTTCTAACGTGGCTGTACCATTTTGCATCCCCACCATCAATGTGAGAGTTCTAGCTGCTCCATTTATTCCTCAACACTTGGAATCGTTAGTCCTTTTAATCTTAGCCTTCTAGTGAGCATATTATGATATCTCATTATGGTTTCAATTTGCATTTCCCTAATGACTAATGACATTGGGCATCTTTTCCTAAGTTTAGTTGGCACCTGTATATCTTCTTATCTGTTCAAATCCGTTACTCATATTTCAGTTGAGTTGCTTGTCTTTTACTTACTGAATTGTAAAAGTTCTTTACATATTCTGAAAATAAGTCCTTTACCAGGTACATACTTGACAAATTTTTTCTTCTCTATGCAAAGCCTGCACTTTTAATCACTACTTACACTGCATCTCACTCTTTATTGAAATAATTGGGAAACTTCCACATATTAACGGCCTCTTCCTACTAGTATTGTTGGTTTTGTAATGAATAAGGGGTAAGGGAACCCTGTTGAAATTTTTTTTTGAAGACTCAGAGTTCACATTTTCACTACTAACTACCTTTTTTTTTCCCATTTTGGTACAGAATTGAACAGTCCTTCCTTGGATTTGAAGAATTGATGAGATCACAGCTATGATTACATCTGAATTCTCTAGCTTTACCATCCATTGAAATAACTAGATACCTCTCAGCTATATAAACACTGCCCTGGGCAAGTGGCCCTAAGGTGCCCTGTTTTAAATTTACTAGTTGTTTTATTTCCTTATGGAAAAAGACAGTTTCCAGAAGTCAGAATTAGAGAAAAGTAGATCTTTCAAAAGAACTACTCCCAAAAGAATTATCCATTTCGTTGATGGAGACATCATGGAAGAATACAGCACAGAGGAGGAGGAAGAGGAAGAAAAAAAGGAACAGAAAACAAATTCAACACATGAACCTGTAAGCTTAGAGTATCAATATTAGTAAACATGAGGGCTGAATGAATAAGAGATTAAGCCAAATAAGGTTTGTAGAAAATACAGTTTTAAACTAACTCCTTATTCCCCTTGGTTTGCTTCCTAGATCCATTTACAGTCAACTCATAATTTTGATAACTTTACATTTCTCATGTATGAGAAAGAAGATGTAATATACTATAAAACATTTTGAAACCTCTACATGAAACACCTGTATCACCACTCTTGTTATTAATTACTCTAACTTGATTTCTCTCTTTTGCTTTCAGTCTAAACTTTCATGGCAGTCGTACCTATGGTTTTGGGCAGGGCAAATAGCAAGCATCTCATTTTCAAGTAAGTACTGCCAAGGTTATTTATTTATTTTGTCCTAAATACGCAATGTAAGCTTATAGACCCTCAGTGTTAGTTGGGGCTGCCAGTAGTTTAATCCACTTCATGGCATCCTGAATAAGGAACAACCTAGGGTCTTCCTGATCCATGCTTGAACATCCCCAAAGGTGTAGAACCTCACATCTTCCATCTTATTCCAACTCTTTCTTAAGTAAATTCTACCTTGTATTTTGTCTTCTTTTAAACTTATTCCCATTGACCTTAGTTATCTTTCTTAAGGTCATATAAAACAAGTCTAGATTCCTTTCACAGGACAGAGCTTCACATATTCAAAGACAATCGCCTCCCCCCATCCCCAAGTTGACTCTTCACCTGAATAAACTTCCAAGGTTTTTTTTAAAACTATTTTTATATGACATGGTTCCAAGTTCCCTCATCATAATCACGCTGTTACGAACAAGGACTTTATGGACCCTTCCCAGGGACACAGTGAATGGCCTAAGTGGCTATTTATAACATGAAATATTGAATCTTTATTTTGCTCGACTTTCACCAATTTTCTTTAAAATACAATTGGCAACATCTAACTACTCATTTTCTTCTAATTCGCATATGCTTGTATGTACAGTGGGAAGGAAACAACTTTAAAAAAAATAAAAAATAAAAATTTGAGAAGACACAAAGTATAGCTATAGGTCTGAGGAATTGATCTCCATTCATTCATTAAATATTTATTGAGTGCCAATATGTGTTTGGCATTGTGCTGGTCCCTGGGACACAAGACAAATGACAGTCTTTGCTTTCAGGGAACTCCATATTCAATGAATATTATAGGCTAGTAAACATGCCTATAATTATAATTTGTTGTCACAACTGCCAGGGTAGAAGGAGCATAGGGACCACCGATGGGGAGACTCAGTAATGTTGACATACGACTTGAGAGTGCTATGAAAGTATGACTAAGGTCAGCTTAGGGACCAGGATAGTCACTGGGGGGGGAGGAGGGAAGTCTTTAAGTTACAGTAGAAAGTAGCGATGGGTGGGTTAGTCAGATGGTATGAGCCTCAAAGAAGCAAATGCTTTTACATCAGGATAGAGGGTGAGGGGTTTGTAAGTTCCTTTGGGAACCCAGGTAAGATACCAGTCTTACTTCAACCATAGTACATTGGCAGGAAAAAAATGCTGTCTTCTAGAGAGCTCTATGCTTTTGGCTGGGGCAAGTTTGTTTAAAGAGGTGAAATATTTTGTAGGGAGAACACCCTAGGAGATTAGGTCAGGTAAAAGAAGCAAAACTCAATACAGCAATATGAAAACAGAAAGGAAAACAGGGACTGTAGTGATTTCCATGTTGGGCTGTGATTTAGGGTGGCAGGGACGGAACACATGGGGAATCAAGCTGCCTTCAAGGTTCCAACCAGGACTGTAGCATTCAAGTGCATCTGCTTGGGGCTTCCAGGCTGTAGGGGAGGCATACATATGCTAGCAGTCAGCACCCTGGTCTCTTTATAGAAATTTTGGATAGAGCTGACACCCAGATGAAATTGTAATTAGTGATTTCAATATAAAATTATAGTAGGTCATAAAAAGGAAAACTTCCTAAGATTTATTCTAATGTTTACAAAATTTGTTTTTAATGTTTATTTATTCTTGAGGGAGAGAGAGACAGAGTATGAGCAGGGGAGGGGCAGAGAGAGGGAGACACAGAATCAGAAGCAGGCTCCAGGCTCTGAGCTGTCAGCACAGAGCCCGAGGCAGGACTCAACTCATGAGCTGTGAGATCATGATCTGAGCTGAAGTCGGACGCTTAACTGACTAGGCTACCCAGATGCCCCTATTCTAATGTTTTAGAAACTCCTCTTAGAAACCTGCACCAGGCACTGTGGCAAACAAACAGATTAAAGAGCTAGAGTGTTTTTGAAAAGACAAAACACATTTTAAAAAATTGAGAGCACCATTTTGATGTACTATATGAGCAACATCCCAAGAAGAGGAAACAGCCTTAGGGATCATAAAGTTGGGTGGTGGGGGGGGGGGTGTCAGAAACCCTATAATTCTAAAGGAAAACATTTCTAGGTGTCTAGGAGACACCATCAGGAAACCACTGTTAAAGCTAACCCTTTACCCCTAACTTTCACAACCAAAGCATCTCTTCTGATTGTTTAAGACCAACGCTGTACCTGAGAAGTAGGTATTTCGAAAATCTCTCCTGACATAACCATCTGGAGAGGATTGTTTAGATGTAATCCCAGGTGAAGACAAAAGATTTAATAATTCCTTGTGAGTGCTAGAACTTTCTGAGAGTCCAGAGCAACTGAAATCTTTTGTCAGCCTTAAAGTTAAGTGTAGTAATGGATCACCTACAGGCAAGTTTAAACTCTGTCACTTCAACTGACTCTAAGGTTTAGTTATTAATTCAGCTTACCAAAGTGCTTGTTCTTTCTTTCAGCATGTGAATTTCTTGGTGGAAAATTTGCTACCTTCTTTGGTCTTACTCAACCTAAATATCAGTACGTGTTAAATGAGTACCATAGGACACAAAATAAGGTATGTGACATCCTGATGGAAGACACCAAGAGCCCTGACATGAGAAGTGTTGCTTCTACTTCAGGCCCCTAGGAGGCACTTTCCCACCTGGTAGCCATGTACAATTTCACTCCAGGATGCTTCATATTTGCCTTTCTTGTATGAAGCTAGAATGTCACGAGATGGGTTGCAGAAGCTGGTTGAACGTGAAGCCTGATATTGTCTAAAGAAAGAAAGTTCTTGCAGGGGTGTCTCTGCAAGAGGGGGAGTTCAAAGGTATTTGGTTTACAGTTAAACGTTTCCTTATTTCTCTCCATACCAGGAAAGTGGCAAGGAAAGTGAAGGGAATGCATCAGAGGCCCAGCCAGCCAAGGTTACTAATGAAAAGTGTCATCTGGAGGCTGGGGGCCAAGAGTATGGAACAAGACAATGGGACACTGCAGAGGGTGCTCCTCAGTGGAGCACCTTATCCAGGGAGGGCCTGGCAGCTGATTTCAGCTCATAATGGACAGCAGGACTGTGGTTCCTCTGGATGTCTGTTCCACCACCACTGATGCCATGGCAGCAGCCATAAGTAGTGCTTCTGAGCCAGTCCTGATCTTCATCTCCTGGTCATTTATTCTCTAGTATCCAGTGATTGTGAAGCAGTGATGAGAATAATTACGGATGCTTTTTTAATTTTATAAGCCTCAACTCAACTCCCCCCTGCCCCGCCTGTTCCCCGGTTGTGATCTATTAGTATTGACATTTGCACAGAAGTGTAAATGCCTTAAGGAATTTGGATCTGACAGTTTTGGGGATGAAACTCTTCATCATGGGGCTAGGGTGCAGAAAAGTATCTCTATTCCTCAGAAGAACCTTTGGGCATCACGAAGTCTAAATAAGTCCCTTTTAAGGTTTGACGTAAGGTGGGTGCTTCCCAGTAGCCACCCTGGCTTAGTTCGGGCTTGCTTTACACTAAGCAAACATTGCTAGTAATTGTGTTTCAATACATCAAAGTCTTTGAGAATTGGGTGCATTTCCCTCCACACAATTAAAAAAAATCTAAACTCTAGAAAAAGCATTTGGAAAAATGGATGAGTTTATTTGTCAGCAAAATTTCAAAACCTGGGAAGATCAAACATGGAAACATAGCTAGATATCACTGGTCGAGCTGGCCAAAGGGGGCTGTGACATGATAGAAAAACACAGGACTTGTAGTAATAAGACCTGAGGTCAAGTCTTAATTCTCCCATTTACTAGCTGTGTGATTTTAGGTGTCCAGATTTCTGAGCCCTAGTCCCTTTCTTTGCAAAATAGGGGTGGCATATATTTATTCCTCAAGTGTTGTTATTAAGCAAAATGAGATAATAAATGTGGAAACACTTTTAAAAGCGACTACTCAATGTTAATGCTTAATTAATGGCTGTTATAGATGGTTACACTGAAAGTCCCCAAAGAATCATGCCTTCTGGAATTCATGCCCTGGTACGGTCCCATCTACATTGACTCTAGGCTTGGCCGTGTGACTTGTTTCAGCCAATGAGACAGTAGCAAATATGATGCCAGTAGAGGCCTGATAAGCACTTGCAAATGGGAACATGTGGTCTTAGAAACTCCACGTCACAAACGGGCTTGGGCTAGACTTCTGAATAGTGACAGGCCATATGGAAAGAAGTTCCCCAGGGTGAAAGACTGTCTCGCACATTCCAGTCCCAGCCACGCTCCTCACCAAATGCAGCCACATAAGTGACCTTCTGTTATCCCGTGTGGAGTAGATGAACGCTGCAGCTGAGTCCAGTCAACCCATAGAATCATGAGGAATAAGAAATCATTATCGGTTTAAGTTTTGGAATGGTTTGTTATGCAGTCCTATGTAACTGAAACAATAGCTCTAAGATAAGGGAAAGTTAGAGTTGATTTGATATGAAATCAAGAAGGCCTGGAGAATAAGGTGTAAGGTGTAGTTCGTTGAATATATAAGTTTTGCTGCATAAGCAGACAACTCCAAAATCTCAGTGGCCTGAAACAACACAAGTTTCTTTCTTTCTCATGGGAAGTCCACTGTCAGTTGAGGTGGCTTCCCAGACTGGCCTCCACGTGTTGGCCAAGTGGTGGATGCATCTTTGATCTTCTGGTTCCTCTGTGACACCTTCAGGGCTGCTGAGGCAGAAATGGAGTGGACAGGTAAGCACTGGCCATCAATCTCTCCTCTAAGAATGAATCCTGTCACTTCTGATTATGTTTCTTCCACCAAAGCAAGTCACATGGCCACAATTAACGTTAAGGGGTGTGAGCCTCCTAAGAGAGCTGAGAAAGGGAAACACTTCCTTCTAGTGGCAGTATGGGATAAATGATGGGCTCAAGAGTCAATATAATATTGATTTAATTAACCTCAGTTTTGCGGCCTCTTTGTAACCCAATGGCCCCGTGTAAGTTATTCAGTTTCCCAATGTTCCTGTGTGTAAAACAGATTTGATACAGGAAGCAAATTTAATTTGAACTAGCTTATGCAACAAAAAAATATTTTGGGGGGGAGGATATTGAGGTATCTCATGGACCCCAAGGGCACATAAATTTCAGTAGGTCTAGAACAAATCTGGTAAACACATACACAAGCAATACTGTCTCCATTTCTCATCTTTCTTACACATGAAGAAGAAAGATCACTCCATAGCTCTTTTACTGTGTAATGTTAATTTATTTTTATCAAGATGTATTTGACCTATCATGTTGTACTAGTTTCAGGTGTACAACCTAATGATTAATGTTTGTATATATTGTGCAATCATCACCACAGTTAGTCTAGTTAACATCCACCACATAGTTATATATTTTTTTCTTGCAATGAGAACTTTCAAGATCTACTTTCTCAGCAACTTTCAAATATATGTTATTAACTATAGTCATCATGCCTTACTAAAATAAATAAGTTATAAAATAATAACTGGAAGTTTGTATCTTTTGACCACCTTCACTCATTCCACCCACCCAACACCCCTCACTTCTGGCAACCACCAATCTGTTCACTGTATCTAGGAGTTTGGATTTTCATTGTTGTTTGCTTTTGTTGGTTTGTTTTAAATTGCACATATAAATGAGATAATGTGGTATTTGTCTTTGACTTATTTCATAATAAATCAATAGCTGATTTAATATGATTTAGCATAATAATGTCCTCAAGGTCCATCCATGTTGTTGCACATAGCAAGATTTCCTTCTTTTTTGTGGCTACATAATATTCCATGCGTGTGCGCGTGTGTGTATACCACATTTTCTTTAACATTCATGCACTGATAGTTGCTTAGGTTGCTTCCATGTTTTGGTGATTGTAAATAGTGCTGCAATAAACATGGTGCATTTATCTTTTTGACTTAGTGTTTTCATTTCTGGGGGGAAATTGCTCAGAAATGGAATTGCTGGATCATGTGGTCATTCTACTTTTAATTTTTTGAGGAGCCTCCAGACTGTTTTCCACAGTAGCTGCACCAATATATACTGCCACCAAGAATGCATAAACGTTTCCTTTTCTTGACGTCCTTACCCACAGTTGCTTTTTCTTCTCTTTTTGATGATAGCCACTCTAACAGATGTGAAGGAATACCTCCTTGTGGTTGTGATTTCCATTTTCCTGATGATTAGTGATGCTGAGCAACTTTTCATGCATCTGTTGGTCATCTGTGTGTCTTCTTTGGAAACATGTCTATTCCGATTCAGATGTTCTTCCCATTTTTTAATTGGATTAAAATGTTTTTTAGTTTTTATTTTTTGCTATTGAGTTATATGAGTTCTTTATATATCTTGGACATTAGCTCCTTATCAGATTTATGATTCGCAAGTATTTTCTCCCATTCACTAGGTTGTCTTTTCATTTTGTTGATGGTTTCCTTTGCTGTGCAGAAGCTTTTTAATTTGATGTAGACCCACTTGTTTATTTTTGCTTTTGTTGTTTTTGCTTTTGGTGTCAAGTCCATAGCATTTTAGAACTCACGTGTTCAAGTAACTGTCCCTCAGTCCCAATTCCAAACATATAGGACACAGAATCTGATTAGCCCTTTTTGCTCAGCTGACCATCCCTCCCTCCAATCAATTGTGACCAGGGAAGTGGAGTCATGTAGCAGCAACATGAATTTAGGACCTATTTCTCAGTGAGCATGAATCTCAGGAGAAGAGGATTAAAGTAAACAAGGCAGGTATATCCCATGACTGTTCTAAGGATAAAATGTGAAAACTGAGGAAAAGCACATGGCTCTAATTAGGTACTTAAATCATAATATCAATTATAATTATTAATATTGATGAGAATTGTGGGTTGAAGGAGTCTGAATGGTTTATCCTCACCAAGGAGTCAGTCTTAGTTCTTCATCTGATAGGCCCAAGATAAAGTAAATCTGAGGTTATGATGTGGCAGAAAAAGTAGCCAAGCCTACCTACCAGTTAAGCATTGGTCATTTGTATCTCAGGTGTCAGATCATACTAAAACTCTGTCTCTGCTTTATTTGCTAAGTTGCCTCAAAATAGACCCCACGATGTACTCTTTTTTACTTTTCTACTTTCTCATTAGTAGTCTGAAAGATATCCACTTAGTGCTGATTCTAGAGAACAAGGCAAACCAAAGTGTGATATGTGCAGGAGCGAACTTTATCCAGCAAACATTATACTCTCAATCTACTTTTCTTTTCTCCGAAAAGAATGGAGGTTGCCTTCCCTTAACGGTCAGTGATTGCAAACCAATCAAATTCATCAATATATTAATGAAAATAAATGGAAACCAGCACCCAGAGCTCCAGGCGGTGGCTGCAAGGTAAGTTCACATTTCCCTTAATATTAATTCATTCTTTTAATACTGATTGGGCGTCTTCTATGTACCAGTTACTGTTTTAGGTACAAAAATCTTTGTACTTCTCTTGGCCTTAAGTTCCAGACAGCTAAATTATCAGGACGTCCAGGCTTTGTGTGGCCAGCCTCTCAAATGGTCCCAATAATCTTTGCCTCCTGGTACTCCCATCCCATGAGGCCCTTCCCAAATTGAACCAGGGTTGTCTGTGTGACCAACAGAATATGTCAGAAGTGACACTTCTGAGAAAATTATAAGAGAGACTATGGCTTCTGCTTTGGTCTCTTTCTTAAATCAATTACTCTAGGGAGAGCTAGCTGCTATGTTGTGAATACATTTGTGCAGTCTATGGACAAGTCTATTTTGTAAAGAACTGGGGGGTCCAGCAAATAGCCAATGAGGAACAGAGGAATTCTGACAGTCCTCCTTTCTCCCACAAGCCAATCATGGTGTCCCCACTCCTCTGAACTAGATCCTGATGGCTACCAGGTCACAGACTGGCTGGGGACCCCCTTGCTCAGAGAGCTGCCAGGATCCACACATGCAGCTCCCTCTCCTGACCCAGGACCCCAGGAGCAGAGGCACCCAGGACTCCCAGGTGTCTCTGAGAGGAGGTAATCCCAGCCAGCCCTGCCTGGCCTGACCCTGGCAAGACTTTCGGGCTCCCCCCAAGACCCTGTGCCTTCAGGGGCAATAGCCACATTGGTTAAGTTAAGGCTTATTCAGACGCCTTGGGTCCCCCAAGAGCCCCAGCCATTGATCCTGTTGCTTAGGATAACCAGTGAACCGTTCCACATCTCTGGCAACCAGGAACCACAAAGCATACATAGACACAGCCCACAGCCCACAGCCCTTCATCGGGCCTTGGGCAGCCAGGCCCTCCAAGCCTCTGGTGCCATGGCTGGTCTAACCACCTGGATGTTCTCCTGCGACGCCCCCACAACATGATATAGTACCCAGGCTGCCAAGGTGCCAAAAGTCAATTCCCTTTTAAAAGTGCTGCTAACAGGTGCCCAACGTGATCAACAAACAAGCTGCTCCCAGCTGTCTCATTCAAGGGCGACTCAGTCCCTCCAAACAAGGCTTAGAGAAGTCTCCATATCTGGCTTCAGAGAGGACAAGAGCCTTTGTGTAGTGAGAGCTCGGACACTGGCAGATCCATGCTTTCTCCCAAGAGCCCACTGTTGTGACTCTGCCCCTCCTGAGCTGGGTCCTGGCCCGGGCCCGGGTCACAAGATGGCCCTTCTTACCCCTTGCTCCAGAGCTGTGCAGGAACACCAAGCACAGATCTGCCCCCCGCAGCAAGCCCCCAGGAGCAGGGGCCCCTCCCGCCAGCAGAGCTCCCTGGGGTCTCCTCTCAGAGGATACCAGTCAGCTTGGCCCCACCCTGGCAAGGCAGTCGGGTGTTCTCCAGCTCTGCTGTCAGGGGAAATAGGCACATATGTGTAGGATAAGGCTTGGAATTAGGCAGATGCCAGGCACCCCAAATAGGCTGCTCCTTGATTCGACCAATCCCGACATCCGTTCTGTTCCAGGTCCCCCCGACCAGGACCTGCGTGGCCTACGCATGCGCAGTCAGCACCTTATCAGCCAACCTTGGGCTGCACGGGCCTCTCCAGGCCCCAGCGTCTCTGACGGGAACTCCAACCACCTGAATGGCTCACGCTTCAGGCCCACCTGAAGGGTGGAGGGAGCCCAAGACAGGAAGATACTTCTGAGGTGGCAGATTTAATCTGGCGACGGTCAGCCTGGCTTTGGTCTGGCTGCCCAATGGTTCCCGGGGATCTCCAGCAATCAAGGCTCTGGGGTGTCTAAATGGAGGGGACCCCGATCATCCAGGTGCCCCTCACCTGGCAGGGCAACCCAGATTCCCCTAGCTCTTCCCTCCAGCGGGAGTACTCACATTTGTGTCGATGAGTCCCCGGAATCGGGCAGATGCCTTGGCCCCCCAACAGCCTGGTACCGTGACCCTGCTTCCCCAGACACTTGTCCTATGCCGGGTGGCCCGCTACCCTGACTCGAGGACTCGCGCATGCGCACTATGCACCCCCTCAACCAATGGCGGCAACCAGGGTCCTCCAGGCGCGTGGAGCTGCACTTGCTCCCGAAACACCCGCGAAAAAGCCCCCTCCCCGCCCCGTCCCCGCCTCAAAAAGTCTTTCTGTAGCCACTGCTTTAAACTAGCGGCAATTAGTGCCCATTTGGACTGGCTGCCTGATGGGGTCCTGGACTTACCAGTAATCCAGGCTCCCAGGTGGCCCTTAGTGAGGACACTGAGCGGTCCACCCGGCAAGTCGGTCCAGACTCCGCCAGCCTTCCCCTCAGGCGGAATATGCACGCTTGTGTAGGTCAGGACTTGGGAACTAGGCAGAGGCCTAGTAGCCCCCACAGCCCGCTCCTGTGGCCCCTCCTCTCCAGGCACTTGCCTCCTCCCAGCTCTCTGGCTGCCCTCACCTGAGTGCGCAGCTGGCGCATGCGCAGCACTGGCCCCACCATTCCCGGGAGGGGCAGGTGGATCCTCCTTGCAGTGGTGCTCACGCTGATCCGTGACCACCTGCACAGCTTCCTGGTTGGAGAGATCCCACCCCACCCCTGAAAAGCGTTTTCTTTCTTTCTTTCTTTCTTCCTTTCTCTCTTTCTTTCTTTCTGCCTGCCTGCCTTCCTTCCTTCCTGCCTTCCCCCTTCCCCTCCCCCTCCCCCCCTTTAAAAAATATTTATTGATAGAGAGAGAGAGACCATGGGGGAGGGTCAGAAAGAGGGAGGGAGAGAAAAAATTCCAAGCAGGCTCTTCACTGTCAAGGGCAGAGCCATTGGGAATTGAACTCACCAACGGTGAGATCATGACCTGAGCCGAAATCAAAAGTCAGATACTTGACCAACCAAGCCCCCCAGGTGCCCCTATCCATTAGCCTCTTGAGAATATTTTGGTTGCTTTCAAGTTTTTCACTATTCAGCACTCCAAAGGCCATGACTGCTGCAAGAGAACCAAAATCAAGAGTAGGAAGCCAGAGCCACCCTGGCACCCCTACCCACTGTCCTTACCACCTACCTAAATAAATTGTTACCCTGCTGGTTGGAAAATGATGAGTTTCTAGTACCATTATTCCTTCTATATTTATATATAGACTTTCCACTATAAGGGGTAAATGATATTTTTAATATACATCTTTTATTGTCTATTGACAGTACAAAAATACAGTACTTTTTTAGTAACTTTTAAAATTTTGACCTTGAATCCAGCTATCTTGCTAAAAACTCTCATATTATTTCCAGCAATTTGAATATTTATTTGGATTTTCTATGGATACAGTCACAGTATCTGAGAATAAAAATAATTTTTATTCTTCCCTTCAAATATTTGTCTTTCGTTTCTTCTTATTATCTCATTGAATTTGCTAAAAACTTAAGTACAATGTTGAATTGAAGTGGGTTAGTAGACATCCTCCAAACCAAGGAGAAAAGTGTTCAACAACGTGCTATTTCATAAAGGTTTAGTCTAGATTATTCTCATATATTTCCTTACTTAGGTAGAAGAAATTTCCTTTTATCTTTAGTTTGTTAAGTTTTAAAAAATCATATATGGATGTGAAATTTTAGCATATGGTTTTTCATGCATCTGTTGAAATAATCATAAAGTTCTTCGGCTTCATTCTGATACTATGACGAATTACATGGATTTATTTGCTTGGGGTACATAATGTGAATATGACACTGACATCACTCACCAAGTGTAAAATATCCTCAGCCATTTTCATTTCAAATATTTTTACTCTCCTTTTCTCTATTTTTCCTTTCTGGGTCTCAATTAGACATATATCGGACGTTTTCCTTGTATCCTTCCTGTCCTTTAATTTCTCTTACATATGTTTCCAGACCTTTATCTTTCTATACTGCATTCTGAATAATTCCCTCAGGTGTATCTTTCTGTTTTCTAATGTATATATATATATATATACATATATATATGTGTGTGTGTGTGTGCATATACAGAAAGATTGTTTTAAAATGAGAGATGGGTGGGGCACCTGGCTGCCTCAGTCAGAGGAGCGAGTGACTCTTGATCTCAGGGTCATGACGCTGAGCCCCACACTGGGTGTAGAGATTACTTAAATAATAAATAATTAAAAAAATAAAATGAGAGGCTATATTACTCTTGTATTCTAACCTCTTTCAAAGTTTTCCATCATAATTACAATTAGCCCGTGTTCCTTCTGCCTGTTTTCTTCTTATTCCAGATATTAACAAAGCTCTCTTCCTTCATTCCCTCAAATCTCAACTCAAATATCACTGATTCAAGCAAGCTTAGACTCCTCTGGTGCTCTGTTTCACATCTCTGCTTCCTCTCCTGTTCTAGCGACAGCTATGGTGGATGCTATGTATGGGTTTCATCTAAACTCAGGCTGACAGTATGTGCCTCAAGCTCATCCATTAAGTTATTTACTTTATGTCTAGAACTTCAATGCTTAGCACTCTGGTGCGAGCCCATCTAGCCCATTCACACATGCAACTTGGAAGTGCTAAAGAGTTAACCCCCTCATGGGCAACCCCCAGTCAATGATATATGGGAGTCAAAAGCCAAATTCTCTTGCCTCTTATCTTTGTGCAGACAATTCTTGGAGGAATCAAACCCCTGTGGCCCTTAGCAGCAATAATAGACACTTGCATTGGCTCCTTTCTCCTCCCTTGTCCACTTTTCTGTTCCATCACGCTTATTCTCTGAAATCACCTCCCGGATAAACCACTTGCATACAAGTCTTTGTCTCAGGCTCTGCTCTTTGAATGAACTCAGTGTAACACATTTTCCCTAACCACGCCATCTAAAATTGCAACCCATTCTACTTGTCCTTACATTGATTTGTTTATATCCTTAGCACATATTACTGTCTGACATCATGTTATATATTTACATGTTTATTTACAGACTCCTTCAACTGAATGTTTGTTTTGTCTTTTCACTATAGCATCCCCAGTGCCTAAAACAATGTCTAGCACATCATGAGTACTCAATATATATTGATTGAATATGGAAGGATGGGTGAAAGACAGTACTTGAGTAGTTAACCCTGCTGTTTGTTTTGTTTTCTGATATTTCCCCTGATGAAATGCTTTCACATGTGTCTTGTAATTTTCAATTGTCAGATTATCTTATGTGAAGTTTATTTTATCACTTTTTTTTTCTTGAGTGCTGTGTGTCCTGGATTGTTGAGAGTTTCATCCAGATGGTTTTTGTATTTGATTTTGTCAGACTCTCTAGGGAATACTATTAATTACAGACCATGGCATAGTGAAAGGCAGCCACTACTAATGGGTTGTAGTTAGTTGATTTCTAACTTATTTTGCCTTATATATTAGAAGGCTATTGAGATGAAAATTTTAAGCATATGATTTTAAAAGCTGTGATTAATCCATTTGAATTATACTATTTAATAGGAACTGTTTAATTTTTGCCTTACATTTTTATATGATTTCAATATAGTAAATGCTACTTTTTAAAATACATATAACATGGAAAATTATTTTAATCTTAATCTTTTGGGCGACTTGGTGTTAAATATTGTTTTCCTTAAGCAACCTGGAGTTGGATTTTGCATTTTACCTCAATATAAGAGTTTTTTTAAATGTAGACGTTTAATTCATTTACCTTAATTTATATGATTTGTGTTTCTTATATTGTTATGTTTTCTTTTCCCTGTGTTAAAATTTTTTTTTTAAATGTTTCCCTTATTTTGCTTTATATGCTATGTTTTTGGGGGTCAAGAAGGTGTCAGTCTTCATTAGCGGCCACATTAAAATGTTCCTGAAGTATTTTTAACCCGCATTTTTCTAGAAGTTTTTTAGTACTTTTGTACTGTCACTTTCCTCACTGTTGGTTGCCTCTTTTAGGGAAAGTGAGGGCTTGGGAAGAGCTGTAAGGCTAGAAGCAAGAGCAGAAACACTGCTTGGACAGTGAGGGCCATTTTGAGCCATTTGGGGTCATTTTGATTTACCCATAGTTGTCAAACCAGCAGACCTGCTGGTCTGTAGTGAGAGGGATGCTTGAAATACGTGGCCTTTACTTCACTGAAGTCCTAGCACCAGCATGGCTGTGGGTCTGTAGTATTATCACATACTCTGTGCATCTTGTCTTTTGTGGGGAGTGTTTTTGCTTTGAGAGTAAGGAGGAAAAGCTACAATGGCCTAAAAATCAAGTTTAATCCATTAGGCAGTGGAGACCTCACAGTTAGTAAAGAATCTAAGAATGAGACCTTTTTATATTGCCGTGGACATCTAAGTATGGCTACAGATATTAAAGCTTTGCTAGAAAAATGAATATTTTCTCTCAAATCATCCTCCCATGATGGAATGTGGCTAGACTTCAAAGATCCTACAGACTTTGTGAGCTCTCTCAGAAGAAAATTTAAGGGGACTTTGTAGTTTGGCTACTAATAGATCAAGTTTTAATCATTTGATATCAGACTAGTGAAATTTTTGATCATGTCTACACTGACCGTCTGTTGATGTTGTTTTTCTTTTTGATGGTTTTTAATTAACTATTAAAGGTACATATTATTAATAGTTTTTAAGTAGACATTCATTATGTCAGAGCTCTCACAGAGAGAAAGGAACAAACACAGATATCTGGAATGGTTTAAATGAGACCCACTAGGTGCTAGGTAATAAACTTACAGAGATCTGTGCTAATACAGGGTTCCTCAATTTTTTTTAATGTTTTATTTATTTTTGAGAGAGAGAAAGAGAGAGAGACAGCGTGAGCAGGGGAGGGTCAGAGAGAGAGGGAGACACAGAGTCTGAAGACAGGCTCCAGGATCTGAGCTAGCTGTCAGCAGAGCCCGACTCGGGGCTCAAACCCACGAACTGCGAGATCATGACCTGAGCTGAAGCTGGATGCTCAACCGACTGAGCCACCCAGGTGCCCCCAGAGTTCCTCAATTTTGAATAATTATTATAAAAATAGAAGGGTGCCTGGGTGGATTAGTCAGTTAAACATCAGATCCTTAGTCTTGCCTCAGGTTGTGATCTCACAACTCGTGCGTTTGAGCCCCTGCATTAGGCAGTGCAGACTGTAATGGAGATCCTCTGTCTCCCTCTCTCTCTCTCTGCCCCCCACCCCACTCATTCTCTCTCTCTCTCTCTCTCTCTCTTCTGTCTCCCTCTCTTTCTCTGCCCCCCACCCCACTCATTCTCTCTCTCTCTCTCTCTCTCTCTCTCTCTCTCTCTCTCAAAAATAAATAAATAAACATTTAGGAGGCACCTAGGTGGCTCTGTTGGTTCAGCATCTGACTCTTGGTTTTGGCTCAGGTTTTATCATGGTTAATGAGTTTGAGCCCCACACTGGGTTCTGTGCTATCAGTGTGGAGCCTGGTTAGGATGCTTAGGATTCTCTCTCTATCTCTCTCTCTCTCTGGCCCTCCCCTGCTTGTACTGTCTCTCTGTCTCAACATAAATAAGTACACTTAAAAATAAATAAATAAACATTAAAAAAAAATAGAATCGCTAACTCATTTGACCTAGATTGTAAGCCTCTTGAGATCAGGGGCCATATCTTGTTCATCTTTGTGCCCCAGGGCCAAGGACAGTGTCTTGAATATTGTAAAGTCACAATCACAAATATTGAAAAAAAAATCTGTGCTCTAAACTTGAACACATGCTACCATTTTCTGATTGTCTTTTAATACCAGCTTTCCTAAAATTATAAAAAGCTGGAAAGAAGGTCCCTGAGATTTAACTGACATTAATTACATTCAGCGGTTTTAAGCTCAAATTTATTTTTAGCTTATTTTTGAAAGGGCCCAGGAGTTAATTATCTCTAATATTTATCTCTAGATTTAAGTCCTACCTTTGTAGTTAGCAAACTGTGCTACAGTAAGAAGTTCTATCTGCTCATGAAATCTGTTGCTCTTAATTACTTCTTTGTCAGCTACCCCTTGAGTTATTAAATATTATGTTCCTCCATCAGAACTGTCAAGCTGTTGGGAAATAGGATGAACTGTCCCTATCAGACCTCTGTTCTCAGCACTGTCCTTGTGTATGTATTGTCCTTATCAGACTTCTGTTCCCAGAATACTGGGAACGTGGAACTTGATGAAGTCCCAGGAGGATGTGCAGGACAGAGCCTCCCTGGTCATCAGCCAAGTGCGTCAAGAAACCACGGCACCGGAGATACACCCACGCACAGTTGCAAGATGTTCCTGATCTGTCCTTCCTTTATCTGTAGCTACTGTTCTGAGTAAAACATTCACTGTAACATCTACTGTGCTCTCCAAGCTTGCAAGGAGGGTATAAAATAAGATGCTGTTCCTAATAAAATTTGCCATTAGCCCTCAGTTCTTGGTCCGTCTCCATTGCTTTCGAGGACGTTCACGGTGCCCTTGCTTTCCAGGACCGTTCACGTTTCCATTGAGAAACGTCCCTCACGTTCCCATCAGCGGTGGTTGGGAACATCCCTGTTTCCGTTGGCCCTCAGCCAGTATACATATATAGACAGAGGATTTACCTCTGCAGGAGAAAGAAAATGACAAGGTACAAGATTAGATTAACTTCACAGTAGAAAAAGGTAAACAGTTGTCAGCAGGGAAAAGAAATATTCTTGTCACCTTATAAAAATACCTAGATCATGGCATTATTTCAAAGCAATGGCATAGCCTTTCTACCTGTCAGGGAGTATTCAATGTTCACTAATTATACATGGCTGAGAGAGCATTTTAAAAGATGTGCCCCAAATATGACTTCACTCAGTGGGTTTCACCCTATTTTCACCTGTTTAGTGATCATAATCCTGCTTCTTCTAAATTTCCTATGATTGGTATTTGTTTTTTCATTCACCAAGTGCGTGGTTACAGAGCAACATGCTACATGCTGTTTACTTTTCTAGGTGTTGGGGATAAAAAGAGGAAAAGACATGGTCTCTGCCCTTTACTGGATAGCAGAAACCAGCCTTTAGAGACACCCCAAGATATAATACGAGGGTAGTGTGGAGGCAGAGGCACCTGCTCTAAGTGGCGGAGTGTGCCCATCTGTTGGCCTTGTAGAGTCAATCACTGCTGCTTGGGCAGAACCAGTCATTTATCACAATTCAAACTGGAAAATTTAGCAAAAATATTCTGAAAGTCCTGTCTGTATAAAATACCACACACTCCCCTTTTCTAATTTTTACGTTTCTTTCACCTATGGCGTAGAAATAGCCCCACTCAAAAGGTCCTAAGCTTAAAGAGCATGCTTCCAACATCAGATCCCCTCTGGGGCTTGCTCTCACTCCGATATGAAAGAGATTGTTGAGCAGATGTGAAGGTGAAGTCATTGTCCCCCCTCCCCCATTGGTAGCATCCACAACGTGGGCAGGCCATCGAGTGAGGGGCATGGGTGTTACAGAAGAAGCGAGACTCCAGCCTGATTCCTGACCCTCTGGCTTTTGTTTCTGTTTGTACAGGGCCCTGCCATCCATGTTACCTCCCAACCTGAGGTGGGAAAGCCCAGCATCGGATACGATACTGCCCTTCTGACCTGACAGCACCTCTAGAATCATCAAGTGTTGAGCCAGGGAGGTCTTCGGCAGGGAGACCAGGCTCCGGTCCTGTTTCATCAGTCTCTAGCTCCTGACTTTAGTTTGCTCTCTCTCTCTCTTTCTCTGTCTGCCTGTCTGCTTGTCTGCCTGCCTGTCTGTCTGTCTGTCTGTCTGTCTCTCTCTCTCTCACACATACACACACACAATGGGACTAAGAATCGCTGGTAAAAATTAATTGGCCTTCCTAGGAATTTATGTAACTTATTTATTTGTTTATATAAAGTGCATGTAATCACTTGTCTCTAGCAAGGATTTCTTTGGAAACAGCCACATGGACATTTGCTTTGCCTCAGCATATTGCTTTAGTCCTACTATCACGTCTGGTTATTCACTCGGGCTTCCCTAGACATCTGCCTTTGCGTTGAACTGAAACCTATTAGAAGTTCCTAATCCGGAGGATGAGTTCATCATGTTTTGTCATCTTAGAAAGTTCTAGGTCTGCTGTGTCTTGTCCCAGTTTTTGTCCATAGGTTTTGCCGTTACTCACCTGCTCTACTTTGTCTTGAAAGATCAAGTTAGACGGCATTAATAGGGCATATTTCACAATTGCTACAAAAGGGACGTTGTTATCTTGTGAAACAGCCTCTATGAATCCCAGTTCTGCCACCAGGTGGAAGTGGTGTGCCCGTTTTAGCAATGAAAACACATTTCCAGAAAGATTCCTACAATGCCTTTTCCACCCACCTGCTGCTCCCTGGTTTTCTCTTTCCAACTCTGTTTCTGATTTGGAACAAATCCTTCAGTCTCACATTTCACAGATATCCCCATTCTCGGAAAACAAGGGAAAGCTTTTCTCCAAATGACTTGCATATGATAATTCATATTCAACATACCTGTAGAGGTAGTTTATCAGATATGTTTAAGTAAATATTAACACTCGCTTTTACATTATTTATACATTTGTTTTCAGCTTTGAAAAGGTTTGTATGTTTAGTTGAACTTGGGGCCGTCCTTACCAGAAAAGACACCAGATAGCTGTATTTAATGAAGTTCTACTTTTATTTTTTTGGTGGTGGTGGCAGTGGGGGAGTGAAGAGAATAAAACTCTGCTAGAAGGCCAAGGTCCAAAATAACTGGAAGGGAATTTTGAAGGTCACTCAAACAAAACGACACGTAAGGCAACCACAGAGATAGTGCAGGGACCAAGCAGTAAGTATAGTGGCAAGGACTGATAAGTGAGGAACAAAATACGGGGTGCAGAAGTTAGGGTGACAGCCTGATGAGTGGGCCCACTTAAAGAGATGAGCAGGAAGCATCCTTGTTCCTTTAGGCTTTCTATCCCAGGGGCAGTAGGGCCCTGGCTTCCCTGAAAAGCCCTGATTCATTAAGGAAGGATACAGAGACCAGGCTCCCATGACTCTTCTTTCAGCTCATACCTTCCCCATTGGACTGAGTAATAGGAGTAATAGTGTGGAGTGGGTCCTCGTGGGGATTCAGTTCTCTTGTGCCAGGTGTCTAATTTACCTTCTCAAGGGTTCAAGGCTGGGATTCAGATAAGCAGTAAAGAGCGTGTCCGGGAGTGGATGGGACATTGGACAGATCCACATAAAGGCAGAGAGTAGAGGTGGAATGCCATGGGGTTAGGAAGGTTTCCACGTGTACTTTGTTTCCAGTAAGGGATTTGTCTGTTTTAGAAGGGGAGCCAGATGATGTGTCCTGCTCCGATGCTCTTTCTTGGTTCCCAGTGCTGAGAATGGCAGACCTTGCATCACTTTCTGTGCATTGGATTGGCTTATAGAGTTTCCAGGTAATAATTGATTATGAAGATGATGACAGTGCTTATGGGTATGAAGAAATAGTAGGGGAACCTACAGTTACTATAAAGGGATGTTCTGAGTGACATGCAGTAATTGGCTAGGACTGGTCAACATGACATGATGTTCTGATGGGCCATCAACGTGTTTCCCCGCCTTCAGACATTTTTTAAGTTACCATCTTTTTTTGAAGTCATCATCTGACAGCGCAGAGCCCGCTTGGGATTCTTTCTCTCCCCTTCACTCTCTGCCCCTCCCCCCACACCCACTCTCAAAATAAATAAATAAACATGTTTAAAAATCGTAAAAAAAGAAGAAGAAGAAGAATGAGACACTAGATACTAAGTTGTTCACAGCAGTTGTCTCCTTCCCTTCATTCAGGTCTCTGCTGAACGTCCTCTCTTGAGAGCCCTTCCTTGATCATTCTATTTGAAAAGCAGCACCCCTCCTCAGCTCCTCACTCCCCACCCCAGGGCACTTTCTATTCCTTTCCCTTGCTTTATTTTTCTTCCTGGTCTTTTCTCTCCTTGGCATTATGTTTACCTATCTGATGAGTATCTGTACCCCCCTAGAATATGTAGGTCCAAGGGCAGGGACTCTGACTTCCTGTTTCCTGCTGTATCCCAAGTGTCTAGGCCAGTGCCTGGAGCGCAAGAAATGTTTGCACCCAGGAACGAATAAATGGGGGAACAAACTTGCGTAAATGGAAAACACTGCTAGCACAGTACTTCTTGGAGGTTCAGAGTGTGTTCATGCGTCAACTGGTTTTGTTTGCTACTTAAACAGAATGCCTACGCCAGCTAACAGAAGGATTTTCTGGGAATACAAGCACCTATTCGTGCTTTGAGTTGTATCCAGCTGGGGTACTAAGCTATAAGCCACCCACTTAAATTCCAATCAACTGGGAAAACTGGGAGCCTGTGATTCCCTGTCCTCAAGGTATCCTTGCATGAAGGTGGACCCACCTTGTGGCAGAATGTGCAAAGTGGCTGCTACCCCCAACCTCCTGCGGCCCTGCAGTTACTGATTTTCTGAGGATTTCCTTCAAGCCTTTGGGAAGCAGTGATGGTGCAGCTGTGTAATTCAAACCACAGGATTAATTGGGGGTTTTCCTGGTTCTTAATCCCTCCTAACTGTAGTGCCCGAGGCCAGGCAAGCATGTATCTGTTTCATCACCTCAAGCATGAAAGGGTATTAAGGCTTCCTGGAATCTAAAGGACATTATATAGAGTAATTAGTTCATGTTTCAAATCGCTTCACATTTATAAGTATCCTTACTTTGAAATAAACTCCTTCCAAGATTTAGGGGAAACCACATGTCAAAAATACTAAGCTTATAACATGTCTTCTTACTCTCCTCAGGCGTGGGTCTGCCCAACAGGAGATGCTTTGTCAGAAATGTTTGATGGGCATCCACTGGGGACAGGTCTGGGTTGGATGGTGTCTGAGGAGAAGGAGCCAACTTATTATAAGGGGTCTCCCTGGAATGGACTGAGTCATTCTCAGCGATGCATGTTTTTTAAAAATGTGTTTTTATTTTTACATAATAAATTTATTTTATTTTATTATTTTATTTTATTTTATTTTATTTCATTTTATTTTATTTTATTTTATTTTATTTTATTTTATTTTATCTCTCTGAGAGAGAGGCAGAGAGAGAGAGAGAGAGAGGGAGAGAGAGAGAATCCCAAGCAGGCTCTGCGCTGTCAGCGCAGAGCCTGATGAGGGGCTTCAACTCACGAACCGTGAGATCATGACCTGAGTGGAAATCAAAAGTAGGACACTTAACCAACTGAGCCACCCAGCCGCCCCTGCGTACTTCTGACTGTGTGCATTTGTGTGAGGCTTCCTAATGGAGTCTGAAAGATGATTCATCCTGAAAACACAGATTCTGGAGTCTGTATCTAGCTCTGGATCGTCAAATGAATGCCTCGGGTAACCTACTCATCCTGTACTCTCTAAGATGTCTAGAGAACCAAGGGCAGCAGAATATTCCATAGCCGGTCCCACGACCCACTGCTGCCAGGCCCAAATGCCTTTGGAATGGAGAAGGTGTTTGCAGACTTTGATCCACATCTTCACATATAATAAAATTTCTAGTCAGTTCAAAAAATTTTTGTTTTTTAACTTTCATAGAACAACATCATGGAAATTAACATTTTTTAAAAGTTTATATATTTATTTTGAGAGAGTGAGAGAGAGTAGGGGAAGAGAAGAGAGAGAGAGAGGAGAGACAGAATCCCAAGAAGCCTGGGCACTGTCAGAGAGGACCCCAGCTTGAGCTCACTGTGAGATCATGACCTGAGTCAAGATCAAGGTCAGAAGATTAAGCGACTGAGCCATCCAGGCACCCCAAAATAACATTTTTAAAGTTTATTTATTTATTTATTTTGAGAGAGAAAGAGAGAACAGGGGGAGGAGGAGCAGAGAGAGAGGGAGAGAGAGAACCCCAAGCAGACTTCGAATTATCAGTGTGGAGCTCAATGCGGGGCTTGAACTCATGAACCGTGAGACCCTGAGCTGAAATCAAGAGTCGGATGCTCAACCGACTGAGCCATGAAGGTGTTTCCCAGAATCAACATTTTTAATGGGCATCTTCAGGGTGCTAGAGAACCACAGATATTAGGAGGCACTTGGTTTCAGGAAACTACACGGTCACTCCTCTAAGAAGTGCAAGTTTGGAGAGTTTAAAGAAGTTTAAAGTATTTTCTTTGAGGATTTCTCAGGCTTGGCTTGGATAACCTTTCAGGCATATTACGTGAGCTCGCAGGGACTCCTGGTGCCATGCCGTGTCTGCTTTGTGCATGGCGTTTGTCAAAGTTCAAGATCTAACTTCCATTTCTGACCTCCTCGGTAGGATAGGAATGCAGCAGAAAAGGCACAGTGATTGTAATAGTGTCTAACACAGGGCATGGTGTGAAGGTGTGTCACACATGCTTTATTCATTCATGCCCTACTCCTCTGTGGGGTAGGGACTGGCATCCACGTGTCACAGAGGAGGACATGGAGACTTGGTGGGGTGAGGCAACTTGCCCGAAATCACACAGTAACAAGAAGAAGCCCTGGGATTTGAATCCCCGTCAGTTTGACTTTGGAGCCAGGGTCTTTCATCACACAATATGGGACTGCTTCCATTTTTGGGAACTGAATGTGAAGGAAGAACTGGGAATGATGTTACTAAAAGTTCATTCGGTGAGGATGAGATGCAGCAGCTGAAAGCTGTTTAGGATACATCAAATACTGTATGGAGTTTTGCTGTAACTTATTTAAATATGAAAACATTACTTTTTTTTAGATAGTCATCAAAAACTATACAAAAGAAAGAAATTATGAAAAGAAAAAGTGATCCTAATGACCAATCACATGGCATAATAGGATTTATTTTGTCAAAATTACATTTAAACACTTCTTATTTATGAATGAGAAGCATTATCTTTTCTTTATGATGTCTCTAAACTAGAGGAAGTTGTGTGTATAAAGCAGTGTTGCTGGGGCCTGTGTCTTTTTTTCTTTTTCTAATTGAGGTAGAATGGACACACAACATTATGTTATATTCATGTGTATACTGTAATGATTTGATATTTGCATATGTTGAGAAATGATCACAATAAGCCTTGTTAATATCCATCACCACACGTAGTTACACATCTTTTTCTTCTTGGGGTGAGAACGTCCAAGATTTACTCTCTTAGCAACTTTCAAATATACAACAGTACTTTAAAAAAATTTTAAATTTATTTTTGGGAGAGAGAGAGAGGGAGAGGGAGAGGGAGAAAGCAGGGGAGGGGTAGAGAGAGAGAGAGAGAGAGAATCCCAGGCGGGCTCTGGGCTCGAACTCATGAACCAAGAGATCATGATCTGAGCCCAAATCAAGAGTCGGACGCTTAACCGACTGAGCCATCCAGGTGCCCCTACAACCATCTTATTAACTGTAGTCTCCATGTTGTACATTACATCCCCAGGACTTACTTGTTTTGTGACTGGAAATTTATATCTTTGACCCCTTTCACCCATGGCATTTTTTAAAATGACATTTGGCTCCTTCTCATGCAGTCATTTCTCCCCATTAGCCATTCTGACTCAGAGACTTGCAAGCTTTCTACCAGCCACAACTTTTGAGGCAGCCAATGTAGTCTCCCAGCCTTCTTTTTCTAACGAATTTATAAATAGCAATTCTCAGAGAATAGAGCATTCGGACTAGTGGGGGTGGTGGGAGTTGGGGTGTGTCTGGAAGGAGGAGGTCACCTAAGAACTGTGGTATCTACAGAGAAATCTCTGTAAGTGGGGCAAAAGTAGGAAGAAGTATTGGACTTGTAGTTTTCCATGTACTTTACAGGTTCAGCTGATCAAAGAATCAGACCTTGGAAGTAGGACAAAAGGTAACAAAGTAGAACTGAAATCAATGAGTGGGGACCCCAAACTGGGTAATTAACTGGAAGCTGAGCAAATCGACTAGCCCCGCGCTTCTGCTCTGAGCAGAGCTCACACCTCCCAAAGAGAAAGAGGTAGGCCCAGGTCAGAACAATAATAGGGGATTGCTTGGAACAGCAAAAGTGTGTCCAATATTGGTGGCTTGCAGAAATAACTTACAGGTAGATCACAAAAGAGTATGCATGGCACAACTCCATCTTTGAAAAAGAAATAATGTAGACATTTTCAGTGAACCCTGACATAATATTCATCAGAAATGCAAATAAACTTGCCAACTTTGAAGGTTGTTTACCTTTGTGTTGGAGAGGTCATTGGCAGGTTGTGGTGACCAGCTGATCTGTGAGCTGACCCCAGGCACTCGGAGGCTCCTCACCCTCTCCCTGTCCGTGGGATGTGCGTTCTGTTTGCCTTGGCCGCTCCAAGAGGCTGCTCCAGGAAGGACACAGCCTAGAGTTGGCAATGTGGTGTTGAGAACATTGGGCTGGTGTACATAACTAAATCCAGTTAAGGCCTCTATATGAGCTTTTAAGATTTGGCGGCTGGGTGTGGGGAGGTCATCCAAGATTAGCTTCAGACATCAATTCCCTTGCTTATTAAAACTTCCACCTCCACCCTGGTGTGGCCGCCTCTTTCTTGGGGCTCTCTCTGCCCTCTGCATCCAGGGGCCAGTTTCAGATTTGCTTTAGGATGTTCCAGAAAAGCTTGAGAACCAACACTTGGTTTCATATGAAATTTTTTTACACTAAAAATTATTGAATCAGTGGCCCCTGGGTGGGTCCACTAGTTAAGTGACCAACTCTTGATTTTGGGTCAGGTTCGTGGGTTTGAGCCCTGCGTCAGGCTCTACACTGACAGTGAGGAGTCTGCTTGGGATTCTCTCTCTCCCACTCTTTCTCTGCCCCTCTCTTGCTCTCTCTCTCTCTTTCTCTCTCTCTCTCTCAAAATAAATAAACTTTAAAAAAAAGATATTGAATCAGCATCATAAATGGGTCATGTATACACAAGTGTGGTTGAAATAATTTCTGACACTTAGTAACATAGCTACTCTTTTGATTACTCATGATATGGTAGGTATTATTTTAAACATCTTCAATGTATTAACTTACTTAAACTGAGATAGTATCACCTCCACTGTACAGATGAGGAAACTGAAAATAGTGAGGATAGATAAACACGGCTAAGGCCACAAATGGCGGAACTGGCATTTGAACTCAGGCTCTCTGGCGCCAGAACACAACTTCTTAGAAACCAAATGATGAGGGAAACAAAGACTAGACAGATATGGCTTAAATTAAATCTCCTCACAGCTCGCAGCCCCACTGACAGACACATGTGGAGCGTGACCTTCCTCAAGGAACTCATGGCTGTCTTATAGCTTTAATGTTTTTGTTTTATTAAAGACTAAAAGTACCCTTATCTTAACAGCAGCAATCCCCTCAAGGTCCTGGAAGTCTTGGTTCCAAATTCCTTAGAGATTTATGCTTTCCCTAACCCCCACTAGTTAAAAAGTATATAATCAGTCACTCCTCACAACCCCAGGCCAGGTCCTTCTGCCCCCAGGTCCTGGCCCCGTGTGATAATAAAGTCACTTTTCTGCACCAAAAATGTCTCAAGAATTCTTTCTTTTTAATCTTTAATTTTTTTAATTTTAATTTTTTTTTAATTTTTGAGAAACAAACAGAGCGTGAGAGAGGGGGAGGCAGAGAGAGAGGGAGACACCGAATCTGAAGCAGGCTCCAGGTCTGAGCTGTCAGCACAGAGCCCAAACTCACAAACCGTGAGATGGTGACCTGAGGTAAAGTCGGGTGTTTAATGGACTGAGCAACCCAAGCGCCCCTCAAGAATTCTTTCTTAGTTGTTTGCTCATGAACCCATGTCATAATTTCATCACTAAACTATACTGCTTCTGGTGTAGAAATAAACAACGTGGAACTTCCAGGGAGTCATAGGAAATGTGCACAAATGTGAAAACAGAGGAATGCCCCAATCTTCAGAAATTTCCAAGAGAGCCTCTTGTATAGATGAACCAGTTTAGATATACTCGGATTCTGCTACTACTTGAGTAGGAGACTCACTGATGAACTAGAGAACCTGCCAACTGAATTTGTAAAATGATGAGACAGTTAACCAGTGCAGTAAAAAAACTTCCTCAGACTTATTCACTGTGTTATACCATAACATTTTTCTGACTTTTAACCCTTTGTAAAAAAGTTTATTTATTTATTTTAAGAGGGAAAGAGAATGAGAGTGAGGAGGGGCAGACAGGGAGAGAGTCCCAAACAGGCTCTGCGCCGTCAGCACGGAGCCCATTGCGGGGGCTCAAACTCACAGAACCATGGGATCATGACCGGAGGGGAAATCCAGAGTCAGATGCCTGACCGACTGAGCCACCCAGGCGCCCCATGACTTTTTAGCTTTTAACAAAGTTATAATGTTGCTTTAAACTGAAATCATCCCAATCCTATGAATACGAATTTTGATAGGTAAATGAACTTCATTAATATTTATTACAGAAAGAAGCAAATCTTGGACAGCCGTTATAAGTTTGAGTTTTTAAAATATTTGGCGTTTTTATTTATCTGTTCTATAAGAAGTTCAGAAAAGCTGTTTAGAATGATGTGAAGTTCTAATCACAGATTTGTAAAAGTGTGACTTCTGAAAAACACTCATTGATAAATGAATATATATTGAATAAGCTTATATAAGTGTGACACCCAGTATTATATATGTAAGATGGAAATGACCAAGGCTTAGGCTACTGTCTCTGCTGAATTTTTCTGTGTGAGGTTAACCATACCAAAGTCAACCCCCTCCCCTCAAAAAGTTCTGCTATTCTGACGTGATTTCTGACCCATTTCCTAAGTCATAACTTAGAAGACTGTGTGTATGGGCTGGCTGGTGGGATAAGGAATCAATCTAACTCTGGAATATTTGGCTAGGCTAAAATGAACAGAAGTGAATGAAGAGGAAAAGCAGAGGAGTTTTTACTAGAAAGTTAAAGTAGAATCAAAAGGGGGCTCGGTTGAAATAGTAGTGTGAAAATAAACATACTTAGAATGGAAGAAAGAAACAGACAACAACCATAGCCATAGCTATTCTTAGGACACTAGGACACGGGTGACAGTCTTGTCCCTAAATGGGTTTACAGGTTAGGGTCCTAACTGGTAAGGTATTTGTACTGTGGCCTGGCATCGTGCAAATAACCTTGTCATGCTTCATGGGGAATTGATCATTAAATTCTGTCTCATCTTCACATCCTGCTGTTATTTTGAGATTGTGAGTGAGGTTGACACTCAGTGATATAAATCTTGTGGTCTTGTCTCGGACTCACAGATTTCTAATGGAAACATTCTAGCAAACAGGAAAGACATAGTTTCATAGACCCCTGGACTTAATAAATGGAATGTTTAGGAAGAAAGACCAGAATCTGACTTTTTTCACCTAGAAGTCCTTAAGGGCAGTTGAGATCTTATACGGTATCCAGTTAGTAAACTGTATCTCTCCTGTTACCAAGGATGGGATACTAGTAGGATTCCTAGAGAAAGAAAATTAAGATTTGATGTTCCTACATCAAGATTCTCTAGATTCCCATTTAATAGTGAAGAGTCTGCCATTTTTGTTCATTCTTTCTGAGACTTTCAAGGTACTGTGGTTGGTGGGTAGAAGCCAGGGAGAAGTTGTATGATTTCATTGAGTATTCTTATACTTTCTTATTTGGGATTTTTTTCTTCTCACCAGTAGATTCTCATTTCTTCTACTTCCTAACAGTTTTCCTGATTTCACATGTGTTTGCAGCCTTTCATTCCATACTGGTCCTTCCACTTCCAAAATTTCTCACAATTGTGCTTTTGTTTTACAGTGATAATTGCCCACATCCCTTATATCTCTACTGAGTTCAGAAATAATTCAAGATTAAGACACAAGAGTCAGGTATAAGTAACTGAAACATCAATTTTAAAGTTGATGGTAGAATGGGGCTCTGATGGGCAGCTGTATGTGGGCTTTGTAATGGGATAATCCCACCAGAAGAGAGTTTTGGTCTGCAGAGAAGGCACATTTACCCAAATGGGTGCCTCACACTTGCAGGACCCAATAATCACGGAAAAAAGAGAGAGACTTCACTCTGCCTGTTGAAGAAAGCCTGGGCTCTGGTGAACGACACTCCCAGATTGACAAGAAGATGGAGGTGTTTCTGAAGTGGAGGCTTCCTTGCAGAGCAGAAGACCAGCAAGACATAAGTTTTCCCTTGAGATTATTGTATCTGCATCTACTTTCTTAAAAATGTCTGTGTCTATTATCATGAACTTCAGTTAACTCTGAAGGAGTTATGGAGCTCCTGGGTGGCTCAGTTGTTTAAGCATCTGACTCTTGATTTGAGCTCATGACATGATCTCACAGTTCGTGAGCTCAAGCCCTGCATTGGGCTCTCTGCTGATACTGTGGAACCTGCTTGGAATTGACCAGCAAGAGAGCAGACGCAGGATTAAAAGCAAGAGATGGCTAATGTCCAGGAAAAGACAAGAGCCCAGAATAAGGGTTCTTGCCTCGTATTTATTAAGATCGAAAGGCTTACAAACATGATGGGTGTGCACAAAGAGACAAGGAATCAGTGAACATTAACTCATGGGCATGAGGGAAAGGGGATTTTGAAGATATATGGTGTTTGGGGTTTGGGTCAATATAAAACAAAATCCTGGCACTGGGCAGATGGGCAGATGGTGGTTAATGGCAGATAGGAAGCACCGTGTCTGTTTATCTTAGCCAGCCTGGGGGATACACAGAAACAAGTAACCTCAGGGTTAACAAGGCACGTTTTCTTTTGTTTATCAGCTCTGTTCTGCGCAGCCTCACCTGCAACCCAGTGGTCTATAGCCCTAATTACCTGTTTACCTAATTTGGCCCTTCCTTCCTTTGAAAGCAGCTTTCTGCTATAGTACTAAATTGGGGGGCGATTTTGCCCTGAATGCCTAATCTTACATACCTCATATACCTTTGTATTAGGGGCCTTTGCCTCCCTCTCTATTCTGGGGGACTTTGCCCCCCCTCCCCCGCTCTATCCTGGGGTCCTAATCTTGTTTACCCAAGCTTGGGTGAGAACATTCTATGGCTTTGTAGTTCTTTATGCCTTGTTTACCCATCAGTGCAGGCTCAGGGAATTTCTAAGCTTATTCCCCACACAAAAGTTGTACTATTCCATTCTCTTTTCAGGCAACTGAATCTTCATCAATCATTCCCATTATTGATGCTTATGAGTACAAAGCATCTCTCTGGTGCAGTGCCTGGGACATAGGACCTTCTCAATAAATAGTAGCCTGTGTTTTAGTACGTAGTTAGAAAATTCCACTAATGCACAAAAAGTTCAATGAAAACGTAACAACTGGGGGAGGGGAAGGTAGTATCTATTAATTCCAGTGCAGTTTTTATTAAGGGTTTTTCCTGATTTTCTATTGTTCTCCCATTTCATTGTCCTTAATGCCTGATTTCTCTGCCTAAATTTCATATCCGTATTAATTAATTTCCATTAAATTAATCCGAAATTGATTAATTTCAGTTAAACAAATATATATGAAACAATCATAAGGGGGAGTAATCTGCTAAGCACCAAGAAGGATACAATAACAGATTAACAAAATAAAAGTTCAAGAAAAAAAATCCAGAAGTTATAATGCCAATGTTTGAAGAATTGCATTATGGAGGAGATAATCCTAAAATCTGATGCTCCCAGTGCTTCTGGTCTAGCACTCTTTCAATTTTTATCTTCTTAATTTAGAATTATAAATAAGTGGAGCTCGTGGGTGGCTTAGTCAGTTAAGTGACTCCTGATTTCAGCTCACATGATCTCACGTTCATGAGTTCCATCCCCATGTCAGGCCTCTTGCTGACAGCATGGAGCCTGCTTGGAATTCTCTCTGCCTCTTTCCTTGCTTCTCTCTTTCTCCAAATAAATAAATAAACATTAAAAAGCAAAACAAGAAGTAGAAATAAGTGCTATTTATCTTGCCAAGGAAAAATATATTGGGACTATCCACCAAAGAGATCTTCCACTAGAATAGTCCTTGGATGGAACTAGTATTGGAACTTCAGGTTTTTTTTTTTCTTTCCTATTTTTAATGTTTATTTATTTTAAGTGAGCAGTGGGAGGACAGCAGGAGAGGGAGAGAGAGAATCCTAAGCAGGCTCCATGCTCAGTGTGGAGCTCAATCTCATGACTGCGAGAATATGACCTGAGCTGAAATCAAGAGTTGGTCACTTAACCAACGGAGCCACACAGGTGCCCCAACATCAGGTTTTTAGATTTAACCTTTTTTAAATATTTATTTATTACAGAGTATTTGAGAGAGAGAGAGAGAGACAGAGAGAGAGAGAGAGAGAGAGAGAGAGAGAGAGAGAACACAGACACACAAACAGGGGAGAGGCAGAGAAGACAGGGAGACACACAGTCTGAAGTAGGCTCCAGGCTTCAAGTTGTCAGCACAGAGCCTGATGCGGGGCTTGAACTCAAGAGCTGTGAGATCATGACCTGAGCTAAAGTCAGATGCTTAACTAACTGAGCCACCCAGGTGTCCCATAATTTTTTTTAATCGAAGCATAATTGACTTCTAACACTATTTTAATTTCAGGTGTTCAAAATAATGATTTGCTATTTGTATATATTGTGAAATGATCACACAGTAATAAATCCATCACCTCATATGGTTATAAAATGTTTTTTCTTGTGATGAAAACTTTTAAGATCTACTCTCTTAGCAACTTTCAAATATACAATTCAGTATTGTTAACTACAGTCACCATGCTATACATTACATCCCCAGGACTTATTTGTTTTTTAACTGGAAGTTTGTACCTTTTGATCCCCTTTACCTGTCTGATAACTACTCATCTATTCTCTGGATCTTTGAGATCCTTTTTTGTTTTTCCTTTTTGTTTGTTTTGAGATCCCATATGTCAGTGAGATCATATGGTATTTGTCTTTCTCTGTCTGACTTATTTCACTTAGCATAATGCCCTCAAGATCCATTGTATTTAACTCTTAATAACACTTTAAGGCACCTCTCTCTATTGAGTCCTGCGGTTGTAAGCCCTATGCTAGTGTCACCTGGAGTGTGATGTGAGTCTCTTCAGGGACTCCTAAAGAATTTTCCTCCTGCTGACTTTCCCACTGCTTTATTACTTGGATAATAATATGCAATGCTTAAATTTACAAAGGTGCCAAGGCATCATATTAGTGAAATATTTTTAAGATCATGGTAATATGAGGAGGAAAAGGTTTTCAGAATTAAGGGTGTAAAATAATTTCATGATTGAAGTAGAATTTGCCTACAAACATATTTTAGGGAATGGAATCAATACTCTATTTAAAACTCAGAACAAGGGGTACCTGGGTGGCTCAGTTGGATTTCGGCTCAGGTCATGATCTCACTGTTCATGAGTTCAAGCCCACATAGGGCTCTATGCTGGCAGCTCAGAGCCTGGAGCCTGCTTCAGATTCTGTGTCTCCCTCTCTCTCTGCCACCCCCCCCCACCATTTGTACTCTCTCTCTCTCTCTCAAAAATAAATAAACATTATAAAATAATTAAAATAAATAAATAAAAATACAAATCAATACAAAATATATCTATTTCTTCCCTTTCTGTACAAGGGTCAATGTTTCGTCCCTAAAAGATATTTTTCAAGAGCAAGAGCTTGGATTCTTTGTGTTGAATTACTGTGTGTAAGTGAGTCGTATACAGTCCCTGGTGAACGAAAAGTTGAAACAGAAGAAGCTAGTAGGAAATCAGAAGAATGTTACCAGGGTGAGGGTCTAGAGGAACCATAGGTGAAGTCATTTGAAATAAATTTGAGAACTCAGGAGCTTAATAATTGGAGGGAAGAGAAAAATACAGGGTCACCGAGGAACAACACAAAACACAAAGAAAATCCCCAGATTGGAGTGCCCGGGGTTTAAAGTAGCGGAGCCCAAGAAGTGAAATCGCCTCCTTCCAGCTGTGGGACTTGCAGGGTCTTGATGGGATCAGATTATTCTACGAACAGTTTTTCTCTCTCAAAACTCACAGTAGCCAAGTTACTCTTAATTCTTGTGTAATTCTCTAAGTGTTGCTCAACTATTGGTTAACATGGCACTTGTAACTCCTTCTGGATCATACATGGGTTACAGGGATACACCCAGGAAAGGCTTGAGGAGATCATGTAATTATAAAGATCACGTTCAGGTTGTATGAGGCTAACATGCTTTGTAAAAGGGTCTGGAGGTCATGCAAAGTCACAGGTCTGACTCCAGTGAAACAAAATTGACAACATGCAACCCAGGGCAATGGTTGGAATTCACTGGGCCTGTCACCAGAAGAACTGCTGGCCAAGTCTTGGTAGCTAAGTTGAATGACACTTTCCCAAAGACGTGTGTTTTAATCTCTTTTCTCAGTGAGTCCTGTGAGAAGACAGAAATGGAAGACACGTGGAGACATAGTCAAGACAGGCGGAAAGAACACAGTGGCTGCCCTGTTGAGTATTTTTCCCATATGTGCTTTCCCATAGGTGTGTACACTGTGCGGAGAGCCAACTCTCAGCACACCCATCCCACATCAGTGACCATGAGGTCAAGTTGGCCTTACTGCATCTCCCAAATCCTCCTGCTCTCTCCACACTACATGTCTGCCTATATGTTTTTTCTCTATATATTTTGTATTAATTTAGCTTGGCTCTATGAATCTGTATTTTTATGCTACTCAAGATCATGGGTCTGTAAGCCTTGTCCACTTCTGCGTCCTCAGGGACTGGCATACAGTGGGTGTGATAGTTAATTTTATGCATCAGTTTGGGTAGGCTGTGGTGCCCATGGTCAGACACCAGTCCAGATGTTGCTGTGAAAGTTTTATTGGAGATACGATTAGAATTTAAATCAGGAGACTTTGAATAAGAAGATTGTCCTTCATTATGTCAGTGGATCTCATCCAGCCAGTTGAAGGCCTTAAGAGGAAAGACTGAGCTCCTCCAAGAAGGAATGAATTCTGCCTCTAGATGGCCTTTAGACTCAAGACTACAACATTATCTCTTTCTTCGGTCTCCATTCTGCCAGCAAAGTTCAGACTTGCCAGCCTCCATAATCACATGAGCCAATTCTTTATGATAATTTTCTCTCTATCCCTTTCTCCCTCTCTTCCTCTCTCTGTCTCTCTGTCTCTGTGTCTGTCTCTCTCTCTATATATAGATAGAGATCTATCTATATGTATCTGTTTATCTATCATCTATCTGTTATCTATCTATCTACCTCCTTTTGTTTTTGTTTATCTATCTATCTATTTATCTATCTCTATCTCATCTTGGTTTTGTTTCCCTAGAGAGCCCTGGCTAATACATACAGTGAACACTCAGAAATATTTGTGAGATGAATAAATAGGAGTGAGAGTGGGGATGTGACACAGTCCTGCTTGTTCCAAATAAACAATTGTCCACAAGTGTTTGAGCAGGATAGACACTGTTTCATGATGCTAATTACCTGAGGAACTCATGGATGTACACACTGGCTTTCATAAATGTTCAAAAACTAAGCAGTGGATTAAAAGATATGTAATGGATATGTGGGCTTTTTGTTTCTATGACTCAGAAGTGTTAAAGAAATCGGTTTCTTCTAGAGCCTGTAAGCTCACTCCAGCTCCAGGGAAGAATTCCCTTCACACTAGGACAGAGCTTTCCAAGCTATTAAAAGAGAGGAGTATTTATTACAAATAGGTGAGCTATGATGTTTTCAGATTGTGGTTTAAAAAGTCAGTGGAGCATGTGACTCTTGATCTTGGGGCTGTGAATTTGAGCCCCACGTTAGGTGCAGAGATTACTTAAAAATGAAATCTTTAAAAATAAATAAATGAAAAAATAAAAAGTTTAATCCAATATAGGAAAAGTGCAAAGGTAGAGAAACATTGCATTTACCTAATTAAACATCTTATGTAAAGGATTTTGGTTTAATGAAGTTGTTAAAGTCTTATGTGTGTTGTAGATGCACATTATACATAATTTCCTAAAATTTTTCATTTGTTTAAGCAAAATTCATTTCAGCATTATCAAACACTGTGCCCGCAGTCTTTTGTTGTGGGTTTACTCAAACCCTTGGAGTAAAGAGGTAAATCAGATATTGAAGAATTGGTTTAGACAGAAATAAACACTATTATATAACCTTCATTGATTACAAAGGAAGAATTATGATTTGGGAAATTATATAAGCCTCTACTTTAGGAGATTGTTATGTAGCTTAAAAAGAAATGGAAAAAGTGTGAGTTGTTCTATTCTGAGCTCATTTTCCTGTTTGTTAACATTCAGGGATTGTCTATATACTTAGTGAAGGCTGACATTTCATTTCACTTTATTAATAATATTAGAATAATTGATTTATTTTTATTTGTATTCCATATCTTAGTCTATCCTTCATTGCCTAATACAGGGGTCAGCAAACTTTTTTTTTATAAAGAGGCAAATAAATAATTTAGGCTTTGTGGGCCAGTGGTCCCTGTTGCAACCACTCCACAGAAAATAGCCCTGGAAGGTATGTAAACAGTTGGGCATGGCTGTGTTCCAATAAAACTTTATTTATAAAAGTAGACAGTGGATTGGGCCAGACTTGGTCTGTAGGACACAGTTTTCTGTTCCTTGGCCTAGCCTTTTGTATCATTTGTTTTATCTTTGGTAGTTAGACCTTGTCTTATCCAACCAGCTATAGAGTTTAACTGATTTACATTTATTTTCAAAAGTGATAAGTTGAACTTTATTTCCATCATTGTGTTTTATGGCTTCTGATTTTTAAGATTTCCATGTTTTTCCTTACTACATGGACAATGCTGTCTCTGCTTGTCTCTTCTCTGGCATTTAAAAGTTGTTTATATTGTTTTTTGGTTTTATTAGTGGAAGTTTTCAGAAATAGTTTGTAACCTATCCCTGGGTCCAGGTCATCAGGGCTGTTCAAACATGTTCCAGTTCTTGGACTTCCTGGGAAACTGTTGTATCCAATGGTGATAGGATTGCACTTTTCTTCTTGGAAGTCAGGTGTGGCCACATGACTGACTGGCTAGTAATATGTGAGTGGTGGTGATACATTCCACTTTAGGAGGTGATTGAATAGTGAGGGCACAATTTACCATGTTCACTTTTTCATGTCTCAACAGTTTTGGAAACATGAAGAGAGATGTCACTTCCACTGGCCAGGGTCAACCAGGGTCACCGGTTGACTCTGATGCATGGAACCCTCCTGCTGACCTGCTACAATGCACACAGAAATCAACATTTTTGTTTCTGAGCTGATGAGACTTGGGGTTGTTTGAGTGGCAGCAAAACCTGCCATCCTGAGTAGTCAATGGATACCTTGAAGTGTGAGGCTGCCGTGCCAAAAATCTAGAAAAGTGTTAATGGTCCAAGGTAGACAGAGGTGAGACTTTTGGTTAAATGGTCATCTGTGATAATGTGAAATGCAAACGATGACCTAACTTCTAATTCTAAAGAAGGGTCTGCAAACTATGACCCACAGGCTGGAGTTGGGCCCACTCTGTTTTTATACAGCCTGCAAGCCAAGAATGGTTTTTACATTTTCATATGATTGAAAAAGTCAAAAGAAAAATACCATTTCATGATATGTGCAAATCATATGCGATTCAAATTTCAGTGCCCATAAATACAGTTTTTGGAACCATAGCCATACTTGATGAGGTTTGAAGTATTGGGGTTTGGAGCCAACAGTCAAGAAAAAATTCTTGAGACATCTTTGGTGCAAAAAGGTGGTTTTATGAAAGCACAGGGAGAGGACCTGTGGGCACCTGTGGGCAGAGTTGCCCCAGGATTGTGAGGAGTGACTGATTTTATATTTGGGAATTGGGGGGAGATAAAGTCAAGGGGAAGTTTCCAAAAACGATTTTCATATGCTAAAAAAGACTCACAGGATCCTGTACGCCTAGCTATTGTCAAGCTAAAGTTGTTTTTTCCTCTAGTGAAGCATTAACATTAAGACGGTTGGGAGTTCCTGGAGAAATATTTGTCAATGAGCTTCAGGTTCTAAGGAAATTTAATTTTATCTACACTTCTTTCTGCCTTTATTTCCCACATCAATACTCATTCATTTAATTACTGTTGATGGCTGCTTTCAAGCTACAGCAGTGGAGCTGAGTAGTTGTGTGTGAAGAATAAGCCCACTGACCCAATCAATGGAGGCATGCAAAGACTCGGAGCATAGTGAAGCAAAGCTTTAATCAACATTCTTGTAAGAGCAGGTATCTGACAGACAGGCACACTTGGGGCAGTTACAGCAGACAATTTATTTCCTAGTGTGCAAGTCCCTCCCCTGGTTCCTCAATGGCTGAGCACTACAGAGGTTACAGCCTGACCCGGAAGTCTCCTATGCCCATGTAAGGCAAAAAGTAGTCTGATTGGAACAAATGTACATTCCCTGAGGTGACGCAGAGACTTTCAGTCCCTCTTCCCTTTGTTCTTTGACACATGCTCATTGGAAACCTGAGAAAATACACCTGTGAAATGGAGAGGGGAACAAGAACCAGGAAGTAAAGGGTCCAAGTGTTTGAGACCCCACTGTGGGGGGTTCATATGTATATCCAATAGGTTGTCAACCTACAGTTAACTAGACAGCACAGCTTTTGTTTGGTACTTCTGAAAATGAATCATCTCCCTTACTTCTCACATTGCGGCAGGACTGTATGGCCTGCAAAGGTAAAATATTTACTGTCTCAACCTTTACAGAAAGTTTGCTGTCTCTTGCTTTAGACTCTAGAGAAAGAGGTTGAAAAGCAATGGTAGGAATTGTAATATTGTGATTTATAAGAAATATATATTTGGTTTTCATCCCCTGCACATCTCAACTCCTTGGAATTTTCTAAGAGATGAGAGCAATAAAGATATCTTTTGTTATGTTAATGAGGTGACGTAGCCTGCACTTAAAGATGGGGCTGGTTGCCAGGGGAACTGACTGGAAGAGAAGCTTGGGACTCTCATTTCCACCCCCGGATTTCCAGAGAGGGTCTGGAGGTTGAATCAATCACCGACAGCCAAGGATTAAATCAATCATGCCTTCGTAACAAAGCTTCTATAAAAATCTAGAGGATGGTGGTCAGGTGCTTCCACGTTGTGAATCAGAATCCTTCCACATACCACTGTGACAGGCCCCCAAACTCCACAGGGACAGATGCTCCTTTGTTCAGAAACTCGCCCTCTATATCTCTTCATCTGGCTCTTGGAACTGCTTTATAAGTTCTGTGAGCCACTCCAGCAAATCAATCAAACCCAAGGAGAGGGTCTTGGGAACCTCTGATTTATAGGCAGTCAGAAGCACAGGTGACAGTAGGGACTTGCAATTTGGCAGCTGAAGTGGAGGCAGCCTTGGGGGGCTAAGCCCATGGGAATCTCATGCATCTATGTAGATAGGGCCAGAATTGTGTTTAATTGTAGGACACCCCACTGGTGTCAGAGAATTTCTTGGTGTTGTGGGGAGAATCCACGCCTTGGAATTGAGGGGTGCAGAAACAGGAGTGTGTGTTGATTGCTCTCAGTTGGCTCAGTACTCTAAGAAAGAAATAAGCACAGAAAAGAACTGGCCAGTTAGCAAGCAAGAATAAGAAGAATAGAAAAGAATTGAAAAATTGGGGGCTTACAGGGTCAGAAGAGGCCATGGGTGCTTAAACCAATAAATAAAATATAAAACTGGGAAGACATTTGAGTGACAAGTGTTGGGGGGGAACCTGGGTGGCTCAGTCAGTTGAGCGTCTAACAATCGGCTCAGATTGTGATCTCGCAGTTGTCAGATGGAGCCCCATGTCAGGCTCTGTGCTGGACGTGGAGCCTGCTTGGGATTCTCTCTTCCTCTCTCTCTGCCCCTACCCTACCCTTTCTCTCTCTCTCTCTCTCAAAAAAAAAAAAAACTTAAAAACATTTAAACTAAGTCAACAACAACAACAACAACTTAGTCTTGGGACCAGCATCAAATTAAGAGTACAGACATCCCACTCATTGTTAAAACCTCTGAGTGGATTCAAGTGTCAAGGTCACAGCCATGGCAGTGTTCAGTAAATCCTTTCAAGTGAGCAGAAGAACTTGCAATCCACTCGAGAGGGCGTGGTGGAGAGAGAGAAAGAGAAACAGAGGATGTGGGGGATCGTGGGGGTGGGGGTGGGGGCAGAATGGAGAAGGCAAAGAAATACAGCAAGCTGGCTCTTGGTGCTTGCAGCTGGCAGGAACAGAAGAGGTAAGCTCAGTTTTTGAGAACGCTGTGCTGTCAAAAGAACCATCTGCCTAAACTAAAATAGAAGGTAATGATTTGAGGCTAAAGATGACCCCTGGACTCCTAACATCTATGGATGTAGATGATAGACCAGAAAAGCTGGTTAGTCAGGGACACCTGGGTGGCTCAGTCGGTTAAGCGTCTGACTTTGACTCAGGTCATGCTCTCACAGCTCGTGGGTTCAAGCCCGTGTGGGGCTCTGTGCTGAGAGCTCAGAGCTTGAAACTTGCTTTGGATTCTGTGTCTCCCTCTCTCTCTGCCCCTGCCCCACTCACTCTCTGTCTCTCTCTCTCTTTCAAAAAGAAATAAACGTTAAAAAGAAAATAAAAGCTGCTTAGGATGAAAAGCAGAATCCCTAAAGCCCATTCAGGTGTCGCCAAGGAGAAGAACCAAACAAGCAGAACTTTCCTGGGGGGTGGGGGGGGGGGAGGGTGGAGCTAAGGGCACAGACAACAGCACACTTCCAGAAGGTGCAAATAGGGCTAAACTAGAAACACTCCCCACCTGCAGTGGTATCTCAGAATCACCACAGTGGGGACACAAGTAAAGGGCATATTTTGAGCACTTCTTGGTAAGGCTGGGAACTTAGCACACAAGCATAGTGCCTAGTCTCTCTTTGTCTCCATCCAATGTTAACATCCAAGTTTTGTTAACTTGTCTTAACAAAATTTGAGATTTTATTTTATTTTTTTTAAACTTCAACACTTAATTTTTTAAATTATTTTTGAGACAGAGAGAGACAGAGTATGAGTGGGAGAGGGGCAGAGAGAGAGAGAGGGAGACAAAGCAGGCTCGAGGCTCTGAGCTGTCAGCACAGAGCCTGACATGGGGCTTGAACCCACGAGCTGTGAGATCATGACCTGAGCCAAAGTCAGACACTTAACTGACTGAGTCCCCAGGCGCCCCTGACATTTTCTATCCAGGTCTCCATTGTTATTTTTTAAAACCAATGTCATCATGTATCTTGTTTCTCCAAAAAATAATATTGACATTTGTGTTCAGTAGTATTGTACCAGAAACCAATAATTATGAGACATTTCTAAGTTTAGATAGTTTCTGAGAATAATTCCAGTCTTATGATTTCTCTTTTTATGAGCTTTTCATTTTCTTCAACTCTTTTAGTAATTTCTTCAAGAAAAGTGAGGAACAGTGACTGGGCCACCTGTATTGTTTCAGCCGCAACATGGAGCTCTAAGTGTTCTTGATTTTTTAATCTCCACACCCAGCAGTGACTCAGTGTATAGCCTTAGGCCAGACAGCTTAACATCGCTGCCTCATTTCTTGAGGATGAAAAGATATTAAAAACTTTCTGACCTCTGAAGGATTTTGTACAGAGTATTATCTGCTGTCAAAAATTTTAATATACATGCAGTTATGGTTTCTTTGAAATAGACACCATCAAAGATCTGGGATAAGCATGGAGCAAGAAACACCTTTCAGAAGTACCTTTCATGTGCACAGAACCCCTCCAGCGTATTTGGGTTCAGTGTGACCTTGATCATTCAGGTAGGAGTATTTACTGTGAGCCTTGACTAATGTGAGCTTGGAGGCGGGTGTAGAGGCTGGTAGAGTAGGGGGTTTTGTCGCAATTCAGGGGCCCACTGGGAGGCCCAGCCTCACACAGAATTGTCTGTGACTAAGGAAGGATCGCTTTCTAGGTCTTTCGGATGAAGGTGACAATAGAGAAGACCTCTGCGGCTCACGTAGAGAGGGTGCTGAGCACATTCCCCCAAGGTCCCAGTGGTCTCGTATCCACCATTCTATATCTGTCTACACAACTGCTCCAGGGTGAGTAAGCAGAAGCCATCATTTTCTGAAAAACCCACACTTAGACATTCTTGGCAGGATTCACCTTCCATGAACAGAGAAGATGATTTCAGAATTAATCGCATGGTTACAACTGTTACGGGGCAGTGGTTCTCAAACTGTGGTCCCCAGGTAGCAGCGGCAACATTGCCTTGGGATTTGTGAGCAACACCAGTCCTTGGGCCCCACTCCACACCTGCCACATTATAATCTCTGGGGAGAGAGTGTAGCAATCTGTGTTTTCCCAAGCTGTCTAGAGGAATCTGATGCACACTGAAATTTGAGAACCATTGTTGAAGGGCTCATTTGTCAGTAAGTGGCCATGCCAGAACTATTAAAAAATGGAAGCAAATTAAAGAAAAAAACCTTTTTCTATACTTGAAATTACTATTATGTTTGTATGCTGAATCTCCTCAGACGCACCTTCAGGCGCCTGAGGTGAGGACAACTGAAATAGGTATCAGATGTAAGTTCAGATTCCAGTATTGCATTTCTGGATAACTAAAGTGAAGAAATACAAATGGAAAACTTAGGGAAGTAGAAAAACAGAACAAAACAAACAAAACACAAAAGAACGGAAAATGTCACTTCACTTAAGGTCTATAAAAAATAAACTTTATACGCAAGCTAAGGACATGAGTCTGGACCCAGAGCCTGTGAAGAATGACAGTTGGGGCATCTGGGTGGCTCAGTCGGTTAAGTGTCCAACTTTGGCTCAGGTCATGATCTTGTGGTTCATGAGTCTGAGCCCCGTGTCGGGCTCTGTGCTGACAGCTCGGAGCCTGAAACCCGCTTCGGATTCAGTGTCTCCTTCTCTCTCTGCCCCTCCCCAGTTCACACTCTGTCTCTCTCAAAAAAAAAAAAAAAAACATTAAAAAGAATTTTAAAAATTAGTGAAAATTTTAGTTTAAGCAGGATAATGTTGTGACTAGGTCTGACTTTTAGAAATTTAACACTAGTGGTCTTCAGGAGATGGTATAGAGTGATGGCACTTCGGGAGATCATATGATGGGTGGTGAAAGCTGGATGAACGGAGATGGAGGGTAGGACTGTGGGAAATTCTGGGTCTGGTTCAGATGAACCAAGCGAGTGGGGATAGGTGTGGAGAGCAGGAGTCCTTCCATCTCTGTCCCCAAACCACCTCTTCAGGCTCATCTCTGTCACCCACTCTTGCAGTACCATGTGCTGCGTTCTTGCGTGAATATTCTAGCATTCTAGGTCCCTCATACATTGCCTAGTTGATTTTTTTCTCTTTTTCCAGAAATAAACTCCTACTTATCTTTAGAGATCCAGTCTACCTTCCTTATCTCTGTCATTCCTTCCTCACTTCCCCTTCCCTGAGCTCTTTGCTCTGTCTTCTGTATTCCCAAAGTAGTTGCTCATTTATTTGCTATAGACAGATGTGTCAATGTTCAATCGTTATTCATATTCTTCTGTTCAGGTGGCTGCTTTTTCCTGTTGAATTTTGAGCTCTTTGAGAATGGGGACAATATCTACTTGTTCATTTATTCCACAAACAGTTTTTAAGCTCCTCGTTTGTGCCAGCAAATGTTTTTTAAGCTCTTAGTTTGTGTCTGTTCTGACAGAACAGGGAAAGTCCTTGCTACCATGAAAAGGGACATAGAAAAACAAATAGGTAACAGAGTACCAGTTAATATGTACTATGACAGGAAGAAAAATAAAGCAGGATAAGGAGGATGGGAATTGCTGTCTTATGTAGTCAAGGAAGATCTCACTTAAAAAACAAACAAACCAAACCTTGCAAATCTGCAAACAGAGAAGATAACCAGTGTAATGAAAAGCTCAGAGTCTTGCCTAATAGTATTTAACATACATAAAAAAAAAGAGAAATATCTCACTTTAAAAGATAACATTGGAGCAAAGACCTGAAGGAGGTAAAGTAGTGAGCTTTGTGGATATGCAGGGGGAGAAGGGCTCCAGGAAAAGGGACAGCACATGCTATGACCCTGAGGTGAGAGTAGGCTTGGCCTGTTCAAGGAATGAACACGGAAGAGAGCAGTGATAGAGGAGGTCAGAGAAGTGGTGGGGAAGTAGATCATAAAGGGACTGGTAGGATTGTTAGGATTTAGCTATTACTCTCAGTGACAGGGAGGCCATTGGCACTTTTGGACATAATGTGTCATAATCTGGTGTATTTCTTTTTAAATTTATTATTTTTAAAAATTTTATTTTAGAAACAGAGTGAGTGTGGGAGGAGCAGAGAGAGAGAGAGAGTGGGGGAGGAGCAGAGAGAGAGAGAGAGAGAGAGAGAGAATCTTAAGCAGGCTCCATGCTCAGTGAGGAAGCCCTACGCAGAGCTCCATCTCACAACCCTGGGACCATGACCTGAGCTGAAATCAGCAGTCAGATATTCAACAGACTGAGCCACCCAGGAGTCCCTGGTTTATGTTTTAAAAGGACCATTTGGCTGCTCCAGTGAGGATGAACCACAGAGATTAGGTGGGAAGCAAGCAGTGTGGTGAGGAGACCATTATAGTGATACATACAAGATGGTGGCAGGGAGTAAGGTGGTAACATTAGAGGGCATGAGAAATGGTGGGATTCTGGATTTACTGTGAAGGTGATAAGATTTGCTGTTCAACTAAATATGGGATATGAAAGAGAGGAATCAAGAGACTTGAAAAGGGAAACTCTTTTACACTTTTAGTGGGAATGTAAATTGGTACAATCACCATAGGAAACAACATGGAGGTTCTTCAAACTGTGAAAAATAGAGCTCCCATATATGTGATCCAGCAATCTCACTGTTGGTTTTTATCCAAAGGAAATGAAAACAGGATCTTGAAGAGACATCTACACTCCCAAGTTCATTACAGCTTTAGTCACAAAACCAAGATATGGAAGCAACCTAAGTGTCCATTGATGGATAAAGGGATAAAGAGCATGTGATGTGTGTAGATACATATATTGGAGTATTATCTAGCCCTATAAAAGAAGGAGATCCTGCCATTTGTAACATAATGGGTGAAGCAGGAGGACATTATGCTAAATGAAATAAACCAGACACAGAATGACAAATACTGCATGATCTGATTTATGGAATTATGAAAAGTCAAACTCTTAGAAACAGAGAGTGGAAGGGTGGTCACCAAAGGCTGGCGATTGGGGGAGAAGTGGGGAGATGTTGGTCATAGGAACAAACATTCAGTTATAAGATGAATAAGTCCTGGAAACCTTATGTACAGTGTGGTGACTATAGTTAATAATACTGAATTATTAAATATTATATTGTAATTGTGTTGAATATCATCTGATTGAAATTTGCTAAGAGGGAAGACCTTAAGTGTTCTCATGTCAAAAGTAAACCCGTATCTATGGGAGATGTTGACTATGCTCATTATCTTGATTATGATAATCATTTCACCATGTATATGTATATTTACTACTTTTTCTCCCCGTTTCTTCTTCACATTCTCCTGAATGTTATTATAGAATTTTGTATGTTTACTGTAGAATTTGTTCCATGTTTTGATAGTTTTAATAGAACACAAACTATGTACATTTCCTGACTTCTATTATTCCTCTGTGATATTCTCCATCCCCTAAAATCCTCAATTGTACCTGAAATATCTGTGTATAAGTAATCTGTTACCTCAATATCCATGATTCCATAGAATGTGACTGTGGAGAAGGTTTCTTTCTTTCTTTTTTTTTTAAATGTTTATTTATTTATTTTGAGAGAGAGAGAGAGAGAGAGAGAGAGAGAGAGTGGGCAGGGGAGGGCAGAGAGAGGGTGAGAGAGAATCTTAAGGAGGCTCCACACCCAGCATGGGACCAGACGTGGGGCTCCATCCCACTACCCTGGGATCACAACCTGAGCTCAAATCAAGAGTTAGTCGCTTCGCTGACTGAGCCACCCAGGTGCCCCGAGGAGAAGGTTTGGGAAGAAGACATTTGATCATTGTTAGCTATTCAAGATCACTTGAAGAGATACTTTTTCCTAGCCTGTGCTTTACATGCAAAACCAAGAATTTGCCAATTGCAAATAGCTGACAAACTGTGTGTTTACTATAAAAGGAGGGCCTGGGAGAACTTGGCGTAACTGAGAACATCTGTCATATTATGGAAATTAACTTTTCACTTCCAAAGCAAAGTTTCTTACAACCCACTTCATTTGAACTCTCTGTTGAAGACATCTCCAATTTTGCCAAAATACTCACGCATGAGAGATTTTGGAATATTTATTGTACTGATCTAGTCTGAATTGAGGGATAAACACTTGAACATGCTCAATTTCCTTAATTAGCGTGTGTAACTGTTAGCTTCTAATATACTAACGATCATAGGATTATCCTTTCATAATGACTAGGGTGAGAACAAAGAGGAGAAGAGCCGCACAGGCACTTTTGAGCCAAAATGGTACAGAGTATGGAAGCTGGTCGTGGGCGAGGGTTCGAGTCCTCAGGGGCTTGATGATCCGCGCTCTCTGGGTCAGGATGGCTCTCCGGGCCCCAGCCCACTTCCCTGGCCCTTGCAGACGGTACTGGTAAGGCGTGCATGGTCCAAAGAAAATTTCCATGGCCAGCTTTGGGTCCCACAGGAAGAGTGAGGGCAGGTTGGGTTTCACGCCTATTTCAGTGGCAATTTCATCCATGTAATCCACGTACTGCACTCTGCATGTGTCCCGAGGATTATTCAGCAATCTGCAAGCAGAAGCAGAAAAAAAACACAGTCAGAAACCTCAAGTCAGATGACAACCTCCTTCTTTCCAAGCATAAATTCCTCTAAACATCGGTGGACTTTGTATGAGGGGCTAATCCATGGGGGCAAGAATTAATGGCTATGGATAATTTCTTAGTGGTTCCTTTTTAAAACTTTTTTCATGTTTATTTATTTATTTTTGAGAGAGAGAGAGAGGAGAGCGAGTGGACAAGGTGGGGGGTGCAGAGACAGAGGGAGAGAGAAAATCGTGGGCAGGCTCCGTGCTGCCAGCACAGAGCCTGACATGGGGCTCAATCCCATGAACCACAAGATCATGACCTGAGCAGAAGTCGGACGCTTAACCTACTGAGCCCCCCAGGTGTCCCAATGAGATTCTTTTCTTAAATCCTGTACTTTGGCCATGCATTGGATTCTCATTCAGGGTATAACCTCATTTTGGTAAATCGGTGGGGAGTATGAAATTGTACAAGCCAGTTATTTAGGTATGCGTGACATTCATTCGATTTTAAGCATTACTAAAATGTAATTCCTGGCTGACCTTCTTAAACCACTTACTGCATAACTGACTCTTCTTAGGATAAACGTTTTGATCTTAGAGTCAGGCTGTGACATTCACACAGTAGCTTCTCAACAGGTATTTGTCGCACAGAAATACCTTACATTTCCCACCCCAGTGGTTGAGAATGATTTTCTATTAAGAAGATTTCATACAACCCACAAGCCTCCGACTTCACGTCAGTATTTTAATTAGATTCTGTAATGATTTGCCAACTCATTTCTCACACTGATTTATCTTTCCAACTCCTTAAAAGAGTAAAACAACCCTGAATCTCATTTTACATTTTTCTACACTTCGCAGCTCTAAGGCTATCATATGACATAAATTTATAATTGTATTTATCTAGTGTTACATGAATTTTAAACAAAATTCTAAGGTTACCATGTTAGACTATTCTGTATCCATTCTTCCAACAAATATTCCATACATTTATATTATGCTCGATTGGGAAGAAATGAAGAGGTTGATAATTTGAGATCTCATCTAGGCAAATAGACTCAGATTCTATGATGAGAAAAATATAAAGAATCCTTGATAGGCAAACAGTTCCAACTAAACACTTCCAATTGACTTTTACTAAGAAGCAAGTTTCTTACTCTTTTTCAAATTTTTTTCTCTTCTGTCTTATGTCTGCCATCATGCCACTCACCGAAGGTAATTTGTTCAATCCTAGGAAAGAAAGAAGATGAGATTCTAGCAGAAATCAATACCTTGAGAGTCAGTTTGGTAGAGAACATCATGAGTGAGGTCACACAAGAGTAGGGGAGATGGATCCAGGATGTCCTCTTGAATGCCCTCCACTCATTGTTTTATTCAATGCAAATGCCTTACAGATGCAAAGACATGTCCTCTAATGAGTTCACATCTTGAGTAGCAGACCTCAAAGCCCACAAAGAAGGATGGACTGAAGGGAGTCGCACCCAAATGACAAGACACAAAGTAGCGTGTGTGTGATTCACTCTGGCTGCCCTTTATTTATTTATTTGTATATTTTAACGCGTTTATTTACTTAATTTCTAAGCGAGAGAGAGAGAGAGAGAGAGAGAGCACACGGGGGCATGGGCATGAGTGGGGGAGGGGCAAAGAGAGAGGGAGAGAGAATCCCAAGCAGGTTCTGCTCTGTCAGAGCGGAGCCTGTCATGGGGCTTGGTTCCATGAAATGTGAGATCATGACCTGAGCCCAAATCAAGAGTTGAACGCTTAACATACTAAGCCACTGAGGCTGTCCTTTAAATAGTGAGTTACACCTGTTCATTTATGTTATGAATTTGTTTACAAATACATATTGTATTTACTAATAAATAGTGACTTAATGTCTCTTGATTGTTTTCATTGGACCGAGATTTCTTAAATTTCCATCTTTAAAAAAATTTTGTTTAATGTTTATTTATTTTTGAGAGAGAGAGAGAGACAAGGCATAACAGGGGAGGAACAGAGAAAGAGGGAGACACAGAATCGGAAGCAGGCTCCAGGCTCCGAGCTGTCAGCACAGAGCCCGACGTGGGGCTCGAACTCACAAACTGTGAAATCATGACCTGAGCCGAAGTTGGATGCTCAACCAACTGAGCCACCCAGGTGCCCCTTAATTTTCCATCTTAACTCATGGAAGACACCTTCCTATAATTTTCCTTCATTTCTTTGATGAGTGACATTCTATATGTTGAGAAACACAGAATGTTCCAGGAAAATATGGAGAACTTTTTAAAGGAGGTACAAACAAAGGAGCAGAATTATTACAATATGATTGATAAAGGTAGGTTGTGAATCTGTCTTCATTAATTAATTCTCAACCATCGAATTAATGATATAATGAATAATAATTAAGAATTACAATAGCAATGGCTAATCTTCATTCATTCAGTCAGTATTTACTGAATGCCTATAAAAGTCAGGATGCTCAACTGTTAATTTTTACCATTCTGTCAAGTACATGTAAATATTTCCATTTATAAATAAGGGAATTGTGGAGATCAAGAAACATGTCAGGATTATGGAGACAGTATATGGAGGAGCTGGGTTTTCTTTCTTTCTTTTTAAAAAATTTTTTTAAGTTTATTCTTTCATTTTGAGAGAGAGAGAGAGAGAGAGAGCACAGTGAGGGAAGGGCAGAGAAAGAGGGAAAGAGAGAATCCCAAGCAGTCTCAGAGCCTGGAGCCCAACACGGGGCTCAAAACCACAAACCGTGAGATCATGACCTGAGCTGAAGCCAAACACTTAGCCGACTGAGCCACCCAGGCACTGCTGGAGAAGCTGGGTTTTAATCCCAGATTTGTCTCTGTACAGAGCCCTTGCTCTTTTAATTGTGCTGTAGTGCTACCCCAGTTACTCGGTGATTCTGCCATAGTTCACATAACTCACATAATTTACCATCCATAATTCTGTGACTCTACCTGTCCTCTTTTTACTTTGAACTTGAGAGGTGAAAAAAATGCTCCCTTTAAATTAGACTCATACCTGGCTAAAACGAACAAATCACGAGACTATAGATGCTGGCGAGGATGTGGAGAAACGGGCACCCTCCTACACTGTTGGTGGGAATGTAAACTGGTGCAGCCCCTCTGGAAAACAATGTGGGGGTTCCTCAAAAAATTATCAGTAGAGCCCCACTATGACCCAGCAATAGCACTGCTAGGAATTTACCCAAGGGATACAGAAGTGCTGATGCATAGGGGCACATGTACCCCAATGTTCGTAGCGGCACTTTCAACAATAGCCAAATCATGGAAAGAGCCTAAATGTCCATCAACTGATGAATGGATCAAGATGAGGTTTATCTATACCATGGAACACTACCTGGCAATGAGAAAGAATGAAATCTGGCCATTCGTGGCAACGTGGATGGACCTCGAGGGTGTCATGCGAAGCGAAATATGTCAGGCGGAGAAGGACAGATACCATATGTTTTCACTTATAAATGTAACAGGAGAAACTTAACAGAGGACCCTGGGGAGGGAAAAGGGGGAGAAAGAGTGAGGGAGAGGGAGGGAGGCAAACCATGAGAGACTCTTGAATACTGAGAACAAACTGAGGGCTGAAGGGGGAGGGGGAGAGGGGAAGGGGGTGATGGACATGGAGGAGGGCACTTGTGGGGAAGAGCACTGGGTGTTATAGGGAAACCAACTTGACAATAAACTATTAAAAAAAATAAATTAGACTCATTCCAGAATGATTCTAGCAACAATTGAGAAGTCGGGTAGCTATTATTTCCCATCTGTACTTTAGCTTGAGATCTTCTATTTTCTTCCCTCCCTCTACTACGTACTGCCCTAACATGCTCTGAAGAATTATTTGCCAATAAGTTGTCACTCGATGGTAGCTTAAAGTAGTTTTTTAATCTTCATTTTCATACAAGGCTCCTAAAGGTTAAATAGCTATCAAACACTAACGTAACAAATATCAAGTGGCACAATTTCGGATACTGTAAAGGTTAACCTCACATATGTTTTGCAGCAGAAGACCTTTGCAATACCTCTGAAATCACCTCTTTGGGTGGCCACCTTTTCTAAATATGCGTAAGGTCAGCACATACCCTTGAATACACGCACGGCCCATCGGCTCTGGAGTTCCGATGTGGGAATGGTGGCCCCTATTGGCCTGAGGATGCCAATGAAAGCTAGTGTTGGTTTCTCCAGTTGAGGAGGGAAGACAAATTTAAACATGGAGTGCTGGATGTCCAAAACTGTTGCATTATTTTCCAAAAAAGGAAAAGAGAAAGTATATCCTGTGGCAAAAATAACAACATCAAGGTCTTCCTCTGTGCCATCTTCAAAGATGGCTGATGTCTCTGTGAACTCTCTAACGTTTGATTTTATCAGAACTCTTCCAGTTACTATGTGATTGGGTAGATCATCACTGAAAGTAGCTTGATGGCTGAGAAATCTGAAGAATGAAAATTGAAATGCAGGAAAATTAATAGGTCTTTTTGGATGTGAGTTGAGCTCAAAAATATTTCTAATATTTTTTAGTTGAGCTAAAGAAAAAAAACCTTACATTTTTGTTTTATGAAAGATTTCTTTAACTCAATACTTTTTCTGAATGACTTACTGAATAAACATTCTGTACTTATTAGAAGACCAATAACATTTATTTAATACTTATTATATGCAAAGAGAAGATTCCAGAATGTGGTATATAAGTTTATACCAGTGATAATATTGATGTCTAATTTCTTGAAAACAATTTTTTTGGGGAGAGATTTTTAAAAGCTATTGGTGAAAGTGTTCATACTAGAATAGGAAAATTAGGTCATATTCTGATTTCTATTTATTTTGAGAATCTACATACCATTTTTATAAACTTTACTGATATTATTTAATACTTAGTAGTCTCCCTGCTTCCTATAATTTCCCCTTCACTTAGCAACCCGAGCGATCCTTTTATTTTATTTTATTTTATTTTTTGTTAAAAAATTTTTTTTATGTCTTTCAGAGACAGAGACAGAGAGCGAGCGGGGGAGGGGCAGAGAGAGAGAGGGAGGCACAGAATCTGAAGCCGACTCAGGCTCTGAGCTGTCAGTACAGAGCCCGATGCGGCGCTGGAACCCACAGTCTGTGAGATCATGACCTGAGCCGAAGTCGGACACTCAACCGACTGAGCCACCCAGGCGCCCCTCGAGTGATCCTTTTAAAATGTAGAATTATAGCTTGATGGGTTTCTATTTCACAGAAAATGAAGTTGAAATCTATGACCATGCCCTAGTCCTAAAAATCCCTCCGTGATCTGGCGCCTGCCTACATCTGTGAACTTATTTCTTACCACTTCCCCTCCCCCCGGCAGTATATACACTGGGTTCCTTGCTCATTCCAGCCTTTGAACTTGTGTTTCTTCTGCCTGGAATGATGTTCTTATCTTAGACATTCTTTCAGGACTTGCTTCCTCACTTCCTTTCAGGTCGCCATCCAAATGCTGTCTCATTATATACTTATTCCAGAATCACCCCATCCAAAAAACATTCCTTTCCCCAACTCTGCTTACTGTTCATTATAGCATGTTTTACTACGTGTCATTGCATTATCCCCTAGTTGGTTTCTCCTCTACTGGAAAGGAGGTCCAGCAAAAGCTAGGAGTCCACCTAACCTTGTCCTTATTCTACTCCCAGTATCTAGAAACCTACCTGACCGTAGTAGGAACTCAGAAATATTTATTAAATTTATCTACACTGTACACATTATCAATTTTTTGTGCTTGCACATTCATACCTCATAACAGATAGGAGATGGGATTGCATTTTACTAACATAAAAAAAGAAGGAAAGAAAATACTTAACTACCCCAGGGGTAAAAGACAGAGGCAAAATTACTTTAAAAAAAACCTAGAACATACCTGTTTTTAGGTAGCAAGCCATAAACGTCATGATTAAATCGAGCATTTAATTTATTCTCTGTCCATCTGTTGATTAAGAATGTAGGGTAAATTTTGTTGAGGATGGTCTTAAAACGAGTAAAAAGAGCAGTGTCCATGGGCATCCCATTATCCCAGACTCGGTTCCAAATCCACGCACCCCTCCTTGTGCTGAGATACACCTGGGGAAGAATGCAGATAAATGAAAAAAAAAATAGATGCCTCACAGTGTAAGACTTTCCTGTCTCAGTTTTTCAGATATCTCTCATTTGGCTCATGAGAAATGAATAAGAACTCTCTTGCCTTGTTAGCTTGAAGAGTGCCTCTGTTATTAAAGACAGATAGACAGACAGACAAAATCACACACACTCATACAAACAGACACATTTGACTTGTGGCTTATAGTTCCAGAAATCTCCCTCAGCCTTCCTCTGGGTCTCACTCACTATCTGTCTTGTGCTTTCTCCAAAGCAGTGTTTGATGCTCGCTGTCTCTTACATTGTAAATTCTGGACAAACACAATGATGCAAGAAGGCTAGAGATCAACAGATTGACATGTAAGATCCCATCAATCTGCTAATTTTGAGATTATAGAATTTGGAATACGTACTTGGTTAATATGTATCCCTAGAAATCTAAGTTTGGAAGGAATCAGAGTTGGGAGATGTATCAAGTGTCATATCAGTGAAAACTAAAGGGATTTAAAGTGGTTTTCTGATCTGGCTCATTGTTTTAACTCTCGGCTACACCAATGAAGCTGACGCTCTTGGGTGAAAATAATATGGCAGTCACTAAAGTTTGAAATATCTATTTTATTTCATTCTCATTTTTGAAATGTATTATCAAGATGTCTACCAAGAAAACAAGTTTGAAGAGGTAATTAACAATCAGGATTGAAGCAGTGTGTGGGTATGCACGACCCACACTTCATGCAATGCCAACATCTCAGAGGGCAGCGGGCAAGGTGCATCTCAAAAAAGAGAATTTTAGGAACCAAACCTGTGAAGCTACATGACTGAGCTCAATTGCCAAATCAGCTCCAGAATTTCCAATGCCGACCACGACGATTTTCTTCCCCTCAAATTTCTCTGGACTCTTGTATTCACAGCTGTGCATATACTGACCTTTGAATCTCTTGATTCCTGTGGGCAAGAATAGAATTACTCAAGCATTGGTCATTATTTATTTATTTATTTACTTATGTTTGTTTGTTTGAAGAAAAGAGGGAGGGAGAGGGGCAGAGAATCCCTAGTAGGTTCCGTGCTTACAGCACATAGCCCAATGCGGGGCTTGCTCCTATGAATCTTAAGATCATGACCTGAGCCAAAATCAAGAGTCAGACGCTCAACCAACTGAGCCACCTAGGCGCCCCTATATTATTTTTAAAGCTTTTACTGAATTCAAAGACCATCCTATTTAAACCTATTACTTTCTGTTTTACTGATGCTGGCCTGTGTCTGCCCAACGTTGTCAGACAGAATAAATCGTCAAACATTTTTGTTCTGGATCATACGTTCCATGCTTAAACAAATTACTAGGTTTCTAAATAACTCAGACATCTAATTTCTGCCTCCTTTTTACTTACCTGTTCCTTGCCAAGCCTTCAAAGGCAAGCTTGGCTCCTATGTAAGTAATGCACCTTCCTTGTTATTTACAATTACTGTTTTGGACCCACTTTCCTGTCTTGCTTTCCTAACCCAAGTTTCAGCCCTGTCTAGATGTTTCCATCTCATGCCGGGCCCAGGACACCTTTCCCACTAGCACTACTCATTCTGCTGTCCTACTGGGGACAAACACTCCAACATCACCTATAGGATCTGAAGCTAAAATAATGTAGGAACTTCATATTTTTGCCTCAAAATTTCTTCTGACTTAAACAGAAACCTCATATGGCAAAGCCATAAAAGCTGGATGATTTCACAGCATTTCATCTTTTAAACAACACTGGGGGCTGCACGTATGGGCTTCATTTGCTCCTCTTGTGATGCTGGACAGCCCTAGTCAGACCTGACTGTGGGACAGCCCTTGTCCTGTTCCTTTCTCCCTACAGAATCTGATCTAAGGTCTCAGCTTTCCTTTGGAAGCAGTTCTTCGATCCTCACCTAGTGAAATCCCGGCATGGATGTAATTGTTCCTGAACTCAGTCTTTCCAAGTTCCGTAGTCCATAAAATTTTTCAGCAGTCATTTCCCCTCCCCTCGGACCCACTGCAATTCATCTCATTCCTGAAGATCACCTTTCTTTTCATTTTTATGTAACAACAAAGGTATTAAGTGAGTTTCTCAACACCTAAAAGTTACTGTGTTTTCTTCCATCCTTTTTCTGTCTCCTTTCCCCAGGAGGAAATATATCTCATTAACTCTAAAATGAATCCTTTGCCCTGTGGGCCAAACTGCGAGGGGGTTTTGAGGTCAAACAAACATGAAGCTCAGTTTTTTTTTTAAACTACTAGTGACATTTGCAATGTGTATGGTTTCAATTAGCTCATAGGAATGGTATCAGATCTGTTAAAATGTTCCTAAATAGTAAGTACTTGAGAAATGGGCTTAATACTCTTCTTTAAGTATCTTCAATCCCAGCCCACGCTCTCCCATTTTCAATGAACATCTTTTCAGCCTTGTTGCTTCGTGGTCTCCTCTGTCTTTCTCCCTCAGGCAGGTGGAATCAGCATCTCCTGCATTCTCTCCTGTCTCAGGAAATGGCAACTCAATTGCACAGACCAACAACATGAGAGGTATCCTTGATACCTCTCTACTGCATCTCAGTTCTGGTCCATCAGCAAATTCTATCATCTCTATGTTCAAACTATATTCAAGACCCAATAACTTCTTTATAACTCCACTGCCACCCACCTGGTCCAAACTACCATCATTTCTCACCTGAATTAGCGCAAGAGCCTCTTCCCTACTCTCTCCCCTTCCACCTCTACTACCTCCTTCCCCAACTATTCTGAATGCAGCCTCTAAAGAGATGAGAGCGTGCCTCTCCTGTGCTCAAAACCTCCTAACAGCTCTTACCTCACTCAAAGTCAAAGTCGGAATGCAAACAATGGCCCACTGTTCTCTCTCCGACATCATCTCCTGCCTACTCCATCCTCTCCTCCCAACACTCTGGACCTGGGAGGCACACTCCCCTCTCAAGGCCTTTGCACTTGGTCTTCTTCCTGCAGGAGCGCTTTCTCCAGGTATCTGCATCACTTCCCCAACTCCTCTGGGCATTTTCTCAAATATCCCTTTCTCACAGAAACCTTACCTGGCCACTTCATCTAAGCTTGCATCGCACCCCTCTTCCCCCTTTCCCACAGTTATCGCCTCCCCATATTTATCCCATTTTTGTCTGTGTCTATTTGCTGTATGCATGCTCTTTGGGGGCAGAGGTTTTGCCTGTTTCATTCTCTGCTGTACATATTGGTGCCCAATAGGTATTTCTTGAGTGACTGTTGAATGGATGAATCAGGAATATTTAAATTTCTAACCAACTAGCCAATAGATTTCTCTTGACTCATTTAAACCTTCTCTATCTTCTCATACACTGGGAAACAGACACATAGAGCAATGAAAGTGGGGGCATCTAGAATCTTCTGAGAGCCCCAAAGAAGTCTCAGCTTCAGCCCTGTTTGAGAAGATTGAGTATGCATCCTGCTCCTAGAGATAAACAGGGAGGTCCCTTGCAGGTAAGCCATTCCTGCACCATTCCTTATATGCGAGGTGCTTAAGTTTCCAGATAGTAAACAATAGCATTACAGCACCTTCTAAGATGTGTACATGGCTATTTATATTCATCATGATATGTACCTACATACACATTCAGGAATAAAGCACTGGGTGTTGTATGTAAGCAATGAATCACGGGAATCTACCCCCAAAACCAAGAGCACACTGTATACACTGTAGGTGTAGGTTAGTTAACTTGACAATAAACTGTATATATATTTTTTTTCTGTAGCTTTGATCCTACTATTTATTCCAAACCATATTTAAAAAAATTTTTTTTAACATTTATTTATTTTTGAGAGACAGAGAGAGACAGCGCCTGAGCAAGGGAGGGGCAGAGAGAGAGGCAGACACAGAATCTGAAGCAGGCTCCAGGCTCTGAGTTGTCGGCGAGAGCCCGATGCGGGGCTCGAACTCACAAACTGTGAGGTCATGACTTGAGCTGAAGTCGGATGCTTAACCAACTGAGCCATCCAGGCGCCCCTCCACACTATTTTTTAAAGTTTTTTATTCACTTAGGAATCTCTACACCCAACGCGGGGCTTGAACTCATAACCTCGAGATCAAGACTCACACGGTCTTCCAACTAAGCCAGCCAGGAGCCCCATATTTACTCCCAACTATTACCAACACACAACAGTTTCCACATTTTGCTTTCCAGTTGTGAAAAAATGTAACACTTTTCTCTGAAAATAGCTCAGAACATGTGGCGATAAGATGTAATTTTAACTTTTGATTTTATAGTATTATGTATTATTTGAATGGACCCTGTAAGAGCCTGCATTACTTTATAATCAGAAAAAAAATATTTATTTTGAAAATAGGGTGACTTTCCGAGTTATGAACTTTCTTCAAGAATAAGAACAACAACAATGATAAAACCCCACATCGCCAGTGTCTAAACCCTCCATATGACATACCTGGAAAGTTCTGGAGTGGCAAGACGGCGTCAGTGTAAAGGCCACTACACACCATAATCCCATCAAAGACATAAGATTCCTGCTTCCCGGTGGTCTCGACCAGGACGTCCCACTGTCCAGTGGAGGAGAAGTCAGAGCGCTTCCTCACGCTGTACACCTTTGACTGGGAATGAGACAAACTTGGATTTGCGTCCTCCCTTCCTGGTTGCCTCCTGCCCCAGAACTTTTGGCCTCAATGAGTAAGGTTGGTTATAGCTACTTTCCCTTAGGGTTTTCTGAAAGAGTTTCTTTATAGCTGGTTTTCCTACCAAGGCCTTTTTAAGTAGAGATGTAAGCCAGCATGTCCCCAGCTGCGGTCCTAAATGTAGTTGGTAGTGAGCCAACCGTCTGGCATTTTCAGCCAACCCATCATGCTATTTCCTGAAGGAAGGGAGGATGGAAGTTCCTGCTGACTTGGAGGTAGAGCTAACCTCCAAGATTGAATGGGTGTGCCTTACTGCCCCCCACTTAGCCTGGTTCTGGACTCTACCCAGAAAGTTCTGCACATGCTGAGTGTTCCCTGCTCCACTTACCAGAAACCGGATGTGCTTCATTAGGTCAAAGTGTTGTACGTACATCCTGAGGTACTCCATGATTCTGGAATTGTGCAAGTAGTTGGGGAAGTGATCGGGGAAAGGGTAATCGCTGTAGGTTGTCATCTCCTTTGAAGTGTTGCTGGTGGCAGATCTGTAGACACTTGCCCTGCCATCCTTAGTCTCCTCCTGCAGGAGAAAGAGGATACTTCCTTTCTTTTAGAATACAAGAGTAACAGTGAAAAAAATCTATCCCTTTATTTGTCAAATTATGACGCTCCTGGGATGAATTCCTTTAAAGAAAGTAAAGTTGCTTTTCCAGTACCTTCACAAAGAGATAAGATACCTTGTCTTAACAAATAATTAGGGCGCCTGGGTGGCTCAGTCACTTAAGTGGCCGACTTCAGCTCAGGTCATGATCTTGCAGTCTGTGAGTTCAAGCCCCGCATCGGGCTCTGTGCTGACAGCTCAGAGGCTGGAGCCTGCTTCCGATTCTCTGCCTCCCTCTCTCTCTGTCCCTCCCCTACTTGCTCTCTCTCTCTCTCAAAAATAATAAACATTAAAAAAGGGAAAAAAATAGCAAATAATTTTTTGAGGAACAAAGAGGAGAATATGAAAAGATGGAAATAACGTGAAAAGAAAAAGGTATGTAGAATATCAGAGAGTGAAAATAAGCTGAGCTCAGTGGGGTCGGAGTCCTGGCCAGAGGATATCCAAGAAGCCCCCACTGTTTGTAGTGACCTGGAAAGAATACAGAGTGTTAATACATTTGGCCTTCTTTTTTGCCCTCCTTTTTTTAATTGATGATTTTTTTCTAATTACAAAAGCAGCCAATGTTTATTACGATTTTGTAGAAAATCAGAGACAAATATCATTCTTGATCATTTTCTTTTTGTTCTTTTTTTTCAAGATTTTATTTAAATTCTAGTTAGTTAACATGTAGTGTAATATTGGTTTCAGGAGTAGAATTTAGCGAGTTATCACTTACATACAACACCCAGTGCTCATCACAAGTGACCTCCTTCATGCCCATCACCCCTGTAGCTCATCCCCCCACCTTCTCCCTCCATCAACCCTCAATTTGTTCTCTATCATTAAGAGTCTCTTAGGGTTTGTCTCCCTGTCTCTTTTTTCCCCCTTTCCATATGTTCATTTGTTTTGTTTCTTAAATTCCACATATGAGTGAAATGATGTGGTATTTGTCTTTGTCTGATTGACTTATTTCACTTAGCAGAATACCCTCCGGTTCCATCCACACTTTGCAAATGGCAAGATTTCATTCCTTTTGATGACTGAGTAATATTCCATTATATATATATGTAATATCTTTATCGATTCATTAGTTGATGGACATTTGGGTTCTTTCCATAGTTTGGCAATTGTTGATAATGCTGCTATAAACACTGGGATCCATGTACTCCTTCAAATGTGTATTTATGTATCCTTTGGGTAAATACTTAGTAGTATAATTGCTGGATCATAAGGTAGTTCTATTTTTAACTTTTTAAGGAATCTCCATACTGTTTTCTAGAGTGGCTGCACCAGTTTACATCCCACCAACAATGTAAGAAGGTTCTCCTTTCTTCACATCCTTGCCAACTTGATGATAACTTTAAATGTTTTGATATATACACTTCTGGTCGCAGTCTCTCAATCTTTCAGAATCTCTCTATTTATTATCTACTTATCTATGTGCATACAGATAGGTATATTGTATTTTAGCACTTTATAATATGTTATGGTTTATAAAGAGGTAAAAATTTTTTTTCATGTTCATCCATTTATGAGAGAGAGAGAGAAAGAGAGAGAGAGAGAGAGAGAGCATAAGCTGGGGAGGGGAAGAGAGAGAGGGCGACAGAATTTGAAGGAGCCTCTAGGGTCTAAGCTGTTAGCACCTGACGCAGGACTAGAACTCACAAACTGTGAGATCATGACCTGAGCTGAAGTTGGACACCCAACCAACTGAGCCACCCAGACACCTCTAAGAGTTTTTTTATATACATTGCCTAAATCAATCCTGTGAGGCACATTATCATGCTCACTTTTCAGGTTATAACAGGAGTCCATACAACACCTAATATCTGTTATGTGCGTTAGCAGTCATTCCTGATGTTTTTTTTAAACTAAGGCTAGACCCTTCAGTGATTTAAGGCTAAGAAAAAAAATACACCACCACTTAAAATATGTTGTTTTCTCCTAGAGGTATTTCTTATAATCTTAAAATATAGTCATTTTAATGTACACAGAAAACCTAATTGGGGAGGAGGTTATTTTTTTAATCTTTTATATATTCTTGGTAAAATAAAGAATCAGTAATGCATGTACTATGAACATTCTAAACTTGAAGCCAGGAAATATGGAATCTAATTCCTGCTAAATTATATCAGCTTTAAGATCAGATCAAAGTATGTGATTTCTTCTTCAAAATGAAGAGCATTGTTTAATAAAAGCCATTGTATTGAACACTCATATGTAAAAATATCCCTTCTGAGAAGGATAGGTTCTGCAAATATGAGCAACATTTTTTTTTATAAGTGAAAGCTTAAAATATGGGAATCACTAGTGAAATTAGGTGACATAAGGTGGCATTCCGATGTGGTCCTTGAGATATATCATTGCCTGGCTTGGATAGGGAATCTGACATCAAATCACTTCTTCGAATCTATTTCTTCACCTGCAAACAAGTGCTTGTCTATCTCACAGTTTTTGTGAAGACCAAATAATGCACATCAAATGCTTAAAAACCTTACACAGGAAATCAACAAGTGCGTGTAGTGTGATAGGACTGATAGGCTGTGTGCCCAGGGTGCTGTAGACATCAGGCTTGGAGGCTGGAGAAGCTTTCCTAGAGACATGTCTGTATTGGTCAAGGTCCAACCAGGAACACGGAAACTGGGGCACCTGGATGGCTCAGTCAGTTAAGCATCCTACTGTCGGTTTCGGCTCAGGTCATGATCTCACGGTTCGTGAGTTTGAGCCCCGCATCAGACTCTGTGCTGACAGCATGGAGCCTGCTTGGGAATTCTCTCTCTCTCTCTCTCTCTCTCTCTCTCTGCCCCTCCCCTGCTCACTCTGTCTGTCTCTCTCAAAATAAACAAATAAACTTGAAAAAAAAAAGAAAAAAAGGAACATGGAAACTTCCCCAGTTTGAAACTGGGAATGTAATGCAGGGAATGTTCATACAAAAAAAAAAAAAAAAAAAAAAAAGAAAGAAAGACCTAAAAAGCCAACTAGGGTTGGTGAGACATCCCAGAGATTAGCAAAAGCAGGCAGCCACTTGTAGGCTAGGCCTAGGCAGTTAAGAGCTGGTGTATTTCTACCTTGGGCGTAACTCTAAGTTGGAGAAGCACCAATTAGTCACATCTGACTATGATGCGGGAGAGAAATCATTATTTTGCTAAGCTCTGGAGATTTCAGAGTTTGTCTGTGGGACAGTTAGTGTTAGCTGCCCTTACTAATACATATATATTATTAGGATGAAGATCAAAATCTACAGATCAAGCATTAGCATATATGCGGTAGCGGAAAGCCAAGGTCAGGTGATAAGGAAGAATCCTAAGGAACTTGCAAAAAGTAAAAGAGCAGAGGATCGAGACTAGAACCACAGTGAGCTACACTGAGAGTGTTTCAAACACACACTGTGAGTGTTTTTAAAATGCGTTGGCTTTTGACATTTTTAGATCCCCTTGAGAAAGCAAGAAAATTTAGCACAGGAAGTCCATCTGAGTTGACAACTTTGATTGGTAACAGCAGTGAGAGCAGTTTTCCCGTCAGGGAATGATGGTGGAAATGTGCAGTAGGCGTGAGACAACCCAGAGAGCGTCTCCTTCAGGAAGTTAGACTCTGTAAGGAGGAAGGACAGTTGGAGTATCATCCTTGGGGGAAGGAAAGATTGGGATTCAATGCACAGGTGTAGGCATTAATAAAAATAATAACTATTATGCTGGTAGTTGAGGATAAGTTACTGCTGATATCTTTGCATTCCTATTTCCCAGACATGGAAAAGATGTCTTCACACGTGCGGTAACATAGCCTATTCAAACTTACCCGGTATCTCCACAGTCCTCCGATGTCATTGGTTTCTTCAAAACAGGTGGGCTCCAGTCCCTCCTCCAGACAGGTCTTAATGGCGCCTAACCCACTGACTCCAGCACCAATCACCGCAATTCTTTTTCCTGGCATTGTTCCTTGTGTCAGGGACTTTATTAGTAGAAAATTCAGATTTTTATTGTCATGTAATTTTTTCTATTGTGCAAGATCATTAGGCGTTCCCCCCCCCCCAAAATGGCTAGCTAAAGCATTTAAGTAATGTCCTACTCAAGGCTGCTATCCAATTCAAAGGCTCTCTGAGTGACAGAAAACCCTACCTTGCACAAGACTTTTTCATTTTCAAGTACAAAGTAGATTGCTTAAACAAAAAGTTTGAGGGCCCCTGGGGGCCCCAGTTGGTTAAGCATCTGACTCTTGATTTCAGCTCAGGTCAGGCCAAAGATGGAGCCCCTCGTGGGCTTAAGATTCTCCCTCTCCTTGTCCCTCTGCCCCTCCCCGCTCGTGCATTTTCTCTCTCTCTGTCTCAAAAAAAGTTTGATTCCTAAAATCACACACACACAAACACACACACACCCCTCCATACTCAGATTTTGCACAAACTGACTTTTAACTCCTTCTGCTACTACGATTTGCTTGCCAAAACACTCATGTTGGCTACTTTTGCACAGTTTACTTTTTGTTTTTAATGTTTATTTATTTTTTTTTTTGAGAGAGAGAGAGAGAGAGACAGAGCACGAGAGGGGGAGGGCCAGAGAGAGAAGGAGACACAGAATCCGAAGCAAGCTCCAGGCTCTGAGCTGTCAGCAGAGAGCCCGTTGCGGGGCTCGAACTCACGAACCATGAGACCATGACCTGAGCCGAAGCCAGACGCTTAACCGAGTGAGCCACCCAGGCGCCCCTGCACAGTTTACTTTTGACTTAAGCCAAAAAATGCCCACTTTTGCCCTATGATAGGGTTTGAAGTGGGTGGGAAAAAGAAAACTCCAACAGAGCATTTCATCAAGTAACTGTCACTCACCACACTGTTCTTGGGGCAGAGTGCAAGCTACATACACGTAAATGCTCTTCGCAAAAGTTGCCCAGCTGTCTTCATACTGAAGATTAGTGTTCTGCTGTTCGCTCATTCACTAAACATTTACTGGTGTCTGCACTGTGCCAGGTACTACTTTAGTTGGGCAGATAGAGCAGTGAACAGATCTAACATAGATCCTTGAGAACATTCTAATGAGGTAGAGAATAAACAAGGGAGAAAAAAACAGTAAGCCAGATGATGACACACACTATGGAGAAAAATGAAGCCAGACAGGGGCTGTGGAATACAGGATGCAGGGTATTGTTTCCTGTAACACCATCAAGGAAGCGTTCCCTGATGACATTTCAGCAGGGATTGGGGACCAAGCCCACCTGCAGGTATCTGAAAGAGAATTCCAGGGGGAGAGTCTGAGGCAGACACATGTTGGGCATTTTTGAAGAAAATCACAGGAAGCTTTGTCTGTGGATGCCGAAGAGGGAGAGGGTACAATGAAGTTGGAGATGAAGTATTAGGCATCCGTGTCAGGGTCAGGATCAGGATCAGGGGTCAGATCAGGCAGTGCACTTCTTCAAAAGATGGAGCAAAGAAAACATACGGACAATATCAACAGGTGCTCAGAGATGCCACTGATCTGTAAGTGACTCCAAGGACACCACTCCCCTCTCCCTATCTGCTCTGCGAGGTAGCTCCGTCCTCTGCTATTCAGCTGAAACATGAGGAGATAGAATTTTCTTCCTTCCTCTTCTTTCCTTCCCTCCCTCTTCCTTTCTTTCTTCCTCTCTCTCTTCCTTCCTTCCCCTCCCCTCTCTTTATTTCTTTCTGAAATAGTTTTTTTAAACTTTAAAAAAAGTTGGTTTATTTGCTTTGAGAGAAAGAAAGAGAGAGAAATCACAAGCAAGCAGGGAAGGGGCAGAGAGGGAAAGAGGGAGAGAATCCCAAGCAGGCTCCACGTTGTCAGTGCAGAGACTGACTGAGTTTGGGGGCCGAACTCACGAACTGCAAGATCATGACCTGAGCTGAAATCAAGAGTCAGACGCTGAACCAACTGAGCCCCCCAGGTGCCCCTGACATACAGTTTTCTTAAGAGAGGTCTCCTTAACTCTCATCTGGTGATTTTCTCCCTGTATCTTTGTTCGTTAGCCTGAATTTCTCTCTGAAGGAGAATCTAAAAGGAATTCTGTACTGCATTAAAAAATGTTTTTAAAAATGTTTATTTTTGAGAGAGTGAGAGAGAGACAGAGACAGAGAGAGACAGAGAGAACAAATGGGGGAGGGACAGAGAGAGAGAGGGAAACACAGAATCCGAAGCAGGCTCCAGGCTCTGAGCTTTCAGCACAGAGCCCAATGTGGGGCTTGAACTCATGGCCTGAGCTGAAGTCGGACACTTAACCGACTGAGTCACCCAGGTACCCCAGGAATTCTGTACTGCATTTTAACAAGTTTATATTATAGTGGATTAGAGCAGCTATTAAAATATGAGACTATTTTTTAATCTGGAGTTCCTTGGTAAATTCTTTTAAATTAAGGCTTATTAACATAACCCCGTACCATTTGATGTGTTGTTACTACTTGAAAATGTAACCTGAGGCTATAAGTGATGAGTTTACCCAATGACAGCAGCTAGTACTTAAATAATCCCCCCTGAGTACACCAGTTAATGCATTGGTTTTCCAAGTACTTCACAGGATTGTAATATCAGCCAACACCCTAGATCACAACGTAGCAGAATGAGTCTATATTAACAAAGAAATTGCTACCAACAGAAATACATAGATAATGAATATTGCATTTAATAATTTGAAAAGTAAACCCAAATACTCTGTGTCCATTTATTTAATGCCAAGGCTATTATGTTTCATTGGGATATATATATTTGTTTGAAAAATCACCTTTCAAACGTCAAAATTATCTGGTCAAACATTTGTCTCCAGGGTAGTTGATGTCCTTGGGTTGAAATAAAAGGCTATCAGCATGTGAAATCTGTGTTTAGTGTGTTGTGTTTCCTTGATCATTTATATCCCGTTGCTCCTCTAGCAGCTCCCCTTCACGTCCAGTGCCCAGTCACCTCTGTCTATTTAGCTCCCTCATCTGAAACAAACCCAAATTAAATCTCAGTTGGCAAACTCTCTCTCCATATGTATAGCCAGCACTGACTTCAACCTGTCTTCTTCCTCACTGGAAATGGTAATGAGTTGCTCTTTGGATGAATTCTTAGTCCATTTTTCCTTCCCTTGTGAATATTCCAATTAGCGTTAAAAAAAAAATTGCATGGATAGAACACAAGGATATTTTTCTAATCATGCACTTATATGGCATAAAACAAAAAATTTAAAATCTCATCAAGCCCCAATGTCTTTGAGGATATAAAGGTCATAAAACTAACCTGCAGCAAGAAGAAAAATAAAAGCAGATTTGCTCTTGAAGTTTCCTGGTGCCAAGGTAAAGAAATGGGCTCTGAATCCTTGCCTCTTGTGGAGACTACTGGCTGCTTCTTTGCTCTTCCCAACACTGAGTAGTCCGCCAAGGTGAGTTTTATGCGATGGCTAATTTGGAAAAACTCCTCCCCTTGTCTCTCTCCTTTCCACTTGGATTTTAAAGTTTGGATTCGAGTAAGAAACTGTCATGATGTCAAATTTTTCTAACCATAGTAATTGTGTTGGTTTAACAAAGTCTAATTAAATCAAAGGTAGGAAGAAGTCTGGAAGCAAGTTCATTAAGACAGTATACAGCTTGGAAATGGATCTATAGTGAAATTCGGCAAATATGGGGAAAGATTTCATCTCCTCGGATGATAGATAATGAATGTAAACATATTTCTTCTTTTTAATTAATTTTTATTTTACTTGTTTATTTTTATTTTAACTTTTTTTTTTTTCTAAATATACTTTATTGCCACGTTAGCTAACATACAGCGTTTACAGTGTGATCTTGGTTTTGGGAGTAGATTCCCATGATTCATTGCTTACCCCCAACACCCAGTGCTCATTCCAAAAGGTGCCCTCCTCAATGCTCATTACTGATTTTCCCCTCCCCCTCCCCCACTTCAGCCCTCAGTTTGTTCTCTGAATTTAAGAGTCTCTTATGGTTTGCCTCCCCTCTGTTTGAAACTACTTTTTTCCCTTTCCCTTCCCTCATGGTCTTCTGTTACGTTTCTCAAATTCCAGATATGAGTGAAAACATATCTTATCTGTCTTTCTCTGACTGACTTATTTCACTTAGCATACCTTCCAGTTCCATCCATGTTGCTGCAAATGGCAAGATTTCATTCTTCCTCATTGCTGAGTAGTATGCAGTGAAGAAATAAGCAGAAGACATGAATAGACACTTTTCCAAAGAAGACATCCAGATGGCTAACAGACACGTGAAAAGATGCTCAACATCGCTCATCATCAGGGACATACAAATCAAAACCATATTGAGATACCACCTCACACCTGTCAGAGTGTCTAAAATTAACTCAGGACACAGATGTTGGCGAGGATGTGGAGAAACGGGAACCCTCTTGCACTGTTGGTGGGAGTGCAAACTGATGCAGCCACTCTGGAAAACAGTGTGGAGATTCCTCAAAAAATTAAAAGTAGAATTACTGTACGACCCAGCAATAGCACTAGTAGGAATTTATCCAAGGGACACAGGAGTGCTGATGCATAGGGGCACAGGTACCCCAATGTTTATAGCAGTGCTTTCAACAACAGCCAATTTATGGAAAGAGCCCATTTGTCCATAGATAAAGAAGACGTGGTTTATATCTATAATGGAACTAATTCTTATTTTAGAGAGAGAGAGAGAAAGAGTGTGAGCAGGGAAGAGGGGCAGAGGGAGAGAAAGAGAATCTCAAGCAGACTCCACACTCAGCATGGAGCCCAGCGAGGGCTTGATCCCACCACCTTGGGATAATGACCTGAGCCAAAATCAAGAGTCTCACACTCAACTTACTGAGCCACCCAGGTTCCCTGACTGTAGATGTATTTCAGTTGATAGAGGATTTTCACCAAAGTTAGAATAGGGAATGGGAGAGATTGACCAAACACATAACTCGTGCACAATTTTGTATCCATTTCTATTTGTTTAAGGTAAATTCCTACAACTGCAATGGCTGAGTCAAAAGGCATTTGAAGCACAGTTTTTGAGATCTTTGATATATTGTTTCTAGTAAAGATTAAAGCAGTTTCATTACGATTTAAAATATTTGAAGATACCCTTTCCTTCCTCCTTGCTATTTACATAAATATTCCATTTTCTTAATGGAATCTGGCATTCTCTGAATATCAGTGAGTCTAAACTCTGTTCTTATATTTTTGGCCCATTTGTATTTTTCTTTTGTGAGTTTGATGAATGTCATCTTTACATTTTTCTATTCTTGTTTAAAGAAATCTTTTAATGTTATAAATAGAAACCATTTTTTTCTCCTCCATATTCCAAATATTTTCTCTTGTTTTGTCATTAGCTTTTAAAAATTACATAGATTTTTGCCCCCCATTTTTACCAAGTGAAATATACGTTTGCTTCTATAGTTATTGGTTATTACGTCATCCTCATAGTCTTCCCTATCTCAAGATTATAAAGTTATTCATCTATATTCATTATATTTTTTATGGTTTTCTGTTTTTATTTAGCTTCTTGATATATCCAGAGTTCAATTTTGACATGGTGGGAAGCAATACTTCAACACAATCCTTTCTCTCAATAATCACTAGAGATTTTCTGCCCATTTTTATCAAACATGACATCGTTTCCCTACCATATTGGAATTGCCACTTTCACAATATCCTCAATATTCAGATGTTTTATTTTATCACACATCTTTATTTTCCTCTCCATTCATGCTTCTTTATATTCTGATATCAAAACCATCCTTTTTAAATATTGTTGCTTTAAAAGATTTTTGATATTTCCCTGTGCAGCCTCCAATTATTACTCGTCTTTTTCAATATTTTCTTTACTTTTTAAAATCAAATTTATTTTTCTGGGTAAAACTTGGATTAATTTTTCACAGTTCCTAGAAATAAAAGTTTATTTAAATGTATCTTTTAATTATGGAATAATTGGCATCTTTATAACATGGAACTTTCCCCTTTATTCATATTCTTTATGTATCCTACAACAAACTGTTCTTTACGTGGGCTCACAAATTTCATTGTTGATTTCTAGTTGCACATCTGATTATTATTGGTAATATTAATTTTTTCATTGTATTTTTGAACTTATTTATTGCTGGTGTATCAGCTAATAGTTGTATACATATTATTTATTTATATATTATATAGGAAACGATATAAATATTATGCTTTTTAATAGTTCATACACAGATAAAATTTCAATCATTTATTAAACTTCTATTCCTTCTCAATATTTCATAGATTCTCATGTTAATACAAATAAAGAATTGAAGAAACAAAATGATAATAGAGTTTCTCCCTTTCCGATAAACATTCCTACTGGGAGCTGCGTTGGCCTTGCTGGATGACACAGTCACAACAAGGAAATGGCAGACGTTTGCACAGCTCCTGCCATGAAGCGAAACTGGTATCTCCTTCTATTATTGGCTCACATTGGGAATGGGACTGCTGTTATTGATTAGGCCTCACAGTGTTCCAAATCAGACTAATATTTCCCACACAGATGCCTCATGGGAAGAAGCATATTCCCACCTCTACAAAGAAGAATTTAGGCAAAGCACTGCAGATGTTTGTCGAAAGGCTCTTCTAATGAGCCTCACAAACCCAAGACATAGATAATAAAGGGGGTTAAAAAAAACAAGAGTTACTATTAACCCTGGCCCAGAGAAAAAGAGCCTAACCTAGAGATAAGAAACAGACAAGAGCTGGACATAAGGTACTGCACATCCCTTTGTTAATTGGTGCCACAAATACCCTCCCTTACACTGATATCCGTTATGAGGATGGGTAAGAGTAGGTAAAACTTAAACTCATATATAAAGGCCGGCACATCTAGGGCCCCTCTGGTGCTTACACCTTCAACATCAAATAACAAGGTTTACACAAGCAACTTACTAACCAGCGCAAATACCTTCTTCCTTTTGTGAGCCAGACAGAATGACTCCTAGCCTATGCCTGAATCTTAGCGTTATTGATATAAACAAATGTGTTTGTTATCTGCTTCTCACTGAGAACATCCTGCTATCTTCTTAGTTGTAAGGTTTACTACTGGTTTAAACAAATGTGTATGCTATCTGCTTTTCACTGAGAATATCCTGTTATCCTATTATTTGAAAAATTAACTACCTCACTAAAATTAGAGTAGTTCTGCAAAAATGCCTATGTGAAACCTGTGTCTGCACACTTTTCAAAGCATCTTATCACTAAGAATTTTGTAGTAAAAATTCCACCTTTTTGATGTCATGTTAACACTTGATCTATAAATAGACACAAAAACTGACAGAGCAGAGATGCCTGCCTGCTGATCAGAAAGAAGCCGAGGCTCTCTCACTCTCTTTCGCCGACACTGTCCATCCTTTCAGGGACCCCTGGACCTGCTGGAGCCGGACTCCGGCACATTCCTGTATTTTTCCTCTCTTTAACTGAATTGTCTAGAATTTTCAGAACAATTTCCAATAGGAGTGGTTACTGAACAGGTACTCTTCTGTGTTTGAGTATGATACCGGCTCCTGATCTGAGAAACATAGGCTATATCATATTAAGGAAAAATTCTTTTCTTTCTAGATAGCTCTGTGTGTGTGTGTGTGTGTGTGTGTGTGTGTGTGTGTATTTAATCAGGACACAGTATTGATTTTATTAAATGTATCCTTTACACATTTTTTTAAATAATTTTTTTAGAAGTCTATTTATTTTGAGAGATAGATAGCACAAGTGGGGGAGGGACAGGAAGCGAGAGAGCCAGAGAGGATCTCAAGCAGGCTCCACACTGTCAGCACAGAGGCTGGTGGGGGGTCTGAACTCACGAAACTGTGAGATCTTGACCTAAGCCGAAACCAAGGGTTGGATGCATAACCAACTGAGCCACCCAGGTGCCACTAAATAAGTGCATTCTTCAAGCAATTGCGATAATCATACAGTTTTCTTTCTTTTAATTTTTTTAATGTTTAATTATTTATTTTTGAGAGAGACAGAGACAGAGACAGAGACAGAGACAGAGACAGCATGAGTAGGGGAGGGACAGAGAGAAGGAGACACAGAATCCAAAGCAGGCTCCAGGCTTGGAGCTGTCAGCACAGAGCCTGATGTGGGGCTCGAATTCATGAACTGTGAGATCTTGACCTGAGCCAAAGTCAGACACTTAACTGACTGAGCCACCTAGGCACCCAAGATAATCATACAGTTTTCTAATGGCATCTATTGCTGTAATGGATTATATTAATAGGTTTCCCATTTGAGCCATATTTGCATTTCCACATTAAATCTTACTTGGTCATGATATGCTAGTATTAAAAAAATCTTTAAAAAATTTATTTTATTTCTTGAACTTTGTTAATGGTTTAAAATTACAACTAATATTAATCTATTGCTTACTTTTTTGTTCTGTCTTTGTCAAAATTATGCTATCTTTGTTATTAGGGTTATGAGGAAGTTTCCGTATTTACCTTAAACTTTAGACAGTTACATAGTATGGTGATATCTGTATATTGAAAAATAATACCAATTTTCCTGGGCAATCATTTGAGCCTAGTTATTTTTTGGAGATAATTTTTATTTTTAAACTTTTGTCTTATACTTTTTCCTGTGCAATGATCTTTATTATTAAAGATTATTATTAAAAATTATGATTTTCTTTAAAGATTATTCATTTATATGTTTCAAAATTTTACCCTAGTGTTACATGTAATATCATTTTGTAACTGTTTGATCTCTGTTGATTTGTAAGCGGCTCTTTGCTCTTTATTAATTTTGCATGGTGTCTTAGCTTAAAAAATTAAATAAAAACTTCGGATTCATCGCAGAGCTGTCCCAACCAGTTAGTTCCCAACGTGATGAGGAGTTGGCCTTAGGATGTAAATCAATGCACGGTTCACAAACAACCAAAGTTGGTGAACATCAACCGGAAGCTCAAATAAAACACTGTTTAAAAAAGGGGTGGGGCGCGCCTGGGTGGCTCAGTGGGTTAAGTGTCCGACTTCAGCTCATGTCATGATCTCATGGTTCATGGGTTCGGGCTTTGTGCTGACAGCTCAGAGCCTGGAGCCTACTTCAGATTCTCTCTCTTTCTCTCTCTCTCTCTGCTCCTCCCCCGCTTCTGCTCTGTCTCTCTCTCAAAAATAAATAAACATTAAAAATAAATGGGGTGCCTGGGTGGTTGGTTAAGTGTCCGACTTTTCATTTCAGCTCAGGTCATGATCTCAGGGTTTGTGATTTCCAGCCCTGGGTCGGACTCTGTGCTGACAGTTCAGAGCCTGGAGCTTGCTTCAGATTCTGTGTCTCCCTCTCTCTCTGCCCCTCCCATACTTGCACTCTCTCTCGCTCTCTCAAAATAAACATTAAAAAGGGGAGCCTGGGTGGGTCAGTCAGTTGAGCATCCAACTCAGGTCATGATCTCGCAGTTCGTGGGTTCGAGCCCTGCATCGGACTCTGTGCTGACAGTTCAGACCCTGGAGCCTGCTTCAGATTCTGTGTCTCCTTCTCTCTCTGCCCCTCCCCTGCTCACACTCTCTCTCTCTCAAAAATAAAATAAAACATTAAAAAAAAATCACTGTCACCTGGAAAACTCCAGTTTATGTTAAAAAAAAAAAAGAAGCTGAAAGATTAAGGCATTTGAGTATTTTTTTCCTTTCTCGCAGTACCTGGGATAATGCTACCACATTTGAGGTGGCAGTAAATATTTATTGGCTATTTATTTAGTCAATACTGATAATTGAAGGATGGCATAAAATTGATAGAAAATAAAGTGCCTTCAGGGAAGGGCAGTGTACCTTGATGAGCTCCCATGTTCTTGAGGGAGTGGGAGACTCCTAAACTTCCCAGTGAACTCAAGGGCTGTGGATCGGGGATCCTGACCATGAGATCCCTGCACCTGTGTTATTATTGTTACTCCCTGGCCATTCCCCAGATTGAACGATTTCAAAACAAATAAAAAGAATCTAATTTACTTTTTTAAGGCTCCATATCGCACTCTGCAGTTAAGGAACCCCTAGAAATAAAATGGGTATGAACAGATCTAAAACAGAAAGCAAGGGAAGAAAATCTTTGAGTGGGTAGAAAGAAGCAGGCAGAGTGCTGACCTAGGGGTGTTCTTAAGCATAGCCCAGTGGGGACCCACTTGATATCAGACATACAGTGAAATTCTACCAAATGAGTTCAGAAACCAAAAGTTTAAGGACACGCAATGAATGAAATGCTGAAGTCCATGGAACATCGTCCACCTGTCTTGTTTCGAGCATTTTGTTTTGGCTCGTGGCCTTAGTCAGAAACACAACTCCTGGGGAACCTGGGTGGCTCAGCCAGTTGAGCCTCTGACTTCGGCTCAGGTCATGATCTCACTGTTTGTGAGTTTGAGCCCCATGTTGGGCTCTGTGCTAACAGTGAAGAGCCTGCCTGGGATTCTCCCTCTCCCTTTCTCTCTCTCTCTGCCTCTCCCCTGCTCATGCTCTGTCTCTTTCTCTCTCAAAAAATAAATAAAAAATTAAAATAAACCCCCGTAACTTCTGAATTTGCCTTATGGTACATCTAATTATGGGAGGGGTTCTAAGAACTGAACCCACCCCAGATTCCTATAGTCATGTTCTCAGGTGCTGACTCAAGTTTTGCTTTATGATTGATGAAAAATAGATAGGAAGCTTATATAATAAAATAAAGTTCTCTAATAAAATTTTGCCTTCTATTTCGTGGTAATGATTTGTGACATTATAACACATCTTAATAACTTTGTAGTAAATCTTATTAGTCCTTTAAAATCATTGCCAATATTTCTTCAGTTAATTGAAATCAGTGAGTCTATTTAATGGGCAATATGATTATTACAATTAATTAGGAACAGACAAGGTAAAAAGTCTCTGAACTAGAGGTTTCATGATTTTGGAGAAGGTAAAGTCCCTAAAATCAACATCTTCAATTGCTTTGTGACTTTCTGAAGTGTAAGCAGAAAGGTAAAACTGGCAGCTAAACTTCTTACATCTTCAGTAATTAATTTACACACACATGTATTTAGACACATTTTGACTATAAAGTTATAATTTATAGATAATTGATAGTCATATTTTGCATTTTACCTTAAAGATAGCTAAATCCATCTATTAAATGTACCAGCGGAAAGCACATACCCATAACAAAGTGGCTGGGAACGTTGCACGCAGGAAAAGCATTGAACTTTTCAGAAGAATTGTGCATCTCTCTATTTGTTGCCATTACCTGTGTGAGTCTGAGCAATACCTCTTTTTTTTTTAATGTGTAAAGTAGGAATGATAATATATGGATACCAACACACAGAATTATTATATGGTTTAGACAAAAAGCTATACTTAAAGATATTTTCAAAAACAGAATGTAACCTACAAACTTGGTTTTTATTACTTAGAAGTTTACCTCTTTCGGTAGTATTCATACCTAGTTGGGCATCGGAATCACTAAGGGACTTAAATAAATGATGAAGGTCTTTCTGGGCTTCTCTTTATATTTACTAAAGCAGATTGCCCTAGGGAGGAATCGAAAATCAATATTTTTATTAAGCTACCAAGTTATTTACAGATCTATATCACATAAAACAGCATCTGCCATGTCTCAGATACTTTGAATGGTAGGCAATTTCCCCACATTTGGTATCTCATTTAGACCTCACAAGAGTTCGGAGGTAGCTATTTTTATCCCCACTTTACAGATGAGGAAAAGTTAAATAATATGGCCAAAGTCCTCTGGGCCACATAATTGTTATGTGGCAGAAACTTCATTAGAAACCTGAGACTGTCAGGAGGCAAAATCTTTGCCAGTGGTTTTCAACTTTCAGGTGTTTGTGGCACATTTTAGGACTAGAATTTCTAAAATGATACTGGGAAAGATTAAAGGACTTAATAAATTGAGGCAAGCCATGTCTGGAGTATCATGGTGGCCTTCTAAGCAGGCTGCTGTCATTTGCCTACCCATCGACAGTGCAATGCTGTCGCAGGAAAATGTTACAGCCTAACTGAAACTGCGTGTTCCTTGGGACGTTTGATCATATGTCTTGGGTGCTGACTCCTTGTTGCATTGTGCTTTTCATTTCTAAGCACATGAAAATTCTCAGTGTCTATCTGATCTTTATGGCCCAAAAGGTATAGGTTCTTAGTTTGACAAAAATTTATTTTGCCCATTCACCAAAATTTGATGCACACAGAAAGGTCCGCAGCCCGTATTTCTTCCACTAAAGCATGCCTCCTACCTATTTAAGACAGGCAGCTTTTGTGTGTGTTTTGGGGTGGGGTGGTGATGTCAAATTCTTTCTTGTGCTAACCATAAACTTTTACTTACGGTCTAACATAGACTGTCTTTTATCCCTATTTAACGTGTGCCATTTTGCTTCATTTGAGCTTCGATTTCCCATCCCCATTCTGAACACATTTAATATTTTAAAAGGCATTTCTGTGAAGAGTTGAACTGTGTGAGATTCTGATCTGATTTATAAACAGGGCAACATTCCACATTGCAGTATCTGAAAGGCTATTACACAAGACCCTGGGAACCCTCACCAGGAAAGCCATGTCCCTGAGATGTGTATTAGGTTAGAACCTTGCTGTTCCTTTGCCAAGAACTCTGACTGGGCAACCTTTTCTTTAGTTTTCTTGTCTCCTGTCTTACTATATAAAGCACATTTTTTTTTTTTTTGCCTCCTAGTATTTTTTGCTGTTTTCTGTTTTGCTGTTTTGGTACTTACAGAAGTTTCTTACTTTTCTTAAAAACTTCAAAACCATACCATGTAAGATATTTTCTGTAACATGATTACAGTATTTTGTATTGTATGGTAAGTAATGTGTTTTTTTAAATACATCATTTTTAATGTTTATTTATTTTTGAGAGGGAGGAGGAGAGAAGAGGAGACACAGAATCTGAAGCAGGCTCCACGCTTTGAGCTGTCAGCCCAGAGCCTGATGCAGGGCTGAAGCTTATGAACCGCGAGATGATAATCTGAGCCAAAGTCAGATGCTTAACTGACTGTGCCACCCAGGTGCCCCAAGTATTAAGTGTTTTGATTTAATTTAGGTCGGGGAGAACTATCATTTACTGAGCATTAACTATGTGCCAAGGATTGCGAATAAGCACCTTGAAAACATAATCTCATTTAATCCTCACAAAAAGTGTACTTCCATTTCATAGACAAGGAAACAGGCTTAAAGGAGATAATTGTCCAGTAAATGGTAGAACTGGAATGGAAATGCTTGATTATTTAACTTCAAATTCCCAGCTTGTCGCTCTGATTTAGCAGCCTTTTTCATGATGCATGTGTTGGTTTTAAATAAATGGCCACAAATTCTTTGATATTTCTCCTATTGAGAGGTGAAAAGCACCAGAAATGATAAAGATAGAAATAAATATAAAAGGTATTTTTGTAATTGAATTATACCTTTAAAAGATAATACATTGTTGCGGCACCTGGGCAGCTCAGTTGGTTATGCGTCTAACTTAATTTTGGCTCAGGTCATGGTCTCCCAGGTCGTGAATTCGAGCCCCGCGTCGGGCTCCGTGCTGACGGTGTGGAGTCTGCTGGGGGTTCTCTCTCTCTGCCCCTCCCCTGCTTGTGCTCTCTCTTTCTCAAAATAAATAAATTAATTAAAAAAATTAAAAGATAATACATGGCTGAAGGCAAAGTAAATAGCAATGTAGTGTGAGGATTAAAATATATGTAGAAGTAAAATCTATGACAAGAAGAAAACAGGACAGGGAGGACAATAAGGTACATGGGGTTATATGTGTACAACAAATATTATTTGAGAGTGCAGTAAGTTAAAATATATTTTATAAACTCTGGAACAGCCTCTAAAACAAAACAAAACAAAACAGATTGAAGAAAATACTCATAGATATTTTTTACATGTTGCAAGCAATAATTCTATATTTGCAAAAAAAGGCTGGTTTAAATTTAATAATAGTGCTGATTTTTAAAAAGCTCCAGAGGAAGCTTTTTTTTTTCACATGCAGTTTGCTTCTTTTTTTTTTTTTTTAATGTTTATTCATTTTTAAGAGACAGAGAGAGACAGAGCTTGAGTGGGAGAGGGGCAGAGAGAGAGGGAGACACAGAATCCGAGGCAGGCTCCAGGCTCTGAGCTGTCAGCACAGAGCCCGACACGGGGCTCGAACCCACAAACCATGAGATTGTGACCTGAGCCGAAGTTGGTCGCTCAACCAACTGAGCCACCCAAGCACCCCTCCAGAGGAAGATTTTTAAAGCTTTCCACTTTCTGCTTTGGCTTCCAGTTAGGAAGCAAACTCAGCGACAGTCAGAGGCAAAAGATTTTGGAGACCCCATCCATTTCTCAGTCCCTCCTCTCACACCGGGCTGCCCTAGCAAGTCCATCGTTTGTATAGATGGCATGTAAACAGTGTGTGTGTGTGTGTGTGTGTGTGTGTGTGTGTGTGTGAACTGTTCTACTTAGGGCAGTATCTCTCCTTTGTTCATTGCTGTGTCACAGGTGCCTGCATAGTGGGTATACAATAGTATTTGGTGATTTACCGACTGAAAGGATTAGAACCTTCTGGAGAAGCAGATAGGTGGAACACCAGAAGTCAATCTTTGCATCTGGGTGAATAACAATAAAAGATTCCATCATTTGTGGGCTGGTATTTAGAACCCCAAACTCCACTCTGATGATAAAGATCTCGCCTTTGGGTGGTCCTAGATTAGAATGCTTACGTGACTTTGAGTGCGCCTGATCTTGGCTTAGCAAAACTAACCCTGATGATTTGACATCTTTCCTTGGATCCCAGCTGATCTCAGCTCAACAACAAAACCCCATTTCCTGGTTCGTCCTTTAAATTTGGAAATGCAGGGGTGCCTGGGTGACTCAGTCGGTTAAGCATCCGACTTTGGCTCAGGTCATAATCTCACAGTTTGTGGGTTTGAGCCCCGTGTCAGGCTCTGTGCTGACAGCTCAGAGCCTGGAGCCTGCTTCTGAGTCTGTGTCTCCCTGTCTCTGCCCACCACCCCCACCCCCACACTTATGTTCTGTCTGTGTCTCTGTCTCTAAAAAATAAACAAATATTAAAAAAAAAAAAGATTGGAACTGGAAGTATGGGGAAAGATATGCCAGGCAAATATAAGCCAATGTTTTTCGAAACTTCTTCAATTTTCCTGCAAAGACTATACTGAAAAAGAGGCAGCCTCCTGGTCCCTTGTTACTCAGAATGGCCTGAGGACCAACGGCATCCATATCTTCTCTGTGCTTCTTAGAACTTCAGATTCTCAGGTCTTTCTAGGCCTACTGCCCCCCCCCCCAACCTGCATTTAACCAGGTCCCCATATTAGAACGTGAGAAGCACTACCTTTACTGCAGTTTGTGGCCAGAGGCAAATGGGGACCCTTTGTCACCAGACTGGGGAACTCCAAAGTCACTTGTTACAAAGCTTTCCAGTGGTTTCTCATCTCACCAGGAGTAAGTGGGACTCCTTACTATTATCTTATCTACCTAATGTACAAGCTGAGCCAAATAATTTCCACAAACATCGTATTTAACATTCTTTATTCTCTACCTCTCTGTCCCCAAAATGTCTCCAGGTTTTACTCTCTGCCTTTCTGTTTCAAAACTTTTCTTCATTCATTCCCTTGCTCTACATGCAGTGATTACTATATTCTGTGCCCCAAACCCTGGGCTGATGGGTGGGGATAGACAGTGCAGTTAGGTAAGTTCCCCGCCCTTGGAATGTGCACAGGGACAAGGAATAGACGTGAGGGAAGGCAGCTCAGGCACCTCAACACGGTGCGCAGGGTTTTCTCCTGAAAGCCCTGAGGCCAGAGCCCGGAGCTGTGTTGGTGCAGGTGGGAGACATGGTCGGGGGAAGCTGGGGGCTGAGGATCGAGCTGGGGCTTCACTCCTCAGTTGAATGATGACGCAATGCATCGGAAATCCACAAGCTGATCTTCTGAGAAGAAGGCTACTGAATTTCCTGTTCTCTAATATCTGAGCTTTGGTTTAGTGGCTGCACTTTTGGTAGCAGGGCAAAAGGTTCATCCTGTCTCTGCCACAAAATTCCTGAGGAGCTGGGGCTACGGTTTTGCAGAGGCTTAGCTCACTTCAGATGGAGTCAGCTCATCTTTCTAGCTTGGCGCCTTTGTAGGTGGCCAAACCAGAAGGATGGCTGGCGAATGCATTCTCAACACAGTTCGCCCAAAGGCCCCCTTCGGATTGCCCACAGCACGCGTGGCGCGCGGGGATGATCCCAGGAAGTCCCCACGACCCTGTCTGTGCTGTTTGGGGCTGGGGCAAGGGGAAGACATAAGAACTGCAGGACAGCAATTTAAGACTTTGCCCATCCCTTCTGACACATAAAGCCTTTGCAACACCCTCAATCTGCAGATAGATTATTCTCGAATCACACATTTAAGGGCCTGAGTCAGTCAGCCGTCTGCCTCCACAGCACAATCTCGTCGCAGTCACAGAATTCCCTTTCCCTGAGTGGGGGAAGGGAGTCCACATTGCTCTGCACGTGTGTCTCAAGAGTCCAGTGTGACCGGACCATCGTCTGTCCCAGAGACGAGCTTGAGACGTAAAGCACAGAAGTGCTCCCCACGTGGGAGCGAGGCCTGTCCGAGCTCACACACATTCTGGAGCTGCTCTCTGGTCTCCTTTCTTCTAGGGCCAGTGGTGGAGACAAAACTGACCGAGTCGCTGTGACTTTAGGCATTGGGCTCTGGGCTACAGGATCTCGCGTGCTCCAGTCTGTCCTCTGGTGGCTTTCCCAAGTTGTGTCCCTCGGTCATCTGGTCAGCAAGCCTTCACTGTGGGCCGACTGTGCACTCTGGACGCTATGCAGGCATCCCTGGAGCATCAGGGATAACCCAGCACTGTCTACACTCCAGAGAGCCTCTGCTCTACTAGGGAGACAGACATTAAGCAATAATGGCAGTGTTGTGTGTTATACGCAGTTGCACAAATACTTATAAGGAATGGAAGCGACCAGAGAAAAGGGAATTTATGACTCCAAGGCAGGCAAGGGCAGAGATGGTTTCTCAGAAGAGACACTAGCAAGGGGCGCCTGGGTGGCTCAGTCTGCTAAGCATATGACTCTTGGTTTCAGCTCAGGTCATGATCTCGTGGTTTGTGGGTTTGAGCCCCGTGTCGGGCTCTGCGGTGACAGTTCGGAGCCTGCTTGGGAATCTCTCCTCCTCTTTCTCTGCCCCTTCCCGACTTGTTCTCTCTCTCTTTCAAAATAAATAAATAAACATTAAAAAAAAAGAAGGGACACTAGCTGCGCTGAGTTTCTAAGACTCGGTAGAGATTTATCACCAAGCTAAGAGGCAGGCCAACAGGAGTCTGCACAAATACAGGCGCAGATGTGAGCAGCGGTCCAGGCGTGCAAGTGAGTGGCGTCATCCTGGAATGTAGAGCGAAGGGGTCGTGGTGGCTCCAGGCCCTGAGGGGAGGGCACCTGCCATGTGCAAGGCTTCCTACCCACAGAGAGGTGCCACCCGAGGCTTTCAAATAAAACAGTGCCATGGTCAGATTTTGGGTTTTGCAAAGATTATGTTGTAAATGGTGGAGAAGCTATCAAGGCAGGCAAACTGGTCAGCTAGCATCAAAGGAGTTGAGCCATCATGAAGGCACTGACGGAGTCTGCAGGTAAGATGGATGTTTAGGAGGTGAAGATACTGACTGAGCTCATTAGCCGATGGAGTGACTGGTGAGGGAGCGGCAGGCATCCGCTGATGGGCAGGACTTGGGTTTGGCCGCTGGCTCCATGTGACACCCCCAGCCCCTGGCCTCTGTTTGGACACTTGGGTCAACAGTGACCGCCCTCCTGAAGTGAATGATCTGCCTGCCTTCACTTATCTTCTCTCAAGTCCACATTCAAGGGCAGGGATCTTCTCTCATTCACCAGGGGGTGCCCAGGGTCTGGCCCACAGACTGTGCTCGACTATTGCTTATAGACTTGAGTGAATAAAGGAGATCTTCAAACAGACAGATGTTTAGAGAATCAGAGAATGTTCACTTAGGCTGTTTGTGGAGATCATTTAGTTCAGCCCATGAATTAGACTGATGAAGAAATAGGACCAAAGAAATAAAGAGAAAGGAAGGCTGGGTGCTGGGTAAGTTTGGGGTGGGGGTGGAGGGATAATGAATTCAGTTTGGGTTGTAGTTACATTTGTGAGGCCAGACGGTGAATCCAGACTCCCACATCCAGCGCGCTGTTGGAAGAAAAGCTCAGAAGAGGGATTGAGTCTACACTACAGGTTTGGGATGCAGATCTTACAAAGCCCAGGACAGGGAATGCTCTCATGACCCCAGGAGATGAAGTTAGGGGTCAGGAGGGATGTGCGGAGTGAAAGCAGAATCAGCTTAGCACAGTAGGGGGCAGCCCAGCAAGGTACTTACCTTTCCCATGCCCCAGTTTCCCTGGCTGAATCTGTACCTACTTCCCGGAGTTGTCATGAGTTTAAATGAATGAATATTCACTAAGCCCTCTGGGCAGTGCCTGGCACGGAGTAAGCCCTGTGTAAGTATGAGAAGGGATATATAGACACTAACATTTGATGCTGGACAGATGGATACGAGCTCTGAAAAATAAGTAAACTACGTATGATGAGAAAGGGAGGAGGAAATCAGGCAGAATCTGAGGGGGAGTTTAAAGGAGGTGGGAGCAGCAAAGGAGAAAGGGCTTTGGCAGCTGGAAGTCCCTGGTGATTCTAGAGCTGCTCTGGGGGAGGGTCAGGGAGAAGACGGGTAGGTTGAGGAGTGAGTCACTGGGTGGGCAACAAGTGGGCAAGGGTGTCTGGGGGTCTCGGTGGGTTAAGCGTCCAATTCTTGATCTCAGCTCAGGCCATGATCTCACAGTTCATGAGTTCGAGTCCTGCTTGAGGTTCTCTCTCTCCTCTCTCTGCCCCTCCCCAGCTTGTGCTCTCTCTCTCTTGTCTCAAAATAGATAAATAAGCTTAAAAGAAAAAAAGAAGTGGGCAGGTGGCTCAGGGGGAGGCTGTGCAGGGGAGCGGAGGAGCCAGCAAGGGACTACCCCCTTCTCCATCCCAGAACCCTCATCCGAGGAACGAAGGTGCCTCACTCCTACCAGCTCTGGTGGCCTCATCTTTTTCTCTTCTTATTACTGACATTCCATGGTGATCAAGTTCTTTTTTAACTTAGAAATGGTACCTGAATTAGCTAATGCTATTCTTTTTATTTATTTATTTTTTAAATATAATTTATTGTCAAATTGGTTTCCATACAACACCCAGTCCTCATCCCCACAAGTGCCCTCCTCAATGCCCATCACCACTTTCCCCTTTCCCCTCTCCCCCACCCCCCATCCACCTTCAGTTTGTTCTCAGTATTTAAGAGTCTCTTATGGTTTGGCTCCCTTCCTCTCTGTAACTTTTTTTCCCCCTTCCCCTCCCCCATGGTCTTCTGTTAAGTTTCTACAGATCCACATATGAGTGAAAACATATATCTATCTTTCTCTGTCTGACTTACTTCACTCAGCATAATACCCTCCAGTTCTATCCACATTGCTGCAAATGGCCAGATTTCATTCTTTCTCATGGCTGTGTGGTATTCCGTTGTGTAGATAAACCACATCTTCTTGATCCATTCGTCAGTTGATGGACATTTAGGCTCTTTCCACGATTTGGCTATTGTTGCAAGTGCTGCTACGAACATTGGGGTACATGTGCCCCTATGCATCAGCACTCTTGTATCCCTTGGGTAGATCCCTAGCAGTGCTATTGCTGGGTCATAGGGGAGTTTTATTGTTAATTTTTTGAGGAACCTCCACACTGTTCTCCAGAGTGGCTGCACCAGTTTGCATTCCCGCCAACAGTGTAAGAGGGAATGCTATTCTTTTTAAAACCTGTTTTGAGTTTATGGAGGTGGGTGCTGTTGCTGTTGAGGGCTGGTATACTTTTTAATTTACAAAACGTTTTCAACATACACTTTCACAGGTGACCGTTGGGAATGTGTATTATGGGTATTCTCACTTCTGCTCAATGAAGCAGACCCTGAAGGGTGGGATGATTTTTCTCAAAGTCACAAAAAGAATAAACCACGATTTTAACACAGGGCTGCTGGCAGCAAACCTGACGCCTCACAATTTATGGGAATAACTGGGACGGGTACCAGAAAACTAGTTTAGAATTAGGCCTTTAAAGAACATTGTTTCTATTTATGAAAAATACCTATTGGGGCGCCTGGGTGGCTCTGTCAGTTGAGCATCCAACTCTTGGTTCAGCTAAGGTCATGATCCCAAGGTCGTGGGATTGAACCCCTCATCGGGCTCTGTGCTGACAGTGTGGAGCCTGCTTAGGATACCTCCCTTCCCCCCACCCTCTGCCCACCCCCACTCTTTCTCTCTCAAAATAAATAAACATTAAAAAAATGTGTCAGCACAAAATGTCTACTATTACTCTAAATCATACGGGTTTTTTTTTGCTATGGTTTTTCTCCTACAATAGGACATAACCTAAGATTTCTTTGTGTTTGGAGAAATAAGCTTTTGTTGTTGTTGTAATCTTTTGATTTCTTCTGTGGTGGTAGAGCATTTATTAATGCCATTACTTTCATTTTATTAGATTGATGTGTTTATATATGCACCTAGATGATGTCAAAAAACATCTTTGCCTGCATTATGCATCTGATTCTTCCAGCCCCTCTTTGAGAATGGTAAAACAGGGTGACTAATTCCGTAGTACAGGTAAGAATCTGGTGTTAGAAAGACACCCCAATGTTTATAGCAGCACTATCAACAATCCCGCATTATGGAAAGAGCCCAAATGCCCATTGGCTGATGAATGGATAAAGAAGATGTGGTTTATATACACAGTGGAATATTACTCAGCGATCAAAAGGATGAAATCTTGCCATTTGCAACAACGTGGATGGAACTTGAGTGTTATGCTAAACGAAATACATCAAAGACAAATATCATATGATTTCATTCATATGTGGAATTTAGGAAACAAAATAGATGAATATATGGAAAGGGAAAGGAAAATAAGGTAAAAATAGAGAGGGAGGCCAGCCATAAGAGATTCTTAAATACAGAGAACAAGCTGAGAGTTGCTGGAGGGGAGATGGGTGCGGGATAGGCTAGATGGGTGATGGCATTCAGGAGGACACTTGTGATGAGAAATGGGTGTCATATGTAAGCAAGGAATCACTGGGTTCTACTCCTGAAACCAATACTACACTGTATGTTAACTAACTTGAATTTAAATAAATTAATTAAAAAAAAAAGATCATATGACCAACCCAAGGTCTCACAGAATTACTCAGGGACCCCATTAAGATGGTCAGCTCCTCGTCTCTAAGCTGCTGAAGGTAATGCCCAGCGTGGGAAGTCATGGTGTGAGCACCCATTGGATGATGTTGGTGGCTGCCTGGCCTATAATTGGGAACCCTGGTTGTGGATCAGTCAGTGTAAGTAGTGAGCATTAGGAAAATAAGGTCCCCACCTCTTTGTGAAGCTTCAGGTTTACTGTCAGGGTGTGGGGCGTAGAGTTTTTATCTCTTAGTCACCAAAGCATAGGAGAAAACTAAAAATATACCATCAGGTGGGAGGAAGAGAAAGGGAGGAAGAAGAAGAGGACAGAAGAGGAAGAAGCTTGGCAGTAGTTAAAAATTTCCCAAGTGGTGGCTCGGTATGTTTCAAATACTTGTGTAAAGTGTTGACTTCATCATTCTACAAAGCATTTATGAGATAATATCTAAGAAGCACTTTGAGTGCCTTGGAAAATAGTGTTAGATAAATATAAAATACTGAGAATATAAAAGTGACAGACAAAATCAGATATATAGTCTATGCGTTAAAAGAAATAAAAGTGCTTTATTCACCAAAGTGATCAATGTAAAGTGAAGAAAGCCGAGTTGTTTTTTTTTGTTTGTTTGTTTGTTTCCTGGCTGGGCAAGCCAGTCTGGTTTTCCTTAGGATTAATGTAGTATAAACATGTTTACCACCAATAGAAGATTCTATAGAAATATTGCTTCCCTCGTTGAACATGTGGATGAAACATTGCTAATTTGGTCTCAGCAGAAACAATTCAGCTGTCTTTAGTGCTGAAATCTGCATAACTTTAAGTCGCTCGTAGTGAGTGAAAAATGCTGGGATCAAGTAGTTCATCAGGATGTGAGGTTTAGAGTGTGACCTGATTTTATCTCAGAAGGACATCTTTGTGGACATGGCTTCAGAATATTCTGGACATTCTCTTTTGAACCAATTAGCACTGTAATTTCAAAGGATGACAACATAAGGGCCAGTCTTTTCTCAATTTCATTGCTACTAAAATTCTTATGCCAATTTAAAGAAAAGTATACTGTAAGTTTGACTATAAAATACTTTATTGTAAAACTGGAGGGCCAACAATGATTTCTTTCCTTTATCCTGAGAAAATAATTTAAAAAAAATTTTAACGTTATTTATTTTTGAGAGACAGAGACAGAACATGAGTAGGGGAGGGGTTAGAGAGAGAAGGGGACACAGAATCTGAAGCAGGCTCCAGGCTCTGAGCTGTCAGTACGGAGCCCAACGTGGGGCTTGAACCCATGAGTCATGAGATCATGAGCTGAAGTCAGACACTTAACCAACTGAGCCACCCAGGAGCCCCCTGAGAAAATAATTTTGAAAAAAAAAAAAAGCTACGGGTGCAAAGTTACTTTTATTTAGCTGCATTATTTGTAATAAAAAAACAGAAACAGCTTAAATAATAGTAAAAACTAGTTAATAAATAATTGCATGTTGATATAATAGGCTATTATACAACCATTAAAGTGACAAATATGGTGTTTAGAAAAAGGTGAAGAAATGTCTACAGTATGTTTTGAAAAGTGTCAAAGAAAAGTGTGTGTATACTATGATCGTGTCCTTGTAAAAATGTATGCTTATGTACATGAAGTGTGATGAGAACATGAAGAAATGGAAACCCAGCTGTGTATCAGTCAGCATAAGCCAGGTTATGTCACAGTAACAAGCAATCCCTATCTCTTAGTAACTCACAACAAATGCTCATACTATGTGATCAGACTGTTCATTGTAATCACTCGGGGATCCAGGCTCAAAAAGTTCCCATCTTCACACCTGTTTCTTCAATTATCTCAACCTTGACAGAGAAAATGTGTGATTGGCACTATATCCTAAAGATTCTATATCCTGAAGATAACTCACATGTCACTTCTACTTACATTTATTTGGCCAAAGCAAGACAGATTGTCATGCCTAACTTCCAAGGGGGCAAGAAGCCAACTCCTACTGTGTGATCAGAGAGAAAACCAGGAATATTTTTTTTAATGTTTATTTATTTTTGAGAGAGAGGGGGAGAGAGAGAGAGAGAGAGAGAGAGAGAGAGAGAGAGTGAGGGGTACAGAGAGAGGGAGACACACATTCGGAAGCAAGCTCCAGGCTCTGAGTTGTCAGCACAGATCTGACATAGGGCTCAAACTCGTGGACCTCATGGACCTCATGGACCTCATGGACCTCATGGACTGTGAGACCATGACCTGAGCTGAAATCAGATGTTTAACCGACTGAGCCACCCAGGTGCCCTGAAAACCAGGAATATTTGATGAACAATCCTGATGAATCTTACGAGATTGATAGAATTATAAATGTTTTTCCAGGTATTTTATAATGTGCAAATACATTTTGCACTTTCATACCTCAGATTCTACTGAAAGCCAGAATTTAGGAGTTGATGATATATACCATACCAATCATTCAAAGAAAGGCCTTTAACCAAAAATTCTTTAAAATATACATTTTTCTATTCAAACATTCTAAAAGGACTGAGATGATAAACATTTTCATCTTAGGAAATAGAATTTGATTTAAAAATATTTCTGGCTTCACATCATTGGAATATGCAATTTGTAAATTATATGGAGAAGGAAATTTCAAGAAGGCATTCTGTTATAAATATTTATGTGCTGTTAGAAAAATACATCTTTTGCCTGTGTACAATATCACAATTCACTGGCTGCAGTAGGTAATCGGCAATAAAGAAAATACATGTCACACTAGTAGGATTGTAAATATTCCAGTATATAAACTCCTGAAATATATCCTTTGAGAATGAATGAAAGACAGTGTGATGTACAACAAAGAACACTGGCTTTGGTATCAGTTAGGTTCAAATGCTGAACCACCATTTATTAGTTATATAACCCTGAGCAATCCAGGGTTATAAAACTAACGTCTTCCATGAAAAAAAATAAAGAAAGAAAAAATTCTTCCTCTGTGTATATCGTTTTGACGTTTCTGAAGTAACATGCGCAAAACACTTAGAACAGTGGTTAGAGCATGGTAGGTAAATAAATGTTCATTTATTTACATGTTTGCTGAATAATAGGCAATTACTAAGTGGAGTGGATACCTTCCAAATTCCTCTCAGTTAAGAATAGATGTGTAGAGATATTTGGTCAAAGCAACCATGGTCTAAATTGTTCTTGCTGAATGGAAACACTGATCACATAGAATTTCATGAGATGCATTATTTTTTTTAACTGATGCTCAACCAGTGTGAGATGATCACCCTTGCTGGGGACAGTGCAGTGCATGTCGTGAGCCCTGAATACATAAGGACAGAGGAAGACAATGACAACTATTCCAACCTCCTCTCTCAGTGATCTATGATGAGCACATGCCTCTTTGGGAGTAAGCCAGGTGAGGGGAATGAAGTCATCCAAAGGCAGTGGTCTTGACCTCAGGAAGTAGAGGGACACATAGGCTCCTGTAACCTTTGCTCCATTCTGTCATGTTATTTTTTTTAAATGTTTATTGACTTATTTTGAGAGAGAGAGAGAGAGAGAGAGAGAGAGAGAGAGACAGTACATGCACTCAAGCCAGCAGGGTTGGGACAGAGAGCGAGGGAGGGAGGGAAAATTCCAAGCAGGCTCAGCACTGTCAGTGCAGAGCCCAAGGAAGGGCTCGATCTCACGAACCATGAGATCATGACGTGAGCCAAAATTAAGAGTCCGACACTTCACCTACTGAGCCACCCTCGTGCCCATTCTGTCATGTTGAGAGCAGGTGTTCGTGAACACTGAGATGGCCAGGTCGGCCTCTGAGACTGGCCAATGTACTCATGGACCACCGAGGTTCTTCATGGGATTGAGAATCTGTTCTCTGTGGGTCAGGATGAGTTTCGAGGCCCCGTCCTGTTTCCCCGGTCCCTGCCGGTGGTACTGTCACGAGGTGCATGACCCAAAGAAAACTTCTAGAGCTTGGATTGGGGTCGATGATGAAGAGAGACACCAAACTGGATTGTCTTCCTACCCAAGAAGCAATTTTGTCTATGTAGTTTATATAATCCTTCCAAAGCCCATGCCAAGGGTTCTGAGATACTTAAGAACAAACCACATGGCTTTCCGTGACTGTGCAGATAGAATAGAAACTGGTAATGACTTTACAACTTCTGGGGCTACCTTAATCCTGGGATGTATGGCCTCTCCTTCCTCTTGCACAGACAAGTGTTACCTTCAGGATGAGGTTCGGGTCCCTCCCCTTGTGGCCACCCGAGTTCTCTGCCCACTCTCCACGGGGCTCCAGCCATCACTGATTCCTTACCATGGCCTGTCTGCACTGTGCGTATTGTCTGGGAATGTCCCTCATGCACATGGAGTCTCGTGTTCTCAACGATGCTGTACGCTCCCTGTTAGCAGGGATCACAGCTTGTGGACCATTTTATAGCCTACATAGATTTCAGCACATATGCAGGCATGGAGTGGACATGTACTTAAGTGTTTCCCACAATTAACTAAGAGTTCATTTGGAGTATCGAGCTGTGGAAGGTTGAATTTGGCTTTCTTTCCACCCTGTTATAAGGTTTGAGTTTAGTTTCCTTCCTTATTTTATTATTTTTTAAAGATTTTATGCTTAAGTAATCTCCATACCCAACATGGGGCTTGAACATGACCTCGAGATCAAGAGTCTCATGCTCTTCCGACTGAGCCAGCCAGGTACCCCTATTTTCCTTCTTTATTAAACCTAAAAATGGACCTGCATAGAAGTCTCCCAAAGGTGACAAAAAGGAGCCTAGGAAATAATATCTCGTAGCCTTAGGTCATTTCCTACTTAGAGCATTCAATTATTCCCATCGCTTTCAAAGTTTCTCCTGGGACACATTTGTGATCTTAGTCTGTGTACAGATTCATGCCGTCAGCTGGCAAACACTAAATTACCATCATCTGGCTGTTCTTCGTGGGTGGGAATCATATTATTGTCACCTTGATCCCATCTGAGTCGCTTGGTTCCTGACGCATTGTAAGCACTCAGATATTTGTCTTGTACATGAATTTCTGCTTTGTTTCTCTCATTTCTCCATGACAAAGTATTTTCTCTTGGCTCAGATGATAATTAAATTATACCTGAATATTAACACCAAGACAGTAAGCATAAGAGTAAGCAATAATGAGCTTTCAGTCTTTCCTTTGAATGGTCCTGGAAGCTGTTGCTCTACTGTTGTAATCTGTGTCTAAAATCTGACTCAGGGATTCTGCTTTCCTTTGACCCCACCTCCCTAAGCCCATAAATGCTGTTTCCAGTAAATGCCTGCTGGTGAAGGGCCCTACCTTCTCCCCAAAGCTTCTCGTCTGCAAACAGTGTCAGTCATGACATCCTCAAAGGAGGGCAGCATGTTTGATTATATGAAAGGACATGTGGTATAAGGAAGGGTTTAGACAAAGAGTATGGTTCTGGAAAGGCCAAAAAAAAAAAAAAACAACAAAAAAACCAGTGGGAATCCTGGTGCTGAGCTTCTCCAAAGGTAGCTGAAAGAATCTGAGAGAGGGAGTCTAGAAAGAAAATGCACACTTGACTTTTCTGTTAGCAATAGAGATGGGAGTTAGCCAGAACTGCTGAAAAAAATTACTCAGTTACTGTTGGTTCCTCAATTGCTGTTGGTTCCATAGAATAGATAGAAAAAGAATCCAGGAGAAATTTTTTTCCAAAAAGAATTGGAATAAAAATTCTAGATGGAGCTCACAGCAGTGGTACAATATTGGTGCTGGCTGCTGATTCTGGTTATTTTTGTGCTTCATAGGCAAGGATGGGGAAGTCGTTCACATTTGTAACATTGATATGATTGGATTTCTTCTATTTTTCTTTTCCAGGCCCTTCTGATTTTGAAAGAAAGAGAGAGGAGAGAGAGAGAGAAGGAAGGAAGGAAGGAAGGAAGGAAGGAAAGAGAAAGAAAGAAAAAGAGAGAGAGAATGAAAGAAAAAAGAAAGGGAGAAAGGAGGGAGAGAAGGAAGGGAAAATCTGTTCTTGTTATTACTTTAAGCTAAATGAAATTTGGCTGGAAGATGGAATTATTTTAAATGAAAAAAAATTAGTGAGTAGTAATATTGATTGTAATTGACCAGTCCTTTAACTTAAACTGGCTTGATTTTCATACTCTTTGGTTCAGGGTGTCTACCAAGAGCAAAGAAACCACAATTCATTCTACCACTGTCCTCTCAACTGTAAATAGTGCCTTTGAAGTTCCGTTGTTAGTATGGCCATTCCCACCGGCTGGATTAAGCCAATATAAACCAAAGTTGGTTTTTCCAAGTGAAGTGGGAATGCGCTATGCTACAGGGATAGGTGGTCATTGGTGATATTCTCAGCATCTCCAAAGAAAGGAAATGAGAGGGTATGCCCTGTAGCAAAGAAGACCACATCAGTATTCTCCAGGGTGCCACTATCTTCAAAAATGGTGGCTCTTTCCGTGGATTCTTTCACATTGGATTTGACCATTATTCCATCATAAATGATGTGATTGGGAAGGCGGTCAATGATGCTCACTTGAGAGTTTAAGAATCTGCAAAACCAGGGAGGATGACTCACATTAGTCTTTGTTTCCCTTCATTTATTCATTCCGAGACTTTATTGGGTATCCTTTTTCTGCACTCTGTTTCCTCAGATGAGATGAAAATGTTCTTTAGGAAAGGTTAAGACTCCAAGGTTATGCTTTTCCTCTTCTCTTCCTCCTTCACTAAAGCCCATTACCATACTAAGAAGCCAGTAAAAAGCCAGGAAAACAAAGTTCTGGTCCTCCAGTGCAAAAGTCTGCTTTTCCACCCTTAAACATGGCTATCTACATTAGTGCAAGACAGTAGGTTAGGAAAATGCTAGAATGTGAAGGTCCTATTCTTAATGTTGATCCTGTTCTCAACTCAGATCAATTATTTATTCCAACAACCAACCTCTCCTTCTTGTTCTGCTGTGAGGCCTCAGCTCTAGCACACAGCCCTTGCCAAGTACCGAGATCTTTGGTTGAATTTCACACGGTGGTGGTGATTAGGCACTGTGGTGTAAACAGAATTTTGAGGACACTGAAATTTACACAGGTAAGGAAGTCCTTATTTACTTTAAGTTCCTTTACTTTCTACTTTGTGTTTTGATAAAAATATTTCTAAAATTTATCACACTCTTGCCTCGTTTTTCAAACAGCGTGCAAGGAACGTAACTTAACAGGATTTTTTATGGCTCATTCTCATCATTAAGCACCTTAATTACTGCTCAAATGCTATAATGAGGTTTTAATGTCTCCTCCCTGTGCTGGTCATTATCATGGCTCTTGTCACCGAGTCTGTAGCCAGCAGTATTTCCCTTTCATTTGTTGCTCTGGCCTGACAAACCGGACAACCCATGGTTAGAATTATCTGTAAAATTAAGAGTCAATAAATTCTGAGGCATTATTTCCAATCCTGTCTCATTAGTGAAGTGTATGGGTCATAATGTATATAAGCCTGTTTTTGTCCTTTCTGGGTCTTAGAATCACATCAGCTGAGGCAAATATACCCTACAGGGCGACATAAACACTTTTTCTGAAGCTTGGATCATAGTTTGCATAATTGCAAACTTGAACTTAATTTATTCTCTACCGGGTCATCATCACAGATGCCATCATGGTCTTTTTGATGAAGCACTAAAGCAAATGAGGGGCGCCTGGGTGGCTCAGTTGGTTAAATATCTGACTTTGGCTCAGGTCATGATCTCAAGGTTCATGGGTTCGAACTCCACATCAGGCTCATGTGCTGACAGCTCAGAGCCTGGAGCCTGCTTCGGATTCTGTGTCTCCCTCTCTCTCTGCCCCCCACCCCTGCTCGTGCTCTGTCTCTTTCTCTTTCACAGAAATAAACATTAAAAAAATTTTAAAAAAGCAAATGAAAAGGAGCGTGTGCATGGAATAGCCATTGTCCTACACACTGTTCAATATCCAAGCCCTTCATCTGAGGCTTAGAAATGCCTGGCATAAAGTAGAAGTGCATTCCAAGTGGGGTAGTCGAGGCAGTTGTGGGGCAGGACAAATAACATAGAAGTCACGTGGCCTCTTTGGTAAAGCCAGAACCACAGGATCTTCTCCACGGGGTAAAGATTAGATCGGACTGGAGAGGATGGAAGAGGCAGAATCCCTCCCCACACTTCAGCACCACCTCCTGGTGGCTCTTTGGAGTGTGACACTTCACTGGGGACCCTGCTGAGGACATGGCCACTGTTTACAAAGGACTCCAACTCTTCTTGCCCAGACTCTAGTGTGTGCTCTTAAAAAAAAAACCAAAAAAACTCAATAAACCACGACTTCACAACCTTCGCAGAGTATAACTATAAGACCAAGTGCTTTTGTCTTTTACAAATCACGTGCCCCAGTGGTGTCTGGGCTCTCTCGCTGTCTTGGTCTCCTGAACTCTGCCAGACTCCAGCCCTGGGTTGGTGCAGGCACGTTCTCTCTGGAGCTCCTGAATCACACACCTTGCAAAGGAATGGGATCAGCTTTCCTTGTTTTTACTTCTCACCTCACTCCTGCTCACCTCCTCTGTTCTCTGACCTCAGCCATATTTACGTCTATGTGGATGAACCCTATATGTAGAAATATATGTTTCTACATATAGTGTTAGTTCTCATGTGTTTCTCTTACCAAACCAGTGGTCGTGGCTTAAACATAAAGATCCAGCAACAACAAAAAGCCCAAACACAACACCTTGATTCTTTTTCTTCTTGATTATTTCTGTCTTTGGTTGCAAATGTGGCAAATCAATGAACAAGGTGATATAAATTTTAGTGCTGGCTATTTTTTCCCCCCAATTTCCTGTCTGCCTTTATACTAGCTGATACTGTCTCTGAACCTCAGTTTTCTTGACTCTAAAGGGGGTTGAACTAAATAATTTCTGAAGCCATCCCTAGTCCTAAAATGCTATGAAATTTATTACATGCCTTTATCCTTGTTTTACTGTTTCAAAAAACCATCAGAATTCCTTTAAAATATTGTTTTGTGCCAGTCTCAGCCTATTGAAGGGAATGTTATGGGCTGGAAATGCCTGGGGGCGCTCACCTGGGCCCCAGTGTATTTCCCACAGACATTTCCCCTTTCCCAACCAAGGTCATGAATCAACCCGCCCTCATGGTTCTTAGGACTGCAAGATACCCTTCAGTAATGCCCATCAGGAAAGTTTGAAAAAATAAAGGTTTATTATTTAGAAGACAGTAAATCTGGGATCACACTGTGAGGTTGCAGGTAGAGAGAGACAGAGGGAGAGAGCACAAGAGTGAGCTCACCAGCCAGGGATTATGCTGCTATTGGGGTTGAGGGTGGGGACTTAAGGTTTTCAAGGCTTACTCTTTATTGGCAAGCTTAAAGCTTGGGAATTTAAAGCTTGGGAATTTAAAGCTTGGGAATTTAAAGCATGGGGAAGAGAAAAGACAAGTGGCCCAAATGGTCAGTTACCCAAGTCAGCCAAGATCTCTGAAACAGAGGAGCCTCAGTGCAGAGAGACAGCCTGGCTGGCACTGTGTTTATTCCAGACAGCCTGTGAAGTCGATGCCTCTTTGAAATGGCTGCCTTATCACTTGCATTACAAAAAAGAACAAAAAAAAACAACCGTCAGGGCTTACCCTGCAAATATAAAATTTTGTTTATCATATCATTTTTCTGACTTGTTTTCTCTCTACGCTATATGTACACTACTACATATTTTTAATGAGAAAATAAACATATCAGAAAGTGAATAGAATCATAAGATACATAAAGTATCATGTATGATGATACACATATGCCCCCGGCGCAGAGTAGGTGACCAATTAATACTCTCGGAATGAATGGAAGGTCTGGACCATAGTCAGAGAGGACACTGTTGTGTTAAAACAGCTGTGATTTCCTCCAGAATGTCCAGCAGAGGGCGAGCTTGGACATTGACAAAACCCACCACTGGTGTAGATGGGTCACCTCCGCGTGTGGGCTCCCCTCGGTGTAGGGCTCTATTGCACAGTTGCTTAGTACGTTTCCAACAACTGCTCTATTTGTATTTTGTTAACCATACTAACTACACATATGTACAAATGGTTTACAGACCTCAAAGTGAGAGGCATGTTAAGTATCTATTTGGAAAATTTGCAATTTTTAGGTCACCTATCTAGACCATTCTGAACTCCCTAAATCTTCTTTGCAGGTTATAGATACCTTTCTAAACCGTGCCTGTCAGGACAGGAGAGCGACGATCTGAATTAATTATCCAAGTTGCTGCCTATTTTGTTTCACTGGTATTTTACAGTCTCTCTCAGTTAAAAAAGAAAATCCATAAAATGTGGAAGACTACCCCCATACACACATACCCAGTCCTTATCCCCAGAAGAAGCCGCTGTTAAGTGTTTTGTATCTTCCTAAATCTGCATATACAGGTGCAATCATAGGTATATAGTTTCTTTCCGTAAATGGGATCACAAATGCCCACAGTCCTACAATGAGATATCGTTCAATGCATATCTTTTAGTATCTGCACATACAATTGTGCCTCAATCTTTCTAAAGCATATAGTCCTGACAATACAGAAATGTTAATGGGGTGCCTGGGTGGCTCAATCAGTTAAGCGTCCGACTTCGGCTCAGGTCATGATCTCACGGTTTGTGGGTTTGAGTCCTGCATCAGGCTCTGTGCTGACAGCTCGGAGCCTGGAGCCTGCTTCAGATTCTGTGTCTCCCCCTCTCTCTGCCCCTCCCCTGCTCACACTCTGTCTCTGTCTCTCTCTCAAAAATAAACATTAAATAAATTATTATTTTTTATTTTTTTAATGTTTTATTTATTATTTATTTATTTATTTATTTATTTTGAAAGAGAGAGAGACAATGTGAGCAGGGGAGGGGCAGAGAGAGAGACACACACAGAATTCAAAGACAGGCTCTAGGCTCTGAGCTAGCTGTCAGCACAGAGCCCAACGTGGGGCTTGAACCCACAAACCATGGGATCATGACTTGAGCCGAAGTCAGACGTTTAACCAACTGAGCCACCCAGGCACCCCTAAAAAAATTTTTTTTTAAAATACAGATCTGTTAACTATTAGAGATCTTGACAAAGAGCCAAAGGCCTATTTCTGGTCATGACTACTGAGTATCCATTTGGCTCAGCTGACAATACTTCAAACCTCTGCTGCCATTTGTACGTAGACATGGGGTTTTAGTGGAAAGCCATACAAAAAAGCCTTGAATCTTGGTAATCCTTGGTTTATGCATCAGCAAGGCAAGTGGAGAATTCTTATGTGGACAAGACAGCACTCTAAGAAAACAGACCTGTTTCCCGTGTGACTGAGCTGCCCAGCAGGCCAACGCCAGCATTCCATTGCTGATCACGGGAATTCTCTTTCCCATCAATCCCTCTGGACTCTTATTCTCTTTGCTATGGAAACACCGTGGAAGCAGAGTAATTGAAAAGAGCCGTCTAGATTCAGGAAACACAGAGCTTGCATCCACTCTTCCATTGCATTCACACAGTTGTAGAGTGAGCTTTTATAGGAAGTTCTACAGTTTTATAGCGAGACTACTTTAAAACTAAAATCTATATAGTTCCATGTTTAGCATCTCCATTGGTCCTTCAATGATCTACAAACATCAATTGATGTTCTCAGAAATTTGATTTACCATAGCATACACATGAAGTTATTTTATATACATGTTTTACAGAGCAAATTCATTTTGATGATACCGAAATTCATACAGGGAACCTCATTTTTTCTATGACTATCACAATGGACTCTCAAATTGGAAAACTAGATTGTTCGGTCCAATCTTACATTATACATGAATACAGGCTTGCTACGCAAAGTGTGATCTGCTGATCACCAGCAGCAGCACCTGGGGACTTGGTCAAAGGCACCTCCCCAGGTCGCACTCCAGACACACTGGGTCAGAATCTCAGGGACGAGGAAGCAGCAATCTGATTTCTAGAAGTCTCACAGTGATTGGGGCACCTGGGTGGCTTAGTTGGTTAAGCGCCTGACTTCAGCTCAGGTCATGACCTCACGGTTCATGAGTTCGAACCCCACACTGGGGTCTCTGCTGTCAGCCTGGAGCCCACTTCGGATCCTTGTCCCCTTCTGTCTCTGCCTCTCCCCCACTCTCACACGTTCTCACTCTCTCTCAAATATAAATAGACATTAAAAAACTCTCACAGTGATTCTTACCACACAGGAGGTTGAAAACCACTGATCTGAAAACCCCTCATTGATGGTGATGAGTTTTGGCTTAAACACCTCCTGACTTGGGAAACTCGCTACGTCACAAGGCAGACCATTTCATTTTGGGATATGACTTCTTGTTGGAAAATCTCTTTATTTCGAGCCAAGCCTACCTCCCCGGAACTTCTACCTACCAGCCCTTGTCCTGCACCACAAGAACACACACGGCATTGACTCCATCTTGCAATGAAGTTCATATTGCAGTCAAAGATCCTCCTCCTCTCCTGCCTCTAACACGTGTCTTCCAGCCTAAAGAGCTTCAGGGGTTTTTCCGCATTCATGTCGCTGCATTTGCCTGGGTCTTTACTATTCTGGTTGTTCTCCCTCTCTTTTAATCATGTTCCCTTTAGGGGCCATTCCTCTAGGAAGGGGCGCCGGAGCAGAGCACTCTGGTTGTGGTCTGATCACACAGGGCAAAACCTAACGGACATTGTCTTGGGCTTGGACATTATGATTACGACAGACATTTTTTCTTTTTTAAAACTTAAAATGGGGTGCCTGGGTGGTTGGGTGTCTGACTCTTGATTTTGGCACAGGTCATGATCTAAATTGTTTTGGGGACCGAGCCCTGTGTCAGTCTCTGCACTGAATCTCTGCTTGGGATTCTCTCTCTCCCTCATTCTCTGCTCCTCTCCTGTGCTCTCTCTCTCTCTCTCTCTCTCTCTCAAAATAAATAAACATTAAAAAAAGCCTTAAAACCTACAGAAGTCAGATTTTCTTCTAATTGTATTATTTGGGCTAATGACTTCTTGTTTGCTGTTATTAAGAGATTTTAGGGGCGCCTGGGTGGCTCAGTAGGTTAAGCGGCCGACTTCGGCTCAGGTCATGATCTCGCAGTTCATGAGTTCGAGCCCTGCATCCGGCTCAGGGCTGACAGCTTGGAGCCTGAAGCCTGTTTTGGATTCTGTGTCTCCCTCTCTCTCTGCCCTCCCCTGCTCACCCTGTCTCTCTGTCTCTCAAAAATAAATAAATGTTAAAAACTTAAAAAAAAAAGAGAGAATTTTAAAGAGGGCAAGAGAGAGATGGTTGAATACCAACTCTGTAACCAACCTCTAGGTTAGGTATTCTCACAGAGGCCATCTATGAAGAACTGCTTACTAGTCTCTTACAGGTCAGGAAACGGGGGCGCTGAGACTTGCCCAGCTGAGGGTTCCAGTCTCTCCTCCAGGCCCTTGCCTTGCCTTAGGGCTGCCCCCACACCCAGCCTGTGTGCCCGCGGCACCCCCAGGACACCTGGCTCAGGTGCACACCCTACCTTGTACTAAAACCATCTTTCATGGTTTTTGTCCTGTGCTACAAACTGGCAGCCAGGAACCAGTCTTGTTTATCTTTCTATTCTCTATAGGGAGCAGTGGCCAGCTCACAGTACGGTCCTGTTTTCCATTTGTTGAGTTGTCCTGAGATTGGATGTGTGCTGTGTGCTATCCCAAGAACATTGTGACTTGGAACCAGCAGTGTCCTTCCTCGTCGTCATGTTGTTCAGAGAAGGCAGCACTGTAGCCCTTTGTCCAAGCAGCGCTTTGTGGCCCCCAGACCACTGATCCCAGCTCCCATCACTGCACTCTCTGAATCCCCATGGTCTTCGACATCCCCGGGAGGAACAAAGACCATCATCATCACTGCTGAAAATCCAGGTGCGTGAAAATGGATTCCCATTTGGCTAAAACACTTCTACGTTAGTAAAGATCTCTAATAATTCTTTTTTTTTTTTTTTCAGAAATAATTCAACATCCTAGAATTTTGGTTGGCTCTTGCCCTCCCAGCATTTCCCAATGGAATTATCGATGATCAATCCCACTTGGTTCCTAAATCATTATTGACCATTAGGGAGAACGTGGGCCTGGACAATATATTAGGACACGAAATTTTTCATCTCCCCTTGATCTCTATTCAAGCAAGTTACAGGCTCTCTGAGCCATTGTCTCAGGGAAAAATGAGCCAGAAGTTTAAGAAAAGCAGAAGATGCCATTTTCTCTTGTTCGTGTTCCTGAATGTCTCTGGGCCAGATGAAGGTAGGGAATAAAGGAAGAAACAGTAGTTGAATAAACAAGAAACAGAGAGGGGCCTCCCTGGAGCACACACAGGTACTGCCTGCCTCCAGAACCAAGCCAGTGCCTCCAGAACCAAGCCAGTGTCTCCAGAACCAAGCCAGTGCTTCCAGAACTAAGCCAGTGCCTCCAGAACCAAGCCAATGTCTCCAGGCTCTGCTCTGCCCAGTCTTGCCCCCTCTCCTTCCACCTACCATTTTTTAGTGGAAGATCCTCTGTGCTTCGGCTCTGAACTTGCCCATGCTGTGACTGTTTCTGAAAATGTACATACATAAATTCTCCTAGCCACCTCACATTGTTCAGTGCTTAGTTGTCTTCTAGCATTTTGGTAATCCTTTATTTTCAATATGGCCCTTAGAAAAGGTAGGTAGGGAAAGTACTAGTACAATCCCATTTTCCTATGAGGAAAGCCATGGTTGAAGAGTAGTCTTTTGTTCAAGGTCTGCAACTGGCAACCAGAGAAGCCAGGCCGAGTACATGGGCTGACTGACTTCCATCCCAGTGTTCTTCCCTGGCATTCCCTATGGCATGCCCACAATATTTCACAATGCCTACCCATCCACACTTCCTTCTGGGGGATTCCTGGCTGGACCTCCTACTGCCCTAAACAGTCATGCTCTGGATAGTGTGTCTTCTGCCAGCTCTGGTCCCCGCTGCCTGGACTGATCAAGCTCCTAATCCTTCCAAGGTTAGCACTGAAGGGGAGAGGTCAGGAGGATACAACATATGAAGAGCTATGGTGTTACTGAGGAGGCTAAGGCAGCCTTTATGGGCCAGGATAAGGTAGAACAGGGATATCACCCAGGGGGGGGGAGAGAGAGAGAGAGACAGAGAGAGAGAGAGAGAGAGAGAGGAGACAAGAGAGAAGCAGAAGGTAATGACCCAGCCCTGAAGAAAGAAATAGAACCTCTATGGCTTTCCAAAATGGCTGCCCTATGGCTGCCTGTATTCCTGAAACAACCCCGTTTTCTTTAGCTAGCTCTTCTCTCTGCTATGATTGAAGGCTAATCTGAGTCCCAGTGAGGTCAGAGCACTGAGCGCTGAGCCCTTTCTACAAAGAGTATGCACTGAGCAACTCAGACGCCACTACCAATGGAGTGTCACCCCAACAGAAGCCAGGAATACATGCAGGAAACAGCCTGGAATCTAGGGTCCTTTCTTCATCATGCACCTCTTAGGGGTATTTCTTTAAACTATTACTTAGACCCTCAATTCTTTTAGGGAGAAGTTTATTAAAAGTTACAACTGGTTGTTCATACCCTTTGCTCATGTAACTCTTTCTTATTTTAATTTAGTTTCATTTCATTTCACTTCATTTCATTTCATTTCATTTCATTTCATTTTATTTCATTTCATGAGAGAGAGAGAGAGAAAGCAGGGGAGAATGGCAGAAAGAATCTTAAGCAGGTTCTACACACAGTGCGGAGCCTGACACGGGGCTTGATCCCATAGCCCTTGGATCATGACCTGAGCCTTAATCAAGAGCTGGATTCTCAATGGACTGGGCCCCCCAGGTGTCTCAACACTTTATTTCTATACTAAGAAATTAATATATTAAATTGTGGGGCGCCTGGGTGGCTCGGCGGTTAAGCGTCTGACTTTGGCTCAGGTCATGATCTCACGGACCGTGGGTTCGAGCCCCACATCGGGCTCTGTGCTGACAGTGCAGAGCCTGTTTGGGATTCTCTCTCTCCCTCTGTTTCTCTGCCCCTTCCCCACTTGCACTTTCTCTCTCTCTCTCTCAAAATAAATAAATAAACTTAAAAAAAAAAAAATTTAAAAAAAAAAAAAAAAAAGAAGAAATTAATATATTAAATTGTGATTTATATATGTATTTGTCTCTCCACTAGACTGTGACTTCCAGGACAGAAGGGACTGGCTTACTTGTCTTTGAATATCCTTTGTCTAATACCACACTTTGCATGCTATGGGGACCCGATAAATATGTGAAGAATGAACACATGAATAAATTACCAAAGACAGGTTTACTTCAGTAAATGGTGTGAAAATGTACTCTGAAAGAAAGAATAATAAATAATGTGCGAAACTCTTATGACTGATCTAAAGTCAAATTCCCTCCCCCCACCCCATTAAAAGAACAGGAGGGGAGCCTGGGTGGCTCAGTCCGTTAGGCATGTGACTTCAGCTCAGGTCATGATCTCATGGTTTGTGGGTTCGAGCCCCGCGTCGGGCTCTGTGCTGACAGCTCAGAGCCTGGTGGTTGCTTCAGATTCTGTGTCTCCCTCTCTCTCTGTCCCTTCCCTTCTTGCTCTCTGTCTGTGTCTCAAAAAAAAAAACATTAAAAAATTTTTTTTAAAGAATATAAGACAAGCAAACAGTGTACAGCATAATAAATACAATTCATGCCTTCTTTCAGTTGAATCTCAAGGCAGAATTATTGAACACTTGCTGCGCAATTTGCACGTCCTTTGAGAGTAAAATACCACTCGCTGAGGGCCTGCTGGATTATGGCCATGCCTCCGGAGTCTTCCTGACGCCCGGCCCAGGTGGTGTGCCCTTTGCATGGTGAGCACAGCCTGCTCCCACAACTGACTTTGCTTTACGAGTGAGTTCTGAGAATATAGCCAGCTTTCCAGAAAATGATTACAGGCATCTCTCCCCTAAGAGCCAGAGGCATTGTGGAAGGGACCATTTACCCAGAAAAAAGGTGCTTTTTTGCTCAGTAAATCGTGCGCACCAGCCCATTGGAATCAGCTCAGTCAGACCCCATTGCTCAGGTTCTAGGAATTTTGCAAGCTGATCGTTAAACCCAGTCATTAGTGGAACATATGTAAACTTACAACTAAGTGGGTTTTGTTAAAAATGAAGATAAGAAGAAATCAAAACCCGTCGTTTCCCAGTTATTTTCCTACATTCTCGGGCGGTTATCTACATGTGTAGTATTTGTATGGCGGAGGAGCACCGAACGATGAGCTATTGTGCGTGTCTTCCCAACGCCACGTTCAGTGGTATCATTTGGTAGCTTGAGACTGGCTTTGGTGGCTGTACTTACACCTTAGAAATCAGCAAATGCTACAAATTAGGGCTATCCCCTGTGCCCCGTCCCCCCCCGCCCCCCTCCAGCCTGTTGTTAACCACTGCCGAGCACACACTAAGGTGCCCTGGAATAAACCCTTTTTGATTTGAGCCTTGCCTCACAACAAGGATTAAACATTCAAACAAGGGGGCGCCTGGGGGGGCTCAGTCAGTTAAGCGTCCGACCTCGGCTCAGGTCGTGATCTCCCGGTTGGTGGGATTCGATTCCCGCATCGGGCTCTGTGCTGACAGCTCGGAGCCTGGAGCCTGCTTCGGATTGCGTGGCCCCCTCTCTCTCTACTCCACCCCCTCCCCTGCTCATGCTCTGTCTCTCTCAAAAGTACACATTAAAACAAAAAAACATTAGGACAAGGACAGTGCTTCTGAATGCACGTGGAAGTTGTCGCAGACATCTGCTCGGCAATCTCTAATCCCCGAGAAAGCAGGAGTCCCATAAAATTGCTCGAACCGAGGCTCCATTGCTTTATTTCATGAAAGCCACCACGTGTAAGACCCTTACTCTCCCTGGGAGGCCCTCTTCTTGGGAACCAAATGCTAGAAAGAGATCGTGTCTCAACTGCATTTTAATACTCTGCCTGCAAACCTTTAATGAAAAACGCAGGAAAAAGTACATTAAAAGCCTCATATTGATCCATCAGGCTTTTTATGATCCCAGACACAGAAGTGGAGTGGTGAAGCGGAGGCTATTACCGCGATAACAGCAGGCCAAATAAACAGGAAAACATTTAAAGAGTAACGTGTAAGTATGAGCTTAAGTAAGCAGACTGCAAAGGAGTCACCACCCTTGGGACTTTATCATTCATCAAGGCGATAAAAGGGTCACAGTGATTTCAACCAGTGGTGGCTAAGGGTATAGCCTACAAATCAGATACCTCACATCCCAATATAATTGCTAGCATCCAATTCCCTCAGAACACTTTGCATGTTTTGAATTCAAATTAAACCAAGAAATCATGGCCGGAAATTGGCGTGGTAATAAGATTTGTATTTTGCCCTGCGTTAGGTCACAGTCCAATGTATCAAGCCACAGATTTCTTTTTTTTTTTCTTGTCTAGGAAGAGGCATGTTAAAAGAATACAGTAAATGCTAAGTTAAACAAACAAACAAAAACACCAAAACAGCAACAGCAACAAAAACCAAGACAATAATTATAATAATGGAAATCAACATTTTCTCAGGTGCCCTATGAGATCAAATCCTTGGGTGAAACAGGCACATGTATTTCTTTCCTCTGCTCGTAACTTCCTCAGCTTTAGTAATACTATGGATTCTGGAACTCAGAACACTCACTTCTACTTCTATGAAGCTCAAAAAAAAAAAAAAAAAGCAGTTTTAGGCATTTCTTTGAAGAAGCAAGTGTTGTTTTCTTGACTCAGGTTGCTTTATTTTTGTTGAAGCAATTTTCCCGTGAGTTATTGTCGAAGTTGCTCACGAAACATTTATGAGCAAATCCTCTGATTAATTCAGGTTAGAAAGAAAAAAAGACACCAATTAGTTAAAAGGTGAAAAGGTAGCGAAAAGGATACCAATCCTCTTAAAGCTCAAAAGGAAGCGCACTGATCTCACATTTCTAGGTTTTTCTATGTTTTGGGGGACAGCCTGGGAGAAAGAATTTGCACGAGTTGTGCGGTTGCTTCTGGGTTAATCTGCGTATTCAGTGAAACCATGAAAACTTCTTCTCTCTTTTTTTTTTAATTTTTAAATGTTTATTTTTGAGAGAGAGAGAGAGAGGAGAGAGAGAGAGCATGAGCAGGGGAGGGGCAGAGGGTGAGGGAGACACAGAATCTGAAGCAGGCTCCCAGCTCTGAGCTGTCAGCACAGAGCCTATCCCAGGGCTCAAACTCACGAACTGCAAGATCATGACCTGAGCCGAAGTTGGATGCTTAACCGACTGAGCCCCCCTGAAAAGTTATTTTTTTAAGTTATTTTCTATTTGCCCTTTTGATACTATTTCTGTCCTCCTTTCCTTATCCCTACTTTCGAAAAATATTTGTACAGAAATTTGTCTTCTCCGATGAACCCCAGTCTTAGTGAGTGTGACACTTTACACTACATAAATTTCTACCATGAAAACATTTCTAGAAAAATTAAGATACTTCCCTCAGTAGATAAAGCCACATCATAGCCCCTTCCTAACATGTTAAATCACCCTTCAATTCACTGGTTTGTGTAGGCATAATGTTTGTGAATGAAGATTCAAGGCAAAACACACTTTCACAGGATCTTGGAAAATTTCCAGGCACCTTATGAGGAAGTTTGATGGCTTCTAACTGGTCATCTACTTTCTATTTCTCTACACGTGGAGGCCAGAAGTATCTTTGGAAGGTAACTCATGTCAATCAGAAACCCTTTGACGGATCCCCGTGGCTTAGAGAACAAAGTTGTAAAGCTACAACATGGCATTCAAGGCCCTCCAAGACTTGATTCCAACTTTCCGGCTTCCCATCCCTTGCAATCATCCGGAGGTGGCCCCTCCCGTGAACTGGGAACTGAGTTAAGCACGTTAGGTGCATTAAATTATTATTATCTCACGAGAACCCTATGAAGTCAATACTGGTATTATCACCATTTTGCAGAAAAGGAAGCTGAGTCTCAAAAAGGTTAAATTACTTGCCTGAAGTCACACAGAGGCCAGTGAGAGAGCCTGTTCTTGCTGTAGTGTCCATGCTCTGACCACTACTAGTCACTGCCTTGTGTTCTAGAGCCCCGCTGACCCCACTCTGCTCTCACTCAAGCTATCGCTTTGGTTTGGAAGGACCAATTCTCCCACAAATGTCTGCCTGTCCTTCAGGCTTCATGTCAAATACTCCTGTGCCCCAGATGTGGCCCCTAATCTCTACCTGCCCCACATCCATTAGGGGTTCCCCTCCCTCATTTCCTCTTTGTGCTTCTTAAAGCATTTCATTCCTTGGGGTGCCTGCGTGGCTCAGTTGGTTGAGCATCCAACTCTTGATTTTGGCTCAGGTCATGATCCCAGGGTCGTGGGATTGAGCCCTGTGTTGGGCTCCACGATGAGTGTGGAGCCTGCTTAAGAGTCTCTTTCTCTCTCCCACCTCCCTGCTTGAGCTTGCTCTGTCTCTCTCTCCCTGAAACAAAACAAAACAAAAAACAACCAAACCCCAACAAACAAAAAAAAGCCATTTCACTCCTCTGCTCAAAAAAAGCCTGCTCCTTCGACAGTCCTTGAGGGCAGGGCCTGTCTCCTCTTCATATAAATTCCCCATAAACTCCTTCCGTAGAGTCTTGTAATTAGTTTGTGTTCAATACATTTGTTGAGTTTAATTAAACATGGCCGCTTCTAGAAACACCCTTCCACTACAGGTGGTTACATTGAATGAACAGCAGAGGGCAGCAGATTTAGTAAAAATCTGAGACACGGGATGAAGATCAAGGGGATAAACTGACGGGCTGGGAGGTAGAGTGGCTTAATTAAAAAAGGATGTTTTTAGTTGTACCATCTGGGTTCCAATCCTCACTCCTCTCTTAGCTGAGAGGTCTTTGACACAGTCTTTAATCTCTCTTAAAGTTAGTAAGGTCAGTAGTAAAACGTGGATGCGAGGGCCTTGCAGGGGCATCATAAGAGTTGTGGACTATCTACACATGATCCCATTTTAGATAAATGGTAGCCATTTTACTAAGTACTCGTTTAGTGTCTGGTAATGTGTTTGGTACTTCTCTGTGTCTCTTATTTTCGCTTCAACTTGCTCCTCACCAACACCATCTTCTCTACCCCACTGAAGTAGCATCATTATCCCCAAGGTGCTTCCCCCCAAACTGGAAGCCTCCCATGATTCCTTGCACTCTTTCATCCCTCAAAACCAATGCGATAGCAGGTTATATGGACTCTGCCTCTCAGAAGTATCTAACATCTGTTGATTTCTCTTTATCACCGTTGCCATCACACTAGTCCAAAGCACCATTCTTTTTTTCTTTTTTAAGTATTTATTTATTTATTTTGAGAGCTAGACAGGGAGAGCAAGTGGAGGAGGGGCAGAGAGAGAGGGAAAGAGAGAAAATCCTAGCAGGCCACCTGCTGCCAGTTTGGAGACTGACACAGGGACTGTGAGATCATGACCTGAGCTGAAACCAGGAGTCAGACACTCAACTGATTGAGCCACCCAGGTGCCCCCCCTTTTATAATTTTTAATTTTTTAAATTTGTATTTATTATTTTTATTTTTTTAATTAAAACTTTTTATTTTATTATTTGTGATTATTTTTTATTTTTTAATTAAAACAATTCTTTTTTTTAAATCACCATTAGCTCTTGTCTGGCTTTCTGCAGTGGCCTCTAAACGATCTCAATGTATCCATTTTGACCCTTCAATCCATTCCCCACACAGTATCTAGTCACCTTTACAAAACATAAATCGGATCACACAGCTCCCGGCTTGAAACACCCAATGGCTTCCCACCATCCTTAGCCGCTGCGCCACCAGGCTCCTGCTTCCCTTCTGACCCCTCACAGCACTCTCCCCCTCCTTCTTTCCAGCCTACTGGCTTTCTTGCTGTTCCTCCCTCATGCTGGGCTCATTCCTGATTCCAGAAGCCTCCAGGCTTTCCTAAATTGCTTAATCACACTTTTACATGAACTGTTTCCAGTGCCTGGAATGCTTTTCCTTCTAGAATTTACATAGGCATCTCCTAGTCATTCAGCTCTTTTTTTTTTATTTTTTATGTTTATTTTTGAAAGAGAGACATAGACAGAGTGCGAGTGGGGGGAGGGGCATAGAGAGAGGGAGACGCAGGATCCGAAGCAGACTCCAGGCTCCAAGCTGTCAGCACAGAGCCCGACGGGGGGCTTGAACCCACAAACCGTGAGGTCATGACCTGAGCTGAAGTTGGACGCCCAACCTACTGAGCCACCCAGGCTCCCCCTAGTTCAGCTCTTAACTTAAATGTCATTTTCTACCATATTGTATGTGTATAGTTTCCATATATAATAAACACACACAATTTTTGTTTGTTTGCCAATTCAAATTTAAGTTTCATGAGAGCAGGAACCTCGTGTTTCATGTTGAAAACTATATACTTATAGGGTAAACTATTACTTGAGATGTGCTAAAAAATATTGAATACATGAAGGTTAATACATATAAATTATAAATAACAAGTATGAATAAAAAGAATCCACATTAGCATATAACAATGATAAAATAGTCATATTCATACATTGAACAAACATTTATTAAGAAACTGTCATGCACCACACACTATAGTGTGACGTAGTAGGGAATCAAAAGTGAAGTATAGGGGTGCCTGGTGTCCCAGTTGGTTAGGCGTTCGACTAAGACCATGGCTAAGGTCATGGTCTCGTGGTTCATGAGTTCGAGCCCCATGTCAGGCTTGATACTGACAGCTCAGAGCCTGGAGCCTACTTTGGATTCTGGGTCTCCCTCTCTCTGCCCCTCCCCTGCTTGTGCTCTCTTTCTCTATCAAAAATAAATAGACATTAAAAAAATTTTTAAAAATGGAAGTATAATCCTACCCCTCAAGGAGCTTATGGTCTATTGCTATGTTTTTGTTCCAGCAACTGAGACTTTTTTATAAGAAGATAAAATGCATTCTCTATGCTATTCTTCTGTTTCTTCACCTTTCTAAAGTTTATTGCCCATGTGGTCTAGAGAGCAGGTGGACATTTTAATGGGATAGATGGTCTTTGGACTTTGACCACCCTGGATTCAAACCCCAAGCTTTCCCCAGCTGGCTGCATGCATGCAAACACTATATACAACCTCTTTGGGTCTCCTTTCTGTATTTCTAGGAAAAAAGGTAACACCACTCCTCTTGTAGGGTCCCTTGATATTTAAATATTTAAAAGATGCTATAAATCACCTTCTCCTACCTTTTTACTTAGCTGCGTTTCAAGATACCAGATATTTGATTCTGTGATTTCCTCCAGATATAAACCATGGGTGAAATATGTTTGTATCTTCTCAAAAATCCTGTTTTTGAGTCGCATGACAGCATAATGGTTAAGTGTGCAGGGCCTGAGGGCTGGGCTATCCCTGTTGGATTCTCCAATGTATAAACATGGACAGGTTGCTAAATTTTCCAATGCCTCAGTTTCCCTTTAGTAAAGGATGAGAGTAAGTACCTACCTCATAGGATTGCTGTGAGCATCGAACTAGCTATTATACTTGAAGCCTTTAAAATGAGTGTTAAGCATACAACAAGCACTCAATAAAAGCTAGCTACTGTTCTGGTTATTCATTGCTGAATTATAATTTTTTTAAATGTTTATTTACAAGAGACAGAGAGACAGAGCGCGAGCAGGGGAAGGGCAGAGAGAGAAGGAGACACAGAAGCTGAAGCAGGCTCCAGACTCTGAGCTGTCAGCACAGAGCCCAACGCGGGGCTCGAACCCACAAACCGCGGGATCATGACCTGAGCCGAAGTCAGCCGCTTAACCGACTGGGCCACCCAGGTGCCCCCATTGCTGAATTAACTTAATGACATAAAGCAATGACCATTTTATTATGCTCCTGGATTCTGTGGGTCATGAACTTGGGAAATGGATAGAGGGGACAGCTTGTCTCTGCTGTGTTTGAAGCCTCAGCTAGGCAGGCTCTGACAGGGGGACTCTACGGCTAGAGGCTGGAATCATCTGATGGCTTCTTCACTCATCGTTCTGGTGGCTGATGCTGGCTACTGGCTGGGAACTCGATAGAGGCTGTTGGTCCAAACGCCCATATGGGGCCTCTCCATGTGGCGACTTGGCTTCTCCTAGCATGGTGGCTGGCTTTCATGAGTCAGTATCCCAAAAGACAGGGATTGAAAGTGGCAATTTTCTGAAGACCTTGGCCCAGGAACTGGTCCAGCCTCACTTCCTCTGTACTCTTCTGTAGTCACAGGGTCCTTCTTTCCAACTTCAAGGGGAAGGGACACAGACCTCACCACCAGACGGGAGGAATGTCAATGCCATGCTGTAGTAAGAGGACATGGGGGAGGGTGTATGGTGGTTGTCATCTTTGGAAACCACAATCTGCCACAGCTATTGTTATTGTTAATAGTATGCTCTAATAGACATAAAAAAACACTTTAGCACTAAGAGATGTCCTTTCAAGGGTCCAAAAGTTGAGATAAGAGAAATTACAAGAGGAGAGGGGGGTAGGCAATAGCCCTCCATAGACTATGACAACTTAGACATATTAGTCTAGTGCCCTTACTTCACAGATGATAGCACGTGGCTAAGAGATGAGAAGTGACTTGCCCCAGGTCATGCAGGTGGCAGAAGTACTAGGATATTTCCATTCCCAATATACCAAACACCTATAAAAGTAAGAAAAAAAAAGAGCAGTTGAGAGGTGTTAAGATGGTGAAGAGAGAAAAAGAGAAGTAGAGAAGGCCATAGAAAGGAAATTTTTCTGTCTCAGACCACATTCTTCTTTGGATGCATCCCACACTTGATTCTTAAACTATGAGCTTCTGGGAAACCTTAACCCCAGAATGATGTTGGCGAACCCCTTTGGGTCTTTGGGATGACTTCTGTTCCTTCCTAACCCTCAGGATAGGGTCCAGGCCTGAGAGGTAAGCGGAGAGTGGAAACTGACAGTTGTGATGAGAGCAGATGTCTCTTCTTGCTGTTCCTCCCTGTTGTCCTGCTTTCCAGGTTTTCTGGGACAGGCTTCCATGTCTCGCCATCAAACTCTCTAAATGTAACCCCTCCCCCACCCCCAAGTGAGTTTTTTCCCATACTCCCACTGTTGCCTTGGTCACCTAATGTGCGTCTGATTTGGGATTCTGTCCAGTTCTGGTGTTTGGTCTCAGATTAGGGCTCTAAACCCTTGGGGACAGAGAGTCCTTTTGAGGTCTGGGGTTTGCAGACCCCCCATGTGTGATGGAGGCAACAGTCATGGGGAACTCCAGGCTCATCCATCTCTGCTTGGCTCCTCCCCACCCCCACTTCATGCTGCGCTGTCCTACTGCAGAGAAGAACACTGCTCTGAAAGCAACCTAGAGAAGTTCACCTTTCTTTTAAACTCACTTCGATATGAAACCACCAACCTTCTTCCTGGAAGAGCCCTCCATTACAGCCAGCTCAAATGTCCAGTTATCAATTAATAGGAGTTATCCTATTTCTTCTTTTTGACTCAGTGGTGCCAGAGACCAACAGCTGTAAGAGCTAATGTAATAAACACTCATAACTAATAGAACAGATAGTTTCTCTTCCTTCTCCTAAATAATGTCCAAATTTCTTGTTTTTATTAGCTCATCAAGCATTTACCAAGTGTTTCTTATATGTTAGGGTCACTGGTAATACAAATATGAATAAAGTGCATCAATGTCCTCAAAGAGTTTATTGCCCAGTGAAGGGATTAAAAGCTTAGGATCCATGGACTGTGAACCCCCCAAATTACATGCAAAGCTTTGGGGATGTATGTACATTTTTCTGAGTGTAGGGTGAGTCTCTTTTACCGGATTGCTTTCAGGGGCCGTGACACAGAAGATGAAGAACCCCTGAGATATAGACAGAGTCACACCCAAGTGTCACATTGATGATAGACAGAGGGAGGGGTAGAGTTACTATGTGTAGTTACTGTGTGTAGTTGCTGTGTGTAGTCACTATACAGCGTCACCATGCGTAGTCACTATTATGTAGTAGTTGCAATAGAGAAGTCAGTACCCAGGCCAGGTGGGACTGTACAGGGTGGGTGCCTGACGTAGAAAAGGCCTCCTTGACCACCACATTGGGGAAGGAGGCTGGTTGCAGATGGAGGTGTTACTTTGAAAACCCTACCTCAAGAGGGGTCCTCTCACTGTTATTTAATCCACTTTGGTGACATCTTCTTCATATTTTCCACAGCTTTATCATTTTCATTATTATTCTCAGAACACATTTCAACTTCCTCTTGTGCCTCTTCATTTATAAGCCCGGACCAAACAGGGCTCTCTCCTGGGTTACATAACACAAGTATGCAGTGTGCTCCCAAAGGACACAATTTAGCCCCAAAGACCATGAGTTAATTTTACAAATGATTTGCCTAGAACTTGCACATTCATTCTAAGTTCACCTTGGGCTGAAAATGTATTACTCTCTTGCAAAGTTTGCCATTCTTCAGAGTTTCTTCCACTGCTGATACATATAAAACAATAAAACAATATATAGTAAATATGTATATGAGATATAATATATATAATATCTGATATGATATCCATACACGTATATATTATCATTGAAACAAGTCGTCTTTTATCAGAAGTGGAAAATAGGAAGGAGAGAATTTGGAGGAAAGCAAAGGCTGAGCATTGAGGGCTGCCAGTAATCAATTTTGTGACATGAATTGTGTCTTATTGACAGTTAAGTCTTGCAACCAAGAAAGAACAACTTATAGTTTTTAGAAGCCAAGATCATTGCACGGCATAATGGCTTTTCCTGAGGCTAGGTCAAATTATTTTGCTTTTATCCAAAGGCTGCTGAACTACTCATCAAGTAGGCAGGCAAAGTATGATATCTAGACTAAGGGGCAGATTACAGCGAATTCCTCTGCATGGAGATATTTGGTGTTTCAGAAGGAGTTACATTAAAGTAAGAACCTGAACAAACGTGCCATTCTGTCAGTAGGACAGCAGAATCTAAAAATAATTTTAGCTCTTACTTCTTAAACATCCAGCTTTAATGATTTCATAACCTTTGTCACATACTCAGAAATTAACTTTATTAGAATATATTTAAGTTGTCAAGCACTTACTGAATACCTATGATTAGCAAGGTGCTGTGCTTAGCTTTGCAGGGGATACAATTGTGAATGAGAAATGGTCCTTCCCTTACAGAAATTACAGAATGGTGAGACCGACTCCTATTTATAAGCAACTATAAGTCAAAGCTGAAACTATTATATTCTGTAATAGTAAAAAAAATTTTTTTTTGAAATACAAGGGAAGCAGAAATAAAGGAGGGAGTGTGTGGACTTGGAAGGGTCTCGTGAAGGGGGCAAGATCTGAGCTGGCCTAGAGTGCCCTCAAGCGAAGAGGGGGACAAGGTCACTTCAGGCCCAGCATGTGGCAAGAGGCAGAGAGCAGGAAATGATAAAATAGGTCCTGGGAACATCAAGGGGCCATTTTGGTTAGAACAAGTATCTTGAAGGGGAGTAGAAAGCAATACGTCTAGAAAATTATGTTAAGGCAAAAAATTCGAGGGTTTTAAGCACATACTAAGGAACTTCATCTTCTCCATAGGTATAGCCTGTGGTTTGGGGTGGGGGAAGGAGTGTTTTGGAATACAACTAATAGCATGAAAATTCAGAAATTGGAGACAGACCACTTAGGAGGTTATTACAAATCCAGTACCAGCCAAAGATAAACACATGAGACTGGACCAGGAAGAATCTCTATGAAGATGAGGGACATTAGCAAGGTAACAGTCTCCAAATAAAGCTAGTTAGAATTACCCTCAAGGGCCTTCTGGCAAGAATCCCAGTATACAGAGTAGAAAAAAAAAAACACAGTATAGATGGTCCTCTAGATCAGGAGCTCAGTAGATGTAGGCTCTCTGATTCACAGCAGTCTGGCGGCAATGCATTTAATCATGGAGTCCTGTTTGATGGGCAAGGAGAAATCTACCAAAGCTTATCTGAAATTGGGACGGATAAGGCTAATCAAGTAGATTATCCATCATGATTATATTTGATTAATCTACTCTTCAAGAGAATAATTGCATCTAAAAATGTCATCTGATTGTAGAGCATTTTAAGTAAATCCTGTTCCAAGGTTTGGTGCTTGTTCGAACAAAGACTTTTGAATTCAAGAGATTGCTATAATGAAGGTCAAAACCCTAGGTTCAAATCTTGCCCGTCACCAACTAACAGTGTAACCCTGACCGGCAACTTCTATTTGATAATCGTTACTTCCCTCATCTGTAATGTGTTGTCTATAATAGCTACCATCTTTGATTATTATGAAGATTGGAGGAGACAATATATGTCAAAATGCCTGGACCGAAGGAGTGCAGTAATACTGGTTTTCTGGCTTTTTGTTGGTTTGCCTTTTAAGGATCTTGCATTAAAGTAGCATACACCAACCCATTGAGTTCTACGCTTGGGCATGGTGTGCTGTTGTTGGATTCCAAGAGAGTGGCCACATTTATCACGCTTTCAAGTGAGGGATTCTCATGACTGCTCCATTCAAAGTTGATAACTTACAAGAGGGCAGAATTAGAATATTATTAGATTTAATTTGGGCTACCATTTCATCCACCTCTCACATGTCCATTATTATTTTTTTTTTAATGTTTACTTATTTATTTTGAGAGAGTGTGGGGAAGGGCAGAGAGAGAGAGGGAGACAGAGAGCTGCCAGCACAGATCCCAATCTGGGCTCAAACTCACGAACCGCGAGATCATGACCTGAGCCGAAGTTGGACACTTAACTGACTGAGCCATCCAGGTGCCCCTCACTTGTCCATTCTTATTGGTAGGACTCTTTTGCCCCAGTGTGCCCAGCTGTCCATCCTGGGATCTGGATGATCGAGGGGCCAGAGCTGCCTAGTGGGCAAGATCCTCTGAGCAGGTGAGAATCCTCTGAGCAGGTGAGAACACAGCAAGGGGACGTGGTGATGAATCGGCAGTCGTGAAGCTTGGGAAGGATGACCTGCTTCTACTAAAGGGAGGGCCAGATTGGAATTGAAGGAGCAGACTGTCAGGTCTTCCATGGGAAAGGTGATCAGGCAGAAGGGTTGGATAGATCTTAAGTATACCTGTTTTTCCTTCTGGAAAATCAATCCAGAACAAGAGAGAGAAGCTTCCCTGTCTGTGGCTGCCCAGTCAGGCTGCTGTCAGAGTTACGCTAAGTACCATCAATCACTCTGCCAGATCAGCTAACCAAGAGAGGGGTTTCACACCTGGTAGTGTGTTCACCCCCCTCAACTGCTATAATAATGTTCTTGCAGCTTGCATAAATCAGAAGAGTAGACGGAGGATTGTTGTAAAGAAAACAAGGAAATTCACAAATTGCTCTGATTTTCAGGAGCAGGTATAAATGTGAGATACAACCAAACTCCCTGTCACCTCTAAAAGAGGCAGCGTAGCCTGGAGGTTAATTCTACAACTAGCCTACTTGGGTTCACATCCTAGCTCTATCACTGACTAGGTATGTGGCCTCTGATCAGTGGTTTAATCTCTCTGTGCCTTGGTTTCCCCATCTGTAAAACAGAGGAGATAATAATATTACATAGATGTAATAGGATTTGTTGTGATAAAGAGTTAGCATGCATGAAATACTCAGTGAATGGGATTGACTATTGAGGGGGATAAAGACGCATGTGTAATGATGATCCCTAAACTCTATTTTACTACAACCCCTCATACTACACAAAATTTTAATTGGCATCTCAAGAAAGTAGTTGACTCCCCTTTCTCTGGAGACAGCTGTTGAATGAAAAGAGGGAAAAAGCAAGAAGACATGGAAAGGGGAGGTAAGAGATAAGAGAGCCTAAGTAATTGCCCTCTGGACAATCCCAGATGGACTTGTCACCTCCCTGGAGTTCTGTTGATGACACCTGATGTTGTCTGTGATGAAAGCCAAGAACGTGATTAAGGAATAGATCTGAGGTTCCCAGCTTCACACCTTCTGCAGGGGCAGACCCCATGGGTGTCAGTTCACAAGTGACAGAGGAGTGCCCTTGAGGAGTGAGCACCCATCCCAGCTCATCCACTGTCTATACACACTAGATTCAGAAGTAAAGTGGTGTCTTTTTAGACTGGGTATTTTTGCATGGGCTTTGTCTTAACCAAACCAGACACCTGTTAACATGGTAAATAATGAAAGGCAACTGGAAAGGTGGACATTCATTTTGTACCATGAGACACAGATTCCTTGTTCACTGAGCCGCCAGTAACCTGGTTATGGCCTGCATGAAGGAGGGAAGGAATATATAAAACTTTTTAATGTTTATTTATTTTTGAGAGAGACGGAGCACGAGTCAGAGAGGGGCAGAGAGAGAGAGACACACAAACACACAGAATCAGAAGCAGGCTCTAGACTCCGAGCTGTCAGCACAGAGTCTGATGCGGGCCTTGAACTCATGAACGGCGAGATTATGACTTGAGCTGAAGTCAGATGCTTAACAGACTGAGCCACCCAAGCGCCCCTAAAGCTTTTTATAATCATTCATGATTCATTCATTTCCTCAATCACCACCCCCTTTTCTAAGTGCCTACCAGGCCCTGCACATGTTAGGTGCTTATGCTGATGATTCCTGGCTGAAGAACCACACAGCTCAGGGGTCTGCTAGGCAGAGCAGAAAACACTGCATTCTGTGGGTAAACAAGAAGATATCACCCGGAAGTCCCCATTCTTCCACTTCTAGAATTCCAGACAGATGCCCAGAGTAGACATCTACGTCTATAAGAAAAGGTAGCAACAGTAACTGGGCTGGCAGGAGGAATCATTTTCATTATCATTTAAAGAAACATTTGTAACTCCAGAAATATTCACAGATAACTATTCTTTATAGCTTTCTCAAAGACTCCATTCATAGGCAGTATTTTTCCAGCCTCATCTAAGACGATCTTTTTATCCACCAAAGTCGCACTGTCAAGGCCTCTTAGGCTGATTCCGAAGCTATCCTTCCATTTGTTATTTAATTTAAATGAAGCTTCTCTCTGCAGAGAGCCCTTCGTGCTTGCTGAAACAGCACACCCTTGGGGAGATGAGTCAGTGACGCTGTGGAGTGTGATTCTGTCCTAGTCTAAAAGGGCCTTCCACAAATAGCCTGAGCGAATTTCACTCAAAATCCAGATCTTGTAACTCCTAGAGGAAGGGCCTCAGCTTACTTCTGGAGCACTCCACTTCACCCCAGGAGCCAAAAGCTTGAACAACATTTTGTTTAAAGTTTATCATGAACTAAATTCTGTAAGGGATATTAAAGAGTAATCTGTTCTTTCAAGGCTGGCTCAAGTCTACTTTCCCCTCTGGACACTGGCCCACTGGACCTGCATATTGTCTGTCCCAAGCATGCATTTCGTGTGGTTAGTTAACTTCCTTTATGGCCATTTTTCTTTTGGGACTTTATTTTCCTGAGCACAAAAACAGTTTAGAGACTGCAGGTAAGGACAGTTCATTTTGTGTACTTGGAGTCAATCTAAGGCAAAATTCTGTCACTTCCCACCTGTGCACTGTGGCAAGTTACCTGTTAACTGGGAACGCGGGTGTTAGCATTATGTGAGATAATGCTTTTATCGCGCGTGGCACTCCTGCTGATGACCATTGTATAAACTGGAAAATACAGAAAAGAAAAGAGAAAATAAAATAGCCCATAATCCTACCACCTAGGGGATAAATCACTGTTGGGATTTTGGTGTAAGCTCTTTCTTTATCAAGGCACACACATGGGTACAGTTTCTTAGAAATGTTGCCCAACACTATAGTTAATTTTTTTTTCATGTATTATATAAGGAGACTGGCCCCACAATACTTATTTACTTCAAACTCATGTTTTAATAGCTGCAAGCTCTCAGATGAATTTTACCCAATTTAGAGTCCTCCAAGATTATCAGATGTTTTATTTTCATTCTTCACTATTATAAACGATGCACAGTGAATGTTTTTTCATGTAATAACCTTTGTGTGCTAGTCATTTTGTGTGTGTGTGTGCTAGTTTTTTTGTTCTGTTTTGTTTTTTTATAGTACAGTGACTTTGAGGACCGAACTGGGTTCAAGCCCAGTCTCTATGACCCACTAGCTGCGTGACCTTTGAGCAAGTAACCTCACTTTTCACGAGTGCCTGGGTGGCTCAGTTGTTTGAGCATCTGGCTCTTGATTTCAGCTAAGGTCATGATCCCAGGGTCGTGGGATGAAGCCTTGCATCGGGCTCCTCACTGAGTGTGAAGCCTGCTTAAGATACTCTCCCTCTTTCTGGGGCACCTGGGTGGCTCAGTTGGTTGAGCATCTGACTTTGGCTCAGCTCACGATCTCATGGTTCATGAGCTCAAGCCCCACATCGGGCTCTGTGCTATCAGCATGGAGCCTGCTTCAGATCCTCTGTCCCCCCTTCTCTCTCTGCCCCTCCCTCGGTTGCCTTCTCTCAAAAATCAATAAACATTACAAAAAAAAAGATTTTCTCTTTCTTTCTCCTTCTGCCCCTCTCCCTTGACTTGCATGTATGCTCTCTCTCTAAAATAATAAAAAAAAGTAACCTAACTTTTCGAAGACTCAGTCCAATGATCTGTAAAATGATGATAATAATAGTATCTACTCACAGGCATGTTGAAAGGATGGAATTGATAATCCACATAATGTGCTTAGCAAAATGCCTGACTTGTTCATAATGAGCTCTCAATAAACATTAACTACTACGTTTTTTTTTTTTTTTTTTTTAATAAGGGAAACTGCTGGGCCAAAGTTCGGAAGGGATTTGTGTAGCATACACAGGACGATATCTTCATGGGAAATTTGGGAGTTTCCATATAAAAAGGTTACAGTGAGCCTACAGTGGTGTCCATAATGCAGACTGGGGTTAGTGTAAACAGTAACCTGAATAACTGTGGGCACCTGTCACCTCATCTGTCTTGTCTTGTGGTGTCACTGAATGCAAGCATGTCCTGGGGGTGGGGGGCAGGCAGAAAGGTGTGAAAGGGAGTCGCTTGTTATTTTAGTTATCCCCTGTGTGCTTGCCTGAAACAGCAAGTGTGAGGGTGCCTGGGGACTCCCCAGAAACCGTTCTCACCCCGTGTTCCAGGAGGGGCGCACGTGCTCTGCACCAAGTCCAAGTCGGAGGCTCTGGGGAGAAACAGCAGGGCAGCCTCTGAGTTCCTTAGAGAGTCAGGCTCCGTAACAGAAAGGCCGAGAAGAGATGCTTCTGTGGGCGGGGCAGGTGGGGCAGGGGTTTCCCCCAGGAGAAGCAGAGGCTGGGAAGTTGGAGGTGCGGAGATCACTATGTGGGCTCTGGCTGTGGCAGTGGTTAGGACAGCGGGGCATATACAGGTGGGCTGAAGCCAACCTACCTGCTCTTTGCCTGTGTTTGGCATCTCACCAGAGAACACCATCTTCCACCCCCACTTCTCCACGTTCAATCTGTCCGAAAGTCCTGTTGCCTCTCTCTCCAAAATGTATCTATCCGGAGCTCACATCTGTCTTCATCTTCCCTGTGGGAACCCCGGTTCACGCCACTAGCCTGTCACCCAACGACTGCGGCAGCCACTCTGGCCCAATCCCTCTCCCATGGGCGTGCTCCACAAGGCTGCCAGAAAAATCTTTCCAAAGCATAAATCAGACTGTGTCATGCTCCTGCTTGGTATCCTGCAGTGACTGTCACTGTGAGGAGAGTGATGCCTTGTCCGGGCCTGCAACCACATCATCTGTCTCCAGCCTCTCTGACCTCGCCTCCCCCAAACCCTGCAGGCCCTCCTTCCCATGATAGGACCTTTGCATTAACTGCTCCTTCTGATTGGAAGACCCCTCCCCCTGACCTCCAGGGCACTTACTCTTTCTTGAAGAATAACATAACATAACATTTCAGCTCTATGTCACCTCCTCAGAGAGGCTTTACCTGGTCTTGCAAACTAAAGCATCCACCAAGCCAACCCCTGTTATATCCTTTCATTTTTAAAAAAACGTTTATTTATTCTTAGAGAGAAAGAGAGAGAGAGAGAGAACAAGTGGGGAGGGGCAGAGAGAGAAAGAGACACAGAATCTGAAGCAGTCTCCAGGCTCTGAGCTGTCAGCCCAGAGCCCAATGCGGGGCTCGAACTCACCAGCCGTTAGGTCATGACTTAAGCCGACGTTGGATGCTTAACCAACTGAGCCACCCAGGCGTCCCTCCATTTTGATTCACTGAAACCACTTGTCATAATCTGATCTTTTTCTCATGTAGTTTTTGTTTGTTTCCTGTCTCTGTTTCCTGTCTCCCTCCACCAGAAGCGTGGCCTTAAAAAGAGAGAGTCTTCTACTGCCCTGTTCACTGCTGAATCCTCAGAACCTAGGACAGTTCCTGGCACATAGTAGGCACTCAATAAACATTTGCTGAATACAGGAGCTAAAGCTGGGGAAATCTGGGTCAGATTTTGCCAAAGGATTTGCCTCTGTGTTGGTCTGGTCTGGAGATTCTCTTCCTGCATCTCTCAGATATGTGCCAGTCTATATCAGCCTTGTCCTTTTCTTGTATCAGGTTTGATGGACCAAGGACAGAAAGTTCTCTTTCTGTCCGTAATTACTCGAAGTCAGGGTTTAGTTTCATTATGCCAACAATGCACACTTTTACAGCTCTAGAAGTTTCTATTTCTATTGTTACACATACATCTATGTACAAGGAGGCATGGTTCTTCTTTGATGCCTACCCCAAAGAGATGCCAAATGTTGTGTCCTATGCTCATGCAGGAGGGCAAATCTTATAGGTGTGCCTGGTTGCTTGTGGGAAAGGCATTTCTGCGCTGAGGTGTTTGTCAACAGTTTCCACTAATTATTTGGAAATTCCTGATCTGTGGTGATGTTTTGATGTCATCTTGTTAATTGCTGAGGGTGACAACAGAATATGGGATTGAAATAGTCCACATGCTTACATGTTCTGGATATCATACTTGCTCCTTAAGGAAGATTCTTTGAGCAGCCATGTGCACCCAAAAATGGAAAGTGCTGGCTCCCTCTGGGAGCGGAGAGTTTCCTCTCACTGCAGAGTCCCCACCAGAAAGACAGTTTTATACCATGAAGTGAGAGACCAAATGAGGCCCCCTGATGATTCCTCCCCCCTCTGGAATCCTGTATTTTTTTTTTAACCATGAACACAGTTGTTTTCATAATCAGATACATGGAGTCCTTTGGTTGTTTGTTTGTTTTTCGAAAATTCTAGAGCCCATGTGGAGGAAGGTTTGATGAATCATGTCACCATTTTCATGGGGACAAGGGAGAAGCTCTTTTGACAGCACAGACATGAGTATGACGACTGAACTTCCACAGTAATAGTAGGGATCCAGCCATCCCAAGGTTAGTTAGTAGGTCTAACTACCTACTAATGGATGGATTTTCAGCCGATGTTCTTCTTGGGAATTCTTTATATTTAGTAGGAAGAAGATAGCTTCTTTTACAAAAGTAATGCTGTGGACATACTGTCTGTGGTGTATGCATTTGGAAGTGCCACTTTCTTGCCTAAACTTGTCCCTGGAACTTGTCTTTATAAGAGAACTGGCTGTGGTGTGATTCAGTCTCTGGCCAGGCCAGGTGTTCCTACAGAACCCATCTCATGACTCAGTCTTTATTAGCATTATTCTCTGTTAAGCTAAGGTAAATGCTTGCTAAACTGAAGAATGCTGAATGAGGAGAAGGCGTCGATCCAGAGCTAGACAACACATAAAAATGTGGCTTTCAATGGCCACTGTGGGACTCCAGACAAATTTCTTCTCCCCTGTGTGCCTCATGATCCATTTATCCACACAATAGTTTTTGAGCCCTTTCTGTGCTAGAACTATGCTAGACATCCTCACATGTCAGGTTGGCAAACAGATCAAAGATGCTGTTGATAGACACACCAAAAAACCATGTAGAAACAGTGTGCAGTTCTATAGTTTCTAATTTTAAGAAATAAAAAAGAAAACGACAGTGGGAATTCATTTTAATTCAACAAATGTTTATCAAACACCTACTACAGTCAATGAACTGGGCACCATTGGGGGTGGTAAGGAGAGGGAGGGATAAACAAAGCTTAATAATGCAGAGGTCTGCCCTCCCCAACTAGTTAAGGAAATTCATAGAAACAATTAATTTAAGGTAGAATAAGATGAGTGTTGTCACACTAATTGTTATGTGTTATTCATTTTAGCTGAAGAGGTCATGGAAAGAGTGGTATTTGAACCAAGCTTTGGCCAAAAAGTCTGAAGGATGTGGTAGAGCAAGAGAGGGCAGCCTGAGGTCTAGGACATCTGCCCAGTGTAGACCCATTTCTATTCTGAAGGATGAGTATAGCTCTCCTTTTCTGTGCTAAGGTATGTAATAGCCTAGGGATACAATATGAGGAAAATAGACCCAATCCCTTCCCTGATGTACGTCATCACTTAGTAGTAAATATTACGTGACTAAAATAATCCCACTTACAAGCATACAATGGAAGCATGTACACCATATTTCTATTTTCCCTTATCAATAAGCCAGTTTCTCTCCCCTCACCTGTCCTAAGGCCCAGAGGAAGAGAACAAAACAAAAAGCTCCTTGGAAATGAGAAGAATGTGACATAGGGAAATTTTGCTAGACAGGAAGAGACAGTGGAAAGCCTATTTTGTTCATCTTAGTTAATTATAGAGAGAAGGAGACAAAGAGCATCAACCGGTTAGACGTGCACACACTAGCTTTCCTCCATTCAGAGTAGAAGCTAAGAAGAGGAAATGTGATAGAAACATTCAGAGAGTGGGACATTAGGGGCATTAGAAACTTTAGCAGACAGTTAACGACATGCTTCCCTGAGCATAACACTAGCAGTAGTTTCACTGAGGTCATTTCCAGTCCAGTGAAGGAAGACAGAGTCACATGTGCAGAGGTAAAGCTGATGTTGAAATTTTCATGTGCCCTAGTGAGAGGGTATGAAGAAGCTAAGGAATCCCCAAGCCATTACTGAATTAATCAGCATAGGTTACATTATTGCTTTGAACTGAATTGTGGTTCCCCCAAGATTCATGTCGAAGCCCACATGGTATTTGTGGAAGGGGCCCTTGGGAGATGGCTGGGCTTGAATGAATTCATGAGGATGGGGTCCTCATGATGGGATTCGTGCCCTTATAGGAAGAGACACTAGAAGGCTCGCGTTGTCTCTCTCTGCCATGTGAGGACACAGAGAGAAGGTGGCCAGCTGCCAGGAAATGAGTCAGCCAGCACCTTGATCTTAGACTTCCCAGCCTCTAGAACCGGAAGGAAATACATTTCTCTTGCTTAAGGTACTCAGTCTATATTTTGCTATGGCAGTCTGAGCAGACTAATACAGGTATGCTGCTATAGTAAATGACTCCCCCAATCTCAGAGGCTTAATGCTACAAAGATATATTTCCTGCTTGTATGAAGGTAACTGCAATTCTATGGACCAACTGCCTTCAATGTGAAGACAGAGATCCAGGGCACATTTACTGAAGCTACTGAAAGATTTAATCGTTTCTGAAGGCAGCTCCTTATCACAGGCTGTCCTGGGATGAACTTCAGCTGATGTAAGGTTTCAGAAGGCCAAGTACAGTCTGCCATGGGTAAAGTACTAATGAGTCCCAATGACCAAAGTGAGCCTCTGTCTCCACAGTGAGCTTTATTTTTTTCCCTGAGAGAAGTAGATAGTAGAATAACTCTCTTCTTTATCATTTACTGTCATGAATTTCTCTGCTGCTTTCCCCTGATAATCTAGAGAGAATCAAATCAGAGACAGTCAGATATCTCCTCCTCCTTCTTTCTTCTTCTAGTGCCCAAGTGGATATGTAGGTCTTCTAAAAAGAACCAAAATCTCTTATTAAGATTTATACATTATCAACACACCCAATAATCGTTGCAGTTCTGCAAATTGGATTACAGAATAATTATAAACACCAAATGTGGTTCAAATTGCCTTTTACAGTTTCAGGCAGGCAAGAAGATGGTGTTAATTTGCTGCACTATTGCTCAGTGCATCTCTGGAGCCATTAAAATAAAAGTTACATCACAACAGCACACAGCGTCCTGAAACACAGGGAATTCATGGCCATGAAAGTTTCGAAGAATATCACTTAGCGATTACATCACATAAACCTCGCTTCGAGTCTTTCCAACCATTGAGACCAGGAGGCCCGTGTTAATGGATGTTTGGGTTGTCAAGGGAAAAACATGACTCCAAGAATATAGATTCCTGAATTCCCATCCCTACGGGGTGGCCAAGTGTCTGCTCTCTAATAAGCAGAATTAAGGACAAAAGAGACCTTTTCTTTTCCCTGGGACTGTAGTGTTTAAAATTAAAATTCAAACTTTAATATTGATGAGTGACCTTTAATAGAAATTGAGCAGAAGGGTTAAGATGAGAATTTCCTGGTGCTCCCCTTTTTTCTTAGCTACAATCCGTTTTTCTCCCCAGGAAGTGATGGAGACAGAGTGATAGTGACGAGCCAGGGCCCGGTGGGAAAAGCACGCAGAATTTTAAGTCTTTCTTTATTTGGTTAGCACTTTACAGTTTATACATCACTTCTGCATGCCTCATGAGATTCTCAAATAACGCGAAGTAAGGTAGAAGAATTTTCCCTGTTTTTCAAAGGGGGAAGCTGAAAGTGGTGTGACGTGACAGATCCAAGAGCACATCGCTCACCAGACGAGAACTAGTCAGGCCTCCCGATGCCTCAGCCAAGCTCTTGCCATGATACTACCTCTCACATGTCTCACTCAGGTGCTATAAAGGATTCTGTTTCCAACAGTGGTTCCAAAAATACGTGCGAGACTACTCACTCATGGGATTAAGTTCAAAAGACTGAGTGAGTGTGTTTCCTTAAAATCCTCAGCTCTCCTGGGGTGCCTGCGTGGCTGAGTTGGTTGAGTGTCCGACTCTTGATTTCAGCTCAGGTCATGATCTCACGGCTTGTGAGATCGAGCCCTGCATCAGGCTCAGTCCTGACAGCGTGGAGCCTGCTTGGGATCCTCTCTCTCCCTCTCTCTCCCCACCCCCACTCATGCTTTCTATCTCTCTCTCTCAAAATAAATAAATAAACATTAAAAAAAATCCTCAGTTCTCCTGGCCATGCATGGAAGAGAAAAACAAAAGGTGTGATGAATATCGTAAAAAGCTGTGGTGGGTTTGGGGGGGTTAAACTCATGGATAAGTGATAATGGAAGAAATATTACAGGTGTGACACCATCTGTGATGTTTTCCCAAGTCAGATGCATTTGAGACCATGGCTTCATCTAGAAAAGGAACTTTCTAATGATTTTCTTCTTCTTCTTAAAAAAGAATTATCATGAGCTCTTCATTAGGCATATCCTCTAGTGAATTAATCATTTCTAAGTGACCTTTGAAGGACTCTAATGGTTGTTTTTGCGAAATCCAATAGGGTCATGAGGGTACCAGTGACATACTTTGTTCTGATTTTCATACAAAAGTAGCTGCCTCTAGGATCCAGACCGAAAAAAAAGGAATGACCTGTGTTTTTCTGGCTGAACATGGATCCTTAAAAAAAAATGTACTGAAAGAATCTTTCTTTTAGAGGTATACCATTGAGAAGTAAATTTTTGAGACAGTCAATGTCCTTCATATCCACCAAGATAATATAAATAAAAGTGCGGGTGATGGCCTGGTCAGCTGTGGGTGTGGGGAGGTTCACTGCAGAATCTGTGGGTTGATGCAAGGTCCCTGCAGAGGGGACCAGACCTTCTTTTCAAAAGGTTGATGTTTCAGCTTTTGGCCACTGATAATCCCTGTCAGATACAAGTCATTTTCTGGATGTAGGTGAGGCACTGGAGAAAGCAGAAATCTTGGGAAGGGGGAAGAAGAACAGTAGCTGGTCCTTGGTAGGCAACGGCTAAGGGATATTGACACAGTTTGCCAGAGGATGAGGACAGCAAAACAGAGAGGGGAGGGACCCAACCACAGCCGGAGTCATCCCCAGGCATCAAATCTTCTGGGTGCCTCTCCCTTCCCAACTCATACCCAAGCCTAGTATATAATTTGGCTCATCAATATGCTGTCATCATCAACATCATCCGCACTATCAAGCTTCAAATGTTGATAAAAAACAAATTGCCGCTCATAAGTCAGCTTTGTTAACACATTAGGAAGCCTGGGGAAAGCTTTTAGCCTGTTTGCATATGTCAGTGACAGCCACCAAAATAAGCCCTTGGCTCGGTGCTCCAAGGCCTGGAGAAATCCTGGTGGGCCTAAGAAATTAGAACAAAGCATTGAGTTCAACGACAGATCCCAAATCTTCCCTTTGAACATTCTATTTCCTTCTTGTGTGATTTTCCTCTCCATGCACACCAACCTCTCAGCTCTCTTCCTCTGGCAGTGATGAGGAGGAGGAGGACGATGGTGGCACTCAAATATCATTCAGTGGCCACCTTGCCTCTGCAATGTGTAAGCATTCTAGAAGCCAAAGAAATGTGGCTTGCTCGCAGAAGATATATGTGTAAATGATGTTTATTGAGGTACAAATAAATACATAAAAGTGGGCAGAGATCTGAAACTCAATGAATATTCACAAATGGGATGTATCCATGTAACTAACACCAGATTCAAACAACAACAACAACAACAACAACAACATTACAGGCACCCAGAAGCCAATATTTTGCTCTCTGTGAGTCACTAGAACCCCCAAGGTGGCACCATTTCACTCCTACCAGCATAGGCTAATTTTGTCTGATACGCGCTTTCTAAAAATTGCATTTGACAGCATGTATGTCCTGTGTCTGGCTTTTTTCTCTCAACATTAGGTTTATGAGATTTGTTGTTTTATGTGAGTATTCATTCCATTCTCATAGTATTTTATTGTGTGACTATATTGTAATGTTTACCCTATCCAATGTTGATGGGTATTTGACTGATTTCCATTTTGTTTCCCTCTTTGAGGGCTATTAAACAAAGTACTGCTATGACTACTCTTAAATATTTTTTGTTGAAAATACACATACATTGCTTTTGCTTTATGCTCATGGGTGGAACTGTTGGGTCACTGGGGTTGCTTAAGCTTGGCTCAAGTAGATGTTTCCAGTTTTCCCAATGAAGACACTGTTTTACATTAACATCAGCACTACAGCGAGTTCCATTCACTCCACATCCTCCCAACGCTTGGGGGTCTTGTATCTTAGCATTCCAGTGGATATGTTCTGTTCAGGTCTTTTGCCCATTTTTCTATTGTACTAACTCTTGAGTTGACAATTTTTTTCCGTATTAATTTTAAGTGTTCTTTATCTGGTCTGATATGAATTTGTTGTCAGATATAAGTATTGCAAATATTTTCTTTCATCCCATGGGCTGACTTTTCACTATCTTAATGGAGTCTTTTGACAAAGTAAGAATTTAAAAAATACTTTACCGAGACCTCACTACGGAGAGGATTAAGAAACTGCACTCGGCTCTCCAGAGAAAGACACAGACTGCCTCGCCCAGTCTGGAGAAGTAGAAGACAGTACCCAAGAATTAAGATAAGAGAGCTAATAATAATAATATCTATCCTAGATTGGTTGCCTATCACATGTCTAGAGATTATGATACATGACTGTCAAAGTTAAAACTTAACAACATCTTTGTGAGATGAAAGCATTATTATCAACCTCATTTTCAGACAGGAGACTATGGGACAGACATGTAAAGTGACTTTGAACCCGGTGCAGGCTGTTCTAACCTTCTGCTCTTGACCATTATGGTACACTGTTTTTGTCAAGCTCACCCTAAAACCCAAAATTAATAGTATTTTCTATTTTATAAGGACCTAATGTAGTTAAATATGGCCCTAACAGTTTTCCAAATCAGAAAGAGGAGGCTAGGCATTAGAGGAACAGTGAACAATTGTGGGAAGCAGTCTGACCTCATGCTTGACCTTGGGCAAGATCCCTTCAGCTGAGGACAAAGTTTTGAGAGAGACTCAGGTTAGAGGTGTTGGCCATCAGCATCCCCAGCAGCTGGGAAAACAAGCGCTTTGGTCCTGGAGGGGGTAGTGGGGGCTGTACCACATTCACAAAGTCCACCTCTTGTGCTGTCCATATTCCCTTGCTTCACAATGGGTTCTGAGAAAGGCTCTACCAGGATTCTGTTGGGTCCCTTGTCCTGATAGAAACTTATAAGAAGAAGGTTAGTGTCATAAGCCACAGCCCCTGCCACTTTAGTTGTTCTTGGAAGCTACCATCTGCAGTCATCATCGTCCTCTTCCATGTATCGCCCACACCCTTCTATAGAGACACCTTTCACCCTCCATCTGTACCTCTGTTAGTGAATAGGGTTTATCTGGTACAATAACCCAGACCCTCACCCCATTTCCAGTCCACTAGCAGGTGATCCACCTCCAAAATCCCATATTAGAGTTCCTCGGGTTGCTGCTGGTGCCAACTGTTGCAGGTCTACCCTGAGGGTAGACTCTGGGACGGAGGTGAGCTTGTAGAAAAATGCTTAGAAGTGAACACACAAAGCAAAGGAAGCATCATGCACAAAAAGAGAAGTTGAACTGCAAAGTAGTTGCAACCAAGCCCTCAGCCAACCCTCCAGGAAGTTCAGGAGTTGGATGGCCCTTCCAAGTCATCCCCAGTCATTGGATGTGGCCTGGCCCCAGTGGGGATGCAGCTCTCTTCATCTGAGAGCTGCTGACCGACATTTCTAAGTGCTTCATTGCCAGAGCGACCTGGGCAGAGCCCCGTGGCAGCCACTACAATACTAATGCCTTAGATCTCAGTTGCAATAATACAGGAGAATAAGATTTGCATTGGAAATTATGGGGTGGCATAGGGAAGAGCAGACTTCCGGAAGGGGTTTGGGCTCCCACAGCTGGAGAAATACTTCCTGGCTACCAGATTTCATCAGTTATAATCATCAAGGTGTCAGTAATGATCAGATGGATTCCTATTTTAACTGTATATATCACTGAAGAAATAAAAAATCATTATTTAAATTACAAAACAATATCACTTGTAAGAAGCATCTCAGGTTCAGAGCTGGGACGTGAGTAAATGTGAATAACCTCCGTTACATCTTAGAATTGATGGTATATGTTAAGTTTTAACATTCATCCTCTCCTCAAACATGTACATACGGACATACATACACACAAGCACACACAAGAAAATTCAGTGTTTCCATGGTGTTAGTGAGTGTTCCCAAAATGGTAGTAAAGAAGGAAAGGTAGGCTTATTGGCAACACCTTCCTCAGTCAAGGGGCCCAGAAGAAGCAGCAGAAATTTTCTGCCTTTACTGCCCTACACTGTACCTTGTATTTAGGTTTACTTGGGGCAGGCAGTACGCACATCCCACTGGGTGACTGGCTGGTGGTAGTTGTTCACAGGAAGGAAAAGCATTCAGGTAAATTTTCAAGCCAGAAGAGACCACACCCACCACTCAAGAACCCTGCTCCCCTTAAAGGTTGTTGTGTCAGTATTTGGCTGGTCTGCCTCTCCCCTACTTTAACCCTAGGAGAGTAACAAGGAGAGAGGGAGCCTTCATTCTTCCCCCTATGGCACCCCGTTTTTCCTGTCACCTCTAATGCCATGAGGACCAGCATGGGAAGAAATAAAGAGGATATTCAGGACAGAGGATGATCACCATTTCAAAGGAAGGCATTGCGCATTCTCTCTCAGCCCACCCACACCTGAAGCTCTACCCTCCCCATCCCCACCCACTCACTCACTCTATAGCCAACGGTTCTTTCTCCAACCATCCAAACTGCTCTTGCAACATTGCCTCCTTCAGTAACCTTTTACAATGACCTGAAAGAGGAGTGACTTCCTCTGTCTCTTCCTTTCTAAACTCCCACAGAGTTCTCTTCACTCACATTTCCTTCCCACCTAAATCCACTTACATCTTCGTCCAAACAATTATGGACTTTGTTTTATTGCAGCATTTGTCTGGGGTTGGCCTTGGGCATATACCTAACCAGCTGACACATGACCATGGTGTCCCTTTCCAACACTGACAACAACACAGAGAAAGGGCTTGGTGGTGGGAAGTCCATCACGGACAGGGAGCCTCTCACCAGCCACTGCAGCTGCTACTGGTGAAGAGTCCTGGATGGCAGGATGTACAGTGAGGTCTCTAAATTGATCACAAGAGGTGGATTGTAGAGAAAGCCGCAGGGTTTTCTCAGCAGCCCTGAACCTGGGGTGATGTTGTGCTCAGGGTGGATTTTTCTGAGATGCTGGGGAGAACCTGAGAGCATCAGCATTCATCAGGCACTAGACGGCGCCATAGTCTTGAGTGACTGAGTCTATCCCGGAAACGTTTGTCTCTAAGCCTCACCTTGAAGCCCAAAGAAAGAGAAGTCCCCAAAGTCTGAAGTCCCCAAAGTCTAAAGTCCCAGAGCCACACTGGACATTAGAACATCAGCGTTAGCACATGTCTGCGCTATCAGATGGACTATTCCAAACCATTTAATGGATCAGAATGTGTGTCACTGTTGGAGATTTTCAAAGGCAATATCACTGTGATTTAAAAAAAAAAAAAAATATATATATATATATATATGTCTTTAACAATAGTAATAGCTACCTATTTGCATACTACTTACTCTATGTCAGGCACTGTTGTAAGTAATTTATATATATTAACATATTTAATCTTCCTAATAACACTGTGTTTATCTATAATGTACAAATGAAGAAATAGAGGCAGAAATGTCCAGAGATTTGCCCAAGATCACACAGCTAGTAAGTGGAGGGGCCAGGATTCAAATCTAGGAATCCATCCTGGAGAACTAATCATAAAGATCAGAGTCAACAATACTGACTCTAATAATAATGCGATTACAGTTGGCCCTTTGAACATCGGTTTGAACTGCACACGGGTCCACCTATGGGTGGATTTTTTCTGATAAATATAATATAGTATTATAAATGTATTTTCTCTTCCTTATGATTTTCTTAATACCATTTCATTTTCTCTAGCTTAGTTTATTATAAGAACACAGCACATAATACATATGACATACAAAATATGTGTTAATTGACTCTTTTATGTTATTGGTAAGTCTTCCAGTGAATGGTAGGCTATAAGTTTTGGGGAGTCAAAAGCTATATGTGGGTTTTTGTGTGGGGGGCTGCATTGTTCAAGGGTCACCTGCATTATAATTAATATGTATCTTACATTATATAAATATTATATAAAATGATTGTACAATTATAAACTTCA
>CM053562.1:56282723-56362388 GCA_028646485.1 Cryptoprocta ferox
TGCCATGCTCGGAAACACAATTGGCAGAAAAATCACTTGGATTTCAACAAGCTGAGGGTTCACGTTTCTTTAACTCCTACTCCAAAACTGTGGGGCAAGGACCCCAGCAAAAGTGACAAGTTATAGCAAATGATTTGGCATTGTACTCGAATCCATTAACTTCACAGAATTCTCACTTTGTCTACATAGAATATTAAAAAAATTTTTTTAATGTTTATTTTTGAGAGAGAGAGAGAGACAGAGCGTGAGTGGGGAAGGGGTAGAGAGAGAGAGAGAGGGAGACACAGAATCCGAAGCAGGCTCCAGGCTCTGAACTGTCAGCATAGATTCTGACGTGGAGCTCGAACTCACCAAACGTGAGATCATGACCTGAGCCGAAGTCGGATGTTTAACCAACTGAGCCACCCAGGTGCCTCTCTACATGGAATATTAAAGAAGGAATTAGATGTTAAATGAACCAGACATCATAATGTCCTGGGATTTTTTTCTTTACCAAAAGATAAAGATAACGTATTTAAATGTCTTCCCTCCTGCCTTGGGTTGTTGGTGAAGATTTATTAAGTGCATCCGCAATTAAATGAACTTGGGTTGGATCTAAACTTCCTCCTCTTTTTGGCTCCATCACTAGCACCTTAATGTGATAACTCACCCCAGGTTTTCCTCTGTGGAGTGAGAGAGAGCTCTTCCCTAAGAGATCTTTTCTGGAAAAGTTGTGGGCAAATTAGACTTTGGCAAATTAAATGATATATTCAGTGCATTTGGAGGGAACTTTCTATTTCAAGGAGCGTTATGATTATAAAATGAGGAAGACTTGTTTTATTTATTCATATAGGTTAGTTCCGGTTTATATATATTGGATTTTCTTTATTTTTTTAATTTATTTTGAGGGGAGGTGCGGAGAGAGAGAGAGAGAAAGAGGATCTCAAGCAGGCTCCGTACCATCAGCATATGGAGCCTGACACAGGGCTCAATTTTACGAACCCTGAGATCATGACCTGAGCGAAAATCAAGAGTCAAACGCTTAACCAACTGAACCGTCCAGGTGCCCCTACACATGGGATTTTCTAATGGTGTTTGGGCGAGGGAGGTTCTCTGCAGGCACACTAGCTCTGAGAAAGCCCTATTATTTCTGAGATCAGGAGTGTATGACAAAATATGATGACTGCCAGATCTAGGGAATGTGGCAGAGTCAGAAGGCTTGGGTTCCAGTCCTGGCCAAGCTGTGAAAGCTTGGGCTAGTTGCTTAACCTTTCTGTGCCTCAGTTTCCTCCCCTGCAGAATGGAAGTAATAACAGTACCCACTTCGTAGAAGTGGAGTGGTTGTAAGAACCGAATGAGTCAACACATGTAAGGCATTTACAACAACACTGGCATTGAATACGTGCTCAGTAAATACATGTGTCATTAGTTAGTTAAGCTGATTTTATACTGACCACCACGGCTACTCCCAATAGGGCCTAATTGTCCTGAAGGAGTGGTGGGAGGGGTGGCGTGGGGACTAAAGTCCCTTAGAAGGTACCAGCAGAATCTGGAACAAAAGGAAAGCAGCGTTCTCAGAGTCCTTGTGCATAACATCGTCACAGCCAGGTACCCAGCAGTGGCTCCAAACTCGAGTGAGAGCCGGAAGAGCAAAGCGAGAGGCAACGGTGTTTGGTGGCAACAGCAGGTTCCAACCCTTGCGTCTGAGCGGCAAGGCAGTTCCAGAAACGCTCGAAAACGAAGTCCTGCTGTTTGTACCTAAGCATTACTTGGCAGCCACGTCTCCTTTCAGGGGCCAAACACCAGATGTGCTTGTACACGAGCCACCCCCAACCTGTGTGGTCTAATCAGGTGGTCTGTGCTCTCCAGCTGTGCTCAGTGCAAACAGTCTAGCACCCACTCATCTCCGATAGTCTAACTGAAAAGCCTAGGGGGTGGTAGAAAGGGCTTGAGGGGATGATTGAAGTCATGGGTCATAAGCTTGTGGATTATTTCTACTAAGTGAGAGAACCCCAAGAAAATCACCTGTTGAAACTGTGGGTCCCTGTGAGAAGGGGGAGGAAGAGAAGAACCATGAACATGACAACTGCGTGCGCTCCCAACATGGGTCCCGTGCAGATACTGCAGGAGCAGGAGAAGGGTTTGAGGAATCCTGCTGGGACCCCAACTTCTTAAGAGGGCTGAGCTGCAGTGGAGGCAGCCCTGGCAGCCAGAAATTGCAGGGGGTTCTTGGAAGGCACTGGGTCGGAGGCAGCCGTCGCATGTTGGAGAGCTATGTGCTGTGGGCCCCCTCGCCCACCCCGCTCCTCAGTGACTGTGTTCAGGCTTCAGGCTCCCCAGGCACAGGGCTTGTGCGGGACAGTCAGTGTGAGCCAGAGAAGGAGCAGTGAAAAGAGGACCCTGACAGGGGGCTTGTCAAGGGTGGAGTTGGGTGTGCAGAAAAGGTTATTCAGAGGTGACTTTAATTTTGTTTTTGTTTGTTTGATTTGTTGTAAAATTTTTAAAGTTCTATTTGTTTATTTTGAGGGAGAGAAAGAGAGAGAGCATGACTGGGGCAAGGGGCAGAGAGACAGGAAGAAAGAATCCCAAGCAGGCTCCACACTGACATAGTGCAGAGCCCACTGCGGGGCTCGAACTCATGAACTGTGAGATCAGGCCCTCAGCCAAAATCAAGAGTAGGACCGACTGAGCCACCCAGGTGCTGCAAGAGGTTACTTTAATTTTGAAATTAATATTCCATTTATTAAAAAATCCAGCTCGTTCTGCAGCTTTTAAAGTCAGCTTACAGATCTTAGTATTCTATGTTTAGCTTTAGCAATCATTAACAATAGCTTTTTGAGGGGCCTTTGACTAACGTTTAGTCTCATTTACAAATATAGTTTAACTTCTTCAAATATTTTAACTTGTATTTATACATTAAATTATTAAATATACTTAATTGCCCTTTTAAATTTCCCAGATGTTTGACTTAACAAAAAAGCTTCTGCCCTACGTGCTTGAATAACACTTACAGATCTAATAAATGAAACGTATAAAAAAGGTAAAACTTAAGACGTACAATACCTAAGATTTCTACTTAAAGTTACAAGTTCAAATTAATTGCTCAATTACCCACCTTGAATTAGAATCACAAGATTGACCTGTTACTCTTATAGGCCAGGTTCTCAAGCACGACAAATACCTGAAATACAAATATGTATAGATTCTTCATAAAAATATTATACTATGGGCTTAATTTTCACGAACATTTGTATACCTAATTGTAAATGTTCTCAAGTCTAAATATGTGCTTCCTCACTAAGATAATAATTCACTCATCCAACAGCTTTGGAAGATACCTTCTCAATCGTTAAGGTGGAAGATGATCAGATTTCAGGACAAAAAGACATAGGCATCTGAGCCCACGATGCCATCCAGGCCACTCATGGATGTCTGAATTTCCCCTCCCCACCCCTGCCCCAGCTGCATCTTCAGTTGACTGTGTTTGTAATTATTTAGTTATTTATATATACTCCTCCCTACTTCTTCCTCTTAGGCCACAAAACTCTTACCTCTGTAAGAACTAATCAAATGGGTTAATTAATTGATATCCAATTGAATTCTGGATATCTCTTATGGTTTGTTCTGTGCCTAAACTCACACCTCCAAGATCATTCTACATACAGTGGCCAGCAACCTAAGATGGCCCTTGCCCTCTCTCTTATTCCTGCCTCTCAATCCCAAACACCATTAAGTGGGAACTAGAAGAAGGAAAAAAGGGAGAGAGAAGAAGAAGCCTTTTCCCCCTCAATGTAGTTGGGACCACAGGTCACGCTGAGCTGGGGAGAGGGATAGGCATCTTAAATTGGACTGACCTGGATTTTTTTTTAAGTTTATTTATTTATTTTGAGAGAGAGAGAGAGAGAGAGAGAGAGAGAGAGAGAGAGAGAGAGAGTGAATGAGCAGGTGAGGGGCAGAAAGACAAGGAGGGAAAGAGAATCCCAAGCAGGTTCCACACTGTCAGCGTAGAGCCTGACATAGGGCTCCAACTTATGAACCATGAGATCATGACCTGAGCCAAAGTCAAGAGCCCAATGCTTAACCTACTGAGGCACCCAGGTGCCCCTGACCTGGACTTTTTAATAACTGAAAATGACAGGGAAACTACGGGTTTTGCCTGAGGTATCAGTAAAAGGAAGGAAAAGGAGATTGAACAGAGGAGAACCGAAAACAATGATTAGAAACAATCTCATTTGATCTTCGTATATCCTTGAGTTCAGATTGTTCAACAAACATGTAACATTTGAACAAAGATAGCTTACCTCGTATGAAGCCTTCAGCAGCATCTGGCTTTGTTTCTGACTCTTGTTAGAATGTGTGGACCCTTGACCTTCCACGTCATGTTCTTTGAGTCCCAGTTGCTAATTCTGGAACAAAAAGGAAAATCTCCTTTAGCATCCCATTATGCCCATCTTCTGAGTGATATTTTTCATGCTTGCAAAACCCACACAGACGTCTCTGTCCCGAATTTCATATTTCTCGTGCCATCTTCAGGTCATCCTTGTGGCTTCACCTTCATGGCCCTGTTTCCATGTCTGGGGTCTCTGATGAGTCCACCACATTTCTCAACCACTCAACAAAATTTCATAAAGTATCTTGGATGTGGGTCCCTTGCCAGGGCCTCCGAGAAGATTGAAACTGCCATCGCATGTTCCCCTTTCCGAGAGCTCTCACATTTCTCTTTCACATTTTCTCTTTAGTTGCCTTTGGAGACAGCAGGTACCATGATAAGAAATCCATTTGGCCAGAATCTGGACAAACCACTGAGGCCCAGGGCCGAAGGCTGCTTCTATGATCTGTGCACCAGGCTCTGAGGTCAGGGTAGGCTCTCTCCAGGCTCTAAGTGAAGCCCCACCACCCCCACCACAGCTGTGCATCCAAAATGAGAGACCAACTCAGGCAGGGAACCAAAGTGGGGAGCCCAGGAGAGGAAATTAAAACCCTTTGGTTGTACTGTATTAAGTCATTGCAGCGCTCAAAGGCAGCCATTCATATCATCCAGGAAGCCCTGAATAAATGTTTCAGTAATGAGGCATGCAGAAAGGAGCTTGTCACCCTGTGATAGTCTTTCTGCAAAGAGTTTGATTTAAGGTTGGTATCAGAGCATGAACCATGTTAAAATACAATTACAAAAGAAACAGGAATTTCATTAGTGAATTTTCAAGGAACAGCTTGGAACTGAGGAGGCTGGTGAAGGCTGATAGGTGTTGGCAGGGAGGGAAGGGGGAAAAGGAGAGGCAGTGAGTGATGGGAGAAGCCACTTGTCCCTCTGGGGCCACACTGGGAAGGAAGGTGGAGATGCTGGCTTTAGGGAACGGGAGGGAGAAGATGACTCCCTCCTTTGAGTTGAGATTTGTGACCCTCTTGGGAGGTCTGGGTCCTCTACCTCCTCTGAGACTACCACCAGGATATCAGCAGCCCCATGTCCCCTGTCTTCCCACCACCTCCTACTTCTCTATTAAGAGGACCCCAGTTGGCTGAAGAAAATACTGTTCCTGGGGAATCGGAGTAAAAGAGAATTGGATGCCAGGAGGATGAAGTCCCAGATGTACTATTTACTATCAGTGTGACCACAAAGGTACCAGGAAATTATTAGACGTCATGAGGTCTCTTTCTGAATCTTAGCTTCCTGTCTGTGGCACAGAGGTACCTGGCACACAGCAGGTACTCAGTGACCAACCCAAGGCTGATTATCATTTGGTTCCAAATGCATAGATTGAATCAGTGGTCTCAAAAGGGGGTGGTGCATACAGCCCACGATGTGCAAGATGCCTCATAGGGGTGTGAAAAGAAAATATTAGAATTTATACTAGGGGCGCCTGGGTGGCTCAGCTGGTTGAGCGTCCGGCTTTGGCTCAGGTCATGATCTCTCATTCGTGGGTTCAAGCCCCGCGTCAGGCTCTATGCTGTCAGCTAGCTCAGAGCCTGGAGACTGTCTTCGGATTCGGTGTCTCCGTCTCTGTCTGACCTTCCCCTGCTCATGCTGTCTCTCTCTCTCTCAAAAATAAAATTTAAAAAAATTAAAAATTTTAAAAAAATAAATAAAAAAACAATTTGTACTAACACATACATTTTGTCTGAAATAAATAAAAACAAAAGTGAGTTTTAGTCATTTTTATTTGATATATTCACAGTAATCTATCTACTAATCGAGGCTTAGGAAAGTGCCTAACACACTGAGTAAGCATTATAGATGGTTTTGTTATAATTATATCATCCGTGTATGTGTGTGTTCAAAATTATGCTTAATTATAGAGATATACAAGTAAGATTTTGAGACCACTGTCTAAGCACTTAGTGTTCCAGAGGAATAAGGAGAGAGAAAGAGAGGAGAGGAAGAGCAAAAGAATGAAGAAAAGGAGCGATCTCATTTGGACTGAGGTGTCCACAGTGGATAGCATTTACTCACTGGCCAGAGCTTCTCAACTGTGATCTCTCCAGGACAGGGACCAGCTCTGCTTCATTCTCCTAGTCCGAAAACAGCCTGGGGATTTCTATTGCTTTTGAAAGCACAAGAGGCAGTTGTTTTCCTTTGGGAACAGAGGACATCTTCCACATGTCACTCCCTGCCCCTTCCCTCAGGCGGTGGTGGTAGCAGCGGGGACAGTTAGAGCATGTGTTTAGTCCCATATGGATGAGTATCTTTCAACACACAGCTTGGCACTAGGTATCTGCTGATGGGGGCTCAGAATCAGACAGAGTTTCAAATGCTGGCCAAGATGAAGATGGAGTTAGCCCTTCATGGCTCCACAGTCCCCTGATTACGATGCAAAACTCAAAACGGTTCAAAAACCCCATTGCTTGAGGACTTTTGACACGTTCACATTGGCATGCAGATTGGGTTGGGATGTCAAAAAAAGTGAAGAATAGCCAGCGAGGGGGGAACTTTGGGGGTATTTGTCCTCTTGTATCTCAGCTCTGAGCTGAGGGTGGCCCCCACTGTGGGACTGGGCAGCAAAGATCAACAGCAAAAGCTGTAGGAGGAAACAACACATCAAAATGTGTGGGTTGTCTCTAAAGCAGTGCGTACAGGGAAATTTAAAGCATTAAATAGTTACATGGAAAAGAAGAAAAGTCTTGGGGGACCTGGGAGCTTAGTTGGTTCAGTGTTCAACTTCGGGTTCAGGTCATGATCTCGCAGTCCGTGGGTTTGAATCCCACCTCGGGCTCTGTGCTGATAGCATACAGCCTGGAGCCTGCTTTGGATTCTGTATCTCCCTCTCTCTCTGCCCCTCCCCTACTTATGCTCTGCCTCTGTCTCTTAAAAATGAATAAATGTTAAAAAAATTGTTTTAAAAAAGAAGAAAAGTCTCAAATTATATAAGCTTACCTTTAAGAAAGCAGAAAAACAAGAGCAAATTGAACCCAAAGAAGCAAAAGGAGGGAAATAATAGAGACAAAAGCAGAAATCAATTAAATTGAAATGAGAAAACCAACAGAAAGTATCAATGAAGCCACACTAGTTCTTTAAAAAGATCAATTAAATTGATGAGCTTCTAGACATGCTGACCAAGTTAAACACATACATACACATACACACAAATTACCAATATCAGGAGTGAAAGGGAGGACATCACTACAGAGCCCACTTACACCAAAAGGATAATAAGGGAAGATTATGACACCTTTATACCCATAATTTTGAAACCTTAGGTGAAATGAAGCAATTATTTCAAAGATGCAAAACTCATGTAAAATAAATAATCTGAATAATTGTTTTTCTATTAAAGAAATTGAATTTGTAGTTAAACCTTTCCAACGAAGAAACTCCAGACTCAGGTGGCTTACTCAGTGAATTCTACCAAATATTTAGGGAAGATATTATTACCATTTCCATCTAATCTTCTCTAGAAATGTGAAGAAGTGAGAAGCTTCCCAATTCATATTATGAGGCCAGCATTATACTGACATCAAAACCAGACGCATGGCTCCTGGGTGGATCAGTTGGTTAAGCGTCTTGGTCTCAGCTCAGGTCTTGACCTCCAGGTTGTGAGTTCAAGCCCCATGTGGAGCTAAAAAACAAAAACAAAACCAAAAACAAAAAAAGAAAAAACAGACAAAAGTATTTAAGAAAAGAAACTATAGATTAATGTATCTCGTGACCTGGCACACACACACATAAAATCTTCAACAGAATACTATCAAATCAATTCCAGTGATATATGAAGGATAATATATCATGACCAAGGGGAATTTACCCCAGGAATGCAAAACCAGTTCACCATTCAAAGAATCAAGCAATGGGGTCCACCACATTAATAGACTAAGGGGAAAATATCATATGATTATCTCAGTAGATACAGAGAAAGCATTTGACAAAATGTATTGCCTGTTTATAATAAAAACTCTCTGTAAACTAGGAATGGAAGGAAACTTACTGAACTTAATAAATGGAATCTACAGGAGCAGCTGGGTGGCTCAGTCAGTTAAGCCTCTGACTACAGCTCAGGCATGATCTCATGGCTCATGAGTTCGAGCCTCATGTCAAGCTCTGTGCTGACAGTTCAGAGCCTGGAGCCTGCTTTGGATTATGTGTTTCCCTCTCTCTCTGACCCTCTCCAGCTCATGCTCTGTCTCTCTCTCAAAAATAAATAAATAAACATAAAAAAATAAAAATAAATGAAATCTACAAAACACACCTAAAACTAATACTGTATATAATAATGAAAGGCTGAGTGCTTTCTCGCTAAGATCAGAAACAGGAAAAACATGTCTGGTTCTTAAGATTCCTAGAAAGGCCTGCGGAAGGAAAAGGAAGAATTAAAATGCTCTATTTACAGATCACAGAATTATACACATAGGAAATCCCAAGGGATATACAAAAACACTCCTGGAGTTAATAAACAAGTTCAATAAGATCACAGAATACAACATCAACATACCAAAATCAATAGTATTTCTAGGTACCAACAACAAACATGTAGAAACTGAAATAAAAACACAATACCATTTACAATCACTCCAAACACAATGTAATTCTTAGGTATAAATTGAACAAAACATTTACGGAATTGGTTTGCTAAACATTACAAAATACTGATGAAAAATATCTTGAAGGTCTAAGGAAACAGAGAGATATGCTTCCTGCCTTTTATCAGAATCTTTCTTCCGTGTTTGTCTTCCTACCTTCGTTTGGGGTGCATTGAAGGTAGGGTACTAAGGGAAGACACGAGGGGTCTCTAGCAATGCCACATGTCTGTTTCCATCAGTGGCAACTTACATTAGATTCCACTGATCTTAGTCTTCCCACCCTAAACCCTTTGTGAACTCATACATGATCCTGATAGCCTTTTCTAGCTAATGTTTCTGGAATTCATTAATTGAGCAAATACTTACTGGGCATCTCCCATCTGCCAAGTAATCTGCTGAATTGACCAACAGTTGGCAGCAGAGGACCAAAGTTAAAAAAAAAACACTATGGATACAGAAGAGCAGACACAGTGCCTCTCACAAAAGATCCAATAATTTTTTAAAAAAAAGATCCAGTGCCTACTGGAAAAGATCTAATCTCATGACCTCAATAGAGATCGATAGAACACACCCCAGTTCAGGAAGGTACAAGTGAAAAAGAATGTTTTCTAGAAAAATTAGCCAAAATCTCTGCTTTATTCAGAGGTTAATACGTTTAGCAAAAATATCACATGGAAATGTGGTCGTTTCACAATCTTTCCTTCTGCATTGACTCTGAGACCTGAAGATCTGAGGCTCCTTCCTTAGCTAGCTTTCCGTGGTATTCCAGGGCCTGATGGGTCTGTCTCAACAGTCCCCTGAGAACCCACACACAGACAGGGGCAGGCCAGCTCAATAATATGCTGGCTCACTGTCATTCTTTACCAACCAATCTAATGATACTCCGAGGACATCAGGGGGAACACAGCCATCTTAGAGGCAAAGATTGAGCCAAGATGTTGCCCAGACCCGGCTCAGAATCTGTGAGATATGGAGCAAGGAAGATTGATTAGATCTTGACTCAAAACCTCTCATGTCTTATCTCCTCTGTGATTTGGTCCAGTTCTGTATGCTCACTGGAACCTCAAATTCCTTTCTAAGATGGAGATTGAAAAGAACAAAACAAAACAAAACAAAAACACCTACTTTCATGGGGATATGGGAACATTAACTAAGCTAAATACCAGAGTTGTAGAGCATGTTGCATCTTCTTAAGAAAGGTTATGTTGGGATGAGCGCTGGGTGTTGTATGTAAGCCAATTTGACGATAAATTATATTTTAAAAAAAAGAAGAAAGGTTAGATCTCCCCCTCCCACATCTGCTGTTCAGATATGGACGAGCTGCTCTGAGACTCTTCTCCAAGACCGGACAGGTGCTACCTTCCTCTGAAAAGCCCAGGAAGACCTTGCACCTCCAAAATGTCTCCTCAATCAGTCCAGGTTAGATAGGAACCTACAAATCTCATCTTAATCATTTCAACCCACTCTTGTCTTTGGACCAAGAGAGTTCCCAGTGTCCTGCTCTAGCTGGACATTCAGTACATGACATTCCAGGCCAGGCCCAGTATGGATGCCACGTGCATGCTAAGGCTTTCCACCTACTCCAGGGATGGCTCTAGTCCTGGGGGTGGGGACCCTCTTCCAAGTTGCATCACATTACATGGTTTCTAGTGAAATATTGTGCCTAAAATTTCAGTCAGTCTCCAAGTGGAAGGAAAGACAAGACCATCAAGTTCTTAGACATGACTTCATATGTGATATTGTATTAACTATTCCTTGAAATAAATTAAAAAGCCAGAGGCCCCCAGAGAGTTGTCCTCACCCTGTATCCCAGCCCCAGTTGGGCTAATTACACCTTCTTTGTGTCCCACAGGCTCGTTCTGGGAGTATCTCTACCATTGCACTTAACTCCTTAGATCCTGGGTCTGTTCACCATCAGCCTGTGTTACTCAGAAGAATGTGAGCCCTTCATGGCTGGGATAGTACCTTACTCATCTTCATGTGCTCAGGAACCAGCATGGTGCATGTCATGGGTACGTCATAGATGTTTGTCAAATGAATGAAAAAGACCCCCCTAAATGAGTGAAAAGCTCCTCCTGTGGGTATGCTGTTTAAACACTGTACCTCTGAGCTCACGGGTCCTGCATTTCCCCATAGCGTCATACACGGATGAGGCTGCCTGAATAATTCTGCAGGATCAACTGGCTGCTTTTCTCTGAAATGAAGATTGCTATCAAGGCTGCTAATACCGTTTCCCTGGGGGTACCACAGAGGACACCAAGCTTTATTAGTTTAAGGTGTTTGCTTCGTGCAACAACTTGCTTTTTAATGAGCTTGTTTATCTCACCATCTTGGATGCTAATATTGTTGAGAGGGAAGCATGCTGACTGACTGTTACCAAGCAAAGATGAGAATCTCCAAGGAGAGCATCAAATGCGTGCTCTCTGCTAACAATTAGTCAACAGCTAAGCTGTCTTTCAAAAGAAGAAAAGAAAACAGAAAAGAAGAGGAAGAAAGAAAGGGAAAGGAATGGCTTTAAGATGAGCAACAGAGAAGTAGGACGTCGAGAGTTCCTATTTCCTTCTCCGAGCTTCTGGTCCATGAACTAAACTCACTGATGTCAGACTCTGCCTTGCAGGTTGAGCTCCGGGGCCTCCTGGGCTGCAGGCTCGCCTCTGAGCCACCCGCTCTGCAGGGGAGAATGCGCTCTGAACACAAAGGCAAGGTGGAAGTTTGAATCCTCTGGCTTTGTAATGTGAGACTTCACCAAGGCAGCGTCTTACAGAAAAGAGGCACTTCCCTTGTCAAGGAAAGGCTTCCGAGCTGGCTGCCTCCCCGCCCCCAGGTGCATCCTCACTCTCCTCCGCCCTGCTCCGCCCCCTAGAGGCTGACGCTGCACCGCCTCGCCCAGGCGGCCTTCCCTCTGGCTTCTGCTGGATTTGACCCAACAGTAGGCAGCAGGGGATCAGAGGGCGGAAGGACAGAGAGGGGCTGTGCTCTGCGGGCTCCCCCTGCTTCAGCGTCAGTGCCTCCCAGGGGCTGCCTGCTCCCAGGGCTGCGGCTCCTCTGGGCTGCGCAGCCTCCCGGCTGCCTCCGCAGCGCCAGGGACACCATGTCTTTCTCTTGTCCCTTGAGTCCTTGTGGACATCGCTGCCTCCCACTGTGGCTAATCTCTGCGCGCCTCAACGTATCTTGTCTATCGCTTTAACCCTGCCTGCACCTCTTTAAATAGTCTTTTCAGGGGCTCGTGGATGGCTCAGTCAGGTAAGCCTCTGACTCTTGATTTCGGCTCAGGTCATGATCCCAGGGTCATGGGATCGAGCTCCCTGCCAGGCTCTGCGCTGAGTGTGCTCTTTCTATCTCAAAACAAATAAACTTTAAAAAAAGGTCCTTTCATTCAAATTTCTTATTTTGAGTCATCTGAGATGACTACATATACAACTTACTGTCTTAAATCAGAAGACATGGCCCCTAGTTATTCTTTTTCATATCACGTCACTCCGATGTTTACAGAGTGTTTCCACTTCCACCAACACATTGAACCCCCACAACAATCCTGTGAGGTAGGCAGGCAGGTTGTTATGCCCAGTAAACAGATATAAAAGCTGAGATTCAGAGGCTCAGTCACTTATCCAAAGTCACATAGCCTTCTTGCAAGGGGGAAAAAACATATGGGAAAAACAACACATCGATGCACTCTGAAACTAGGAAACTTAAATCACTCTCTGTCCTCTTTTCTCTCAGAGCTCTGGGGAAGATAAGAAGCGCTGGGAACAAAGCACAGGAGAGGCAGAGCAGCCGAGTTTCCTCCGTTGTGACAGGCAGGGAGGCAGGGTACACGCGGCTGCAGACACAGGTTTGGAAGAATCGTCTGTATGAGAATGACCTCGTTTTTTCCTCCAAAAATGATCTTTGAAGCAAGATCATCAGCTGGGGGATGGTGGCAGAGATTGGAGGGGAAAAAGAAGGCATAAAATAGTAATCTCAGAGAGGAGGAAGCTGAATTTCTCCATTTAGGAAAACATAGTTGGATTGTCTGGCCCATGCAGAGTTTTCTTTTGAGATTTATGGTCATAAATTGGAGGAAGTTGAGCAAGCAGAGTTGTATGTGCATTTTCTTTTCTCCTTCCTTCCTTTCTTCCTTCCTTCCTTCCTTCCTTCCTTCCTTCCCTTCCCTTCCTTCCTCCTTCCTTCCTTCCCTCCCCCCTTTCCCTCCTTTTGATAATGCTCAGCCTCTCCATTGTGGGCATAGAGAAAATGGACCATTGGTTTTAACCAGGGTGGACCTTTGCCCGATGATTACCAGAGGGGATGGGGAGAGAAGTTAAGGTTTTATAAAAGAGCGGCAGCAGCACCAGAATATGGAATTCAGGTGAAGAGTAAATAAACACATGAAGGTAAGATCAGTGGGAAAACTGGTAGGGCCAACGGACTGGTGATCTTAATGGGGTAGGAGGTTAATCCTTGAGCAGATTAGCCAAAAGGGTAGAACTTTGTGCTGGAGGTCAAGATTTTGGATGTCCTTGTTATCTCCAATGTCTTATTCTTGTTTTTATCCTGAGCTTTCAGCACAGTGCTTGGCATATAGCCAGCAGCACTAGAATGAAGTTTGCAGAAGTAGATGAATGGTCAGTCTCAGGAAAAGCCAAGGTGTGGAAGGGGAAAGACGTTTTGTCTCTGCTATCCTTTTATTTAATAAGGATATCACCATTCAGCCTCTTCTCCTTCCCCTGTTCTCTCTCTCTCTCTGCACCCACAAAAGCACAATGCACAAACATAAGCAATACTCCAGAAACACTGATCTGCTTTCAATTTCCCTGAACTTCTGATCTCTGATGTCTTGTTTCAAGCTACCCTCCTGGGCCTAAAATGCTGCCCCTTGATCTGCCTGCTGTAAGGTCCCATTTCATCTTCTCAGTGAAAGTTTTCTAAAGTCCTGTAGCCAAAATAGCATTGCTTTCCCCCATCTCCATGCTTGTGTTGTGGGTACCATTGTTTTAGTGCTTGCATCGTTGTGCCATAACGATCTACATTAGTTTTCTCTGCTGCTTGACCATAAAGTTCTTTTTTTTCATAGTTTATTGTCAAGTTGGTTTCCATATAACACCCAGTGCTCATCCCAACACAATTGCCCTCCTCCATGCCCATCACCCATTTTCCCCTCTCCCCCGACCCCCCATCAACCCTCAGTTTGTCCTCAGTATTTAAGAGTCTCTTATGGTTTGCCTCCCTTCTTCTCCTTAACTATTTTTCCCCCTTCCCCTCCCCTACGGTCCTCTGTTAAGTTTCTCCTGTTCCACCTATGAGTGAAAACATATGGTATCTGTCTTTCTCTGCCGGACTTATTTCACCTAGCATAACACCCTTGAGTTCCATCCACATTGCTACAAATGGACAGATTTCATTCTTTCTCATTGCCATGCCATATATTCCATTATATATATAAACCACATCTTCTTGATCCATTCGTCAGTTAATGGACATTTACGCTCTTTCCACAATTTGACTATTGTTGAAAGCACTGCTGTAAACATTGGGGTACATGTGCCGCTATGCATCAGCACTCCTGTGTCCCTTGGGTAAATCCCTAGCAGTGCTATTGCTGGGTCATAGGGGAGTTCTACTGATAGTTTTTTGAGGAACCTCCACACTGTTTTCCAGAGCGGCTGCACCAGTTTACATTCCCACCAACAGTGTAGGAGGGTGCCCATTTCCCCACATCCTCACCAGCATCTATAGTCTCCTGATTTGTTCATTTTAGCCACTCTGACTGGCGTGAGGTGGTATCTCAGTGTGGCTTTGATTTGTGTTTCCCAATGATGAGTGACATTGAGCATCGCTTCGTGTGTTGACCATAAAGTTCTTGAGGAGACTGTCCAAGTCTGATTTTGTGTGCCCCACACTGGGTAGCACACAACAGAAACTCCATACACCTTTATTGAATCGATAGGTGAATAAGTGGAGTTCTCCAAAGAAAGGCTCCATCTAAGCAAACAATAAGTCAACCAGGTTCAGGCTTAGGGTAAAGGACACAATAGAACTAATGAATAGTGAGCTTCTCTTGAGCTCAGAGAATCAAAGCAAAGTCCTATATTTATCAGGAGAGATGGACATTGAAACTACTGACTTGAAGAATCCTTCTTTAGGTTAGTATTTCCATGATGACAGAATAGAAAAAGTCCTGAGACTGCTCCTTTACTTTTCTCCAGCTGCTTCTAGACCTCTGGCCACAACTAATCTCTGAGTGTTTGCTTGATATCTTAAATTTGGTAACAACGATAATGACAGCTAATGCTTGTATAATGTTTAATTATTAGGTGCCTTCGGCCCTGGTCCCACTTTTCCCCCACAATGCTCTGAACTTTTATTTGTAATACCCATTTTTATAGGCAAACAAACTGAGGTAGGAAGGGATTGTGTTATTTATCTAAGGATACCCAGCTGGTAAATACGCAAACTAAAATCTCAGTTCCAAATCATTTGAATCCAAATTTCATACCTTTTTTTTTTTTTTTATTTACTGAAGAATCCCTAGAACTGCACAGCAAGGTGGATCTTGGCCTGAATGTCAAATCAGAGCATTGGGAAATGGACGCTCTCAGGAACTTGGTTGGCACAAACCCAGAGAACCCAGCCTCTTGTCGCTCAACCCAGAGAATCCTCCACCAAGATGCAACACTCCTCTGAGTAGTAAGAAACCCAACTACCTTTCCATTTTGACCCTTCTATTCTTCATTAGCAAAGGGACCCATCCCTCTAAAATGGGCTCAGTTTGGGGAACTATCGCTTTCACAGAGAACGTGACTCTTACTCAAGGAAAACTTGGTCACGTAAAAGAGATCCTTAAAAGAGAGTCCTTTCAAGGTCAGATGGGAGGGGATACCCCAGGTTCTTAAGACTGGAGAGTCATGGGAGAGCTTTAGTTTAGAAGTCTTATATGGGGTAGGAACAAAGAAATTTAAAAGGAAAAAGGATGGGAGCAGAAGTAGAGTCTTGAAAATGCTGCAGTAATTTATTTTTAAAGGGAGTATGGTACAAGGTTAGTGTGAAGAAGAAGAAAACAGATAGATATAAAAATTGATTTTCAGGAGGCAGACACCTGCACAGAAAGAGGTGAGACCAGGAAGTTCACTCAATGTTTCAGTTCCCACATCTATAAAAAAAGAATGTGACCATTTCCCCCTGCCTAACTGAGGGACTATTTTCAGGATCCAACAAAATCACACGGGAATCTTGATGTCTTAAGGCTACCAACGATTGTCTGGAGACCACCAGTCACCATCTGTGCCTTGGGTTCTGCCCCTGATTAATGTGACACTGTCTCTCAAACCAGGGACCCAAGAATATCTTGAGAATGTAGGGGCTTCGACAAGAAGTTTTAAACTTTGCATTTATATTTTGATGGTAATCTAAAAAAATATTAATCTAGGGCGCCTGGTGGCTCGGTTGTTAAGCATCTGAGTTCAGCTCAGGTCATGATCTCATGGTCTGTGAGCTCAAGTCCCACATTGGGTGAGCTCAAGGCCTGCATTGGATGAGCTCGAGCCCCTCTTTGGGTAAGGATGAGCCCCACTTTGGGTAAAAACACGAGCCCTCCTTTGGGTGAGCCCTGCTTCTCTCTCTCTCTCCCTCTCTCCCTTTCTCTCTCTCTGTCCCTCGTGGAATTCTCTCTCTCTCACTCTCTCTCTCCCTGCCCCTCGCTCAGTTGTGCCCTCTCTCTGTCAAAAAAAAATTAAACTAAGCATTAAGAAATTTTTTTTCTGAAGAAATCCTCATGACCTAATCCTGCCCCTTGATCTCTATGTTCACACATGAAGGTTGGTGTGTGTTGGCCTTCCTTGCTGGTCCCTCCTCTTTTCCTTGACCTCTCAAAGTGGGAGTGTCCCTGTCCTTACTCTGTCGATGTCTCTGACTCTGCTGCTTGGTCTTCTCTTCTTTGTTTATACTCACTCACTGAGTGATCTCACTCAATCACATGGCTTTAAGTTTTACATATAAGCTGACAACCCCCGAATGTATAACTGGCTGAGACCTCTCCCCTAAATATCAGCCCACTGCTTATTCAACCTTTCTACTGGGACATTGGATACGATGGGCACACATCTTGATTGGGCCGGGTCAGTCCTGGACGATTCCTCTTGTGCTAGCATGATTATTAATGTGGCCTCCTTTCTTCTCCACACTCAAAAGTGTCCTAGTCTGAACAATAAATTGTATGACAAAGACAATCTCTGTCCCCATGCCATTCTCTCTCTTACCTCCCTCCCCCACTAAGTCTTCCCAGGATTTCTGATGCTTCCTGCTTCTCATTCGGAGCACCACAAAATGAGAACAGTGTTCCTTATACTTTGGGGGCCGCTTCCTTTCACACTGAGGTGTGAGGCTGCGAGAGCAGACCTCAGGTCTATAGTTGGCATGCAGCCTGGGCCATCGGTAATAACGAGATTTCAAGTCTTGAGAGCTCCCGGTGCTCCAGGTCGTGTAAAAACAGCCATGCTTATGTGTTTGAGAAAAGTCACATTACAGACCAGGAAGGGAGGGTGCTGGGTTCTTTCCTTCTAATGGCATTGCCTGGCAGGCAGGGCCAAGATGGCATTCTTGCCACAGGATCTACTCTGTGGTGCCACGCTACACTGTTGTGCCCATCTGCCATCTGGACAGTTTCACTCCACACCCTCTGGGCATCCTATCAGATCCGTTTCTTCCTGGCTTTGGTCAATGCCAACACTTGCCCCTGCCAGACAGCCCTGCAAGACTGGGGGACAGATTTTACTCGGATGTAATGTTTTCAGTTTCTGCAACCGTAGCGAGGACCCTTCCCCATAGTCCAGTGAGGGCTCGTCCTGTCTCTACATCTCAGGTGGTTCAAAATGCCTGTGTGCATTGCTTCCCCCTTGGTGTTTGTCTCCCATCAGCACACCTGTTAAAAACAGCTAAAAATCGACACTTCCCTCACATCTGTGTTGGATGTATGTGTTTTTCCTGAATAATGCTTTGAATCCAGGTGGCACTTCTCTCCCAGAGCTTTCTCAGACAAGTTCTCTTCATCCTCATTTGCTAGATGAGAAAATGGATGAGCAGGGAAGTGATAGCTTTATCTGATAATAATACTCTGAATCAGAGTGGAATTTCCAGGAACTACTGTGTAAGCAAAACCCTTCTATCAGAAGTACAAGCTAAGAAGAAAGGGCACAGGGTGTGGGGCTGCTCACCATTGGGTTTATAGGAATTAATAAAAATAATACCCAATGTCTGATTACCATTGGCTAGCATGCGTTAGATGCCCAGTCAACATTTGTACTGTAAATGGTTGACAAAATGCTGTCACATTCACTATCTTGTAACTGCTCCATATGGTAAAGTAGAAGAGATCTTCCCAGTTCATAGCAAAAACACTGAGGGGCCAGAACAAAGGCTTCCAGCCACAAAACCATGGCCCTTAGTTTACTCCATCACTTATCAACCATAACATTTGGACAACAGTTTACTCAACAGTACACGGTAATAATAATAATACTGTTTCTGGAGTTTTGATCAAAATTAGAAATAATTTCTGTAAACGATTCAGCATTATGCTTGGCTTTTTTAAAATTTAAAAACCTCCTATTTTCAGGCAGGGGAGACGAAGTATGCGGAGTGATGTAAATGGAGCCCATCGAACAGAACTCATAAATGGCATTGGTGCCCTGTGGTAGAGGAAGCTGGGAGCAGTGGGGAGGTGTGGAGAAGAATGCCATTACAGCCAGGTTTGGGCCAAATGGGGCAGCCTTGGGGGGATCCTCCCCTTTGGTGCTCCCTCCAACTGACATCTATCCACTCTGCAAGTCCTACGGTGCACGGGCCCTTCGGTGGTCCATGGTGTACCTGAGTTTTACATTAGTTCCTCATTCCTCTTCTTCACACCTCACTCAACTGTCAACAAGTGACCCTTCTCCTTGGTCTGGTCACCTATCAGACCACTGACATCGCAGTGGGCTGATGAGGCTGGTGACCCTTCAGATCTATTCTAGCTAGAGTCGTCCAAAGTCCAGCAGGAGCTGATGCTGGGACTATGAAGATAGTAGAGATACTGTGGCTGGCCTTGAGGAGATGGGGAGAAAGATGAATAAATCCACATTCAAGTATAATTTCAATTATTCAAGATAATCGGCATTCACAGCGCTTTGTGAAGGAGATTATTTGGAGCCACTCTTATGAGCTACAATTAATGAGTTGAGATTTTGTTCTGTTTTACGAAGGATATCTAACTTGATCCTGACAACAACCCTGGAACTACTATTCCTGTTTTAGAGTGGAGGAAAACTGAGGCTTGGTGAGGCTAGATAGCTTGTCCCAGGTCAGCTGGCTGGCTAGCAGCAAACCAGAGAGCTGAACCACATCTACCCCTTCTTTCCAGCACACTATTCCTAGAAGGACGGGAAATGGCAGAGGGGAAAAGATAGGTAATTCCAGGCCCAAGAGCACAGCTTGAGGGGAGGGACTCGTAATAATCTTAATAATGAACTTGGGAACCTTTTATACATGCTTCTTTGTTCGGGTGCATTCCCCTAAGTCCTTCCTGACCCAGCGCGCAGACCCTCTGCCACCTGACCTTTGCCCATCAGATCTCCCGAGAGAGGGCTGTGGAGTCACAGAACCTGGGCACAAATCTCAGCTTCACCACTTCTTAAGGCAACAGGTCAGTTAATCACCTTGTGCCTCAGTTTCCTCAGCTACAAAGCAAAACAGAATCTTCCTCACAAAGTTACTGCGAAGATTCCATGGTTGTCAAATGGAAAACACTTAACACAAGACCTGACTAGTGGTAAATGCTCAACAGACGGTGTGCTTCTTATTGTAATAATAATAATTATGACGATCTGCAGGGCTCCTGCTCTCAAGCACACTCAGCATCTCACTATTCCCCAGCACACCTGTGCGTCCCATCCCCCAAACCTTCCGACAGAAGTTCCCTTCAACTGAACCGCCCTTCATTCAGTCTCATACAGTTTTGTTTTCTCCATCTAGACTTTTATTTATTGTTATCACATGTCACAGAACCCTGCACACCATAAATCCTCAACAAATGTCATTGAGTCAATGATTAAATATATGTTAATTTAATACTATTAAAGATACAGTGAATGAGAGTTTATCCAAAACTCAATTAGCCATGCAAAAATCAGAATTTCTTGTAGTGTTAGCAGATTGACTGCAAGATGCTGAAGTGTTTTCTGAATCAAAGAAAATTTAAATTATGCTCCATCTAGTGAGAACGTGGTGTGTTATCTTATATTCGAGCCCTTTGAACATTAGTAATCAATTTACAAACTGTATGGCTTTCATCCTTCATCTTCCCTGCAAAAGAGGAAGCTAACTATAATGAGTAGCGATAATATCACCTCGAGTTTGAACTTATAATTAACAATGATAACACTCACAGTTGAATGTGTTTTTCAAAACAGTCCCCCAGACATCAACTTTCATTCATCCTTTCAAATTTCTTTTTATTAAAAAAATGTTTTTAATGTTTATTCATTTTTGAGAGACAGAGAGTGAGAGAGAGAGAGAGAGAGAGAGAGAGAGAGAGAGGTGCATGGGGGGAGGGGCAGAGAGAGAGGGAGACACAGAATCCGAAGCAGGCTCCAGGCTCTGAGCTGTCAGCACAGAGCCCATGTGGGGCTGGAACTCATGAACCACGAGATCACGATCTGACCTGAAGTCAGAAGCTTAACGGACTGAGCCACCAGGTGCCCCAATCCTTTCAAATTTCTTAGCACCATGGGCTCCAATGACTTTGGGGCAGAGCCCTGTTGAGGAGGGAGGCAGCAGCTTGGAGCATCATCTACAACAAGAACTAAAACAGCAGAAGAATAAAGCTGAGGGTCCAGGCCCCACTCGCTCCTCCCAGAATCGGAGGGATCTTGCCTGAGTCCCCGCCCACCAAAGGAGCTGGGCCCTCCAAGGGAAAGGATAAACCTTCTTCTTGGCCTTGACCTCTGTCCCTGTGAAGTTTCTGATATGCAATCTGAGGTTTCACTAGACAACATCCCTCCTTTTTCAGGATAGCTCTGGAAGGCTGGAAGAGTAAGGGTCCTCACCATCTCTGTTTCCAAGGCAGCTTTGAGAAAGTGCCGGAGAGCATGTGGGGTGGGGCCTCTGGCCTCTGGAAGTTGACAGAGGAGGGACACCTCCTGTTGCAGAAGAAGCCTGAGCCTTGGGCATCACTTGGTTGAAAAGTCTCCAACAGGGCATCAGCAGCCAGATGCAATGCCCTTCCTCTTCACCTTTACCTTCAAGAAGAGAGAGTCAGCCCAGGCCTCATTAAAGTTACCTTCAGAAAAAAAAGAATCTTAAATCTGTTGGAACTGCCACAGTCCCCAGTCTTTGGCCACACATATGTTTCCTTAAATATGTGCCTCTTTCGGGACACCTGGGTGGCTCAGTCGGAGGAGTGTCTGACTCTTGATTTCGGTTCAGGTCATGATCTTGCAGTTTGTGACTTCGAGCCATGCATCGGGCTCTGTGCTGACAGCGCGGAGCCTCCTTGGGATTCTCTCTCTCCTCTCTCTCTGCTCCTCCCCTGCTCTCTCTCAAAATAAATAAATAAACTTAAAAAATATATGTATCTTTCCTGCACTTGTTACGAATCAAGCATCATGCTCACCTTTACAGTAGGGGAAGGGGAGAGAGGAGATGCTTATATTCTAATGGAGAAGATGGGCAGGTGCCTGTGAAATATACGAGGTGAGACGCATGGAAAGAAATGGGAGATGTGGGCTTTGGATGAAACTGTTCAGACTCGAGGTTCCAATTAGACACCAATGCCAAGGGGTGAGAAGGACTGCTTAGAAAGACACCCTGTCCAGGCTGCGAGCAGATTCTCGGCAGGGAGGAGAAACTGGGAATTGCATAGGAGCCATTAAATCCTGGTTGGAGCCCAGCAAGCAGCCAGGCCTGGCCGAGGACAAGCCCCATTCTTTTTGACCCATGGAGGAGAGCTCTGTACTGGCCCTGGGACCCACTGAAGGACGCGCTTCATTTTTGTTTCAGGAGCAATGTCCCTCTGGGTGCTGGATGCCGGAAGGGAAGCCAATACAATTCCATTTGTACTCACGCCTGGCCCCAGAAGAGGGCATTGGGAAGGAAACACATTACTCCAGTTGTTTCTCTTGGGAAATACCCTGTAGACAAGGCCTTGCCTTGGCAGAGAACATGGTCTCAGAAACCACCAGTCTGAGCTCCATTTGTATGGCCTGAGCTTCCTGAGATAACTATTTTGCTCATCCTGTAAATGGTGTCCACCCTCCAACACCAGGGTGAGTGCCTGCCTCCTCCTCTGCGGCCTCTCTCAGACATCGTGACAACCAGAAGGTAGGCTTGGAGGCACAGGGGAAGTTGGGACGGGAGAGAAAGGAGTGTGTATATCAGGGAACAACCTCTGTGCTTTCTGAGTTTGAAGAATCTTTGGTGCTTCTGCTTGATCAAAATTGTCCTCAGAGATTCTAAGCCTAGCGAGAGCTCACCATGCTGAGGATTTTAGGACGTTTGATGGAGTCGCAGTGTTCCATGCACCATGATTCCTGCTTGGTACTAGTCTGTGACAAAGGCATCTGAGTGCATTGCACTGTTAAACACGGGCGTGATGGCAAAGGGCACTCAACTAATATGCTGATACACACCAGCTCCACCGACTAGAAAAAGTGCTACTACGCAGTGCATGGTTGCTGCTCCAAGATCAATGTTGTGGGTCAGGGGAATGATATTCCCACTAGCAATTCTAGGCAGCGTGCAAGTAGGGAAACTTTTAAGAGGCAAACAACGTTATGTGCCAACCGTTACAAAGTACTAGTGACCGTCTGCCCAGGTGGTAACTGTCACTTTCAAGCACTCGTAAAACTTTTTTCCTGTTTGGGGAAGTCTGGGTGACTCACGCGGCTGGAGCCCAGGAAAGAAGAACCGGAACACGATTTCTTCTTCATTTGCCCATTGATTTGTTTTCTCATTCAACCAACAATTATTGAGTCTCGTATGCATTAGGAACCATTCTAGACATCATGAACACAAAGAAAATATGACCTGGTCTTTTCTTTTACCCTGGGGCATCACTGTCTTGGTGGGGGTGGGGAGGTGGGGGAATGGAACAGCACATACATAATAGTGGTGACAAATTTAGAAGCTCACAAGTATATGGAGTCCTCCATGCTTTATGTCATTCGACATTCATGGCACGTCTGTGAGGTAGGTAGGAAAATACTGTGTTGGAGCCCGTCAGGCAAAGACTACTGGGAACACACTTGTGGTGAGTAAAGGGGATTATTATTTGCCAGAGCAAGGGAAAACTGTATATCTTGGGGGCCCATAGGTATCTCCAAAGAGAGGACTCAGGAAAGAGGTCCTTCATAACATCTTAGGAGCTCAAGTTAGTCATAGGGAGGGCTTGGCAGGAATAAACTAGAAAGTTGCTGGAATGATCCACAGCCTTGTACTTGGAATGCATGTGTCTGCCCAGAGTCACTGTAACATCAGTGTGTCTGTGGTCTTCCCTTGGAACCCATAGGTCTGAGTAGATCGGTGTTGAAAGAATTGAAGCTTAGTTACCCCGTGTGAACATCGTGGGTTCAACTTGGTACATTTGTCTGTTTTGTCAAATCGTAGGGCAGTCCATTTTGACAAACTGGCTTCTTTTTCAATTCTCGGTACCCTCCCTCCACAGTCTCGCAGCCAGAGGGGTCCTCTTTCTCTTTATCAGTTGTTATAAATATTATTTCAATTTTATAAGTGAAGATACTAAGAAGCAGGACTCACCAAGTCTACATCATCAGAAATCTCTCCAGAGGCCCAGCCAAAACCCAATGGGGCACACAAATAGCCATTGAGCCAGGCAATCTGTTCTAACCATAGCTTCTCTCTTGTCTCTTGTGGCTTTCCCCCTTGTCTCCCCTACTGTCAGAGTGGTGGCCCGCCTTGTGTAGTGGAGTAAATGAGAATGAACTTCCCAGCTTCAAAACCTGGACCCATCTTTTCTTGGACGAGTGGGTTGAGGCAGGCTACCCACCTCTCTGTGTCATGGAATTTCCTTGACTTTATAATGGAAATAATATTAGTATCTCCCTTGCAGGGTAAATGTGAGGACTAAATGAGATAATATGCCCAGTGCTTAGAGGAGAGACTAACATATAGAAATTGGCTGATTAAAAAGTACAATGGTTCTCTCTTGACCCTCCAACCCCTAGTCCAGTGCTCTGCAAACTGACATCTGGGGTGGACAGCAAGACTCCCCAAATTTGAACTTGAGATCTGGAAGTCACGTGAAAATGCAGATTCTCATTCCGCAAGTCTGAGATGGGAGCCAAGATGCCGGGTTTCTCAGGGGCTCTTGGGTGATGTCTGCTGGGACCACATTTCAAACAGGAAGTAGTTCTGAGTGTGTGGCCTCCAGCATCAATGTTTCCTGAAATATTACTGAAATGCAAAGTTTGGGCCCACTTTCCCAGATGTCTGTGTCAAACCCTCGGGGATCAGGCTAACACTCTAGGCTTGAAGACGCCCTCCCGGTGATGCTGGTGCTCGGCCATGTTTGGGAGCCACTGGTGTAGGGGAAGAATAACTGGTTGGAGTCAAAAGTCTTGGGCTGCACCTGGGTTTGCCTGTTAACAGTTGTGCGGCCTTGGGCAAGTTAATCTCTCCTAGCCTAGCTCGGAAGCCATTCATTCTTCTACATCCAGAACATGACTGTGAATGACCCAAGGTTAAAAGGAGCTCCCAAGTGCGTGTTGTCTCCATCGCTTCTGTGAACTGGGACAAAGTACACTTACCTTGCTCCAAAGGACCTTGCTCTTGTAAGGTCCTTATCAGATAATATAAAAGCCTTTGAAAACTATCAGATAATACATAATTATGAAGTCCTCAAAATTCATGGTTAAATAATGAGTAAAGGAAAGGGTGAAGTATCATGTATTTATAACTAATATACCTTTGGAAAGCCCAGATTGTTTCTCTACAAAAAGTTCATTTGTAACTAGCAATGAATACAAATTTTCCTTACTGGCTGTAGCCTTCTTTCCATCAGGAGTGGATGTCTGCTCATGATTGCTTAATGACGATGTAAGATATTTCATTTTAGCACTATTAATAGATCAACAAGGAAAACAAGGGTGCAGGTAAAATACCCCATTCACTCCCGGGTGCAAGTAACTCATATTATTAATATTTCCCCACCTTTTAAAATTTGTTACATGGTTGGGAATGTGCTGAGACACCCAGGTTGACCAAGGCAGCCATTCTTACCTTAACAACTGGCTTTTCCAACACACCCGGTATTTATATGTGAGGCTTTTTATCTGGCTCTATCAACATACTCACCAGCTGGTACTGTCTATAATTAGGCAAACCTACTCATGAATATGACTCAGTCACTCCCACCTCAATCAGGAAATATTAATTGAGAAGGATAAGGGGAGTTTTATTTTTGTTGGTAGGCTTAGCAAATCCCCCCAAATTTAATAACTATTACTGAATGCCTGTTAAGTTCAAACACAGAGGTAGTAACAGTGCTTTCTGTACACCCTCCTCTTGCCACAAATCTACCCATGCAAACCCCAAATATTTGCCTCCCAGCCAAACCCACACCTCTCACACTTGAGGATAATTTTCAAATTTAGCCATCCCATGCAACCTTCACTAACCACCCCAGATCAAACAATCCCAGCAGAGGCAGAATATTTGTGCTGGAAATGACCTTGAACTGATCAACAGGACCCCTGCTACTAATGAGCTCCATGACTTGCCCCCTGAGAGGGCCATTTGCCCTCAAAGCCTCATTTCCATTTTCGGCAAAGAATGAATTTTGTTTTTTTTTAAAGTTTTTAATGGTTTTTTTTTTTTTTTTGAGAGTGAGAGAGATGGAGCATGAGCAGGGGAGGGGTACAGGGAGAGGAAGACACAGAATCTGAAGCAGGCTCCCAGCGATCAGCACAGAGCCCGACGCGGGGCTCGAACTCATGAACCGTGACATCATGACCGAGCCAAAGTCGGACGCTCAACCGACTGAGGCACCCAGGCGCCCCTGCAAAGTGTGAATTTTGAGATGATCTTATAACATCTTCTCCATTTCTAACATTCTCTGTAGTGTCACGTACACTCCCCGGGTGAGCATCACCATGCATTGCTCCTATGTCTCTGTTCCGTGTATTTAGTTACCCTTTCTCCTTTTTCCGTCACTTACGCCACAGGCAAATATCTTAAAGGGAGGTGCTAAAGCCATGTTGCTTTTGAAATATCGTCCACAGGACACAGCCTCAGGGAGCTCTCACTGTATATAGCTGGCACCTGGCAAATTCAAGAAATCAACATTTGCTCCTGCTAAACACCTTTATGGCTGATCACACTAGTCTAACGGGTCTGTGGCTATAGATCCATCATAAGGTGAGATAGACTCCGAATTGTCCTGCCACCGTTCTCAGGGAAAAGCTACAGTCTCACAGACAGACCTGTCCTCCAGTGGAAAGACGATGGGAGAGAAAGCGCACTGAGCTCCACCTCACTCTTCAGCGACAGAGCTGGCTGCTGGTGAGATCACTCACGTCCAAACCAGTGCCCATATGTGCAGTCACAGCATGTCTGTCTGTCTGTCACAGAAGTTTCCACGTAGCCTCCTTCTCCTCAGAAGGAAACCAACATCCTGAGACAGGAACTGAGAAGTCCAAGGTCATCTGTCTGGTGAGGGACATGGTATTTAGTATTTTTCCCATCCCTCTTTCCCCTTCGCAGTACTCTGAGTGTTTGAATTCCAAGTACAGAGAGAAAATGTGGAAGTATCAGACACTGCAGGCTGGGATGGCTGTTTGAAAAGCTTTACTCCAAGATATCTGTTAGGAAGCTAATGCATCATGTTACAAGGTTGACAGCATAGAGACATTATCAGATGTAAACAGTGAACTTGGATGGGGAAAAGGGCCATGGAGAACACCCGGGGAAAACTGCCCAAATATAATATGCTGCAGAAATATTATACTCAGTAGAATATCCTGACTTGTTACGTGCACATACAGCAGAGAAATATTATAGTCTTAGGGGTCTAGAAACTGAACATGAGTCAGCAGCATGGTGATATTGTTTAATAAAGCAAGAGGAATTCGGAAGCAGACAGAGGCATAGAACATTATACTCAGCACATTTGAGCATTCTCGCTCTTTTTTTTTTTTTCTCTAATTGCATCTTGTGTCTAAGTCTTGTCTCCCCAATGCGATTAAAGGCTCCCGAAGGACAGAGGCTAGGCTTGACTTTTCCCTTGTATATTTTTTCTCCAGCAAGAAAATATATGGAGAGAGTGGTGGGGGAAGGGAGGGAGAGAATTGGAAATCTTAGGACAGTACTGACGATCATTCTGGGATTCTCTAATTCCAGAAGGAATTTGCTTATAAGACACAGACATGGAAAAATGGGTGTGAAACCAATATTAAAAGTTTGTTTAGGGGCGCCTGGGTGGCTTAGTTGGTTAAGCATCTGACTTCGGCTCAGGTCATGATCTCACCTACATTGGGTGAGCTCGAGCCCTGCTTTGGGTGAGCCCTTCTTCTCTCCATCTCTCTCTCTCTGCTCCTTGTGGGATTCTCTCTCTCTCTCTCTCTCTCTGCCTTTGCTCCCTTGCTCCCTCTCCCTCTCAATAAATAAAATAATAATAAAAAATAAATAAAAGCTTGTGTAACATAAGCTTGCAAAAGAGATGCCAGAAGGGACAGTGACAGTAGTGGCTTTTGCTCACTGAGAGCCTGTTAAGCTGCAGGTCTTGAATAGCCATGATCTCTAATCCTTACAAGGATCCCACAGGCAGGTTTTCGTCTTCCCACCTCACAGTGAAGAAAAATAAGGCTCCGGGAACTTAGCCCTGCTCCTGATCATAAAACCACCAAAGGACTGACTGGACTGGAATTAGAACCCACAGCTTCCTGGCTCTAAATTCCGACGTCTTCCCACAGGCCTGCATGTCATCCAGAGAGTGGAGAACACGGGTGTCCTAGCTCTGCTGGGACCAAGAAGCATGCCCCACACAGCAAGAGGACCTTCAGCCATGTGGGGGTGACAGCCCTCCAGCTGGGACAGCGTCATGGAGAGTATCAGCAGCTCAGCCTCACAGCTACGGAGGCTGGATGTGAGCACATGGGGATCTGGTGTACCTTCACTGAGAGCCAGAGGAAGGTGACTTGGAGAGGTCCAAGCTTCTTGTCTGTTTGTGACCCTTCTGTGTCATTTCGCTGACTCATCCTGCCATTCTCCGTGACGGAGCCCAATCACTGTCCTTGTCCTAATGAAAGAAGAGATTTTAAAACACGCTTCCCCTCCGTAAGATGCAGAGAGAAACAAGCCAGAAGGGATCCCTGTTACAGCAAGAAGAATGGAAAGAAAATGAACAAAACGCTTAGCAATGGGACTTGTTGTGTACTTGGTACTGCCCCCGTCATTCGCTGAATTTTCCAGCGTTTTCAAAATAAAAATGCTCTTCTTTCATAACCAGACAAACTATTACAAACACTTAAAATAAAACGGGAAAAGTAATACACAAATGTAGAAATAAAGAAAATACTCGTGAAGGTTTCTAGGAAACCACAGAAAATTGTTATTTCTGTTCAATTACCCCTGTTTCTAGTGCTCCCCGCTGGTGAATAATCATCCCCATCATTTGGTTCCAGGCTTTTGGTCGGAAACATCTTTCTCCCCTGCCATAAATTAAAACCAACAAGCAAACATAAAGAATTTTTGTATTAAATGTCAACAAAGTGCACAAGAGGTAAAGTTGATGAACGCAGCGGTAGACTTTGGAATACAGAAATGGGGAGTGTGCAAGAGGAGATCACAGAGACAGCGCGTCGGGCAAAGGTAGTCCCCTCCTCCCGAAACTGAGCCAGGCTGGCAACACCCAGCGCACCCAGGAGACCAGTTTAAGATTCCATTTTGCTGTGGTGCCAGGAACTCCCAGGGCAGAAGCATCACACCTCTACGCCGTCAACATAAAGCAGAGAACAATTCTCCAGCAACAAGAGATGAAGTGACAGCCAAATACGACAGTTTAGACTCCCTTCATGTTTCTCATTTCTCAGTTATTCGACTCTGGTCTCAGAAGGGTCTTTTCAAATGGAACCGAGCTCTCATTCAACCCCAAATCCTGGAAGATGTCTTAGAGAAATTTTACTTTCTTTTTTGTTTAAAGTTTATTCATTTTGAGAGAGAGAGAGAGAGAGAGAGAGAGGGAGAGAGAGAGAGCACAAAGCGGGGAGGTGCAGAGAGAGAAGGGGAGAGAGAGAATCCCAAGCAGGCTCTACACTGTCAGCACAGAGCCCGATGCGGGACTTGATCTCACAAACTATGAGATCATGATCTGAGCTGAAATCAAGAGTCGTATGCTTAACCGACTGAGCCACCCAAGCATCCCTAGAGAAATTTAATAGATACTCTTTACAACCAAGAGGTCTGAGGGAAGGGGGATGGGAGGTTCCCTGAGCTGGAAGGTTCATAAGCCATGAAATCATGAAACATTGTCACTGAACAGAATATTAGAGCAGAACCTCTCATCTATACTCCTAGGAATCACCTGGGCATGGAAGAGTGCAGATTCTGATGCTATAGGTCTGAGATGAGACAGAGATTCTGTGCTTCTTTCTTCTCCTTCTTCTTCTTTTTTAACTTAAATTTTAGTTAGTTAACATCCAGTGCAATATTGGCTTCAGGAGTAGAATTCCACGATCCATCACTTACAGACACAACACCCAGTGCTCATCACAAGTGCTCTCCTTAGCACCCATCCCCCATCTAGCCCATCCCCCATCCCCCACCTGCCTCCCTCCATCAAACCACGGTTTATTCTCTATCATTAAGAGTCTCTTGTGGTTTGCTTCCCTCTCTTCTCTCTCCCCCACTCCACCGCCACCTTCCCATATGTCCGTCTGTTTTGTTTCTTAAATTTCACATATGAGTGAACCTATATGGCATTTGTCTTTCTCTGATTGACTTATTTTGCTTAGCATAATACATTCTAGCTCCGTCCATGTCATTGCAAATGGCAAGATTTCATTCTTTTTGGTGACTGAATAATATTTCACTGTATATGTATATATATATATATATGTAGATATATATATGTAGATATATAAAACATCATCTTTAGTCATTCATCAGTCCATGGCCATTTGGGCTCTCTCCATAGTTTGACTATTATTGATAATACTGCTATAAACATTGGGGTGCATGTACCCTTTCAGAGATTCTGTGTTTCTATCAAGCCTCCAGAAAAGGTTGAAGATGCCGATCTGAGGACCACATTTTGATCAGCAAGATACTGGAAATCATCTAGTCCTCAGATGCTGAGTACATTTATTCTTGAGTATCCATCTTTGATTAAGATTTTGATTGATTGTGGAGGTAGAGCAGGTTTTGAGAAAGATTATAAAGAATGTGAAGCAGCCTCAAGACCCAGAGACAAAGTTCTATAATCAGCTAGTGATACGTGGAATGAGTCACGTGGGATCAGTTTCATGATCCTCGAGCTATTTCTGTTCCTCATTCCTAGAATAGTTGACACAGACATTTTCCTGCAATATATATGGTTCACCCAGATATTTTCTGGACGACTAGCTTAAGGTAGCTGTGGTGTTATGAAAAGAGAACTTATCTTGGAGCCAGAAGTCCTAGATATGACTTGTAGTTGATCTTTCTGAAACACTCTGGACCTCAGTTTCCTTTTCTGTAAAGTAAGGATAATAAATCCTCCTGGGCAGGGTGTTAGGGAGATTCAACTTAATTAGAGACTGTAAACTCCATGAAACTACACAAGTAAAAGTTACTGTTTTATATCCTGTCATATATTGAGTGGTGGTTCAGTGTGCCTGGTAGCATCAGAGGACAGGAGGAAACTATGGTGTATAATACGGTTTTGACAGTCTGGTCTGAGAGACGGGGCTTGTACAGGCAAAAGGATGTTGTTATGTTAAAAGAATATGGTGTGGGGCACCTGGGTGACTCAGTCAGTTAAGCGTCTGACTTTTGATATCAGCTCAGGTCATGATTTCATAGTTTGTGGGTTGGAGCCTTGCATCGGGCTCTGTGCTGACAGTGTAGAGCCTCCTTGGGATTCTGTCTCCCTCTCTCTATGCCCCTCCCCTGCATGCTCTCTCTCTCAAAATAAATAAATAAACTTAGAAAAAAAGAATATGGTGTGAATAGGTATTTTGTTGTTAAAGAGATTCCAACGGCTAGTTGAAGTTGGGTGGAAATAAGCCACACACACTTGCAGGAAGTTAATGTGGATGTAGGACATGAAAGAAAAGAAGGCTTCAGGTTGATAGAAAAGATGAACAAATTGCTCACAGAATTGAAGTCACTCTTTTCCTTAGCTGCAAAAAGGAGATTAAAATAAAACCTCAAAGGGCTTTTGTGAGGATTAAATGAGATGATGTCTTTACAAAGTTTAGCTCAGTGTCTTACACGCAGTAAGTACTATTTGATTTTTTTTAACCATTACTGTTTTTTTATTAAAAATTTTTAACATTTTTATTCATTTTTTGAGAGACAGAGAGAAACGAGCACCAGGAGGGGAGGGACAGAGAAAGAGGGAGACACCGAATCCGAAGCAGGCTCCAGGCTCTGAGTCGTCAGCACAGAGCCCAACGCGGGGCTCAAACCATGAACTGAGAGATCATGACCTGAGCTGAAGTCAGACACTCAACTGACTGAGCCACCCAGGTGCCCTTAACCCTTACTATTTTTTAAAAAAATTATTTAAATAGGTAATATAAACTCATGATTCAAAAAACCAAACCAATGTAATAAAGTATATTCAGGCAGGGGCACCTGGGTGGCTCAGTCGGTTGAGCATCTGGCTTCGGCTCAGGTCACGATCTCACGGTTCGTGGGTTCAAGTCCTGCGTCGGGCTCTGTGCTGACTGTTAGCTCAGAGCCTGGAGCCTGCTTCGGATTCTGTTTCTCTTTCTCTCTCTGCCCCGCCCCTATTCACTCTCAGTTTCTCTCTGTCTCTCAAAAATAAATAAAGTGTCAAAAAAAATTAAAAAATAATAAAGTATATTCAGGCAAGGGTTGCTCTCATCTCTCTTTCCTTCCAGCAAATTCTCCCTGTCCATTGGCTATTCTTAGTGACTTACATATTTTTTGAGTGTGTCTTTATGCAGCCACAAGCCAATACAAATATGCCTTCTTATTCCCCTCTTTCCTATACAAAATGAAGTGTATGATACACACGATTCTACACTTGAGGTTTTCATTTTCTTCTCTGCATATAAATAATTAGAGAAACTTTCTTGTTTTTTTTTTTCCTTAAAGCTGAATAGTATTTTACTGTGTGGCTTTGTCAGTTTGTTTATCCAGTGCTCCAGTTATGAACACTCAGATTTCTTCTTCTTATAAACATGTCACTCTTGACTACCCATCGTTTTGTCTTCATGCACTTAAATGTATAAGTTAAATTCCCAGGAGTGGAATAATGTATTCATAATTTTGGTAAATATTAGCAAATTTCCATTCATGGAATAGGAGTTTGTACTGTTTGACACCCCCCCATCTGTGTTGCGAGCAGAGTGTGCAGTCAGAATCTGAACATTGATATGACAGTCACCACTCACTCCACTCAATTCTTTTGGTATTTTTTTTTTTAGCTTTTTTAATGTTTGTTTATATTTGAGAGAGAGAGAAAGAGAGAGAGAGAGAGAGAGAGAGAGAGCAAGCACCAGCGGGGGAGGGGCAGAGAGAGAGGGAGAAAGAGGGAATCCCAAGCAGGCTCCGCACTGTCAGTGCAGATCATGAGCTGAGCTGAAACCAAGAGTGGGGCACTTAACCCACTGAACCACCCAGGCACCCCTCCATATGAACTTTAGAATCAACTTGCCCAATTCCAGAGAAGGAGAAGAGGGGAGGTATTTGTTGCTGCTTTTATTTCTTAAATTAAATTTACAAATTGAGGAGAGCTGACCTCTTCAGGACGTTCAGTCTTCCCAGGCAAGAGCACAGTGCACCTTTCGGGTTACTGAGTTCTACTTTTGTGTTGTATCATCACTGAGCACATTTCACACTGAGTGACAAGCTCACAGGCAAGAGGACAAAGGCTAACAAGTTATGACAAAAAGCAAACATATTAACCTGTTCAAAAGCCGAGATGCCATAACTCTGAATTCTGGCAAAGTGGTAAGAGGTGGGATGAAGTCAGGAAGGAAAAAGTGGGAGATCACTGCCATTTTATTAATAATTAACGCTTTCTATTGGTTATCTCATTGAATCCTCTTTTCGCAGCTCCTAACAATGTAACGACAAGACCTGTCCCCTAGCATTGTTATCCAAGAGATAACACATGCAACGCACCTAGTGTGGTGTGAGCTGCAGAGGAAGAACTTAGCAAATGTTAGAAATTATGATGCTGCTGGGGCTGGAGGAGGAGGAGGACAGATCGAGGCTCCTGCGCAGGAAATAATCAGCCAGATTCGCAATTCAAACACGGGCCAGCCAGTTTCTAAAGCCCGTGCTCTCTTCACTGCACCATGCTGCCTCTAGGAGAGTTCGTTTAATTCAGTGTAAAAAGTGTTTCTTAGGCATCTGCTGCTTAACTGACTGAGCCACCCAGGCGCCCCTTACTACGCATCTGCTAAAAATAACTTCCATATTACGTTCCATTCCAGAAGTCACACTGGTGAAGGCTCATGCATTTTATTTATTTATTTATTTATTTATTTATTTATTTATGTATTTTGAGAGAGAGATTGTGAACAGGGGAGGGACAAAGAGAGAGGGAGAGAGGGAATCCAAAGCAGGCTCCCTGCTGTCAAGACAGAGCCCCACTTGGGGCTTGAACTCACCAACCGTGAGATTATGACCTGAGCCGAAATCAAGAGTTGGATGCTTGACCAACTGAGCCACCCAAGTGCCCCAAGACTCATTCATTTAAAAATATGGGCGCCTGGGTGGCTCAGTCGGTTAAGCGTCTGACTTTGGCTCAGGTCATGAGCTCACAGTTCGGGAGTTTGAGCCCCATGTTGGGCGAGCTGGAGCCCCGCTTTGGGTGAACACGAGCTTGATTCGGATAAAACATGAGCCTCACTTCGGGTGAGCTCTACTTCTCTCTCTCTCTTTCTCTCTCTCTCTCTCTCTCTTTCATGGGATTCTCTCTCCCACTCTCTCCCTTTCTCTCTCTGCTCCCTATGTCCTCTCTCTCTCTCAAGAAAAAAAAGTAGAAGCCAGTTCAACCTACCTCACATAGAAAATGTGTAAAGGAAGTATTTATCAATTAATGTAACCAGTTATGGAAAGGGCTAGAATAAGATTGGTCTCAAGTATAGCCGGATTCATAGGTTTGCATACTGTGAGGTTGGTTTCTTTCTTCTCTCTCTCTCTCTCTCTCTCTCTTTCTCTCCCCCTCTTGCCCTGATTTAGTTTCCTTGCCTGACTCTTTTCTCATCTCTGCTTCCCTGTGCTTTATGCTTTCAGACTGGCTGCCCCGGGACTCCGGGCTCACATCACTGCTTCAGGCTTACATGCTCACATGAAGCCCTTGAGTCCGGCGCCAGGCAGAGGACTCTCCAGGCAAGTCTGATTGCTCAGGCTTGGGCCACCTTCTCATGGCCACGGCCAGAGGACTGGCTTGCTGATTGGAAACCTCCACCCCAAACTCGTGCTTGCAGCGGAGGAGGGGCCATTGCCGGCTTGAGAATCTCTTGGGAAGCTGCTCCTGAGAATATGGGAGCTTTGGGACAGACAGAACATCAAAATGACAATGTCAAAAGTAAATCATAGGACAGCCACCCAGCTGGGCTATCATGCGGCCCTTTTTGGAGTACGTTTCAATGTGAATGTGATGTAATAAGGCGGGAAAATGTGTATGCCATGCGAACAGGTGAGAAAGAGCAGAAGAGCCCATCGGATGAACACAGCTCTGTCAAAGCTAAAAACAACAATCTGTGCATAAAGGAAAGACTGAGTAAAGAAATGACAGCACTGACTACGGACACTACTTGTCTCTGTGTAGTGTGACAATTAGTGGTTTTTCTCCCACCTACTTTCTTTGTTTTACTGTTGTTTTCTGCTGTGGTAGCAGTTTATATTTGGCCCCCAAATGTGTCTTTCTTGTTAAATTGTTCGTTTCATGTTTATCAAAGTGGTGTCCCTTACCCCTCACCCGTACCCATCAACTACCCTGTGAGCCCCACTGTCCAGACACGTCACTTTGAACTCTTCTTGTACTGTTTCTTCTAAATAATATTTTTTTTAAAAACAATAATATGCTTATATTTGTATGTCTTGGTTTATGTAGTTTAGATAGCATCTCTTCATTTCCTTTTCTGGTATTGGAAGGCTTAACTCTTTAAAGTCCTCCAAACATTCATATGTAACTTCCTTTTCCCCCATTGCCCTTAAATAATGATATGAAAACGATGATCTAAGTAAGTAGAGGGAGATTATATTATTTTGAGGATGTAAAGGCACTCTTCTGGAAGGCCAAGCATCACCCCTCTTTCTTGTTTCACTCACTTCCTTTGCTGTAAAATACCTTCAAGTAGGGTCTTAAAGGATCCATGGGGTGTTTAGTCTTTATATAATGTTTTCTACCCTCATCTTTGATGAATAGTTTGAACAGGTAAAGAATTCTAAGCAGAAAGTTGTTGAGGGATTGTCCAGAATCCAGCCTTATAATGGAGAAATCCAGTGTCACACTTGACTTTGGGAACCTATATTTTCCCTCTCTTTAGAGGCTTCTCTTTATGTCTAATGCTCTAAAATTTCAAAAATTCAAAAATTATATGTCCTCTCCCCCCGTTGATTATGTTGGCACTTAATGAGCCCATTCAAACTGGAGACACTTGCCCTTCAATTCTGAGAAATTTCTGTATTCGTTGGGTGAGATACTTTCCTTCCATTTGTTTCTGTTCTCTCCTCTGGAAATCTTATGAGGATAAGAAACATTCTGGGTCAATCCTGTAAGTTTACTATTTTTCCCTGCTATTGCTCATTTCTTTCATGCTTTATAAAACCTTCTAGAATATTTCCAAGGGCCCTTCTACTGCTTTACATTTTTTAATTGCAATATTCTTAATTTCTAGAAGCTCTTACTGCTTTTCTGTTCTTTTATCATAGCATCCTGTATTTGGCTTGTGATCATGGTATCTTATCTTTATGAAAATATTCTGTGGTTTTGTTTGTTGAAATCTTTCTGTTCCCTGGAGAACTATTTCTTTTCTCCAGGAGGGTTCTTTTTTCTGGTTTGTTTCTTTGCTGTTTCCTGCCCCCTCTTTTATGTTTAAAGCATTCCTCAAGTATCTGATGATCTTTTATTTTATGTTCATGTTTAATTTGGGGTAGAGGGGACTGTCAAATGTTGAGCTTCTGAATAAGGTGATCAAAGGGTGAGGGAGGCTTTTCACTGGGGGACTCGCAGATGTCAGTATGTGGAAGACTCTTCTCCTGAGAAGAATTCCTCAATTTCCTGCCTAGGAACAGTGAGCAGAGAAGTAGGCAGGGCTCAGCATGTTCAGGGGAGGAAGAGGAAGTCATGCTCAGTATCCCATAGTTCCATATTTCATACATAGACTCACTCTTTCCCTTTTTAGTCCCCCCCCCACCCACCCCCCTGCTTTAGGATCTCCACTTCCTGGGGGGAGGGGCAGATTGGGTGGAGATGTGTAGTCACCTGGCTGGACAGGGTGATAAGGGAGTTTGGGGGGAGGTCTAACTTTTCTGCAAAACACCTCTCAGTCATTAATCTTCTCTCAGCCACTCCGAAAGCTTAGCCTTTATTGTGTTCAGTCTCTCTGAGGGTATCTGTTAGGTGAAGGGGTCTCCCTTTCCTCAGACTTCTCTCTGCAGGTGCTGGAGTGTGACTTCTCTATTCTGCTTGGTCGATGAGTTCCCCTCCATCTGCTCTCCATGAAAACTTGTTGATTTCTTCTCTTTTGGTCCTTCCAGGTTAGTTCCTTGAAAAAATCACTTGACAATCATTTTGGTGGGCTTTCTGGAAAGGATAAAACAAGTTCAGTCAACTTACCTGATTAATTGGAAGCGTTGCTTTTTCTACCTTGGTTTTAAAAGAGCATATACTGTGTTTATAATACAGAAAATACACTTTAATAATTTTAAGTGGATAATTTAAAATCAATAAGGGAAAAGAAAGACCCAAAACTAGATAGAAAATGGACAAAAAAAGTGAAATAAGGTTTACATATAAAGTTTACAAATGGTCCTCAAACTTAAAGAGATGCCCTATTTGACTCAGATGCAATTAAAACTACATCTAGATACCATTCTTCCCACCATTTTCTCACCAAAATCATCTCACCAATGTGTAAGAGAATATCAATGGTTGACAGGGATATGGATTAGCTGGAACCCTCATACATTGCTAGTAGGAATGTAAAATTTATAAAATCTTGTAAAATGCTTTGGCGGTCTCTTAAAAATGTTAAACACAAATTTACCACGGGACCCAGTAATCCTACTCACAGGAATCTACCCAAGAGAAATAAAAATATATGTCTACGCACAACTTCTGTGTGAATGCTTATAGCAGCATTGTTCATAATAGCCAAAAAGAAGGAACAAACCGAACATCCATAAACTGGTGAATGGATAAACCATTCCATTCCATTGTGTGGACGCAATGTGTCCACACAATGGAATGTTCTTTGGCAATAAAAAGGAACAAAGTACTGATAAAGGCTAGAGTATCTTTTGATGCTTTTGATGACTTCAAAAGCGTTATGCTAAGTGAAAGAATCCAGACACAATAAGCCACATTATAATATGATTCCGTTTATATGAAATTTCCAAAAAAGTCAAGTGTACAGAGATAAAAAGTAGGTTAATATTTGGCCAAGGCTGGGAGGGGGACGGAAAAGGGGAGGAACAGAGACATAGATCCTTTTTGGGGTGATGGAAACGTGGTAAACTGAGACTGGGGCAAGAGCTGCACAGCACTGAAAATTTACTTAAAATCATTGAGTCGTGCATACAAAACAGGTGAATTTTATGGTATGTAAATTAGCTCTCCATAAATCTGTGAAGGGAAGAAAGGAAGGAAAGGAGGGAGGCAAGGAGGGAAGAAGATAAAAGCTTCTGGATTTAGCCCTGTAAAAAGCCAAGAACCCAACCACAATAGTTACTAAAGTTTCTGGCTTGAGAAGAAACAAAGAACTACATAGAAAAAAAAAAAGGAAGTATGAAATATGCAAACTCCAAGGTTTCAGAGAGGAGAGAGAGGCTTGGGTTTTTTTTTCCTCGTTTTGGTCCCCAGGGAATAGATTTATTTAAACTAAAATATAATACAAAACCATGTTTGGCTAAATCATAGGAACACAGTAGAATATGCATAATTCAGATCAAACCAGCCCCAGTGCGAGTCAGATAACAAACCGTGGGGATCATTATGCTGCCAAATAAAAGAGATGAATGGTATGAGAAACGTCCTTTTTATTCGTTTTGCAAGAGATCCCGCACTAGCTCCCAGGGAGCTAAATGAAATTTTAGACCTGATTATTGCAATCTATACATGCTGAAGGTACCGTGTAATCAGAGCTGATTTGACTTTGCCCCCCCTCTTTTGGGGGAAAGCGAGAAGCCAGCTTCGCCTTGAAATATCGTAACTGAAAAAAAAAAATGCGGGACGTTATTTAGCAATCGAAGGGACGGAAACTCTCCTTGTGAGGTTGGGCCATGCAGGGAATCCGATGGACTGGTTAGCGCAGTGATTGCCCTCTGACGCTCCTCTCTGCACAACCAAAAGGAAGCACCCTGCCCGCAAGTGCCCGCCGGAGGGTAGCCACCCCAATGACAGATTCTCTCCAGGACCCTGGTTAGGAATGACCTTGCCATCCAATTTTCCTGTGCTGTTAAAATGAAAACTTTTTCTTTAGCTTCTCAAATCCACCGAATGGCATCACTAGTTAAGACCGTGGCCTCTAGAGTCTGATGGCTGGATTCTCATCAGCTGCCTGACGTCAAGGAAACTACTGACCATCCAGGTTTTTCACCTATAGCAGGGGGATGGAAATAATAACGACTCCTCATGGAGGGCGGGGGAGAGGTTATGGAGGTTAAATGAGCAGATACAGGCAAAGTGTGTAGACAAGCATCTGGTACCTAGCGGGAATTCAGTAATACAGGCGAGGATTCCTGCCAGAAGAACAATATTAGTGGCTAAGATTTATCACTCACTACGATGCGATGGGCATTGTGCTAGGCACCCAGTGGCCATTTAAAAATCTTCATGATGCAGGCACGTGGGGCAGTCAGTTGGTTAAGCATCTGACTTAGGCTCAGGTCATGATCTCACAGGTCATGGGCTCAAGCCCCGCTGACAGCTCGGAGCCTGCAGCCTGCTTCCGATTCTCTGTCTCCCTCTCTCTCTGCCCCTCCCCTGCTGGCGCTCTGTCTCTCTTTCTTTCTCTGTCAAAAATAAGTAAACATTAAAAAAATTTTTTTAAATAAATAAAAATAAAAATCCTCATGACAACCTGCCGAGGTGTTTTGATCCCCATTTTCAGATGAGAAAACTGGGGATCAAGGTACTTAAGTGATTCACCATAGCCCACGCAGTGAGTTCAGATAAGCGATTTCACCCCAGGTCTGTTTTACACTGAGGCTAGCGTACCTCTTACAGATAAAATTAAACGTGAAATGATTAGCACCTCGACGAGCAGCTGCACCTGACCTCCCAGAACTCTAGTATGAGAATTTAATCCAGTAATGTGAGATATTTTGTGGAGGCCCTTTGATGAATAAAGCACCGGAAAAATACGATGATGAACAGACGCGGACCCGTGACCTCAATTCGGAGTATTGGAGAGGTTTGCAGGAAAGAAGCGTGTAAAGATATCATGTTTGGGTGAGGCAGAACAGAAAAATGTGCTAAAGAGAAGCACAAAAAAGGGCCGTGGGAGCACAGAGGAGGAAGCAATTAACTCTGGCAGAGTGATCAGGGGAGACCTCGGGGAGAGGGTGCAAATGAGCTGTGGCTGGAAGCTTGCACGGATTCCGATTAGTGGAGGAAGTAACAGGCATTCTGGGCCTAACAAAGGTGAGGAGTGAGTATCCAGCATGTTCAGGGCATCAGGCAGGGAGTCAGCGAAGGAGACTGCAGGATACGTGGATGGATGTGATAGAAAATGAGGCCAGAAACCCGGCAGTGGTTAGAGTAGCTCGTGAGGCCCCTGATTGCCTATTTAAAAGATTGAACTTTATTAAGAGGTCAACAGGGAGCCACTGAAAGTTTTATGAAGACAACTCTCGCGGCTGCCCCGAAGATGGGCTGGTAAGGCAGATTGATGGAGGCAGGAGAGATACAGGCGGAGGAGAAAGGCTGGAAGAAAACAGCCCGCCTCGTGTTTCCAGGCAGCTCTGTTCCAAACCATCCCCAACACAAACATTTGTGTGCACGGCAGACAACCGGTCCTTCCCTGACTTCCTTAACAGCAGGTGCTGGGGAGCGAGCGGAGATGGGCGCAGGTACCTCTGTCCCTTTTATCTTTTTTAAACGTTCATTTACTTATTTTGAGAGAGAGAGACAGAGACTGAGAGCGAGCAGGGAAGGGGCAGAGGGGGGAGGAGAGAGAATCCCAAGCAGGCTTAGCGCTGCCAGCACAGAGCCCCATGTGGGGCTCCAACCCACCAACCGTGAGATCATGACCTGAGCTGAAACCAAGAGTCAGACGCTTAACCGACTGAGCCCCCCAGGCGCCCCATCTCTGTCCCTTCTAAAGGGCTACAGGGCAGGGATTTTCTTGCTGTTTTTCAGAGTGCTGTGGCCCCACAGAGAAGGCCAGGTGGGGAGAGGCTCTGAGACTCCTGCCCCTTCAACCAGCACTGCAGCCCCTAGTATCTAGTGTCTTTTCTTCACCCCTGTGTCCTCCTCCACCTAACACAGTTTCCGGCACACAGTAGGTGCTCGATATTTGTTAAATGAGTGAATGGATGGGCGGAATTACTTTTGAGATTTTATTTGGAAACAAAGCCTCCATGGAAAGAAGAAGAAGAAGAAGAAGAAGAAAGAGAGAAGGAGAAAGGAGAAGGTTTGAAATGCCTCTTCTGGTGGAAAATATCCGCTAACTTCCCAGCGATCCCATGACAGTTTTTAACAAACCTAAGAGGAACTCTTTTCTTTTATCTGATCTACGCGTTTTATTCCAGAGCCTAAGCCCTTTTTCTCTCCCCTGCTCTTGGTAAGGATGAAGGAGACATCATCACAAGAACCATTTGCTTAGTGGAGGCAAATTATAAACCTGTTTCTTGTTGTTGCCTTTATCAGATGACTCAGCAGAACATGCATTGTATTCCACAAGCATAATTGTTTTCTCCAGGATGAGATGGTAGGAGGGGGGTGGGGTCGGTGGGGCCCCAAGAGACTAGCCCAATTAAGAAATCAAGCGACACAGTGTATTGGAAACCGTGCTGCCTGAGTGGCTGGCTCCACCCGCAGCCCAGATCAATCCATTTCCCCTGTCTGACCTTGAGTAGTTTACTTCACTTTTCTAAACCTCTGTTTCCTCTACTATTCAATGAGAATGTTAAATAATGCCTCCTTTGTATGATTGTCTTGGAGAGTAAAGCGAAGAAATGCATAGCACATAGACGTGCTTAATAAATGGTAGCCATTATTCTAATAAGCAATGACACAAATACACCAGACCGGTCCTGTCTCCTCCCATCAAAATTAATTTAAAATATTAGTAATTTCTTGAAAGATAACAAGTGATTTAAAATGGGAACAACTGTCTTTATATACACACACTCACACAATTGTAAACTCAAAATTTGGAAGAAATCTCAGTTGTCGTAGAACATTTAGGAATCATTATTTGGTGCCCGGGTGGGTCAGTCAGTTGAGCATCTGACTTCAGCTCAGGTCAGGATCTCAGGGTTCGTGGGTTCAAGCCCCTTATCGGGCTCTGTGCTGACAGCTCAGAGCCTGAAGCCTGCTTTGGATTCTGTGTCTCCCTCTCTCTCTGCCCCTCCCCCACTCACGCTCTGCCTCTGTCTCTCAAAAATGAATAAACATTAAAAAAAAAAAAAGAATCATTATTTGGCGGTGCCCAAGGATACCTAGAATGTAGAGATTGAAAATGGAAAGCCTACAGCAAAGTGGGCTCCTAATTGTAGCTTCTGAGGCGGTATTTTTTAAAATGTTTATTTATTTATTTTGAAAAAGAGAGAGAGCAAGCAGAGGCAGGGGAGGGAGAGAGGGAGAGAGAGACTCCTAGGTAGTCTCCGCACTGCCAGTGCAGAGCCTGACACAGGGCTCGAACTCACAAACCGTGAGATCATGACCTGAGCAGAAACCAAAAGTTGGGTGCTTTGCTGACTGAGCCACCCAGGCGCCCCAACCTCTGGAGATATTTTACAGGAACAGCCTCTGTACCCAAACTCCAAAGGAGGGCCGAGTGATGTTGAAGCATGGTAGCATTCATTCACTCATTCATTCATTCATTCATTTGAATGCCTACCCAGTGCCAGTCTGATGAACTGTGCTCCCCTGAAGGGAGGGAGGCCCCCCAGGAAGAAGAGAGCCCCACGACCAAGGGAGCTCTTACTGGTTCAAACAAAGGAGAAGCTGTAGAAGATGAAGGACAATTTAAGCAGCTAACATCCTCGGTAAAATTGTTAAGCTCTGGCAGAACTTTTTTCTATTCCTGTCTTTTTTGAGGCACTTTGTGGTGGATTGAATGAGTGGCTCCATCCTTTAAAAATTTTTTTAAATGTTTATTTATTTTGATGGAGAGAGAGACAGAGTATGAGTGGAGGAAGGGCAGACAGAGAGGGAGGCACAGAAGCTGAAGCAGGTTCCAGGCTCTGAGCTGTCAGCACAGAGCCCAACACGGGGCTCAAACTCATGAACCATGTGATTATGACCTGAGCTGAAGTCGGACACTTAACTGACTGAGCCAGCCAGGCGCCCCAGTGGTTCCATCCTTTACCCCTCTGTGTACCCACTGCACTTATCAGTGCCCCCTTGGCCAGACACGAGGCTAGCGGAGACCTGAAAAGCACTGGCAGGCTAAGGCTTCCTGTTCCAGGTTAGGAGGAAGACCTGCGCAAACTGGCCACAGACCAGCCCGCTGGGCCCAGGAAGATGACACATGACAGATGGAAGTTGGCTCAACAGATCCCCACCATGAATTAGACCAACCAAATTTGACATAGTCACCCAGCCAAGTGCAGCCAAGGTCAGCCAACATGCAGATCAATGAGAATAAATGACTGTTGTCCTAGAAATTTGAGGGCAATTAGTTACACACCATGTTTGTGGCAACAGCTAACGTATGGACACTACCATTCGCTTAAGAGAAATTCTGCTTTGCAGAAAAGTATCTGAAATGCATTCAAATTAAAGCTTGAAACATGTCTGCTAAAGCTTAAAACATAACCCCACATAGCAGCTACACATTTCAACTGGGAAGAGTGAGGGTGCCTGGGTGACTCAGTTGGTTAAGCATCCGACTCTTGATTTTGGCTCAGGTCAAGATCTCACGGTGCGTGAGTTCGACCCCCTTGTCAGGCTCTGCGCTGACAGTGCAGAGCCTGCTTGGGATTTTTGTCCCTCTCCTTCTCTCTACCCCTCCCCTGCTTGTGCGCGCGTTCTCTCTCAAAATAAATAAATAAACTAAAAAAAAAAAAACAACTGGGAAAATGGCTTTAGTTGAAGCAGTGACTCTGTGTGTGTGTGTGTGTGTGTGTGTGTGTGTGTGTGATGCAGGTGGGGGGGGATAGGCAGCATAGAACCCTCTCCTCAAAGGGAATCTTCCTTAGAATCCCAATGTAAAAAACGGAACCTAAAAAAGCCTAAAATTTGTGTGGCAATAGCTTCCCCGGGTCCCTAAGGCACATTCCCCAAACTTCAGGGCAGTGAGGACAGTTGTAAAAGTATAATCCTAAGTGAGATTTTTATTTTAATTTTTAATGTTAGAAGAGTAGTAAAGTCCGATCAGACTATGCAGAATGGGACTTTAGATGGTCTTGAAATCTGAATCCGCTGGGTATATATCTGGGCTGCAAAGAATGTGGAGGCAGGGATTTCTGGTTCTCAAGAGACCTTACCAGATATATTCAGAGGGATGGGTTATGAATTAAAACAGAGCTAGTGAGTTCATATACAGTTATAAGGAGTAATTTCAGTCTTCAAGCCACCTCTTTCTATAACCAATTAAGTGATTAAGTGAATAAACACTATTTCTTGTAACAAACGTGTTTTCTAAGATTTTGTAACCAACCTCATTGCTAAAAGTTACATCCCTTGTGGTTAAACAACAACGTTGTAGATAAAACTTAGTAGTTGCTGGTCTTCATTGAAAACATTAGCAATTCAGTACTAACGCTCTGCATGCCAGTACTAATGCTCTTGCAGAGCAAGGTAGGCATCCGGGCTGGAGGGGCATAAGGCATAGACCTCAGTGATCCAGAGTGTGGTGGGTGTCAGGTCTCAAGCAGGGTGTCCACGCAGGGAAGTATACCAGCATGGGGTGTGGGAGCCCCAGAAGGGTGAGAAGGACACTCAGGCATGGGGCTAGCCCGCCATGAGGTATCAGAACCCAAGAAGAATGAGGAGGACATTCATGCAGAAGGGCAGCCTCGCGTGGCATGGCAGGGCCTGAGTATGGTGACAAGCGCTCCCAGGCCTGGAGGAGGCTGGGTGTATGTAGCCTGTCAGGAGGTGGCCTGGTGTAAAAGTTTAAAAACATGGAAACAAGTGTCCAGGTACCTGGTTTAGGGGTTCAGAGCCCTCGTAGGTTGGGAAGCCATCTGCATGAAGGGCAAGGAAGCAGCCTAACGTTGAAGTCCAGGGTCCAGTGGGTGAGGAGGGCGGGGTGCCCATGTGGTGGGGGGAGTGGCCAGCGTGAGGAATCAGAGGCTGAGAAGAAGGTAGGAAGGGTGTCCCAGGAGATGGGCCCCTGCCATGGGGTGTCAGAACCCGAAACGAGGAAGGGAAGCATCTATGCTTGGGGGCAGCCTGGCATAAGGAGTCAGCAAAGGCAAGATGAGGTCACTGTTGATGAGGGAGCTGGCCTAGCGTGGGGTGTTATAGCCCCCAAAGGGTGAGGAGGATGTCTGAAGAGGGGGTAGTTGGCACATGGTTTTGGAATTCAGATGGAGTGAAGAAGAAAATCTTATGGGAGAAGGAGGCAGCAGGGTCAGAAAACTGATGGGAGAAGGTCAGTTGGTGAAATAAGCAGCTATATGAAATGTCATGAGAACCAAGTTGTCATTGTTGAAGGAGGGAGTTACAGGCACCGGAAGGAGAAAAACTAGAACCAATTCAATAGTGTTTGATGGGAATTAGAGTTATTCGTATGAACTCAAGTATTTTCATAATGGATTAAATATGAAATAATATTGATATATTTAAATATGAAATAATATTGATATTAAACATATTATATATGTTATATTGTATAAACAATTATTAAATAATGTATTATTAACACATAATTTATATCATTAAATATAAAAATAAATAGTACATAATTTCCATAGTTAATAATACGGAAATCATTCTAGAAATAAATCTGAAAGTAAATGTGTATATAAATGTCTATATTAGCATACATATATCCCTTCAATCTTTCCTCAGAAAGGACTTGGAATCAGTGACACCCCATTTGCAATGAATACATCTGGTACCCAGAACTTGACTTCTAAATACCATTCTCAACCAAAACAACCAGAACAATGAAAACATGACAAAAGGATACAGAAACCTGCTTGAAGGGATTCGCCCCAGTCAAATTGAGGACAATTTGAACATAAAAATAAGTAAGGGTAATGATGGATTGTAATTGATTGAATACCACAGACTTCCATGAGCACATACAGGTATAAATAAATAATCTGATACATTGAGTGGTTGATGAGAAATGAGATACCTACCTAGTTTCTCCCTACAGAATGCTTTGTAAGCGAAAAAGGCCGAGAGGATAACTTGTCCGTGAAGTCTGGCAGACACTACCTTAATCAATGATCAAAGTAACTCATCAGCAATGGAACAAGTAAAAATTGTGTGACACGTCATGAGGAAACACAATACGGAGAGCACAGCATCACTCCCGTGATGTTCCTGCCGAAGACGCATGTAACCTGAGTGTAGGTGTGAAGAATCATCAAACCTAAACTGAAGGTCATGCTACAAAATCATTGGCCTGTTCTTTCAAAAATTTCAGGATCTGGAAGTCACAGAAAGGCTAAAGAACTGTTCTAGACAGAAGATGACTAAAAAACATGACGATCTGTACTGGACTCTCTCGCTGCAAATGACATTACTGAGCAACTGGGAATCTGAGAGCTAGATGGTAATTTATTCATGTTAATTTCCTTATTCTGATGATTGAATTAAGGTTTTATAGAGTACGCTCATTTGTGAGAAATACTAGGGTAATTGGATGTGATGGGGCAACAGATTAGCAATTTCCTTTCAAACGCTTCAGGTAGAAAATGTTCTTTATTCTTGTGTAATTTGTGTTTCAAAATAAGAGACATTAAAACAGAGAACTTCGTGGTTAAATATTATGGAGAATCTCCTACCGCATATGAGTCAAAGTTCAAGAGAGGAGTTTTTAATCACGATACCATCATTGAAACTAAGACCTTTACCCCATTGGCTTCTGGCAAGAGTCAGTGCTTTTTTGCTCACTGTGCTCCCCCACTCATGAGAAAGCAAACATTCTCCAACCTGCCCTTCTCTATATGACTAAGATATCTCTCTATCTCTCCATGTCTCCAACAAACAAAACAAAACAGACACAGACTCACAGATCCAGGAAACAGGCTCTTGGTGACCGGATCAGGGAAGGGGTTGGGGGTGGACAAAATAGGTGAAAGATATGAAGAAGTACAAACATCCAGTTGTAAAATAAATCAGTTATGGGGATGTAATGTGCAGCATAGGGAATATAGTCAATAATATTGTAACAAGGTTGTATGGCGACAGATGGCGACCAGGCTTACCATGAGGATCATTTCGTAATGAATAAAAATATTGAGCGTTGTGATATACACCTAACACTAATAGAACATTGCATGTCAGTTACGCTTGAATAAAAAATATCTATATATTCACCAACACAGCACTTAAAATTCTTACATCCTTATGTCAACAAGATAATTTTTTTCAAGTCTTCTCATGAAATAACAAGTGTGAACTATAGTTTCTTTTTTATTTGCTCCAAGGCTGAATCAAATTTTTCCTAACTGGTTACACAGGATGCTGCCCATGACAGGACCCGTGATGCCTGTTGGAAGGTCTTGGGGCTGGATCATACCCTCAGGCATGTTCTCTGAGATTATGTGGTGGGGGGGTGGGGAGCAGGGGGGACGGGGCTGCTGATTTGTAAAGTTGGGTCATTCCTGAGACATTCGGAGGTCAGCATCAGACCTGAAGTGAGAGTGGAGACTGGTGGAGAGTAAGGGCTGGTGTCTGGAGCTGGGAGAGTCATGGCAATGGAGGCAAGGGGAGGAGACCAGTTCAGGGCTCTCTGATACTGGAGGGGCTTAGCTGGGCCCCCCTTTTGCATAGAGTCCAGCATCAGGTGCAGACTGGGCTGAGCTGCTCCAACGAGTCAGATTGGGCTGAAGTCCTCTCTGCGTTGTAGATACTTCTGAGAGAAATAAAATATTGAAATAAACATTTATTTTGGACAGAAAGAACCATGTAATTTACCCCAGTCCAGTTTGGTCCTGGCTTCCAAGAAGCCTGAGTTCAGAGTTACAGCCAGTGGGCCTTCTCACCACCTGGCCGCAGGTCTCCCTCATTACAGAGGCAGAGAAGACCCAGAGGAACAGCATCTCAAATTCTCCCCAGGGCCTGCTCCCCTCTTCTCCTCCCAGTAGATTTCTACATGTTCGCCTCCCTCTTTCCTGCCCCGTTGTCTAAGTCCATCCCTTGGGCTCTGGATTCCCTCTACTTCCACTTGGCTCTCGTTTCCTGCACATGACTCTATGGGGTCTGGCGGCCCCTCCTCCTCCACATGTAAATGTCTCCCTTTTGCTGAACTGAATGGATATTTTGCAGTCTCTCTCTTACTTGCCTTTTCTACAGTGTTATATTACCATGTTCTCCTTGAATTGCTTCACCTTGACTTTTACCTCCGCATTCCTGGGCAAATGGTTTAGCTCCTCCCCCCGAACTCCTCCTCCTTACTCTCCCAAAGGCTTTAAGCTCATCTCCTTGTCCTGTCACATCCAGACTCCAGGCACATGCTTTGGTCCCTGAGGATTCTGCAGCCAGATTCCAAGAGATCTGTGTGTCCCCTGAAAATATATGTAGATATTTGTATATATATGCATTTTTATTTTTTAACTTAGTTTTTTAAATGTTTATTTATTTTTGAGAGAAAGAGACAGAGCGTGAGCTGGGGGAGGGGCAGAGAGAGAAGGAGGCACAGAATCTGAAGCAGGCTCCAGGCTCTGAGCTGTCAGCATGGAGCCCAGTGCTGGGCTCGAACTCACGGACTGGGAAATCATGAGCTGAGCCGAAGTCGGGCGCTCAACTGACTGAGCGACTTAGGCGCCCCAATGTATGAATTTTTCTGATGAAAATAGCTTTCATCATGTTCTCTCACAAGTGCACAAGGTTAAGAATGCTGGAATGTGCCGACCTGGATCTGGATCCTCTGGTCCTACTCCTCCCTGAGCTCCAGACCCGTGTATCCAGCGGGTGTCTCTAAATCAACATGCCCCAGAAAGAGCTCATTCTCTTCCTATCCAAACCCCTGCCAGGCTCCCTTATCTTAATGAACAGCACTAACATCGACCCAGTGGTCCCAGTGAAATATCTTAGAGTCCCTCTATCCCCCTGTCTCTCACATTCCCATGTCCAGTCAAGGTCCAGGCCTCAACATTTCTCCTTCCTTGATACCTCTTCCATTGGTCTGCTTCTCTCCATCTCTTAGATTTAAATTCATGTCTCTCCTGGCTCTGAGCCACTATAGCCTCCTGCCACCAGGTTTGCCCCCTTTAAAAGGCTATCATCACACTCCAACCAGAGTGATCTTTCTCAAATGCAAATATGCTCATTTTCCTTCCCCTGATTGCAACTCTTTTTTTAATTTAAATTCAAGTTAGTTAACATAACAGTGTAGTATTGGTTTCCAGAGTAGAACCCAGGGATTCATCACTTACATATAACACCTAGTGCTCATCCCAATAAGTGCCCCCCTAATGCCCATCACCCATCTAGCCCATCCCCCTACCGACCTCCCTTCCAGCAACCCTCAGTTTGTTCTCTGCATTTATTTATTTATTTTTAAATGTTTATTTATTTTTGAGAGAGCACGAGTGGGAGTAGGAGCAGAGAGAGGGGGATAGAAGATCCCAACTGGGCTCTGCACTGGCAGCAGCAAGCCTGATGTGGAACTCGAGCTCATGAACCTTGAGATCATGACCTGAGCTGAAGTCAGACATTCAACTGACTGAGCCACTCAGGCACCCCTGTTCTCTGCATTTAAGAGTCTCTTATGGTTTGTCTTCTTCTCTGTTTTTATCTTATTTTTCCTTCTTTCTGATAAGATAAAGCCCAGACTTCATACTGTGCTAAACACCACAGAATAATGTGGCCCCAGCCACCACTCAACCATCTTCCATCGCTCGCCATTTTGCGTCTATGGCCCGATCATGCAGAGCCATTTACAGATCTCCCAAAAGGTGAGGTCATATTGCCAGAGTCTGGGACTTCACATGTTTTAATGTCCCAGGATGTCTTGGAACTCTGCCCTCACACCCAGTGAATAGCAGAGTGCCTTGAACATTCATAGGCTGTGGTGGCTTAATATTGCGTCAACTTGGTTAAGCTGGAGTTATCTTCCCCAGACCTCATCTCTGTATGGCTTCAGGTTAGAGTTGGTCAAAAGAGAACTGACACGACATTTGTGAGGCAGACGTGCCGTGGCAGCCATTATGTTCCAAAGGTTATCGTGAGACCGATAATGGAGGTGTGCATGGAGCCCAGTTTACCCTGCTCTTCCTCCCAACTCCCTCCCTCTTGACCAACAGCAACCCAGGTCTACCATCGGGCTACAAGCTCACAGATCAAGAAGACAGCCTTCCAGAGACACCAGCCCCCACTCACAGTCCCATGGCATGAGCTAGCATCCAGATTCTTCTGCAAGCTCTGGCGTGTCCATTCACACGGTCACCCTGGGAGGACTGACTAATAACATTTCTCTTGACTTCTGAATCTCCTTTTCAGACCCTTACTTCCCCATGCTTTTCCACATTTGTGCAAGAACTAATTCCTCTAGTAAGTTCCTCATCTTCTAATCAGCAGAGTGGCTCTGCCTTTCTGATTGAACCCTTGATCATGTTGAATAGTTAGCTTGCTACCCTCCTGTGCCCACCCTACAAGATGCAGACCGGCAGCTCTGCCCCAAGTGAGGGGAAACCTGGCTGTGATTCTTGGTGCTCTTCACAAGGGGAGGATCTAGGGGACCACCTGGACTCCTTACAGTGTCCTGAAACTCCCCTGCAGGCAGCTGCTCACTCCCTAAGGCGTCCCACACCTCTACCCTGCAGGCTGACGAAAGAAGAGACACTGCTGGGCTGGAGACCATTTTCTTGTCTAAAACTACCCTGGGGAGATATACTTCAGGTCCAGGTGGGTTCCCGGAATGCTGCTTTTGGGAAGATTTGGCCAGCACCCCACCTCCGTGCGGTTGAGACAAGGCATCCACTAGGAGCTGGGGATGGGTCCTGCCCCCAAGACACCACTGGGTACTTCAACCCTAGAGGCAGGCCTTAGCCACGCACACTCTGTATGGAGCTGAGAAGGCTCTGTCCACCCATTCCCACTACAGGGACCCAGCTCTCTGGCCTCTAACACCCTGATGCTAGCCCTATCAAGGGAGTCAGGAACTCCATCATCCTTCCAGAGGCATCTCTGCTTGCCTGTGAAGCCCCTTCCATGGTGGCTTGCACAGATGGTCCCCACCCTGCCACCATGCTCTGTGAAGGCACCGTTAGAGACCTTGAGCTCCTTGGGGGCTGGGGTCATGCCTGAAGGCCCCTTGTTTGCCTCCCAGCTCTGGGAAAGGGGATAGGTAAAAGATGCTAGAGAATAAGAGTGAGAAGAAATGGAACCTGGCTGCCAGTTGAGATTCTGGAATAGAAACAGAATGGGTGGGGGCGCCTGGGTGGCTCAGTCAGTTAAGTATCCAACTTTGGCTCAGGTCATGATCTCGCTGCTTGTGGGCTTGAGCCCCACATCGGGCTCTGTGCTGACAGCTCAGAGCCTGGAGCCTGCTTCAAATTCTGTGTCTCCCTCTCTCTCTGCCCCTCCCCTACTCACTCTCTGTCTCTCAAAAATAAAGATTAAAAAAATTAAAAAAGAAAGAAACAGAATGGATAAAACAACAGGGAATCCTAAAGCCATTAAGGGAGGTCTGGAGACATTCGAGTGTGTGCCGCTTTGTGGAAGCAGATGGTCTGTATGATCTGGCTGTCCACTGGGTATTTTTGAGAATGAATAATAGACTTCGGGAAGGGGTGAAGGTGTAGGCAGAAGGAGGAAAGAGAAGGAAGGGATATAGAGGCAGACGGGGGCCAACCCATTCTTGTTAATGAAAAATAGGATGATGTTCTCTACACTCTACACCTCATACTAGGGATTTAGGCATCCATTCCTACAAAATCCAGAACAATGCCCTGACAAGGAGAAAGCACTAATGCAGATATTTCAGGATGGGCACGGCTAGCGTGGAGTATGTTTGGGGAGCCACTGGGGCCTCACTCAGCCATACAGATTGTCCACCTTTGGTACTTGCTGTGCGCCTGACGCTTTGCCAGGCACCATGATATTGCCAGGGGGCAATAAGAAAGATCCCCCTTTTGCTGCACCCTTAGGCTTTATTTTACTGCCCCGCCTCCAGAACTTTGTTCAGAAGGACAGACGTTTTACATACCGATTACACAGAAAAGTGAACTCAGGCCTGGAGAGATTTGTGACTTGACCAAGGTCAGTGAGAAAGTTAGGGGAGTCAGGACCATTCTCTATGCATAGAGCAAAGACGTTGGCTTTGATTTCATATAGATTTAGATATAGAGGATATAGATATAGACATACATGCATCCATATACACTTGCTGTCCTACCCACCACTTGTCTTCAGGCGTGGGGGACACTAGAGCAATTTTTGGGGGGATATCTCCTGCATTTCCATGGCTCCTTTAAGGCTAAAGAGAGATGCCTGCAGATCGCAGATGGAAAGCCCCTCCCTCTATGACCATGTCTGATGGGCATTCACTTTGTCAGTATGAGGCTGCCCTGGGTGGCCTGGATTTGTTCCACTTTCTTCTGTGCCGGGTGGCATGATGCCAGCCAGGCATGCTTGTTAGCTCTCAGGCCCTCCGCCCTGCCTTTCCGGTGGAATAGTATGTGCTCCCCAAACAGAAGTCAGCCTGCTCGCTCAGAGGCTTCTCTTCAGATTGATTTTTCAGAAGCACTTTGTACAAACCCTGTGACTGCCATAGCTCTCCACCTTGTAACCTGTCCCTGTGATCCAGGAGCTCCTTCAGGGTCGAGTCTGTGTCTGCCCCACTTGCCATGAGATCCCAGGTGTGGCCCCCTCACCTGGCCAACAGCAGGTGCTCAGTGCACCACTGATAAATGCATGTGGGTGGGTGGACTTCCTAACGGGCCAGGAACCCGTCCACCTGTGTCTTTCCCTCCCCGTGTCTCCCTGTTCAGGGCTCAACCAGCTGTCCCAGAAGGCACTTTGACCCGGTGGCCCATGAAGTAACTTTGTACCTCTCACTTATGAAGAGGGTTGTTTTTTTTTTTTTTTGCTCAACATGAGGTTGACTGACTGTTCTTGGTATAATTCCTGAGAGCACCATTCTAGAAGAGAAAGAACAATTTTTCTCAATGGAAAGACAATCTAGCAGAGCGTTTGGGTTTAATCAGAGCCATACAGGCATAAAGTGATCACAAACTGTCCCCTACGTCATCTTTCCCATCTCTAGAATAGGTTAATTCTTATCTACCCGCAATCAGTGCACCGAGACTCTGAATGCAGTTTTCTGATTAAAAAAAAAAATGTTTATTTACTTTTGAGAGAGAGAGAGACAGCGTGAGAGTAGGGGAGGGGCAGACAGAGAGGGAGACACAGAATCCAAAGCAGGCTCCAGGCTCAGCACAGAGCCCGACGCGGGGCTTGAATTCACAAGCAGTGAGATCATGACCTGAGCCGAAGTCGGACGATTACCCGACAGTGCCACCCGGGCGCCCGGCAGTTTCCCGATTTTACATTAGGGTTGACAGCTGTTTGCACGTGTACCCTATTATCTGCTTATCACAGCACTTACCTTACTGTTCGCCTTCCTGGTCTCTCACCTGCCAGCAATAAGTCCCTCAGGTCCTAGAACCCCAGAATAAGCTCAAAGTTAACATTTAAGGTGGAGTGCTCGCGTGAAAAGCCTATCAGTATTGAAACCAGACAGAATTAGTTGCAATAGAAAAATTTGGAAACAATACTCTAAAATTCCAGGCAACCATGTCTAAATTGGAGTTTTTTACAACATGGAAGAATATTCATGGTATTTGCTGAGCAAGAAAAAACAAAAATAAACCAATAAGAAAAAACAAGTCATGGGATACTACGTCTAGTGTGAGCCCATCTTTGGAAAGAAAGAAAAAAGAAAGGAAACAGAAAAATCCCATGCGTTACATAAATATATCATTGAGGAAAGTTTGGAAGTTTACACGCTAAACTGTAAAATGGGAGAAATTAGTTTTTAGCTTTATATATTTCTGTGTTCTTTGAATTTTTATAAAAAATATGTATGATTTTTAAGTATCTCATCAGAAATGAAAAAACGAAGTTTTGGAGAGCGGGTATGTGGACAAGTAAAAGCCATAAAATGTTGTAAGCAGGCAAGTTCAAAGAAAACAAAGTGCTTCCATCAAAGAGAACAGCTTACAGCTGAAGGGCAGGTTCGCAAAGAATGGCAGCCTTTTGGGAACCACCACAGACCAAGACCTTGCCCCCAGCTCTGTACGTCTAATAATGAAAATCAGGAGCATGTTTTGAGCGCCGCCACATGCCGGGAACCATACTAAGCGCGTTTGAACACCATTTCATTTCGTTGTCATGGCAATCCTATAAGCTAACAATGCTAGCAGAGACCACGCTTAGAGCAACCTAGCTAAAATCAATTAAAAGAAAGACCGCCCTGGCAGAAGGTAAGCTCTGGCTCCCAAACAGAAGATTTCCGATGGCGACTTGGCAGATACATAAATGCAATCAAGGTGCCAGGGGCGTGTTCATGAGATCGCGGGTTCCCACCGACGGGTAGAACCAAATCAGTAGTGTTGTAACCCGAGCGAAGGGTGTGGGCTGCATGATGAATGGAAAAGAGAGGTGGGCAGAAAGGGTTTATCCAGTTCTATCCATGAGATGGAAATCCTGTGACTGACAGACACAGGTGATGTGGTCAGTCAGAGGAGCACTGTAAGGGGAGCAGTGACAGATGGTAAAACTAACTGTATTATATTGTGTACTTTTGGGGAAAGCACATTAGCTCTACTGTTACATTTTCTGAACACCTACTATGTATCAGGCCCTATAGCTGCTGGAGTGCTTTAACAGATTTTTAGATTTGACCTCTAAAATAACCCTATGATATAGGACTGTTATCATCCACATTTTGTGATGGGAAAATCAGTCCCTAGAGAATTTTCTAAGCCAGTGTGTCTGGTATGTGAGGAGTCCATGATTTGAGGACTCGGGGGCCCTGGGCTGAGCCACTCTCCCCTCCTGCCTCCCCGTTCCCCCCTCCCTGCTCATCCGTTCACAGATAGGAAATCAGCAGACTGTTCTTTCTCACCTGGCATAAATCTTACTCTCCTGGATGACTCGGAGATTGCTTTACTCAGCAGGAAACAACAGACTGGAGGATTTATAGACAGAAAGATGCTTCTAAAGCCCTTGTCTGATTTTGTTGCCACAGATCTCCCAGGTCAACATCATTCCCATCCGTGTCCCCTCTGCTGACTCCAACTCACACAGCTAGACAGACAGAAATGGCTCACGACTCCAGCCCCATGTGAAAACGAGTGCAAGTGCCTGAAAATGAGCTTTTCAAGTGCTATACAGAGGCAGCATATTATTCTGGAAGGAACCACCATCACTCAGCAATCTGACAGCAGTGCTGATGAGCCACCTGCAAACACTGCAGCAAAGGGCTCGTTTGCTGAATGTCCACAAAATTCTTAGACCTCCCAGTGCCCGAAGGAGTCACCAAAGAAAGAGGCTGACAGGTTCTTTGCGGACGGTGATGCTGATGGTGGAGTGGCTGCTGGGAGCGCAGGGAGGGGGTCAGGAGACCCTGGATTCACACTCAGCGAGGCTAGAAGACAGCGAAGCTAGAAGAGCCTTGAGGGTGCATCTGAGCTTATGGTTCTCAGTATCAGGGACAGGCCTGCCTATGCTGAAGTCACCAGGCAGCAGGTTCAAAAGCCCGGTGGCGGGCGCCTCTGGTAGAGGATTTTCGAGTCAGTAGGTCGTGATAGGTCTCTGGAATCTGTATTTTTTTATATGTCACCCAGGCTCTTCTAATGTACAGCCAGGTTTGGAAAATGCTGGTCTAATCTGAGCCTCCCACTTCCACCTGCAGAAGTGATGAGTGGGATTTAGACAAGTGACCCAGAGATTAAGGAGCAGTTGTCTGATCAAAATATTGCCCCGGGCCATGACATTAGCATAACTATTCGCCACATCACCAGCAAAGAATGTCCACATGAGGGACAAAGGGGGAAACGATGACTCAGAGAAGCCGAAGCCCTGAATTCCTGCACCGGCCTCATTTCCAAGCTCCCAGAGGCTAGAGATCAACTCTGGCAATTTGCAGGGGCAGAAATGACTTCCTGCCAATTTAGTTAAATGTTCCCCATACCCAACTATGAATTGTTTCTATGTGCTTGTCAAACACCTCTCGCTCTTGTTTGGTACAAATGGGGGAAAGCCTGTTTTTGTTGCCACGGTGCCACCGCAATAAGCTGTTTTCAAGTGTTAGATCTTCTGAAATGACAGCTGTGCTTCGAGAAATGAGAAAGCTGAAGAGGTCAGGACAAATTGCCATCCTCTGTGTATCGATGGGCAGTCATGAGTCCGTACTGTCGCCGCCCCGGGAATTGACGCCTGAGAGCCGGAGAACATAGGTTTTGACCATCTGCCCCAAGCCTCGGTCCTGAATAGACATCAGCATGGTGGTGTTCTGGCCAGGCACCGACTGAGAGGCCTCAGCCAGTCGATGACACTGGTGGTTGTCTGCTGCGCACTGTGTACTGAGCACAGCCTGTTGGCATTTGCTCTTGGACGGAGGGTGACATTCATGGGCCTGGTTCATGGAGGAAATGCTGGTCCAATGGGAAATAACTGAGCATTGATGTCTTTGCTTGCTTGCGTGCTTGGATGCATGTCCCCCATCTCTGAAATTGAAGACAAATTAACTCCACGACTGTCATTCCTGGGACAGGATGGAGATAGCACTTAAACCATAACACGTGTTTTCCACGCACAGCCTTGAGGCAGGCTCGCTCTTGAGCCTCATTTTTGTTCATAGCCTTGTGTTCCCGATAAGTGCGGGACGCCTATGTGTGTCGTCCTCTCTCTTATCAACTCCTCAAAGACAGAGGTCATGGTCTGTTTCCCTCCACATCCACCACAGTGTCTGGCACATACTAAGGATTCATTCATATTTGTTTGGTGCTCAAATATTAAATTAAAAAAAAAGAGGCGTGTGTGTGCGCCTACATGTGTGTTTTGGGTGATACGGACCTTGCTTAGTTGGGAGGACGGTGAGAATGGAAAAGAAGAGAAATCTTAAAGGCGTTTTACAGGAGTCTGCAGAGTTGTTAGCAAACTTGGGGTGACTCTTTAACCCCTGAGAGTTATTTAATGAACCCCTGAGAGTTCATTTAAATAATCGATTTCATATCCACACGCCTGGAGTTTCTCATTCAGCTGGGCTGGGAAAAGACCCAGAAATCTTTTGAAGGAGGTCCCTGGGGGCATTCTGATGCCCAGGAAGAATCTAGTAGATGAAGATGGAAGGATGAAGGATGTCTAAGCCATTGGTGGCCCTACCTTGACATGATTTAAAGCATGTGTCAGGAGTGTGAAGCTGCACGTATGAAACAATTAAGGCATGGAAAGAACACAATAGAAAAGAGTACACAGTGCAGTGGAAAACAATCTCATCCAATACCGAAACCCGTGAGTCAGATACTCAGTAACCTTGTGATTCCCAGACACCATCAGGGAAGATGTCACGGCTGGGTGAGACTCGAAAGGAAACGCACATCAGAGAGTAAGTAGGGCTTTCCCTGCGGAGACGGAGGGACTGGAGATGCCCTCACAGGACACTTAGTTCTCTGTCGTGACCAGAGTTTTGACATTCTGGAGGGTTTATGAGCCATCAGTACTGTAACCTGGTGAGGATACAGAATAGATAGCATGATATAAGTTTAGATATGGACGACATGGAACTGATGTAGACGATATAGTTATAGAATAAACGTAGGTGGTATAGATATAGGATAAATGTAGATATTCAGCATCAAATGCAAAGAGAAGCAGCCACCATGTACTGTCCTTTACCTTCCGGAGCAGGAACATGAGAAAAATAGGGGGGAAAAAAAGCTTTGTAAATAAAGCATCTACTATCAAGGGGTTAAACAACCATTTGTACTTAGGAAAATCGAAGGGAGGAGGGTAAGAATCTGCTGTGTCAGTAAAGGCTTACAGGGGAAGAGAAGGAGGGGGAAAAAGCAACAAACAGCCATGCACAGGAGGGAGGAGGAGAACAGTAAGGGCTCTTTTGGTCCACCTGCCCCAGCACAGCAGGAAAGAAAGGTGCAGATGTAAGCGCACTGACAACTGGGAGGCGTGTTAAATAAACAGTTAGTACAAAGTGATCCTCACTCGCAGAGAAAAGACAGGCAGCCCTAGACAATTAAGAGCTACTGCGATTTGAGCAGAAAGCTGTGGGGGCAGCGGCTGCCAGAAAGGGGGTGGGGTTCGGGCAGCTCAGAAGCCGGCAAATTAACAGGGCCCCCGGCGTCCAGGGAGCCCAGGGGATCGGTAATGAACCTGGACCTGCCGGGGCTGACTCATCAGAGGGAACAGCAGGGTGGGGTCCCAGGAGGCTGCAGAGAGCAAAAGCCCAACTCCAAATTTATCAAGAGGCTCTGGGAAATTAGTGGCCAGTGCCAGGAAAATAACAGCATCAGCCTGTATCTACAGAGAGCATAGTCTATAGGAGATATATGTAAATACATTTTATTTGCAAGTTAATGCAGCCTAAAGCAAGGCCAATCTGTTTAAATAAAGGCATAAAGAGAAACGTAGGTAGAATAAAGTGGACCAGTCATAAAGTTGGTGTGTTTATATAACTGGACCAGAGTGATGACAAATTAGAACGAGTCCTCCATCAGAACTCACGGGGCTAAGTTCTATTTCCCGTTATTATTACCAGTGTTAATGACAACAATTTCCTTTAATTTATCACTTCCCAGATGCCAGGGACCAGCACTAAGTATTCGGCGTATACTAGGCTCATTTAACTCTCAGAACGTGCTTATGATGGAAGTTTGTTTTCATTTTACACGTAAAAAGCTGAAGCTCAAGGCGTTTAAGTGAGCTAACGTCACATCACAGGCGTCTGGCCAACCCCGACAACCCAGATCTGTCTGCCACTGAGCACCACGCCTGCTACCAGCTCACTGTGGAGCCCCGACCAGCCCCTTCGCCTCCTCTAGACTTGGATTTTTCATCTGTGTCGTGGGCTGGGATGGAGCGTCACTAGAAGCTATTTAATGATATTGGGGTTGGCGTCTGTGGTAGAAAGAACGAAAGCTTAGAATTTGAATAAAACTAGGATGCCTGGGTGGCTCAGTTGGTTAAGCATCCGACTTTGGCTCAGGTCATGATCTCACAGTTTGTGAGTTCGAGCCCTGTGTCAGGCTCTGTGCTGACAGCCTGGAGCCTACTTTGGATTCTGTGTCTTCTTCTCTCTGCCCCTCCCCCACTCATTCTCTGTCTCTCTCTCAAAAATAAACATTAAAAAATTTTAACAAAAAATGGGGTGCCTGGGTGGCTCAGTCAGTTAGGCATCTGACGTTGACTCAGGTAATGGTCTTGCAGTTTGTGGGTTCAAGCCCGGCGATGGGCTCTGTGCTGACAGCTCAGAGCCTGGAGCATGCTTCAGATTCTGTGTCCCCCCTTCTCTCTCTCTGCCCCCTCTCCCACTTGAACTCTGTCTGTCTCTCTCTCTCTCAGAAATAAATAAACATTAAAAAATTAAGAATTTGAATAGAAGTGAGTTTAAATTTTTTTTTACTGTTTATTTTTGAAAGAGAAAGAGATAGATTGTGAGCAGGGGCAGAGAGAGAGGGAGACAGAATCTGAAGCCGACTCCAGGCTCTGAGCCATCAGCACAGAGCCTGACACGGGGCTGGAACTCCCAAACCGTGAGATCATGACCTGAGCCAAAATCAGACGTTTGACTGAGCTGCCCAGGCGCCCCTGAATAGAACTGAGTTTAGATGCCTCTAGCACCATGACGCTGGGTAACTTATCAGAGCCTCAGTTTCCTCATATATAAATAAGGAAATTCACACCTAACTCACCAGGCTACTGAGGGATTCAATGAGGTATCATCACAGGAGGTGCCCAGTAGCTTTCTCGGTCTGCGATTTTATTCTGCTTATAAACCGACCTGGCTGTAATTACATGAAATCGCAAAGATAAAACAGTAATTCACAAAAGACTTCAGAAAAATCTTCTAAAAATTAATGTAAGAAGTTAAATTTGTTGAAAAACAGTTTCTAAATGGGTGATACAGTGTGAGATGCTATAATAATAAATTAGTTTAAAGGGGGCATTCAGCCTTTGATCTTGCATAATTTAGAAAGAAAAGTTATAAAGGTTTTATTCCCTTAAGTCACTCAAAATTGAATTCTGAATCTAAGAGCAGATTCCAGAGCCTCTGACGATAATGAGGAAATTATCTTCTACAGGGAATCTGTTTTCAATGAGGTTAAATATCTCCTTACCCAGTCACTACCAATAAAGGGAGTGAGTTCATGCAATTGAGATATTTGGAGAAATTTATGCCATTTTGTCCTAAGACAATGAACTTTTATTATTTTTTGTAGCTGCAGAGCACATTGATCTTGGTCACTTCTTCCCCATACCAAGTTTAAATGTGTTATTAGTCATCACTGACTTCAAGAGAGCAGACTCCATCACAAATTGAATTTAAGTAGTTTTTGATGTCCTTTATGATAGTTGATTTGGTCAAAATCAGTCTGTGTTTAATCAGCAGTTGTGGAATCCCCACAAGGAGACAAACGGGCAGTGCCAGATGGCTGAGTTGGACCCCAAACCGAACTTCACTCCCCCACCAAAAAATGTGAAAATGCAGGGAATGTAACAGCAATGAGACCAACGACCATCTTCCATTTCCTAATGATGAAGGAGTCACTGAGGATGATGATTACAGCTGATACTCACTGAGTACGTACCATGGGGAGGTGTTTCTAAGACTAGCACTCAAGTGCATCAGCACGTTTGATGCTCGGAACAACACTGTGAGGCCCGTGGTAACTCTTACCCCCATTTCATAGCTGAGGAGGGGGAAGCACAGAGAGGGAAGTCGTTTCCCTGGGGCTCAGAGGAGGATTTTAACCCAGACAGTCTCGCTCTGGAGCTCATGCTGGGCCACCTCCTGAGCACCCAGGGCTAGCCCCTGTCCTGGCTTGGCCAGTGATGCCGTGAGTATCCATTGTAAAGATTCCCTCCAAGAGTTCAGTTACCGTTTGGGTAATATATTTTTAGTAACAGTACTAATTCCTACATTTGTGTATCCTGTTACTGCTCACAAGTATTTGATGTACACCCATTCCCCGGATGCTCTCGACATATGCAGGGACAAATACTTTTAATTTCAGTTGAAGACATGGGCTCAGGGGCACCTGGGTGGCTCAGTCAGTTCAGCGTCTGACTTCAGCTCAGGTCGTGATCTCACTGTTTGTGACTTCAAGCCCCACGTTGGGCTCTGTGCTGACAGCTCAGAGCCTGGAGCCTGCTTTGGATTCTGCGTCTCCCTCTCTTTCTCTGCTCCTCCCCCACTCATACTCTGTCTCTCTCTCTCAAAAATAATTAAACAATAAAAAATTAAAAAAAGAAAAAAGGAAAAAGAAATGGGCTCAGAGAGGTAAAATGACTTACCAGTGGCACCCAGTTTAGCAGTAGCACAGAGAGGATTTAAATCCAGAAATTCTGATTCCCAGGCCAGTACTCTTTCTGCTACAGCAGGTTTCCCTGACAGGGACAAAAAATCAAACCCTGGAATCTGGTGGTGGCCGTGTAGCGACCAGGCCCAGAACCTCATAGCATTTCTGGGACAGCAAGACTGATACTCACCGAGTGCCTATTTTGTGCCAGGAATCGTGTAAATCTCTGTTAAGCTTCCTGCTCAACGGTAGACTATGAGTCCGTTTAATACTTGTGTTTTAAAATTGCGGAAATCAAAGCTCAGATAGATTAAGCAATTCATCTCAGGCTGCACAGCTCCTAATTGACCGAATAACCACATAACCCAGGGTAGGCCTGGTACCTGAACGCACATCCATTTTATTGCAAAATTCATGTTCTCCAACTCTAAGCGACAAGCCTCATGCGGGCACATGGGAGGTGTTCTTCCAGGACCTACAGAACTGCTGGCCTGGGTCTGGGTCCAACACAGACCTGACATGTCGTAGGAGCTATCTGTCGATGTGGTGTCAATACCACCACGCACTTAGCGTCTAAGGCATCACGCATTTATTGTCTCACAGTTTCTGTGGGTCAGAAATCTGGATACCGATTAGCTGGAGGTCCTGAGCAAGGTTGCTGCTAAGGTGTCTACCAGGACTGAGGTTTCATCTCAATGTTTGATGAAGGAAAGAGCCGTTTTCAAGTTCATGTGGCTGTTGGCAGGATTTGGGTCCTTCTGGGGTATAGGATGGAGGGCCTCAGTTTCTTGTCAGCTCTGGAGCCAAAGCTGGATTCCTAGATGGTTTTTGGCTAGAATCCACCTTCAGTTCTTGGACGCATGGGCCTCTGCATCACATGGCCTCCTGCTTCATCAAACACAGCAAGAGGCTCCCAGATGACAGTTTATGATATTATGTCGCATAATCTTGGAAATAACACCCTATCACCTTTGCCATATTATTTTTGTGGAGGTCAGTCGTAAATCCTCGCCACACTCAAACGGGGGTCTACGTAAGGTGTGAGTACCAAAGGCAGAGATCACTGGGACATCCGAGAGCTTGGCTAGGACCTATCCCTTTTGGAGGACAGACACACAAGTCCACTGTGAAGAACACTTCTGGTTTGCTGGTGCGCCCCTTCTCTTTGTAAGCAACCCAGAAAAAGCAAACAAAATAGAGAATTTCTGCCTCTTTGATGAAATTAGGAGGCAGTGACCCAAACCACAATCTACGGAGAGTTCCCAGATTAGAGGAAAGGTCTCACAGGGGTGCACAGAGGCCCGGGAGATGATGTGCAGGGCTTTAGGGTTTTGGCAGAGCCAGCGGGAAAGGGTTCTGCAAGCACAGGCACTCCCTCAGGGGCAAACCACAGTGTGGTCATGGGATTTTTCCATAGATTCTTTTTGGTACCAAGCCTTGAGAAGTAGGGAAAGTGGAGCTAAATGAGGAATCACACAGACATGCCATGTTTGCAAGAAGCAGTCTACCAGGATTGCAGGAGAAAAAAGAGAGAGACTCTAAATTGGGAATATCCTTCTTGCCAACCTAGTTTGGCTGGGGAGAAACAAATACCAGAGGGAAGCGGTTACGCCGACACGGTCCTGTCAGAGGAGGACTCCTACTCCTCGTCACAAATCCTCTTCTTCTTCTTTTTCATGTTTATTTATTTCTGAGAGAGGGAGAGAGAGAGAGAAAGAGAGTGAGAAAGAATGCACAAGCGGGAGAGGGACAGAGAGAGAGAGGGAGGACACAGAATCCGAAGCAGACTCCAGGTTCGGAACTGTCCGCACAGAGCCCAACATGGGCCTCGAACTCATGAACCGCGAAATCATGACCTAAGACAAAGTTGGACGCTTAACTGACTGAGCCACCCAGGCACCCTCTGGTCACAAATGTTCTGCAAACAGCCAGCCCAGAAAGGATCCCAGGAATTCAAAGATGATTATTAACTTAAAGAAGTAAGGATAAGACCATAGGGAACTACAAGGGGAAAATAAAAAGGATAAAGGCAATAGGAAAAGCAAACATAGTTGGAAACACATGCACAGGAAACTGTCGTACGCAAGCAGATGGAAGATCCGACCAACGAAGTCTTAATGAAATAATAACCAAGCGACCCCCTCTGTGAAAACAAGTCTTTAGAGCAAAAATGGAAAAGTTCAGAGGAGACATGGCAGGAAATAGAAGTGGATGAAATATGATCTGGCAAAGAAAGAAAAGTCAAAACTCTCACAAAAGGAAAACCAAACTGAAAGCACCACAAATGTGAGAAAGCCTGTTGAAAACATAGCAAGGGCGTGAGGAGCAGGATGGAGGAACAGCAAAAACAAAATGCAATGGAAACGTTTAAAAATGAAATCGAAGTAAATAAATACTTAAAGAAGAGCACAGGGGACAAAAATGACAGATCCACATAATTTGTGGCCCAGAATAATATAATCCAAACAAAGGGACAAAAACGTTATTTAAAGGTATAATTGAATAAAAATTTACAATAATGAAAGAAATTTTGGCTATTGAAAACACAAAGTGTCCCATGACCAACAGTAGAGATAATCTGATAAAATTACAAGACTTCAAAGATAAAGACTCTTTTGGGCAGCTGGACAAGAACACCGTATCACCTAAACAGAGAATAAAAGAGGCTGAGTGGGGCACCTGGGGGGCTCTGTCGGTTAAGCATCCAACTTCCTCTCAGGTTATGATCTCAAAGTTCACAAGTTTGAGCCCCACTTCGGGCTCTGTGCTGTCCTCCGTCCCCCTCCTCCGCGCCCCTCCCCAGCTTGTGCACGCTTGTGCTTTCTCTCTCTCAAAAAGAAATAAACATTTTTTAAAAAAACAGGCTAAATGAAGAACAGAATGATAAATGGTCTAAGCAATGGAAAGAAACAAACAAAACAGGTGCGTGGCCCAAAGTCAGCATGAGCAATGAATCCTTAACTGTAAGCCCGAGTCCCAACTAGATGCGGACATCGGAGTTCCAGAAGAGGTTGAAATGTCCCGAGCCCTTATAAGGAAGGCACGTAGCAATTAGCAAAGTTGAGGAAGGCCAATCCAGGACAAATGGTAGAAGATAATGCAAGAATTGATTACATTACCTATTATAAAAAATTATGTTACTTAAAGCTGCTAAACCAAGCCACAGATATAGAAGTATATGGAAAATGGAAAGTCAAACACTAAGAAAAGCTATATAGTGAATGGAAATAGGATGATGTGGAAGAAGGAGGGAGAGAGGAGAAAGAAGAAGTATTCTAATTTATTCACTTGTTAAAGATAATCAAGATACTATATGCAGATATAGCAGATTGGTGTATTATATGAAGGCATAGATATAAAAGTATGAGAACAACATACACATATATGGCGTTTATAGCATAACATTTGTATTTGTGATGATTACTTTTATGTGTCAAGTTGGCTGGGTCTTGGTGCCCAGATATTTGATCAAACATTATTCTGGACATTGCTGTAAAGGTATTTTTCAGATGAGATTAACATTTAAATCAGTAGACTTTGAGTAAGGCAGAGTACCCTGCCTAATGTGGGTGGGCCTCATCCAATCATTTGAAGGCTTTAATAGAATAAAAAGGAATTCTGCCAGCAGGCAGCCCTTGGACTCGGGCTGTGACTCTTCCCTGGCCTCCAGGCTGCCCTTTGCCCTGCAGATTTGGGACTTGCCAAATACCCACAATCGCACAAGCCAATTCCTTATAACAAATCTCTCTCTGTTTCCCTAGAGAACCCTGACTAATACAACAGTGTGCTTGTATATGTGTGTATGCATAGAATTTTAGAGTTATATGAGTCATATACAATACAGAAGTCTAACATATGTACAAATGTGGTGAAAACTGAGATTATAATTTTTTCCAAAATCCCAAGAAATATTTTTGTTTTTTTAAATTTTTATTTATTTTGAGAGAGAGAGAGAGAGAGAGAAAACACAAGCAGGGAAGGGGCAGAGAGAGAGGGAGAGAGAATCCCAAGCTAACAGCGCAGAGCCTGATGTGGGGCTCAGTCTCACAAACTGTGAGACCACGACCTGAGCCAAAATCAAGAGTTGGATGCTTAACTGACTGAGCCACCCAGGAGCCCCCAAGAAATTTTTTTAAAAGTCAACTATTTGTTAGACCCAAAGAAAGTCTCAATATATTATAAAATATAGATGAGTATAGTCAATATTTTCTTATTACAATGCAATAGAGCCAGAAGTCAACTAGCAAAACCAGAAAAAACAGGAAAGTCTTTCCCTTACACATTCTTAGTTCAAAGAAGAAAAGTGAAATCACATTTCATCAAAAATAATAATAATTAAAACATTGTCAGAATCTATGAGTAGTGCTCAGAAAAGATACATTCATATTAATAAACAACAAGAAAAATTATGCTTATGTAATATTCCAATAATAAATGAGAAAATATATCTTAAAAGTTTATGCTAATAAATAGGAGATAATCAAAATAAAGTATCTGAATCATGAAGGTAAAGAAAGAACAAGAAAATGTCTAAAAAACATGGGGAAGAAAATATTATAGACATTAATAATTTAGATTACTCATTTAGCAAATGAATTGCTTGACCTCATTCATAAAAGAAATAAAAATTGAAACAATAATGTTTTCCTTTTTTTTTTCTACCTATTAGACGACATAAGGTCAGAATGTTTAGAAACATTAACGTTTAGGAGCAGGTACAGAGCTGGTGGGAATGTAAATGGTGAAAATCTAAAGCACTTTGGCAAAATCTATAAAAATTATAAAGCATATATCATTTTACACAGCAATTCTCCTTTTAGGACTTTATCCCACATATATACCAGCACACATGTGAAAGATATGTACACATTTATTCCTTATGGCATCGTTTGTAAAAGAAATCCGTTGGAAATTCTTAATACAGAACTTTTAAAAAGAATTATGATACATTCTCATACTTGAATACCACATGGCTATTAAAGAAAGCCACGAGACTGCTCAGTATGGATTGACGCAAACTAATCTCCAGGATACCATATACACTGTTAACTGGAGAAGATCAGAGTGTGAAAGAGTCAGTTCATTTGCTTTTTTAGAGAATGAGAGACATACCCACATGTTTTTGCATATGTGTGGAAAATGCCTCGCAGGACATGCGAGGAACGGTAATGCCCATCGCCTTGGGGTAGGCGGGGGCTGCAAGACTGGGAGACAATCCCACCTTCTACCAATCAGCCTTTTTGAATATTTTTACTTTTGTGCCACTCATATATTATTTGCTTAAAAATAAATACGCAAGTGTTAAGAAGAGGGAAACCGAGAGGAGTGCTGGCAATGGGATTTGACTTCTAAACAAGATGCTTCGAATTGTTTACCAGTGCTCCCCCCTGCCCCATCGCTCCCGCCCCGACTGCTGTGGGTCAATAGACACTGCTCTGATTCTTGAGGCTCCTTGGGGAGCCTGGGTGGCTTAGTCCGTTGAGCGTCTGACTCTTGATTTCTGCTCAGGTCGTGATCCCAGGGTCATGGGATTGAGCCCCACATTGGGCTCTGTGCTTCGAGTGAAGCCTGCTTAAGATTCTCTCTCTTTCTTCCTCGGCCCTTCTCCCCTGCTCTTGTGTGCTCTCTCTCCCTTAAAAATGAAAATCAATATTATGTAGCTTTGGGATATGCCAATTGCTCAGCTCTCTGGGTATTTAAGCCCCATCGGCTCTGAGGCTAGTAGGGTATGGCCCACCCTGTCAACACCAAGGATCTATGGAAATAAGGAGACATAACTGAGGAGCTGAGCAGTTGATGTGGAGGTTTGAGGACCTGCTGCAGACAGATTGCCAGCTCACTGTGTTCTCGAGGGACTGCTCAGCAGGCTGACCACCCCGGCAGGGGAGGGCTATGCCCCCCACTTCTCACCCCTCCCACTGAGATAAGCCACCCTTCAGTAGATGGAAGGAAGCAAGTCCACATTCGGGAACTAAAGCAATGTTCTTTCTCTAGGGCAGTAAACATCATTTATTTGAGTTTTGCCTGTTCCAAGATCCATTGTCTCCCAAAATCCAATTTGCCGTGTGCCCTAAGCTTATTTGGGGCTCAATGGAACACAAATTAGGACAAGGTAGTAGAATCTCCGTGCAGATCCAAACAGGAGATCAGTCAATCTTAATAACCTCACTCAGGATCAGGAGGAACAAGCTTAATGTGGATGAAAACAGACGTCCTGGTTGGGAACAGGCAGCAACATTTCTTAAAATGGTCTCTGCTGGTTTGTTTTTTTTTTTTTTTTTCCACATTATTAGCACCCAATGCTTCTTTTTTGATGGCATTTAAACCTCAGGACTGTTAACTTTTTTTTTTTTTTTTTTTTTTTTTTCGGAGCTACCCTCGGCTCCAATAAAGAGAACATGATTTTCACAGAGCAGAGAGATTGTGGGCACAGGGAGACAACAGTTCAGGGGTTGGAGACAACGTTGCAAACCCTCGGCGGGCTTCTAATATCTGGATTAGAGCAACTAGGCTGGCTAGGAATAGGTTTTCCCATATAAACTGTGTTTTGTTTAGCAGTTCCTCAGATCCAAGAGCAGGCACACCCCTGAGCTGGTGTTAGAGGAAATGTAAGAAAAGTTCATCCTCTCTTCCACTGTACAAAACACTTACTAGATACATAAACTGAGCGCCAAATGAAAGAGAGGAAGCCTCTGGCACAAAATAAATAAGGCTCATCCCTGCCTGCTTTACAGTCTCATTGGTAAGATAAAGAACGCACATAAAAAGAACCAGAGAAGACATGAGTTTGCACTTGATTCTTAACTGACTTCACACGTCCACATTCAAAGGCTGACAGGTTTCCCAGTGTCGGGGCTGCACTGGAAGAGTCTCTGGGAGAAGATGGTGCCAAGGGGGATGTTTCAAATGCATGACCTTCCTCAGCCAGGCTGCAACATAGTTCCCCCAAAAGAATCATGCTCCCTTGAAGCCCAGAGAGAAAAGGGGAAACTGAGGCCTCTGGGAGCCTTGGATTGTTTCTCAGTGTGCTGGCTCTCAGGTAGTACACAGTCCCCACATGCCCCCTTGGAGGGGGGAAGGTGATTTCAGATCAGGTGTTCCAGATGGGGACAGGATGGTTGGGAATGATCTATACTTTCTTTCACTGTTCGCTTGGATTTCTGAGAACTGAAACCTGCGAGGACGTGAATTTGATCTTTCCACCTGCATAATACAAAGCATATGATTCCCTACTTCTGGGGGCAAAGCAGGGATATGGCGAAGAGAAAGGCCAGGGTGGGCTAGGGTCTTTGTGGGAGACTGCCTAGGGAGGGGTGAGGGTTTAAGCTGAACCCAGAAGCTAAAAAGGGAGGCCCGGGAAGGGTGCTTGTGTTAAGCAAGCCGCGTGAGCCAACCTTTGGAGGCTGAGAAGCACCCGACCTAGGACAAATGTCGAAGAAGATTTGAGAGAGCCGTTTGTCCTGGAGAGGGCTTTGAGAGGTCTCCTCTGTGAGGGGCCGACGTGGGAGCCGCCTGTCAGGATCCCTGTGCCTCCTCTACCCGCAAAGCTTATTTCCATTTCCAATTCTGAATGTCCCAGTGCTTTGCAGCCACTAGTAAGCATCTGGAACCCAAGGTCTTTCCAGTCAGACAGGAGCAGAATCAGAGTTTCCTACAACATTTCCAGCTCTCTACTCTAGACATGTTACCCAATTCTTCTCTGGTCTTTATTTTATTAAATTTTTTAAAGATTTTATTTTCAAGTAATTTCTACACCCAGCATGGGGCTGGAACTTACACCCCCAAGATCAAGAGTCACGCACTCCACCGACTGAGCCAGCCAGGTGTCCCTTTTCTGGTCTTTAAAATAAAAATGTTAATATCCACTTTGCAGCATTATTGTATTATCCAATGTAATTTATGGAAGCCGTACGATGACACCTAGCAGAAGCTAGCTGTAGTCACTATTATTATGTCAGGTTAACTCGTTTCTCGAAAAAACGTAGGGAAGAGAAACCAGACTGTCCATGGGCTGCCTGGCGCTCTTCACCAGAGGATGGAAGGCTAGAATGTGCCTGGGGCCTGGACCTTCGGGGCCACATAGGGAACTAATATTCGAATACTGGATTACAGGATTCGTAAACAGGCTCCACTTGCTGGTCTGGGTATTTATTTTCACATCATTTTATTATCATCTTAAAGGTCATTTGTAAATTATATGATTGTCATTTAAGGTTTGCGTTACATATGTTTTAAAATTTACATTCATGCAAACGACGAAGAAAAATCCTATGTCAGATTACGTAGCTTGAGTTTTGCTTTGAACAATGGTCAGTTTGGTCATAATTCTGGTTCCTCCATACTAACCAAATCCGAGTTTCTAATTTTTTCTAATGTTTATTTATTTTGGAGAGAGAGACACAGCACAAGCAGGGGAGGGGCAGAGAGAGAGAGGGAGACACAGAATCTGAAGCAGGCTTCAGGCTCTGAACTGTCAGCACAGAGCCCGATGTGGGGCTCAAACCCACGAACTGTGAGATCATGACCTAAGGCACCCAGGCACCCCTTCCCTGATTATAAAAAGACATTAAAACAGTTTTGTGGGCTATAGGCACTGTGCCTGCCGGTACTTACTGGGTAATTTGATCTTGATGGGGTAAGAGTTAAATTAAAAGGTGCTGGTGGGGAAGAAAGAATTGGAAATGTGAAAAGAAATGAACATCACTGAGGATCACAGAGTGGTGAGATGAAGCAGCAAATCAGTGAACCATATTTTGTCAAGGTCCCCAAATACAGTGTTTTAGAGGTTAAAATCTCCAGGCCTTGAGAATTTGCTCATTTCACATTCAGGCTGATTACAGTTTAATGCAAAGCACCACAGTGATCACTTTTCAGGAGCAAATGTTTTTCTGATTACTTTGCATTTGTGTATCTAAAACCGGTATCCCGTGAATGCTAACTGCTGCAGTTTGAGTTTCCAATTGAATTGTCAGGTGGTGACTTTGTTCTCTAACGTGTAAACTTCCAAGTCCTGTTTGTTCTTCGTTTCTTCAGTGTTTCTCCTTTCCAGCATTCTCTAAGTATGTTTGGAAGCTGTCATTCCCTGCCAGCAGACGGGAGATGGGCTCCGCAGAGAAGGGGGAGAATTATGGAAAAACTCATGTAGCACTGTCAGAAACTTCACTCTTCATCTGCTTCTAGAACTGCGTTCTCCTGGCCGGAGATGTGAATACAAGCAACACACCCAGCACTCTCACTTGCTACACAGAGGCATCAGGACCTCCCTGGAAATATTTAGTAAACCCACAATGTAGGCACCCAGCCACCCGCCCATTTGAGAGCTACCATTTGAGAGATATTCCTTGTCGCTGGGTTGTAAGGGTAATCGTTTTTCTGATGATCTCAGCGTTAATATGCAAGAACTCCCCCTTGCCAGCCAACACACACATTTCAAATCCAATGAAACAGTATCTCTGCCTCCTATGGGGGGCGGGGGCAAGACACGCTTCCAACATATATTAGTGCTATAGTTTCTGCCCCATGTGAAATGCTTCTCCTGCCCTATGCTGGTTACTTCAATGTCAGGGCACCTGCTCTGAATTGTTTTCCCATTTGTAGAGACATAGTTACATTGACTTATCCCCTGTCTTTAAACCAGTTCCCCTCTGGTCACCTATTGCTTTGGGATTGTTTTCCTCCCAAGGAAAAGGACTAATATTTATTGAGCACTTACTATTGGCTTGGCTTGGTTCTTTCCCATGTATTGTCTCATTTAATCCTCACACCTCTCGGAGACAGAAGTAATAGTCTTTGATAGATGAGGAAATTGAGGCTCAGAGAGGTAAAGAAATTGATAGAACTCAACCATAGCAATGAGAGGAAAGAAAGGTATGAAAGGCAAAACGTAGCAGGCAATTAAGGATATGATTTTATTCAGGCTATTGCAATAAGAACAATGTTTATTAATGAGGAACAACTCAAAGAAAAGGAAGGGGGCCTGTGGTTTATAGAAGCAGAGAAAGAAAAGAGCCATTTAGGAGACTTACAGGATTCATGAGGCAGGATGGAGATGGCTCTTGGAATATGCAAGGGTAGCATGGCCCTTGGTGTTAGCTGCTCATGAGACACAAAAGGGTGGTGGATTTCTTAACTGTCACAACTTCCTGGGAGCACAAGGCTCAGAAATAGGTCAACATTGTCAGCTCCCCTCATTTGTTCAAGAGAGATAGCATTCATTTCTCAACAACTCAACACTTTCCGAGAAGGTGACATAGGGTCTAAGAAAGTCTCATGATGATTCTTGTCAGTGTTGTTCCTATAAAACCAGTTGAACCACATGGTGAGAAGTAGTGGCAAAAATCAGTTGTTTGGGGGTTGTGGAGACCAAGAATCTTAAAAAAAGAGGATGCCTAAAATGAAAAAGGGAAATATTAACATTAAGGTAAAGAACCAGAAGATGAATTCTGAAGATAAGAAGTCCAATGGATTCCAAGAGGTCGGTGGTGGACATTCTTGGTTATTCAGCACTACTCTGAGTTTCTTAAAGCTCTCCACTTTGGACATGGGTGTTCTGGCTGATGTCATCCACTATGTTGGTTGTATCTTGTGGAAGGGCATGTATGACCCAACATTTTGCTGGACTCCCTTAGTGGTGCAGATGCAGCTTGTCCAAGGAGAATTGTGGCCCATGAAAGGTCAGCTGCGGTGGTGAGCCTTTGGAGGCTTATGTCAGGTTTCTGGCCTTCAACTTGTAGGGCTTCTTCAGGTCCCAGAGGAAAGGTGGCAAGGAAACCTACAGTCTTCATGGGGATCTGGGCAGTCAGGTGTTAACTCTGAGTGACTCTAAGTCAAGTAGGAGGGAGAAAAATTGGAAAAGTTTGTTTGGAGAATGATAGCCAGATATTTAAAAAAAAACTAAAAGAATTAAAAATTGGGGTGAAGATTGACAATATGGTCAAGGCAACAGGAGTTAGTCTACTTTTGGTACGTGGATTTTTCCAGGTGTGGGGATGGGAGCCAATTAAATCTCTACCCAGATAAGATAAAGTCTGAATATTTATCATTTACTTGCAATTTTCAAAAGTACAAGATTTGACAAGTGTTCATGCAAGAATAACACAAGTGACAAGGGAGTTTATTTCTATGCAAAACAATATAAAAATCTATAAATATAATGATTTTCAATTTGTGGATGTTATGTATAATCTACAAAAATGGATGAATATAATCTTTACAAAGAGAAAACATCATACTTAACATATTATAATTCTAAAGCATATTAGACCACAAAAACATCGAGCATATATGTAGAAAATACCAAGAATATGTCATGGAGTTTTATTAAGGTATGGAGTTAATAAAACTCCACAGATAATAAAACTCCACTTGAAAACTACATCCCTAGAAGATACTAGATTTAAATTAAAGAAATAAAGTTGCAACACGGTAACATTTGAAAAGAAATACTAAAAGGGTACCTGGGTGGCTCAGTTGGTTAAGCGTCAACGCTTGATTTTGGCTCAGGTCATGATCTTATGGTTCGTGACATTGAGCCTCACATCGGGCTCTGTGCTGACAGCATGGGGCCTGCCTGGGATCCTCTCTTTCCCACTCTCTCTGCCCCTCCCCTGCTCATGCTCTCATTCTTTCTCTCTCAAAATAAGTAAAGAAAATGTTTTTAAAAATCCTGAAAATATGACTAATGCTACACTGTTGTCTAATATAAGGGAAAGCATTACAAGGACTCTGATAAATGGGAGCATACTGTAGACAGGAAGGGCATGCACAAAACCCTAGGGACTTTCCACATGACATACAATTCTGAAATATTTGTATTCATAGCATTACCCCTATGAATTTAACCTAGGGAAGGCCAAGCATCGCTTCTGATTTGATATTCTTTGCTTGCAACTCATCAATGATGACAAAGCAAATGAACATTATTTCTAGCACTTCTCTTTTTTACAAAGTGAAAGAATGAATCCTCTGTGGTTTTCCAAAGACCCTCTGGGAAATCTCAAAGACAGTTTTAGGTACAAAAGATATCACTTAAAATTGGATTTTGGAAAGACAAAAAGCAAAAGTTCTTAGCAGATCTGTACATCTAAGACAGGAATTGGATCATGGGTGCCTGTGACACAACATTTTGCTTCTCATTTTGAAGCAATAATATAAAGAATCTTAGTTCCTTCCTAAGTGAGAAGCTTTTGTTTTCTTAAACCAATAAGGACATAATAAAAACCAAGATAGAAACATAGGTTTACTTTGTTAAAACACAGAATCTTGGGGCGCCGGGGTGACTCCGTCGATTAAGCGTTGACTCTTGGTTTCGGTTCAGGTCATGATCTCATGGTTTCATGAGTTTGAGCCTTGCATTAAGCTCTGTGCTGGCAGCATGGAGCCTGCTTGGGATTTTGTCTCTCCCTTCACCCCTCTCTCTACCCCTCTCCCACTTGTGCCGTCTCTATCCCTCTCAAAATAAATAAATAAACTTCCAAAAAAAACCCAACACGGAATCTTTACTACCTAGGCAGATTACACAGAAAATAAAGCATCACATTTTAAAACGTCATATTAAGAGCAGTTCAATGATCTGAGAAAATTTTCTCGTTTTAACAGAGATAAAAACAAATTCTAGTTTTGCATCAGCATAATATCTGATACTAAAGACTTTTTTGTAATCTTATAAATAAGCCCACCAAACTTTAGCAAACTTTGCCCACAACAAATAAAAGGTCCTTTCCACAAATCTTCTAAAAGACTTTAAACCCATTTAGATTTGGTCCTCCTCTTCCTTCTTTCTCATTCTGCAACCATCAGTCATTTTAGTTTAGGACAAAACTACTCTTGTTTTTCATTAGCAAAAGCACATCCTATCTACCTTGCACAAAAATTGGCCCTCTCTGTCATCTCATTCACATATATTTATTATAAATTTTAATCACAGTAACTTCTATTCCACAAAAGAAATCAGAAGGGTGATAACTGTGGACAATCTGTCCACACACCAGCATTTTACAGAAGATTAGCAAAGCTCCCCACTTCCTACAGCCATCCACATCCTTTATAGTACAGTGTCTCAAAGTGGGAAAAAATAAGCAGGCTCATTAACAGACCCAAAATATATAGCTTCCCTGCAGCATATAAAAAATAAGGGGCAAATGTATATCAACTTGAAATTATGATTTAGTAATTAATGTTGTACTCTATCTTACTTAGACATGATGTACGTATTAAATGAATATTCATTAATTAACTCAGTTTAGTAGAAGTCCAAGGTTTTATGTTGCCTAAAGATCTTGGAAATTATCTTCAAGCTTATACACTATGAAACATAATTATTGTTGAAACAAAGTTTCAGAATAATGATTCAGTTTGGCTATATACAATTTTATATTTTTCATAATCTTAAACATTAAGTAGAAGTGCTACTTATTCGATAAATAAACCTATATAAGTTTAGGAAGCCGATACGCGAGTAGAATAAAAATGTATTTTTTTATTACACTTAATGTTAATAACTCAGAGGAAACATAGCTTATTTTTTTTTAATTTTAGAGAGAGAGACAGTGCAAGTTGGGGAGAAGGGCAGAGAGATAGACAATCTTCAGCAGGCTCCACGCTCACCATGGAGCTTGATTTAGGGTCAATCCCATGACCTTGGGATCATGACCCAAGCTGAAATCAAGAGTTGGATGCTCAACCAACTGAAACACCCAGGTGTCCCATAGTTGTTTTTATTAAACATAAATTATTAAACTAATCTTGTTTGCCAAAGGTTTATATAAATTATGTGAACTTGAGTTCTTAAAGCATTTCTAAGTTATTTTATATAACAATACCTCTTTTTTTTAAGATTGAAACTATTCGAGGTTTAATTTTCTTAATTTCTGAGAATTTTCTAGGAATATTTAATTTATATAAGCACTTGCTTACCTCTAAGTCAATCAAAATTGAGCTCCTATAAGAAATTTTATAATCTAATTTGTTCATACAATCCAGGGGGTGGGGCAGAAATATTACATACAGAAGAAGAGGTGAAGGCTTTTTTGAATTACAGATATATGAACATGTAGACACACACAGAGAAAAAGCTTAGAGCTTCAACTCTAAAATTGTGGCCATGAGTCAAGCATAAAGAAAGAAATAGAATACTCACGAGTCCATATCAAGGACCCATTCCCTTCCTAGTGGGTACAAATTCTTAGTTGGTTTGAGCTCAGACAAATAGACAAACAGAAAAGACTAACAAATTCAATTCTGTCATCTTTCATCCGATAGAGAAAAGATTTGTTTCATGATATTACATTTGTTACATTTACATTAATCTGTCTAAAAAGAACACCGAGTTATCAGACAATAAAACCAAGAGAAGCCAGTACTAGAAGTCAAATGAGTATTCAGAAAGAATCAATATCAAATACTGTGTTTTTGGACACAGTAGTGGACAGTAGTACAGAGTACAGTAGTACAGAGCACAGAACCAGGGTTTCAGTCCGTTGTTGGGTCCCCAGATCAGAAATCAAAGGGAATACAAAGGGCAGGGGAGCTTCAGTATGTAGATGGAATAAATAAGGATTCAAAGGTGAGGTCCAATTCTATTTGAGTCACAGCATCAAATAGAATTTTTTCTTTGTGAAAGAAAAAATGCACTGGACAGTGAAGGATATGGTTTAATGCGTGTTATTGGAATAAGGAGAACACTCATTAATGAGAAATGTCTGAAGGAAAAGGAAGGAGACCTGGGATTTATAGAGACAGATAAACAAAGGAGTCATCATGAGTCTTAATGAGAGTCTTGAGGAAGGATGGAGACAGGTTTTATCTCAGAACATTCAAGGGCAGGAGAGCCTTTTGTGGTTGGCCATTCCAGGAACACCACAAAATTTGGGGGAGTTTCTCACTTGCAGGAGCATGGTGCTCAGATAAAGTCCAACATTGTTAAAAGCTTGTTCATTTAAAGGTGAAATCCTTTCCGGTTTATAGTCTTCATTTCTCCATTCTCCCTGGTTCTACTTTTAATAATTGCTTACTGATCGAACTTCAGCTGAACCTGCTGATGGAGGCTCCACCAACCAGGGAGGGCTCAGGAGGATGGAAAGAGTCCCCCTGTGTCCAGAAGGAGTGGCCTCAGACCATTTTGAGTGTCCACGATAAATAAGTTTATAACCAGAATGGACACTTTACAAAGGTTTAAATTCATCTCTGATGCTGGGAAAATTCAATAACTTTCCAGAGACTCACTGTTGTCATCTCTAGAATGGAAATATAGCATACTTCATAGACGTCTCCAAACCTTCAGTGATATAGTAACTTAAAACTGTTACCTGTTAAGCACTGGGTAAACATTTCATCCCTTCTCCCCATTCTCTCTCCTGCCATGTTTCTAGAGCACTTTCTTTTTAACTCAGTTACAGCTCAGCCTCACTCTACTGGCATCTCTCATGCTAGCCTGCAAGCTCTGTCTGGGCAAGGAACAGAGACAACTTACTTTGAACTATCTTTGTACACTGAGCATGGTAAGTGCTCAGTAAACTCCAATTTCTGCATACCCTAGTCATAGGCTGAGCCGCCCCAACAAAGAACCCCTAAAATAAAGTGACTGAAATAAGACAGAAGTTCATTTTCTTGGTCATGAATTAGTGTTGAGGGTAGCGATTCAGGCTGAGAGGATGGCTCTATGTGACTCTTTGGGGATCTGGTGCTTGCTATTTGTGGCTTTGCCTGAAGATAGGTTCCTAAGGCAGGGTCGGCAAACTGAAGTCCATGAGCTGACCACCTGTTTTCATAAGTAAATCTTTATCTAAATAAAGCCATGCCCACTTGTGCACATGTTGCTTATAGATGCTTTTGTTGTTACAACAAGAGTTGAATAGTTTGTACGGAGACAATATGGCCTATAAGTCTAGAGTATCTACTATGTGTCTTCAGCAACGATTCTGCCAACCCTGTTCTAAGTCATGTCCTCATCTGCACCATTGAAGCTAGGTTGCTGCAGGGAGTATGTTGCAGGGATGGGGAGAAGATAGACGTTCAGTACACGTGGCTTTTGTCTTCATTAGACATGATTCAGACATTGCATGTGTCATTTCTGCTCTCATCTCATTGGCCCAAATCTGGTCACATGGCCACACTTAGATGCAAGAAAAGTTGGGATAAGTTGTCCCTGACTGGACAGTCAGGGGCTGAGCTTAAATCCAAGGATTTCAGTCGTTAAAAGAAAGAAAGACTGCAAACCACATATCAGATGAAAGACCACTATCTAAGACATATAAAGAACTCTCAACACTCAACAAATCATTTTTGATTGTTTCCAAAATGAACAATCCAAGTGGAAAATGGGCAAAAGATATGAACAGACATTTCACTGAAGAGAATATACAGATAAGTAAGCACATGAAATGATGTACCACATCATTAGCCATTAGGAAAATAGAAACATTAAAACCATAAGGAGATATTACTACATACCCACCAGAATGGCTTAAAACAAAACAAAAAAAAAATAGTGACAATGCCAAAAGCTGGAGAAGATGGGGAGAAATTGGATCACTCATACAGGGTCAGTAGGAATATAAGATGGTATAGGCATTTTTGGCACTTTCCTATAAAACTAAACATGCATCTGCCCTACAACCTAGCAATTGCACTCTTGGTTTATCCCAGGAAAGTGAAAACTTATGTTCACACCAAAACCTAAACACAGATGTTCATAGCCCAAACTGCAAACAATCATATAATCTTCAATAAGGGAATGGATAAACAAACTGCTGGTATACCCACACCATGGAATACTACTCAGCAATAAAAAACAAATTATGAATGTACAAAACAATTTGGATAAATCTCAAGGGAAATTATGCTGAATTTTAGAAAGGCCAATCTTGAAACATTATATACCATAGAAAGGACTCCATTTATATATATCTTTGACATGCCAATATCATAGAGATGGAAGAAATCAGTGTTTGCAGGGATTAGGGACAGTGATGGAGGCAGGAGAGAAGGAGACAGGAGGCGGGGTATGGTTATAAAAGAGCAACACCAGGGACTCTGTGATAATGGAATCTGCATCTTGACCACGGTGGTGGATACACAAACCTACACAGGTGATAAAGTTACATAGAGCTAAATACAAGCAAACAAATGAGTACAAGTAAAACTCAAAAAATTTGTATGAGGAAAGGAAGTAGGGGAAGAAGGATGCTGGGGAACAGCCAGCAGTCTTGACCACAACTATGTTATTGTTCTGGTGCAAGGATCATAGAGATGGAGAAATATTCTTACCACTCTGACCTCCCTTTTGCCCATTTCTTCTCCTGAAATTTGCTACATGGCATAATACTGACAAATGATGGACAGTATCTCTCCCTCCCATCCTCCCCAAACAGGAGAAAAGATGAGAACAGGAGCCTTTTCTTCTAGTTAAATAAGGAATTTTTATTATCCCATAAGAAATCCCCATGGAAAGGGTTAGAGAATTAGAGATAAACTTCCCCTTTTTACCAGATAACAAAATAATAAGCTGAACACTTGAGGGCTTTAACAGAGCAAGTAACAATGAGGTTGTTTTCCTCTTTGTAAAAGTTGGGTACATGAATCATTTAAATTGCAAGAGGGATTCTTGGAAGTGGAAAACATAAACTCTTTTAATCATCTGAGCTTTCTGAGGCGACAGGAATCACATAATAATGTGTGGTATGGAAGGAATTAAAGTCTGGATGGTCAGACTGAAAAAATACTTTGTGCTCTTGGAATGTGGACTGTAATAGTTAGCCCCAGGGCCAACTTACTGCTCCAAAAAGCTCATTCAACTGCCCATCTGTTGGTTGGGCACACTAAGGTGGATTGTTTTCTTTTTAATTCCAATATGGCACGGAGGACTGCAGGAGTTGTCCAAGGTTCCCTTCAGGAGACAAGCAGTTGAGTGTATTGACTGATGGAGCACAGGTGCTAGACCCACACCAGGGGTCTAAATTGGGGCCAAAGGAGGCAGAGACAGGCTCTTGAATGGTACTTTCCTCTGCTCTGTGTCTCTTTTCTGAATGTCAAGGCACTGTTCACTGTTCATCAACACCTCTGATGTCCTGAAAGTTCTCTTAAGAAGAGCCAAGTTAGAGGACTGTCCTCTCTCTTAATGAAGGTTGATTTATACCTGAGTGGACCTAGGAAGATAATGCCAACCCTAGGACGCAAACTAGGAAGATCATCCCTCTGGTTCTCCCTTAAAGGATTATTTCATTCATGTAACCCACAAGTATTTATTGAACATCAGCTAGGTGGCAGGCTTCATGAGGATGGGACTAGGCAGGGGTTAAATCTCAGGGTGGTCTTGACACCCTAACATCACAGATTCTCTGACTTTCCTGTCACCAGGGCCTGTACAAGCCCCAGTAGGACCAGCTCTATTATTTGGTAGTTAATGGATGCCAGTATCTCTGCCTTGTTTCAGACCTCATCATCTCTCATTTGATTATGTCAACAGCC
>CM053562.1:56362888-56568874 GCA_028646485.1 Cryptoprocta ferox
GATGGTCTTGGTGGAGGTCACTTGTGGGGAAGAGCACTGGGTGTTATATGGAAACAAACCTGACAATAAACTATAAAGTTAAAAAAAAATAAAATAAAATAATTTTTTAAAAGTCACATCCAAACTTCTTCGTCTGGCATTCAAGGCTCTTTGTAATTTGGCCTTGCTCCCCTTTCCAGCTTCAGCTTCTGTCTTTCTCCATTGAGTACTCTATAGTCCAGTTACTTAAATATCTTAGTAGTTTCTGAGACAGTGAGGGCTTCCACATCATACCTCCCTTACTTTGAAAATTGCCAGAACTCCTACTCATCCCTCATGGCCCAGCCCAAATGCCTTTGTCCTCATTCTATAACTCTGTAATAGGCTGAATAATGACCCCCAAAGATATTTAGGTCCTAATTCCTGGAACCTGAAACCATGTTACCATACACAGCAAAAAGGAACTTTGTGGATGTGATTGAGTTAAGGATCCAGAGGTGGGGAGATTATCTTAGATTAAGTGGGCCCTAAATGTGATCGTAAGACTTCTCATAAGAAGAAGTCAGAGGGGAATGGGACTACAGAAGAAGAGGCAGGAGATATGATGACAGAAGAGGTTGGAGTAATACATGGAAGAAGTCCCCAGCCAGGGAATGCAGGTGACCCCCAACGGCTGGAAAACATAAGGAAGTCCATCTCCTTTGGAACCCCCAGAAGGAATTAGCTCCACTACCATCTTGACTTTAACCCAACGACACTGATTGCAGACTTCTGGTCTCCAAGCTATAAGATAATTAATTTGTGTTGTTTTAAGCCACTAAGTGGGTAGTAATTTGTTACAGCAACCATAGAGAACTGATAGAAACTTCCTCAGCAGTTTGCCCCTCAGAACCCTTTATTTGTCTTTCTGTTGGAGGACTAACCACATAGTCCATGGCTGTCTTCCCCCACTAGCCTGTGAATTTCTCAAGCATAGGCATTGAGTCATTCATCTTCATATTCTTGGTGCCCTACACTGCATTTGGACATAGTAGGCCCTCAGTAATTGTTTGAGGAAAGAAAGGGATGGAAAGAAGGAGTAAAAAAAAATTCCACTAGGCATCTCTTCACCATGTTTGTACCCCCATCACCCTCTGCTCATGCCTTTCTACAAGGTTTTGCTCCTTCTTTCTGACACTTTATGACACTTCAACCATCCCACACTCAAGCAGGGGCACCAGGAACTAAGGGGGGTATAAGAAAATGTATCCAAGAAGATGCTCTACTCTTTCCCAGGCCAAAACATACTCTTCAGGGAAACTAGAGAATAGAGGTGATTACCAAATGTTCCCCTGGGGACAAAAGAGCCCCCAGCTCAGAATGACTGGTCTTAAGGGATGGTCCCTTTCAGGCTGTGCAAAATCTACACCAACATAGAACCTTTCTGAGGACACACATCCTCATTGCTTCTAGATATGGTGCCTACATCGTTGGTTTTGGTGAAATTTGTCAGTCCAATTCCTTCTTCCCAGGTCCAGTGCAGCCTGGTTATTTTGTCAAACCTCTCCTACCAAAGGATGGTTACACAACTCTTTCCTGCAGTGAAATCCAAGCCTAAGGACACACCACAGCTGCATCTGAATATTTCCCGAGTCTCATCATCAGCACGTTGACAAAGCACTTCTCAGGTTGACCATCTCTGGCATGGCCAAGTGTATCTACTGTTTGCTGAGTCTTCCTAGTTTGTCTCTTGGATGCTGACCTCATCTGCCACATTCTTGAGGCATCTCACTGCAGACTCCAATGTTCTGTTCCTGAGCCAAACCTGACCAGAGCAGGCTGCAGAATGACAAATGCAGACAAGTCTGCCAGGCACAGTTTAGGCAGACTTTTCAGTGTCCACCCTTGGGTGTGAGGTGGGAGGTCTTACATTGTTAAGTGTGCTCAATTATAAGCATTATTTTTTAATTTTTATTTAATTTTGAGAGAGAGAGAAACAGAGTGCAAGCAGGAGAGGGAGCAGAGAGAGAGGGAGACACAGAATCTGAAGCAGACTCCAGGCTCTGAGCTGTCATCACAGAGCCTGACATGGGGCTTGAACTCGCAACCACGAGATCATGACCTGAGCCAAAATCAGATGCTTAATTGACTGAGCCACCCAGGCACCCCAAACATTACTTATTTTTTATAGGTGAAACCTGAGATATTTGGAAGACACTCTTTTCTCCTTGGCTTTCTTTAAAGGTGAAGCAAGTCCTTATGAGGTAAGTTGTTGAATTAACAATGGAAGGGGTCCCTGAGCCTTTGGTCAAGATGCGCCTACAGGTGGAAAAGTGGTGAGTTTGCTGAAAGATGCTGTGCTAAATAAAACTAAAATTTTGCAATCAAATGGATTAGATAGACTCCTGTACCCACAGAGTGATGCAGTCAGCTGGGTAGTAGCCAAAGACATTAAGAAATTAAGCAAAAGCCTCAGAATTTAGGAGCCAAAACAGAGGGTGTGAGATGCCTCAGTTCATTTTGCAGGACAGAAGAGACTGACACAAGGTCTGACAGTTTGCAGCCTATTTCCAGAAGGACACAGTTCTCCAGTCTCCACAAATACCTGGCACACAGGCATCGATATGTTTCTCTTGCATTCCTCCTTTTAGCTAGCATAATTCTGGGCACAAACGTGTTCAGCAACTGTCGGTGAGTGGTTTTTAATTGAGTCATGATGCAAATATAAGAGAGAGTTATTTAGTAGGTGAGGAAACTGAGATTCCAACTTGCTTGCAGACCAAGGAGCAAAGTCAGGACTCAACTCAAACCCTGGCCTTATGGCTATAAGTCCATTTTTCCTTTCTGCACAAATTAATGGGAATCACATGCATTCTTACAGCTACATTTTGGCTTTCGCTTTCAAATTATGCCATCCTAAATCATCTTACTGGAGCTAATAGTAAGTAATAAAATGAGCATATTTCACTTTATGTTCTTTTTTGTCCCCCTAAGGAGAAGCCGAAGTCATAGGTTAAAAAGGAATTAGGTAATAGACCACTGAATGATCAAGGGCTGGATTTCCTCAGAAGACCTACCAATTTACAAAACCAGGTCAAAACACCCAGGTTCTAATTTAAAGAGCTCCAAGGTAAGCACCAGCACAAATCAGTCAAATAAAGCACAAGCCTGTGATGCTCTGTATGAGCAGAGATAGCCAGCACTGTGGAAGGAGAATGGCCACGCTGGAGAGGTGAGATCCGAGTTTGACCCCAGTTCTGCCACTTCAAGCAATGTGGCCTTAGACAAGTCCCTTAACCTTCTCAGCCTGTTTCCTTATCATTGAAACTGAGGTAACAACATCCACTTTATATCTAGAGTTGTGATGGGGAGTGCATGAAAAAATAATGGGGACTTCTGTTTTCTGGTCTGGCATGGAAGGACTGGAAGTAACCACTGTGTGCTAACAATAAATAAAAAGCTCACAAACTGAAAAAAAAAATCAACAACTCATTTTACGTTGTCAGAAATGATGTCAGAAGGCAAACCACTGCCCCATAATTGGAGGGACAGACAGGTGGATACAGGAAATCACAACTTACTGGCACAGAAACCCATGACCAGAAACCTCTGTGGAAACTTGTAGCAGGGCTGGAAATCTAAACTGTGATTGACAGACTGCTGGAGACAGTGTGGACAAGTCTCAGAATTAAGAACTCCACAGAGGTCTATTCATGTAGGAACCCCACACTTCAGAGAGCTTTTCCTCCAAGAACTCTATCAGATTCTCACAGTGAGGATCAAAGGAAATGTTCCTCATGCCTCTGGCAGGAGAGGCAAGGCAGCCATTTTGAAATAAGCAAGAGGATTTTATTCTCTTTAACAAGGACTGCTCTCAAGGGAAACTATCTTATCAGAGCCCAACCCACTGAGATTTAATCGGAGTTCAATTGACCTGGTGAAAGGGAAACACCCAACTCCAACTTTATCTTTCCAGGAGGAGGAAGGGAACCACAACTCCAGTCCCCTCTAGAAATCCTGTCTTGCCTATGGAAGGGAGAAACAGAAGCACCTGTTCAGTTCATAGTTCAGAGGCACAGACTCATGAGAGACTGAGACCCAATCATGGACTGTAGAATGCTTCCTCACATTATTAAAGACCTATTTATTACAGTTTCTTTGACCCAGTACATCATGTCCATCTATCAAGAAAAAAATTACAAGGCATTCCAAAAGGCAAAAATCACAATGTGAAGAGACTGAAGAAGCATTAGAACTAGAATCAGATATGGCAGGAATAGTGGAGTTATCAGGCCAGGAATTTAAAACAATCTGATTAAATATGTCAAGGGATCTGATGGAAAAAGCATACATACTCATTCTGAACAGATGAGTGTTGTGAGCAAAGATGGAAGTTCTAATAAAGAATAAACAAGAAATGCCAGAGATTAAAAAAAAAAAAACACTGTCACAGAAATGAAGAATGCCTTTGATGGGCTCATCTGTAGCAACACAGCTGAGGAAGCCTGAGAACGCATCAGTAGAAACTACCAAAAGTGAAAAGCAAAGAGAAAAAAGACTGAAAAAGAAAAGAAAGGAACACAACAGAATATGCAAGAACTTCAAGACAACTACAAATGATACAACATATGTGTAATGGGATAGGAAAAGAAGATGAAAGAGAGGAAGGAAGAGAAGCAATATTTGAAGCCATATTGACAGAGATTTTGCCCAAATTAACACCAGAGATTGAACCAAGATCCAGGAAGCTCAGGAAATATTTAGCAGGATAAATGCTCAAAACAAAAACAAAAATAAAACAACCAACCAAAGCCAAAACCAAATTCAACCAAAAAAAAACCCCAACTAAACCCCCCAAAAAACCCAAAAAGCCACCTACACCTGGACATACCACAATCAAACTGCAGAAAATCAAAGATAAGCAACAAATCATAAAATAAGCCAGTGGTGGGGGTGAGGGGGACCCATCTTATCCATAGTAGAACAAAGATAAGAATTACATGCAGTTTTTCAGAAATGATCTGAGCAAAAAGAGAGTGGAGTGAGATATTTAAAGTATTGAGAGAAAAAAACTCACCAACCTATAAATCTGCATCCTGCAAAAATATTCTTCAAAAGTGAAAGAGAAATAAAGATTTTTCTCAAACAACAAAAATTGAGAGAATTTGTTGCCAGTAGAGCTGTTTTGAAGATTTGAGTGTTATTGGACCACTTTGAATCTCAGTTTTCCCTTCAATAAAATGAGCATAATGCAGATATTCCTCAACTTATGACGGGGTTACATCTCGATAAACCCCTTGTGAGTTGAAAACATCATGTCAAAAATACATTTAATACATTTGACCTACTGAGCATCATAGCTTAGCCAAGCCTACCTTAGACATAGAATATAACTCTTAAATAAGTATATAGTTGGAAAAAATCATCTAACACAAAGCCTGTCCTGTACTAAAGTGTTGACTATCTCATGTAACTTATTGAATACTGTATTGGAAGTGAAACAGAATGGTTGTGTGGGTGCAGGATGGTTGTTTGCCCATGATTGCATGACTGACAGAAAGCTGTACCTCCCTGGTGCTGCCCAGGGTCATGAGAGAGGACCATATTGCATACTCCTAGCCTGGGCAGAAGAGGAAAATTGAAGTATGGTTTCTACTGAGTGGTACTGTTTTGGCACCATTATAAAGTGAAAAAAATCATAGGTTGAATCATCGTAAGTCAGGGACCGTCTGTGATGAGGACAACAGTCCCTAATTCCATGGCGTGTTCTGTGTACTGACTTAAGCAACTGGTCAAAAAACAGTACAGTGCCAGGCACAAATTGGATGCTTAAGAAGGGATACTTGTAAGGAGTATTGCTCTCTCTCCTCCCGCCAATCAATTTTGGATCTATCAAGTGATTGACAAGGGGAGAACTTCTTCACAGATGTGGGACCACTGCTGGGTCCCTATTTCTTCCTGTAGCCTGTGGGTCTTCTATTTACTGATGGCCATACCAAAAGAGGGTTATTCCTTTCATCTCTTTCCCTTCCCCTCCCCTTTTCCTGATGACCTTCCTTCCCATTTTTCTGAGAAAATAGAATCCACCAGAAAGCACACCCACATGCTTCCACTTACCCATCTATCTTTATCTGTGCCACTGTGTTCTGCCTTTTCTCCTGTGACCATGGGACAGGTTGTCCATCCTGCTATCCAAGATAACTTCCTTTACCAGGTTCTGCCCCCTTCCACCCAGTCAAGGAAATAACTATTCTCTCCCCCATTCCATCTATGTTTTCCTCTCTACTTCCTTATTCTCACCAGCCACCATCCAAACATGCTGTCTGATCTTTAAATAATCTCTTGACCACACATGCCCACCCCCTAGGTATTTCCTTCCTTCTTAAGAACTCCCAAGGGATCTGTGTTGACTGCTGTCTCCAAATCCTCTTGTCCCATTGTCTGTTGAGATTCTCTAATCAGCAGGTTGTCCCCACAGCATAGAAACCAGTGGCATACAAATTGTTAACGCCAGTGTTCAGCTATCCATTTTCATCTTCCTTCACCCATGGGCAGCCTTTGATACAGATGAACAAGTCCTTCACCTCAAAACACTTTCTTAGAACGTCACCCTCTCCTGACTGTCCCCCCGCTTCACCAGCTGCTCACCGTCATATTCCTGGCTGCTTCCTGCTCCTCTCCTCGACCTCCAACTGTGGAGTGCCTCTGGACTCCTCCCTCTGCTCTCTTCTATTCTGTATCAACATTTACTCCCATGGAGAATTCATTCTGTCTCAGGGATGAAAAATATCAAAGCTGTCTATGCACACACAGACAGCTGCCACATTTCTAACCACCTTCGGCATTTCCTTCCACGTTCCTACTTGTCTTCAGGTCTCTGCTCAAACATCACCTTCCCAGTGAGGCCCTACCTTACCACACTGATTTAAAGCTGCAACCTATCCCCACCTCTGCTAGGCCACTTCCTACACCCTTCCCTACTTTCTTTCCCTTTATAATTCTCTTTACCTTCTAATATACAGTATACCTTACTTACTGAGTTTATTTTGTGCTTCCCAATTTTGGAATGTAAGCTTCATGAGAGCAGGGATTTTTGTCTGTTCTGTACTTCTGTTTTCTCAGTACTTAGAATAGTGCCAGGCACATAGTAAGTGCTCTATAAATACTTGTGAAAATGGATGACTGTCCTTACAGGAGTGGTCCCAATATTAAGAGGCAGAAAATCATAACTGGAAATGCCCAATTTCATGCAAATTGGTGGTCTTGATTTCTAATCACCTATCTGTTTATCCTCACCTCAAAAACAGGTCTCAATCCTCACAGCCACCTGGTACTGCCAGCTTCCAAAGCTGTGAGCCAGGTATCCAAGCCCCACCGGGGTGGAGGGGATACCAAGAACGATAGATGCAATGTCCACATCCTAATCCCCACAACCTGAGAATATGCTATAATACGTGGCAAAAGGGACTTTGCAGATGTAACTAAGGTTACAAGTCTTAAGATAGTGAGATCTTTTCATGTGTGTTAGCCATCTAGATGTCTTCTTTGGAAAGCTGTCTAGTCATGTCATCTGCTCATTTCTTCACTGGATTATTTGGGTTTTTGGGGTTTTGAGTTTGAGAAGTTCTTTATAGATTTTGGATACTAATCCTTTATGTGATATGTCATTTGCAGATATCTTCTCCCATTCTGTCAGTTGCCTTTTAGTTTTGTTGATTGTTCCCTTCCCTGTGCAGAAGATTTTTCTCTTGAAGAAGTCCCAGGAGTTCGTTTTTCCTTTTGTTTCCCTTGCATCTGGAGACGTGTTTAGTAAGAAGTTGCTGTGGCCGAGGTCAAAGAGGTTGCTGCCTGTGTGTTCTCCTCTAGGATTTGATGGTTTCCTGTCTCACATTTAGGTCTTTTATCCATTTTGATTGTGTGTGTGTGTGTGTGTATGCTGTAATAAAGTGGTCCAGTTTCCATCTTCTGCATGTTGCTGTCCAGTTTTCCCAACACCATTTTTGTGGAAGAGACTGTCTTTTTTCCATTACATATTCTTTCCTGCCTTGTCGAAGATTAGTTGACCATATAGTTGTGGGCCCATTTCTGTTCTATTGACCTATGTGCCTGTTTTTGTGCCAGTACCATACTGTCTTGATGATTACAGCTTTGTAACACGTCTTGAAATCTGGAATTGTGATGCCTCCAGACATGGTTTTCTTTTTCATTATTACTTTGGCTATTTGGGGTCTTTTCTGGTTCCATACACATTCATTTTAAGATTGTCTGTTCTAGCTCTGTGAAGAATGCTGGTGTCATCTGAATAGGGATTGCACTGAATGTGTAGATTGCTTTGGGTAGTATTGACATTTTAGAAATATTTGTTCTTCCAATCCGTGAGCATGGAATGTTTTTCCATTTCTTTGTGTCTTCTTCAGTTTTTTATTAAGTGTTCTATAATTTTTACCTACATATCTTTTACCTCTTTGGTCAGGTTTATTCATAGGTATCTCAGAGTTTTTGGTGCAATTGTAAATGGGATCAATTCCTTGATTTCTCTTTCTGCTGCTTCATTATTGATGTATAGAAATGGGCAGAGGACATGAATAGACACTTTTCTAAAGAAGACATCCAGATGGCTAATAGACACATGAGAAGATGCTCAACATCACCCATCATCAGGGAAATAACAAATCAAAACCACAATAAGATACCACCTCGCACCTATCAGAGTGGCTAAAATTACAACTCAGGAAAACAACAGATGTTGGTGAGGATGCAGAGAAGGGGAACACTTTTACACTGCTGTTGGGAATGCAAACTGGTGCAGCCACTCTGGAGAACAATATGGAGGTTCCTCAAAAAGTTAAAAATAAAGCTGCCCTATGACCCAGCAATCGCACTACTAGGTATTTATCCAAAGGATACAAAAATACTGATTCAAAGAGGCACATGCACCCCAATGTTTATAGCGGCACAATCGACAATAGCCAAAATATGGAAAGAGCCCAAACGTCCATCAACTGATGAATGGATAAAGAAGATGTGGTATATATATATATATATATATATATACAATGGACTACTACTCAGTGATCAAAAAGAATAAAATCTTGCCATTTGCAACAACTTGGATGGAACTAGAGTGTATTATGCTAAAAGAATTAAGTCAGTAAGAAAAAGACAAATATCGTATGATTTCACTCATACGTGGAATTTAAGAAACATGACAGATGAACATAGGGGAAGGAAAGGGGAAGTAAAATAAGATAAAAACAGAGAGGAAGGAAAACCATAAGAGACTCTTAAATATAGAGAACAATCTGAAGTTTGCTGGAGGAGAGGTGGGGGGGGGTGGGCTAAATGGGGGATGGGCATTAAGGAGGGCACTTGTTGGGATGAGCACTGGGTGTCATATGTAAGTGTCGAATCACTAAATTCTACTCCTGAAACCAATGCTAGTGTATGTTAACTAACTTGAATCTAAAAAAAAAATCTAAATAAATAAAAATAAATGTCAAAAAAGAAAGATAGGAAGGTTACCCTGGATTACCCAGGTGGACCCAATCTAATCACATGAACACTTAAAAGCAGGGAACTTTCTCTAGCTGGAAGCAGGAGACATGTAGCTGAAAGGTCAAAGAGATTCCAAATGAGAGAGACTCTGCACTTGCCGTTGCTGGCTTCCCCTCCCCCCAGCTTTTTCCGGAAGGACTCAGGATATTACCAGAAGAATATTACCTAAATCAGTGCTAGAAAGAAAAAAATATATAGGTTGTTAATAAGTTAATCTTTTCTGGAAATGCTTAGAGCACACATGAATTAATAGTTCAAGTCTTAGCACCCATACTTCCAGGCAACTTTGGGTATTTTCCATGCCCAGATTTACTGAGATATAATTGACATGCAGCATTGTGTACATTTAAGGTACACAAAATATTGATTTGATACACTTATGTATTGTAAAATGATTACTGCTGTAGAGTTCATTAACACCTCCCTCACATCACATAATTACCATTTCTTCTTTGTGGGCGGCAGATTTAGGACCTACTCTCTCAGCAACTTTCAAAAATATAATACGGCACAGTTGACTATAATCACTATTCTGTGGATTAGGTCCCTGGATCCCACTCATCCATCTTCCCACTGGAAGTTTGGGAACCAACATTCCCCTCCCCCCACCGGCCCCTGGTAACCACTCCTTTAGCCTCTATTTCTATGAGTTCAATTTTTAAGAATTCCACATGAAAGTGAGAACACAGCACTATTTGCCTTTCTCTGTCTGGTTTATTATAACATATGTATGCATGTATAATGACATACATAGAGTCTTATCTTTATCCATTCACGCATTGATGGACACTCTGGTTGTTTCCATGCCTTCGCTATTGAGATTAATGGTGCAATGAACATAGGGGTGCATATGTCATGGGCCAGGGAATGCAGGTGGCCTCCAGAGGTGAAAACAACCTTCATCTGAGAGCCAGCAAGGACACTGGGACCTCAGTCCTACTGCTACAAGGAACTTAATTCTGAGTGAGCCTGGAGGCAGATTCTCCCCCCAGAGCCCCTGCGTCAGAGCCCCACCTGGCCAACACCTTAGTTTTGGCACTATGAACCCTGATCAGAGAAGCTACCTGTGCCCACTTGGACTTCTGCCCAAACTGAGATAACAAACGGGTGTTATTTTAAGCTGCGGAGACTGTGATAATTTGTTATGACAGCAATGAAAAGCTAATACACCAGGAAGCTATTCATCACTGAGTGACCAGGGACCCTGAAATATTTGTGACACGAGAGCTTTCTTCCACCCAAGATTCAGGCCCACTTTGAGAGATCTGGCTTCTCTCGGCTTTCCAAAGATGTCAAACCGATGCTTTGAACTATCATTAAAACACCACTTTCTTTTGATTCCCCCAGTGTCAGAAATTTAAATGAACCAAAATGGTGGAGGTTATCCTGTATCTTTTTTTCAGGTTGTGGGGGAAACATATTAGAGACTTTTTCTCTGCATAGTCTGGGCTGGGTTTCACTAATGGTCTGATTTTCTGTTAAGCTTCAGGGGGAGTGAGAAATGGCTGCTTTCATAGAATTAGTAAATGCCACCAAAACTAAAGGTCAAACCAAGTTGACATTAAATACAGTATTTCCAGTGGGACAATGCGGGTGCTTGAAAGAACAGATCTTGCAAGCCCCTGCCATGCCTATCTTCTGAGCTCGTTTTGAGTGCTAATGGAATCCAGTTAAATTCTTTGTCAGTCCCTGGCCTTTCCCACCTGCGACCTATATTAGCCACAATAAGTCTGTTTTCACAGACAAAGCCCCCTTGGTGACTGACGTGGAGAAAGGCAGTGTGGCGGGTTCTATGCCACATACGCTACATTCGCTCATGCTGGCTTCTCAGGGGCCCCCGGCCCTGCCAGCTTGCAGCGTCGCTGTGAGCTGGAACTTGTTTATCCTTTCATGTGGCTTTGGGGGACAGAGAAACAAAGGAGGGTGGACACAGGGCAGATTGCAGCTGGGCTGAGTTTGCAGAGGAAATGAAAGCTTGGACTAGGGGCCTGGTAACCTGCGAACTTGAGGAAGCAGAGGAAGTCAGGCCTGTAGGGGCACTAGGCACAGACTTGGGAACCAGGCGATTGTAGGTGTGAATCCCAGCTCTACCATTTATTAGCTCTGTATCCTCAGGTGTGGTTTTAACGTAGCTGAACCTCGGTTTCCTCATCTGGAAAATGGGGATAGTATTAGATTAAACATAAGATCGGGGCACCTGGGTGGTTAAGCATCCAGCTCCTGATTTCAGCTCAGGTCGTGATCTCACAGTTGTGAGATCAAGCCCGGCATCGGGCTCTGTCTGCACCGACAGTGTGGAGTCTGCCTGAGATTCTCTCCATCCCTCCCTGCCCCTCCCCTATTTGCACGCCATCTCTCTAAAAAAATTTTTTTAAAAGATAAATGAAGTTACGTACCCTCCCTATTGCAGTGTATTCTGTTACCCTCAACACAGTTTATTTTGATCCATTGCACTGACCGCCATCTGACATCAACACATTTACATGTTTATTGTTTAACGTCTTCTCCCTACCCACCAGAATGTAAGCCTTGTGAGGCTTCCTTGTTCACTGCTGCATCCACGGTGCTGAGAGACGAGAGGCAGGAGAGTCTTCTGGTTAAGAGCAAGGGGTCCAGAGCCAGGTTGCTGGGTTCCGCTACAGACCTGCAAACCACTAGCTGTGCAGACCTGGGAAAATCATTTCACCTCTCAGTGCCTCACTGTTCTCATATGTAAAATGGGGATAATCGTAGAAACTTCCTCAAAGAATTATCCCAAGGATTAAGCAGCTACTTCCTGCAAAGTGCTTAGGGAAGTGCCAGGCACACAGTAAATACTCAGTCAAAGGTTAGTTAATGATGAACGATAATAATTATACTTGGCATACTGTGTGCACTACCTCAGTGCTGGCTGGATGAGTGGCAGATATTTACAAAGCTCTTGGAACTATGCCTAGCACATAGTAGGCCCTCAATAAATGAGAATACACAGCAGCATGCAGGTGGATGTTTCACAAGATGTTTGGGGCGTTTGCTGGTGTGAGCTACCACCCCGATGCCACTGAGCAGGTGGGGAGAGATGCTCCCAGTGGCGCCCTGTTGTAGACTGTTTCTACCATATACATGAAGACATAGAATCGTAAAATAATTAGGAAATGATGAGTTTTATGTATTTATCACCTTTGTTTTAATATAATCTAATTGTGATTCTCCTAATTGCTGAGTTCATTTAATTTTCAGTAGCAGATTGTCTAGTTTCCTGAAAAGTGAGCAGCTGGCTGCTCAGAGCCAGTACAAGGTAACTCCAACACACAATGGCGGGATGCATGTGGCTCTTCTGACCACCCAAAGATGCCCATTCCGTGCCTCCAAACAAACAGAGAAAGAAGAGCATAAATGGGGGTGCAGCCATGTGGGGCAGGCTTCTCTCCCAGGCAAAGCGTGGAGTCAGATCCTAGAGAGGAAATAAGTTGATCCATCTTGCAAACACTTGGCCAAACCAGGTGAAACGGGTCAAGTCCTAGGCCGTTTCCCCAGAAGGGACAGCCTAGACTCCCTGACTGTGCTAGAATTTCATTGTCGTTAATACTGCCAGATGTTAAATGAGTCATTAGCCTAACCTTGGGTTTCCGTGGATCATATCGTCACTGAAGAGACTAGACTTCAGGGCTTTTTCTGGACGCAGGAGCAGAGGGGATGACCGAGAGAGGCAGCAGTGTTGGTGATGATTGTCAGAGCCGTGATATGAGCCTTGGTCAGCTTCTTCTACCCTCAGCTCTATATTCAGGAAAAGGAAAGTATGATATCCAAAGAAAACTCAGTCTAGCCTGGTGATCTTTTCTTGCTCCACTGATTATAACTCCCAAATAAGTTCCTCAGTTCCCCTGAGCCATTTCTTGGAGTGGGGGCCTTGTGGTCCTATACGTGTCCTGTTAGTAGGGTGACTTACCATCCTGGTTCTTTAGGACTTTCCCAGTTTCAGCACTAAGAATCCAGAGCCTCAGGAAGCCTCCTAGTCCTGAGCAAACCAGGCCAGATGCTCACCCTAACTCTTAGCCCCCAGACCCAGATTCCTGTAGCTTTTAGTCTGCCGGGGGAGCCTCAGACAATGATTCCAGAGGGTCCTTCAGATGAAGGCTGTGAAGTAGAAGCATGGATAGACCCAAGAGGTCAAGAATTAAAGGTGAGAGCCTCTTAGTTATAACAGCATATCATAGAGTGGGCAGCTTAAATAATAAACATTTACTTCTCATAATTCTGGAAGCTGGAAGTCCAAGAACAAGGCACCAGCAGAGCTGGTGTCTAGTGAGAGCCCACTTCCTGATTTGAGATGGCCATCTTCTTGCTCTATCCTCTCATGGCAGAGAACAGAGAGAAAGAGGCAAAGCAAATTCTCTTATGTCACTTCTTTTAGGGGCACTAATCTCATTCATGAAGGTTCTATCCCCATGGTCTAATTACCTCCCAAAGGCACCACCTCCTAATACCATCACATTGGGGGTTTAGGATTTCAATGAGGGGGCACATAAACATTTAGTTCATGACATATGTCATAGAGACATCACTGCAAATCCTCACCATTGCCAGGAGATGCCCTGACATGGTCCATAAAAATCAACAGAGGCGCCGTGGAGTAGAAAAGGACGTTTCAAACTGGACAGAAACACAGCCTCGCTATGCCATTTCTGCCTTTTCTTTGGGATCAGTCCTTCCCATGAAAGTGGAAATCTGGGATATTTGGAGCAGAGGAGAAATGCCTTTGTTGAGAGCAATAATGCTCAGGGTACCTCCATGGGCTCCCCACACCTGGACCATGGAAGGATTGGGGACAAAGACTTATCTGAATCATGAAGAGGAGTCAGTAGAGTTTGAGGTGGTTTTCTAACCCCCACCAGAGAGCAGACAAGGCAAGTGGCCTTCCACAGGATCAGAGCCAAATCATAAGCCCTGCCCCCCCTCATTTCTCTTCTTAGACTCCTTCAAGAGCCACACAAACTCCTTCTCCTCACTTCTGGCTCATCATGATCTACTCACTCAACCAGTGCCTCAGAAACAAACTCCTCCCAAAAACTTTTGGTACAAGAATTTGTCACTATGGTTTTTATTTCTAAAAATTCTGTTTGGCTCCTTTTCAAACCCACCTATTCTTTTTCATTCTGACTACCTCTTTCTTGTCTTATGGTTCCTATTCCTTCCTGGCAGCTGCGTATGGTATGTACCCACGGTATGCTGCAGAGGACAGCTGCCTACTAAGTAATTGATCTAGAATTGATCATCAACCAACACAACTAGTTTTCGAAAGGAACTAAACCAGTAACACAGACAAACATTAATTCTGAAGCTTAAGGAAAACAGAAAGCTACTTCTCTTTCAGGCTGTCATCTAGGTTAGTGGGTAGTTCTGACCCACACATACAATTATTGAAGAACCAAGATGCCTTCTATCTTCCTTTTGGTCATTCCTAGGGCATTGTCCTCTTGTGCATGGTTGAAGCTGGGCCACCACATCTGAGTTGCAGCCCTGTGAAAGGGAAGGAGGCACGGAGGAAAAATCCCTATGATCATCAAGTGCCAGTGGGAAGCGGCGCCCACTTCTGCTCACACTCTACTGGAGAGAACTGAGTAAGCCACATGGCCACACCTAATGATGCGAGAGGTTGAAAAGGGAAGGGTAGCGGGGGAGCCATATGCCTGGCTCTCAGCCCATCACTCTGGAGGATTTGGCTGGACAGCTTCAGTCTCTGTCATAGTGGTTAGGAGGTGAATGGTTTTGTGGGTCTGCTGTTTCAGATCTGGCTCCATCACTCCCTAACTGCATGGCCTTAGCTAACCAATACGCACCTTAGTTTTCTCCTCTCTACAATGTGGGTACTATTAGTCTCTAACTCCATGGACAGGGGAGAAGGGTGCCACATAGAAAGTGCTTACAACAGTGCTTGGCATAAAATAGTCAGAATTGTTGTAATCTTAAAGACTCATATTTTATAGTCTTTTTAACACTATTTGATCTTCCTAAGTTTTAGGGTACTAAACACTTTTTGAATACCTTTTCTTCATGAAAGTTGTTTCTGGATATGGCCTGTGATTTTTTTTTTTAAATTTTAGCCTCACCAGCAGCACAGATTGTTTCTTTTGACTCTCACATGTCCAGGATTGTGGATTCATAGCTAGAGAGGTTCCTTGGTGACTCTGCCAGGTTGGATCAGTTATCATTTCCATTTCTCAGATTGGCAAACTGGCATTCTGCACTGTCCAGGTAATTTTGACTGAATATTCTAGCATGATTCATACTTAGAATTGTGGTTTCTCTAAGGTGATGTTTTTTCTGTGGAGGGTCTCAAACAGATAGCAAGGTCCTCAGACCATCTAGTGTGCCCTTCTAGGAAGGGACAGCCTTTGAGGCTCCTAGTTAGATTGTAGGGGATTCCCTTTCAACCCCCACCTTAAGCAGTCCTGAGTTTTCCCTTCTTATTTCCAGGTAGGCAACAAAATCCTCACCTGGTCTTGAAAGCTTTTATCTGGGTCTCTCCCCTCTGCCCTTCCCCTTCTTCCCAGCTCCAACTATTCTATTTTTTTTAAGTTTACTCATTTATTTTGAGAGAGAGAGAGAGAGAGAGAGAGAGAGAGAGAGAGAGAGAATCCCAAGCAGGCTCTGCTCTGTCAGCAAAGAGCCCGAAGTGGGGCTCAAACTCACAAACCTTGAGACCATGACCTGAGCCGAAACCAAGAGTTGGCCACTTAATCGACTGAGCCACCTAGAACCCCCAGCCCAACTATTCTAGCATTAGCCCCCATCTACTGCTCAAGTTTCCTGTTCCTCTTTTTTTTTTTTCTGACACCTAGGAATTTTCTTCTCTTCCTTTAAGATATAGCTTTTTAAAATACATAGCTCAGCTACATATTTAAATAAATTTTAAAAATGCTTTACTGAGCATTTCTGTGTGCTAAAAGGGGGAGGGGTCTTCTACATCTGCTCTGTCTGCCACATTCTTCACAAGTTTGTTCTATTGCCATGAGACAGAGAGAGAAGAATTCCTTCTGGGGAGAACTCTGTGTGTGTGTGTGTGTGTGTGTGTGTGTGTGTGTGTGTTTGAAAGGACTATGTGAATACGCTGCTGCGCGGGGTGAGGTGAGAGAGAAGAGAGGTAATCCTGACCACACACCACCCGTGGGTTGTCCTGTGCTGTGAAGCCCTTCCCACCCTCCAAGGAAGAGAGACAGTCTTGCCTTCCGCATTCTGGGTTCAGCCTGAAAAATCAACCAGCCCCATGACAGACAGAAAAGGGTTTAATGAACGCTTTTGCAGTGAAAGCCCTAAAATCACAGGAATTGAGACCAGAAGAAAGACAAAGACAGCGAGGCAAGGGGCCTCAGTGTCTGAGGGCCTGACACTAGACTAAATAGACTTGGGCTGTGGCCCATAAGTGCCAAAAGGTGTGACCAGAGGGGCACTGAGTGGCCCACCCAGCACTGGGGCCTCTGACAACTTCAGGCCAGGCTCCTCCCCCTGCCTGGGCTTTGAGGCCTTGTTCTGTGGCCTCAGCACCCTCCCCCACTCCATCCCACTGCACCCCACAACTGAGGAGCCCTGGGAGTCCCCGACCATCAGGGCCACAGGCTGGAATGGGACGAGAGGACACCCTGCTGCACTTTGTTAATAATAACCATTACTGCTCATGCAGCACTTTATAATGCACAGAACATATTGTTTAAACACGCATTTTACAACAATCCTGGGGGTGAGTGTTCTTAGTTTTATTCTGCTAACTGCCTCAAATTTAGCACAACTCCTCTGGGAGAAAGAGTGGAGGATAAAGAACTAATTTATATTTTTCTAAAGCTGTATTCTTTCCTTATATCCATCCTTACTATGTATAATTTTATATGATCAAAAATATTCAAATCCCAGGCTAAACTTTTTGCATTCAAATTACTTCACAAACTTCAAAGTCTTGATAGAAAGAGAGAAAGAAAGAAAGAAAGAGAAATAAAGAGAGAGAGAGAAAGAAAGAAAGAAAGAAAGAAAAGAACGGCTATTTGGCTTACATTCACTTAAACAAAAAGAGGACTCACCCAAGCTATTTCTTCAGAACCAGACTCTGCCCTAAAGGCCACTTTCCACTCTTGGGTTAAATACAGCAAAATGCCAGTAGCCTTTTGTCAGTTTCAAGCCAAGAGGGTTCCAACATTTTGACGTGCAATCCCAAAGCACCTCACGACACACTCGAGAATTTTAAAAAGTGCAAAATCCGGGGCAGTTATGTAACCCATTTGTTCTATTATCATTTTCATTTTACAATTGGAGAAACTGAAATTTAAAAGGGTCCATTTCATTATTGAGCATTGGCGAGCCTATGTTTTCCAAATGGGCAAATAAGGCTCGGAGAGATTAAGTGGCTCATCGAGGTCACCTGCAAAGAGAGTGGGAAAGTCTGCACCTGAGCCCAGTCAGACCTTTTGATCAATCACTAAGAGCGAATCCAATAGTAGGTCAAAGGATGACTTTGAGGGCCATGTGTGGGTGATGGGCCCATTTCTTCTTGAACCAAGCCCGTAACTGTGAAATTTCAAATATTACTTAATATACACACAAAAATAAAGGCTTGGGGTACCAAATTGTAGGAAATAGAGAAGCATTCTCTGCTATAAGTTTGCGAACCACACACGAAAGTCACCAATCCAAAAAGCTGATGCTGTTCTCCTCTCCATGCTCCAGGCCCTGGGTTTGTGGCTCTGGCTTGTGGCTCCAGATCATGATGGAGAGACCCCAATTCTGGCAGGTGTGTTACCTTGACCAGGCTAAAGTGGCCTGGGACACAACATGGCTCGCTTCCCAGCATCTCCTAGGAAACAACCAGTCCCTGGGGCAACATATATTGAGTCCTAGTAATGCACCATCCCTGTGCTAGACCCTGGGGGGAATCAGCAGTCAGAGAGTGAGGCAGAGAAAAGGCAGAAAGATGAGCGAAGTGAGCATGGTGTTGTATCTTTTTTTTAAAAGAAAGCTGTTATTCAGTTGGGGAGAGAAGACAGCTCCACAGGGACATTTAACAAGACAAAATGTAGAAGGAAAGTCCCAAAGGAATATCCATAGTGGGTGAGGGTTGTCAAGGTAGTTCAAAGGATGACAAACAGCATTGGGGAAGAGTGTGTCAGACCATCTGGTTATGAGATCGGCCAAAGATTTGCTGTAATATTGCTACAAGAGACAGAGCCTCCAGTAGACCAATCCAAAGATTCCCTGTTAAGAAGAAAACTATAGAGGAAGAGAGAATACATAGGTAATCATCGTTTGACTAGATACAAAAGGATGTTCAGTTGAAGGTCACTAGACATTTAACTGACAGTCAGCTGGGTGGGTGGGTGAGTGGGTGGTTAGTTTTCACAGAGCGAGTCTTAATCCCGTTATAGTTTCCAGAAAATAGGTTAAGCATTTTATCAGAAATGCTAATTTCTTCCCACAAGCAGATTCTGAACTTCATCTCACTAAAAATTCTGTTCTAGTCTACATTTAGGATAATTTTTCCTTTACACCATCACATCTGTGCCTTTCATGCCCTTGTCTGCCCCTACAAGGCAACAAAGACCACAGAACTCGATTTATATTGGGTTAGATTTGCTGTCAGAGCCCAGCTCTGGACATGAACGTTTACTCTCTGAAGGAGAAAGATGATCCCAATTAGCTTATTCTCCTGGGAAAAACATATAGGGGTAGATCCAGGCGCAGTTTTGTCTAAAACTTGTACTATTGGGGGGGGGGGCTCTTTAAGAAAAAATATGAAATTATGAATATATAATTAGGCATAAAATGCATACTTATTTAGGATGAGAAAAATCACAACAATTCTTGGATGCTTGGAGATTTGGATCTTTTTCTTCAGAAACCTCTTCCCAAAAATGGTTGCATAGGAATGCTTTCCAAGTGCACCGGAGACCCTAAAGATTAAGATTTATTTACTTCCTGCTTTAAGTTCACTTACAGCTTGCCGGCGCCCACACTCGTACTCCGGGCAGTCAACACCCAACCACCCTGCCCTGGCATCACTCATTGACTACAAACAATAAAGAAAACCAAGGGTTTTGTTCTGTGCATGGATTCAACAGACAGCCGTTGACCACTTTTCTGTGCCAGGCATGAGCTGAGATGGAAACAAGCTTTCTGGGCACTGAATGTAACATCTAAGGGTATTTTGAGCAAGTGGAGTGTGTCACTTCATCTGCTTGACAGAATTTACTAAGAATTGCCTGTATGTCGGGCCTGAGCCAAACAACAACCCCACGAGGTCGACACAATTGTTACTCCCATTTTGTAGATGGGAAATGTATGGTTCAGAGAAACAAAGTAAAAATTCCATGGTGAAGCATGGGGGTTAACCCTAAGTCTATCTTCAGAATCTGAGGCCTTATCCATACTCTACGTGTTCATCGTCTAGTAGCGCCCTCTGTTTACAATACACACACGCACACGCACACGCACATATAATGGATCATGTATGTTTACCCTTTACAATTTATAAAGGATTTTTACATATACTGCCTCAGTCATCTTTCCAATAGCTCTGTGAAAAATATGGGAGAAAGTGGGGGAGAGTCCTGGGCCCCCATCCTGTTTTCCAGCTGTGAGACCTTGGATAAATCACACTCAGTAGTCACAGAAGGGGCTGGATTTAGTCCTTTCTGTAACCCAAGAGTTCTGGCGTCCTTTGATCTATGACTTCCAACCTGGACCTCACATCCCTCCCCACAGGCCCTAACTTATTGAGCTCTGAGAAAATCCAGAGCAATCTGGCCAATGCCCCCAGGGCTCAACAGTTGTCTGCTTATAGCTTTCTGAGCCCTATCTTTGTAGACTAGTGCGCCTCAGGGGCAGGACATTGGGCATAGTGCACATGGGAGTCCAGCCAAAAGAAAGGCTTTACCTCAAGACAGGTCTTCCTGCCTTTGCTCTCCCTTCCCGGTGGCTAAAAAGAACTTCGGGCTCTGCCCACTGGAGCCCATTAGCAACCCCCATCTGGACCACATTCCAGGCTTTGCTGTTCAAGTGACTGGAGACACTGGTGGCGAGGGCTTTACAAACAAATGTCGAGCAGCCCATGATAACCCTGAGGGACAGGGAAGGGTCCAGGATTCCCAAACTGCCTTTTAAGGAAAAGAAGAAACTAATTTAAAAAAAAAACAAACAACAAACAAAAAACCCCACATTCTCTTTAAAAAATTCTTTCCCTTTGTTTAATTTTTCTTGTTTTAGGATTATATCTCACTTTTTCCTTTCTAAAAAAATATTTTCTATTTAATTCATTTCTATTTCTCAATTCTTCAGGTTTCTAATCCAAGCTCTTAAAGGACTTCAGGGGATGGGCAGTCCCCTAAGAGTATGATCAGATTGTCAAGGAGAGTCACGGTCTTGAAAACTGCTGGCAGCCCTTGGCCCCAGTTGTGTTGAGCCAGGAGCAAAGAGTTTTAAAATCCTGTGGTTGAGCGATGTAGAGCAGGTACATCGAGAGCCTTTCTTCTGAGATCATAAGCAACTGTTTCAATTAGAGGCTGTGCTTTTATAAAAATGGACTTACGTGCCGGTGAGGTCAAAAGAGGCAGTACTTGTTTAAAATCCTTGAAATAATTGAATTGGGGAGAGGAGTAGTACATTAATTAGTTGTAAATTTCCTATGCACAAAGCTCCAGGTCTGCGGTTAGTCTAGACACTTGTCATTGGGAATGATTTAGCTACAGCAACTCTGAGGAATCACCCCGCCCCCCGTCTCAGACACGTAGTGGCCATCACAGCCCCCATTCGATCAACTCTGAAATCACAGGACGCTGGAATTCTGAGTTCTGTCCGCTCTCTTTCAGCAGCCTCCTGGCTCATTTCCAAGGCTTTTTACCTACAATCTACTGGCACATTTTTAGTAACTCTTCCTTTAAAATTTTTTTAATGTTTATTTATTTATTTTGGCAGGGGAGGGGCAGAAAGAGAAGGAGAGAGAGAATCCCAAGCAGGATCTGTGCTGTCAACACAGAGCCCAACGTGGGGCTTGATCTCATGACCCGATGGTGAGATCATGACCTAAGCCAAAATCAAGAGTTGGACCCTTAACTGACTGAGCCACCCTGGTGCCCCCACTAGTAACTCCTTCTAAAATAATATTTAATTCTAACACTCAGAAAACTTTACTCGTCCCCCTTACTCACAGAATGAAACACATTCTGTGTTTTCCCCTCTTCATCTTTTGCCCCCAGTTTCTCACATTTTCCAATCCACAGTTGTTCTTCCTTGTTTTTCCCTCAAGAACTTCTCTCTAGTCAATCTGCCCCACTTGTTGTCACTCAAACCCACCAAGCACATCCCATGCCCACACCTTTTGGCCATGTTCTTTGCTCCAGTGCCTTGCCTCATCTTCTGAAACTGGTTCCCAGGCCTCCTCGATCTCCCTTCTCTCCTCCATGGGTCTCTCCTAGAGCCGTCCCAGTTTCCATGGCTCTTCTGTCTGACATCTTGACCACACCCTACCCATCTCTTATGTTCCTGTATTATGTTCTGGTTTCCTTTGACTTGTGATGCCTTCTCTCCCTTGGATGCCATGAGAGTCCCCGGAGGACAGGGATTTACATGCAGTCATTCTGAAATCCCTGCCATGTTGGATGCAGTGTTTTGACATGGTAGGAATGCTATATTTCTTGAGAACTCAGCACAGGTTTCAGCAGATCTGCTTGGATTGAAATCCTCACTCTGCTGTTTAACGACCATGGGTCTTTGAGTTATTTAGCTCTTAAAAGTTTCTGTTTCTTCACTTGTAAATGGAAACCACTGTAGCACCCACCACAGAGTGGCGCAGTGAGGATTGTGTGGGATAAAGTGTCCTATTTAGGATAGTATGATACACAGTACTCAGTGCAGGTGAGCTGCTCTTACCCTCCAGACCACCACAAGTGCCGTTACTGGAATCTAAAATGCGAAAATTTAGGTAATCCTGAGAAGAGTGTTGGGCCATCTGTTAAGTGAAGATGGCCCCTTAGAACCAACACGGTGGTGAGGAAGCCCTCTCCAACACGTGTATAATAGGGGAGAACTGTAACTTCAACCCTGCAGATGTGTGTGTGGAAATTTCAGATAAAACAGCTGGATAAATCAGAACTGGATTGATAAGGCTGCCTCAAACCAGTGATTTCCAACCAGTAAATTGTCACTTCCAGGTAGTCAAGTGAGATGACCCTTTGTTCTCCAATGTCTATGGAGCTCTCTGTACGTACCTTCACGTGTCTTTGCTGCATCCTTTCTCTCCTGCAACCAATACTCTCAGTTTTCAATAAGCCTGTCAGTCGCCATGCAACCCGTGTCCACCTCAACTTCCTGGAACCACTGTGCCCATCGCTGAGTATAAGACTTTGAGAAAATAAAAGAATCTTATCATTAGAAGGACTTGGGGACTCTGCATTAGAGTCAAGAGCCTGGAGCCGCTCCCACTAGAAAAGGATAACACAGAAATTGGTGTCGCAGGAAGTGGTTAGTGTTTTTCTGCCTCTCCTGTTCCTCTTAGCTCCCATCCTGCAGTTGTCCTGCAGACAATGGAAGTAGCATCTCTAACTGTAATGAAATGTCACTGTGGAAACTTCTTGTCATGCACCTTCCCTGTCCTGCTACCACCACTGCTCCCACAGGGTGAAGGAGGTGCGGGTCCTGCACCACATTTTAATGTGTCATCAGTGCAGGGCACCTGGGTGCCTCAGTCAGTTAAACATTGGACTCAGGTCATGATCTCGTGATTCATGGGTTCAAGACCTGCGTCAGGCTCTGGGATGACAGCTTAGAGCCTGGAGCCTGCTTCAGATTCTGTGTCTTTCTCTCTCTCTCTCTGTCCCTTCCCTGCTTGCACTCTCTCTTTCTCTTTCTCTCTCTCTCTCTCTTTCTAAAAAAAAATTAATAATAAACATAAAAAAATTAATGTGTCATCAATGCACTGTTTTCCATGCCGGGAGGTGACCTTGCCAAGATGGGCATCGTGTTTGTTAATAAATTAAAGCAGCATGTATCTGGCCCTGTCCTTAGTGCTGGGAGGCAAGATTCCAAGCCATTTCCAAGACATGTTTTCTGAGCCTCGTATGGCCCATCTTCTCTGCACAAAGTGGCAGAGAGCTTTTCTGAAACATAAACCAGCTTTTGTCCCTGCCCTGCCCCCAGCCTCTCTCTGCTCAGCCAGAACATCTCTTCGGCTCCATCTCCAGGTTATTAGACACAGACAAGCAGAGCGGGGAAAGATCTAGGACTTGTGGTTTAGAAATGTTGGCTCACCATGGTTCTGGCTCCAGGAGAGCGTCTATAAATGCAGCACTTGCTCACTGGCATATGCAGAAGTCATATGAAGAGACATGAATGTCCAAGCTTGGTGATTGGCGGGGAGACAAAGGGTCCCTCAGGGGCCACGTGAAATGTGCTTTCACTCCAACCGTGCTTCATCAGAATGCACATCTCTGAATCCAGTCTTCACATTCTCCCCAGCCAGAGACTCTTTTCCCTGTCAAGTTCCCAGGTGCATCTTTCTAAAGGCGACCGCCCATTCTCTCAGGCATTGCACAGCCCTGAAAGCAGTTTGGTTTGCTAGGAGCCTTGGAAAGACGCTCAGTAATCTTCTGTATTCCCCTAGCATGTTCTGCCTCCTCTTTACCAAATGCGGTTCTTTCATTTCTCCTGAAATCAGGATCAAAGGTCACCCTCTCCAGGAAATCTTCCCAGATTTAACCCCCCCATCTCCAATCATTTACTTGCTCTCACCTTCCAGCAGTCATGCGGTTTTGTGTTCAGTATGGATTGTGTCATTCTCCACCTGTTGATGTGTTGTTAAGACTACAGATTCTTTATCCTTTATCTAAAACCTGTGGAGTTAAATGTGTTTCAGATTTCAGAACTTTTCAGATCTTAGAAATATAATAGAGGTTTGGGGCACCTGGGTGGCTCAGTCGGTTAAGCATCTGACTCTTGATTTTGGCTCAGGTCATGATCCCAGGGTCATGGGATGGAGCCTCATGTTGGGCTCTGTGCTGACACCATGAGCCTGCTTGGGATTCTCTCTCTATCTTTCTCTCTCTCTCTCTCTGTCCCTCCCCTGCTTATGCTTTCTCTCTCTCTCTCTTTAGATAAATAAACATAAAAATTAAAAAATATATGTAATAGAGATTCTAGGATAGCACCCATAACCCAATACGTTAATATTTGTTCAATGAAACATGAAGATTCCCATGAAGTGGGAAACATTAAGATTATAATCAACTTCCTATCAGCTCACGTCACTTCAGTATTTCCAAAGTGTGGATCTGGGCTGCTAATAATAGCCATCACTACCGACCCTCCCTCTGTGCTAGACACTCTGCTATTGTATTACCTCATTCAACCCCACAGCAGTGCCACACGAAGGAGGTGTTATCTTCCACAAGTGATGGGTGAGCAAAGTAAGGGTCTGAGGCAGTAATTTGCCCAAGGTCTAACCTCTAGAAAATAGAGGAACCAGCATTCAAACCCAAGCCTGCTTGGACCATAAGCTTGATGCTTAATAGTTTTCATACCAAATGCGCTTCCTCTCACATTTCCAATTACAGCATTCCATATGCAAGATGGAATATATAAATGCTTGCCAATGATGACAACAAACAAGGAGCATTTAATTTTTTTCATTTGTAACTCACAAGTTACGCTCGCCTCCTTCCAGAAAGACTGTAACAGTACTTAAAACGTCAGTCAGCTCTGTAAGGTGGGCATGAAGCCTCTGGAAGCCTGGATGTGACCAGGATAGGTGAAGGCATCAACAAATCTGTCAGCCGATAGGTCCCAATTAGGCAGCACGGGGCCACTCTGACTGCCACATGGGTTCAGCTCATATGCAATCAGTGGTCGACATTTAGAGCTCAGGGGATTTCACCTGAAAGTCAAAATACTTTTTCTTTATACCAGTTAAAAACACTATTTTATCTTTTTTAATGTTTATTTATTTTTAAGAGAGAGAGAGAGAAACCATGAGCAGGGGAGTGGCAGAGAGAGAGGGAGACACAGAATCGGAAGCAGGCTCCAGGCTCTGAGCTGTCAGCACAGAGCCGGACATGGGGCCCTAACCCACGAACCGTGAGATCATGACCTGAGCCGAAGTCAAACGCTTAACCAACTGAGCCACCCAGCCGCCCCCAAACACTGTTTTAATTGTTTCCAATTCTTTCTCCTGAAAAACCAGATATTTTCCCCAATACAGGGCTTGTGTTCTTCCATAGCAATAATCAGCCACTGCCGAGTGGCAGCTTGAGTTGGGGGACGCATTCCCCCAGGCAGCCATTGTCCCTCGGCTCCTACACTCCTGGATCGTGAGGGAATTCGAGTCTGGGGACGCCGCATCTGATGGAGTGGCCCTGTGTCTGCTACCTTGCCCGGCCGTGCTCCCCACGGGCTGGCGGCGTGTTTACTGATGTGAATGAGGCAGCTGGCTTGTGCAATTCTTCCATCACCAGTCAAGAACCTGCTGCAGGGTGACACTGCAGGAGCCTATTTTCAGCACCATCACCATCACCAACTTGCAGCAAGGACAGAGACAGACAGACAGACAGGTGGCATTTGTGTGCGCCAGAAACAAAAGAGATCTGAGGAGGTGAAGGACAGCCATCGGGCCGGGGACCCAGAAGAAGGCAGAAGTGGTCCAGCCCCTAAAAGGGAAAGTGTCTCATGTGCAGCAGAGGCACAGAACCTACCTAGGTCACTTCCTGAAGCCAGGCTCCCCGACCCTTGAAAGGAAGCCAAGAAAAGCAACAGCAAAGGGTTGCTTGGGGCCACAACTTACACAATGTTCTGTGATCAGAGGGCCTCCATGAACTAGTGTCCCACCAGGACAGGGCCCCAGCCACCTGCTGGTTCCTTGGGTTTCCCAGTTTCCAAGATGATCACCCCAAACCTACGTGTGCCAGTTTCAAGAGTTTTCTCAAGTTCAGTAAAGACGCCTTGTGTAAGTAAAAGCCCAGCAGAGTTTACGCTGGAATCCGCACATGAAGAGACACAAGTTTTCCTTTTCCGCCATGTTGGGGAGCCAGACGTTTGCCAGCTGTGGTCTGAAGCCCACTATACAAGAATTACCTGCCTTCGGACCATCAATTCTTGGCACTGAGTCCCTCACAGGGGACCTCTTTCTGGTTTGTTTATAGAACTCTCCGGAAGGCTCTTGGGAAGAAATAGAAAGGTAGCAGTAAGATCCGGGCAATCCATCATGCCAAAGCTTATCAAGGGCACGTGGGTGAAAGGACCTTGAGCTGACTGGCCCATTTGCCATCCTAGAAAGAATGACAACAGTGACGGCTCAACCCCTTGCAGCCAGCTCCACTTGCTGCCCCACACGCTTGAACTCTGGTGGTTGGTTTCCGACCAAACATGCCCTCCTGTCAGTGATGTGCACTGAGTAGAGGCAATTATTTTGCTAGTCTTGTGAAAATTTCTAAATTTTCCAGATCAGCTCAGTTTGCTGGGCCTGGGACAGAAAGCCCCACGGGCTCTGGGCCCCGGCATCTTGGGAGATGAGGTGCTGGCCACGTGTACTTCTCTGGGAGCCAGAAATGTAAAGCAGACATGGTAATTGCATCGTTGTTTTGGTTTGGACCAGAGGGGCAAACATCCAATTTGAGATCGAATAAATGGATCCTGGGCCTGAGTAAGCTTTTAAAATAAGATTCACTCTAGAGCAGTTTAAAAACTAGAAGGGAGCGCCAGCAAAATTCTGCCCATACTTCTTGGGCTAAAAAAGAGAAGCCCCCTCCCACTCCCCCAAGGAGGGGACCCATCTATACCAGATGCTGTCTTACATTTACAGAAGTACTGCAACAGGCTTGGGGAAGAGAGAAGGATCTTATATAATTTTGACTCGAATGAAGATAAACAGAATTTAAATATACAGCACCAACGATTCCAGAATAAAGGCAGGTAGCATTTTTTGAGTGCTTACTATGTGCTTGACACTGTTTCAAGTCCTTAATAACTGCACAATATTATCCATTCACTATTTGCCAAATAACAACAGTAATAGTAATAGTAATAATAATTCCACCCAAACTATGAGGTAGCCATTATGACTATCCCCGATTTACAGATGAGAAAACTGAGTCATAGCAAGTACATGCTGGTGCCAAGATTCAAACCAAGTATGTCTGACTCTAAAGCCCATGTGCTTAAGAAAGTGTTCGTACAATACCTTTCTCCAAAAAGGACTCCAGGATCTAAGCATTTCACCTACTATGTAGCACACGCCGTTTTCTGTTCCCAATAGCTATTCCCAGCCTCGTCTTTATAGAATTTCACACTGGTTGAAAAGTAACATCTCAAAGCAAAAGGAACCCTTCTTCAGACCCTGGAGGTGAACTGTCATTGATGTTTGGAGGTGAGACAACCAGTTTAGGTTTGTCAGCCTATGGACAAAAAGCCAACACGCTGAGGATGGCAGAGAAGAAAAGATTTTCAAAAGCCTGGGTGTCCAATGACAGATTGAGGCAACACACCAAACTTGGAAGCCTGTGTCTCCAGACTTCGCCTCTTGCTGCATAGGATAATTATATATCTTTGTTGCTTAAGCCATTGTTAGGCATTCTGTCGCTCTGCATTCAAATGTATCCTAACTTACACTTGTATCCTTTGTCTGTGTGTAGACATATGTTATGTCTGTACATTTTTCACCTTTCTCCATTCCAGTTAACTTAAACCTACTTGGCCAGATAAAACCAGTCTGTCAAGAAAGGAAAGGCAATGTGTTTGAGCAGCAGTTTATCAACACTCTTCCGGAAGAAGAAGTTCAAGACTATTGCACTATCGTTTATCAATCCCCTTCCCCCGAATCTTGCTCAAATGCATTCACCTGCAGGCTGTGACTCAGCAGTAAAAAAAAGAAAATCCATGCCCAGTTTCCTCATTAGTTCAAAAAGCAATCAGATGTTCCTTAGGTAAATTTCAGCACTGACATTATAGGCTTCATGCTCTATTTATCTCTTAAGAAGGGTTATATTGTACTAATTTCTTGAGATGCCCTATAATAATGAACACATCTTTAGACACTTAATAAAATAGTAACAGTTTATCCACAGTCCTCAGGCCCTCCCCTCTGCAGGTCTCAGTTCTTCATCAGTACAATGTGGAAAATGAAAGTGCGCTATAGGGCACTTTCCAGCTTAGACGATCTTGAATCTGGCCAGATTCTTAAATACGTGGTTTTACTCCTTATAGACTCCTCTTCAAAGCTTAGGTATCCAGGTGCCTGACAATGTCTGAATCACCCATCAGACCTTTCTGGAGCCCGTACTTATGGTAAAAGTTAACTACTCACTTGAACTGTGAGCTCCTCATTAACCTTCTGTATGCTCAGGGCCTAGTGAGACATGCGATACATAGTCGACACTCGGTAATTATTAGTCATCCAAAAACGGCTACCATTTTTTTTTAAGCATCTACTACTTGATGGACATTTTATTTTTTATTTATTTTATTTATCTTTTATTTATTATTTTTTAAAATGTTTATTTATTTATTTTTGAGAGAGAGCGAGAGAACACAAGTGGGGGAGGGCCAGAGAGAGACCTACACACACACAGAATCTGAAACAGGCTCCAGGCTCTGTGCTGCGGGGCTCGAACCTACAAGCCGTGAGATCATGACCTGAGCCGAAGTCAGATGCTTAACCGAGCCATCCAGTTGCCCCTTGACAGACATTTTAAATAGGCTATCTCCAAATCCTCCAGACAATCCTGCGAGGGCAGTATTTCTACGTCTATAACCTGAATAAAACCGGGCTGCCTCGAGACCAGTCTCAGCACAGTGTGACATCCAACGTTCCCAAACCCAAACCCGACAACGTTGTAATCAACATTGTAAGGTGTTCAGCGAGGTCTTAAAAGGTGAGTCAACTAGGATGACTACACTGCAAACATAGAGACTCTGCTTTCCTCGTCCTTCTTTCCCCAAATGCTCTCAAGCCCCACAAAGACCCGCAATCACCGTCTTCCCCTAATGCTCTCACAACCCTCCCACCTTGTCCCCTTTGAAATCTGTCTTTTGGAGCATTGCCTCCTGCCCTGGGTCACGTAAACTAGGTTAGAAGTTTAATCTCTCCAAAGTCTTCAGTTTTACCAACGACCATTGATTTGCCCAGTGCTCTGCGGGTGTGGACCGCAGCAATATTTGGTGCTATCCTGGGCTGCAGAACCGACGCGGTTCCACGGCACCATGCAAGGGGTGTGCGCTGCTCTGCTCACATAAAGCTCCTCTCTTCACATATCGATATGCATGAACCAGTGGCTGCCTCAGAACCACCCAAAGAACTTGTCAAAAAGGCAGATGTCTGATCCCCACACCAGTGCCTCTGATTCAGAATATCCTAGGGTGAACCCAAGATTCCACATTTTTAACAAGCTTCCCAGGTGAATGCGAGGCATCGCCAGGTTTTGAAGCACTGTTTTCTACCACAAAGGCTTCAGAATCAAGCCCCAGAGCACCTCGTGCCCACAGGGACAGAAACCTTCCCCTGAATCCCATTTTAATGTTTGATCTTCCTTACCCCATGGTGTTCCTCCTCTTCTGCACCCTGTGGGTTTCAGAGATGCGGTAGTGGGGGGCGGTGGGCAATACAGAATACTTTCCCCCGGAGAAACAGTGATTGCCCATCCCTGCAGACCTGGAGAATGTTCCAGAGCCTCCTGTGTCTTCTCAAAGTGCTTTTGTGAGAAAATGGCACAAAAGTCCCCACCGGGGCCTCCAGGAAGGATTTCTCCCTGAGTTCAGGCAACAAGAGCCTGGCCTGTACCACGCTCTTTTCTGGAAGACTGGTGACAGAGAGAGCAGAGAGCTCTGGTAGCTGCTGGGGCCAAAGTCAAAAAGGGAACATTCCATAAGACCTCTAGGAGGTGGGCCCGCAGTGAGGAGGGGATGCACCAAGCAGGATTTTGAGGGGGGGCTCACGCTGGCAGTGCCTTCTTTCCATGTCACGGCTCCCAAGTGAGCAAAGGAACAGGTGTTCTCTGGGCTGAAGAGGCACCTTGAGTTGGGTAGTAGCCAGCGCCCCCACCAGCACGAGGAGGACGGGACACCCTGGCCAAACCCAAAGGCATGGCTTTCATCAAGCAGGTGGTGCTCTCTGCAGTGCTCCCTCTCTGGAGTCCTCCTCGAAGCCCTGTTCTCTGGAATGTACGTCAGCATCTGGGGATGTCCACATTGGATCCCTCTGGGTAACTTAGCCCCTGAAGAAAAGCACCCAGTCTCATGATCGATCAGGTGATCTTATTGCACAGATTCTGAAGAGAGCTGTAGACTAAGGGCCAGCGAGTTTTGCAAACTCAGTTGCTCTCAAGGATTCGCAGCAGTTTCTGTCAACAAACATTTATCAAATATCTACAGATGCCCTGGGCGTGGGGAACATGTGGGCAAGAGTGAATCAAGCCTTTGGCAGAGCATCAGGTATGAGACATCAGAACACATGATCTGACGACCATAAATGTCCTTGTGAGTCTGCAGGAACGGAAAAGTTGAATGTAGAGCTACCTCAGGAAAGCCAAGATTTTGATTGCTTGAGATGAGGCTGGAAAGGTCAGTGGGATCACTGATCAACACAATCAATTAGGTCTGCACACCTGTGGTTAAATCCAAAGCAATCAAAACACGAGTTCTGATCCAATGTCAAAGATGGGCACAGCCACCTGCAGGAGGGAAGGAGGCTTCATCCCTTCCCCATGAAGCTCCACAGTACCATGTGACAAATCAAGGTGATCGCCTCTCTGGTTGGCCATAGGGACGTGCACACAGGTAACTTTTTTGTTACTTCTTTCATGTTCCTCTATTTCTCTGACTTCCAAGCCTTTCTGTAGTGTCCCTGCCTTCAGTCTTGTTTTGAATCGATGCACTTTCCTTCCTCCCCAGTGGTGGTTTGCAGAGTTACTTTGGGCAGTGGGATTCTTTTAGAAAAATAAACCTTCCATGTGACTCCAATATTTCAAACAAACAAGCAGAGATCTCTGCATCTCTCCTTCTCCCAGACCCTCTCCAGCTTCAGAAGCAGCCCTGGAATCTAAGGAACAGAGCTGCTCCGTCAGCACCATGCCTATCTCAGAGGCAGGCACTGCAGCTTGCCATCCCATATCCCTTCCCCTTCTTTCTTAGTAACAAAATTCTAATTAATGGGAATGAAACCAACCCAAAGACTACATTTCTCAGCCTATCTTCCTGCCAGGTGACACCATCCTGTGATTCAAGTCCAGGCACTGGCATGTAAATGGAAGTATCATGTGAGATTCCTGGGGAGACTCCTTAAAGCTGAGAATTGCGCCCTTTCTGCCCTTCTATCCCTCCCCCTCCTCCTCACTGTCTGTAATGTATGGATGATGGCTGGAGCTCCAGCAGCCATATTGCCATTAGTTTACTTTGAAGTTGGAGTCTAGAGATGCTCTAGAGATGGCAGGGCAGAAAAAAAAAAACAACAGAGCCTAGGTCTGCATAACTTCATAGTGCTGGCATCCAGTTCTGCATTGCCTGCCTCTGACTTCTTTTACGTGAAAGAGTAAGTTCCTATGTGTCTAATGCAAAGCTGCTTAGGTTTTCTGTCTGTAGTTGTTTTTCCACTACGGGTCTCTTCTCATGTACTGTTTGGAAAGGAAAAATTATGGAGAGCTAGGGTAAGGTCATACTGACATTATGGTATACACCATTTGGATAGAATTAGTTTATAAAATTAGTAATAATAGCTGGCATCTACTGAGTGTTTACTGTGTGCTAAGCTGTCTGCTAAGCATTTGTGCATACATCCTTTCATTTACTACTCAGTCTACCACACGAGGTAGGGAATATCATGGAGAGCTTTCAGATGAAGAAATGGAGGCTGAGAAGAGTTCACGTCTTGCCAAAAGTCACACAGCTAGCACGAAGACAATTTAAGGTGAGAAGATCTGACTCACGTAACTCTTTCACAATCTAAACCTGAGGTGAAGCAGTTCTAGAATCAGACTGGCTTGGTCCAAGTCCTTGCTCTACCTCTTCCTAGAAGGATGATCTTGGGCAAAATTCTTTTACTTCCCCGAGCCTCAGGCTGACTTCCAAGGTGAGGGGTGGATTAACAAGTTCATGCGTGTGCAGTTTACAGCACAATTCCTGCCTATGGCAGGTGAGATGGTGTCAATTGTAACATGGTGGGGGGGGGTGGAAGTTAGAGGAATACAATGAGAAGGAAGCCATATGTTTCCAGAAGGATTTGAAAACAGCTCCTTGGAGACGTGACACAGAATAGAAAAATGCTGGTGGTGTTTACATGCATACCAGTGTGTGAAGCTGAGCAAGATACCTCTCCTTATTCTCAGTTTCCTCATCTGTAAGGTGGAAATAACAATTTCTTTCACACGGGATTCCTGGTGGAAAGAACTGACTGGTGGCAGAATGAGACATGGTGTTTCTGATATTCCAGCTCGACTTCACTAACCCTTGGCTCTCCTTCATCTTCCCAAATGAAGTGGCAAACTCTCTATCCCACTTTCTTATTTTTCTTATTTCAAGTTGTCACTAGGATTTCCTTTATATTGTGGCAATTGATACCAACAGTTATGATTCAGATATGCCAACCCAAATAAAAGTGCAAGAATCAGCACCGGATGATAGAAGAAAAAGAATGGCAAACACACAAAAATGGTAGTTTTTAAAGGATATGTGATAATTTCTAAAATCATAAAAACTCTCAGGAAACTGCATCAAAATTTAAAACTTCTGTGTATCAGGGATATGACCAACAGACTAAAAAGGCAGTCTGTGGAATAGGAGAAAAGATTTTCAAGTCATGGCTCTGATAAGAGCTTAATATCTAGAATATATAAAGAAGAACACCTGTAACTTAACAACAACAAAAGTACCTTATTTGGAAATGGGCATGAGACTCAAATAGACATTTTGCCAAAGAAGATACACAAATGGACAACATGTGTATGAAAAGATGCTCAACATCCCTAGTCGTTAGGGAAATGCACATCAAAACTACCATGCGATTTCACTTCACACCTGTTAGGACAGCTGCAGTCAAAACAATGAAAAATAGCAAGTGTTGGGGAGGATGTGGCAAGATTGGAACCCTTGTGCACTGTTGGGAATACGAAATAGTGTGGCCACTCTGGAAAAGAGCATGGAGATTCCACAAAAAGTTAAAAATAGAACTACCACATGATCCAGCAATTCCACGTATGGGTCTATAACCAAAAGAATTGAAAACAGGGTCTTGAAGAGATATTTGCATGCACATGTTCATAACAGCAATAGTCACAATAGCTGAAAGGTGGAAAAGCAACCCAAGCATCCTTCCATAGTTGAATGGAGAAATCAAATGAGTTCTATTCAGACAATGGAATATTATTCAGCCTTAAAAAGGAAAACAAAGTTGGCTCATGGATGCACTCTGAGTACATTATGCTAAATGGAATAAGCCAGTCACAAAAAGACAAATGCTGTATGAGTCCACTTAAAAGACATATCTAGAGTAGCCAAATTCATAGAAATGGGAAGTAGAATGGTGGTTTCTAGAGGCCAGGGGGTGGGAAGAAAATGGGCAATTATTGTTTGAGGGGTATAGTGTTTCAGTTTTGCAAAATGAAAAAGTTCTGGAAATTGGTTGCCCAACAGTGTGAATACACTTAACACTACTGAACTCAAAAAGGGCAAAGACAGGAGACTTTATGTTATGTGTATTTTATCACAGTGAAAACATGCACCCTGTTGGAAGAACAGCAATGGGAGGAAGCGGGAGAGAGACAGAATGGAAGAATGAGCCGGAGACAGGAGAGTGGCATGGGTGTCAGTGATGCGTTTGACAACGACTTCCATAAAAGTTGTGCTCCAAAGTGAATTGGCCTGTTTGGGAATGCTCTCATCTAAATGGAATGCTGGCAGAGTGAAAATACTACGTAATCAGGGAGAAATGGGAACTACGTCTGGTTGGAAGCAAAAGCTGGGGCAAATCACAGGCTGGTGGCGGAACTGGCCTCATTTAATGAACTCATTAATGACCCAGAAGAATACGGAAATAGCTGATCCTGATGAAATTTGTGCAGATATGCTGGCAAAGTCCTGGCCTTGGCTGTAAAATGGCATGAACATCTCCAGGATGGAGAAAGATTTTCCACTAGGAACTTAATTGGATTAAAACCAATGACTTCCCGGGAGGAGAACACTTGCTCAGTTCCACCGCTTGTCTCTAGAGCAGAAAGAAAATTCTGAAATGTGATTTAGGGCATAAGCTCATACTTGACTGAGGCCAGTGGGAAGAACAGGGCTTTTCCAGAGCACGATTCTGCCTTGGTCCTTTACCTGTAGACAGAAGACGAGGAATCTACACGTTCGAAAGGCAGAAGGAAGGAGAAGGCAAGAGGAGGAGGAGACACAGTGCTTCTCCCATGGAGAAAGCTCTGGACCGGATGCCCATGAAACCCAAACGTCCAAGGCTCTGAAGTGTGGAACAGTTTTGTCATCCTCGTCCCTGGCTTGAAACCTGTCTGCTGTTTCCCGGGGCACTCCAGAGAAATGCCTTCGACACCTTTGACAAGGCCTTGAATGGTCTCCTCATCCAGCGTCTTCCTGCATCACTGCCCTTCTCACCCACTCCATGCTCGTCCACTACTTGGCCTGCTCAGCAGCAGCTCTTCTTCTTTGGCCAAAGCTCCGCCATTTTCCTCAGCAAATTCACCCCTTCCTTCCCCGCTCTGAGTCACCACTCCGGCCCCAGCCACTGTGCTTGGTTAAGGGGTGGGCAGAGGGCTCAACCTGTGCCGATCTGATTCTATCCCAGGACTTTTATTTATTTTAAATGTTTATTTATTTATTTTGAGAGAGAAAGAGCAAGGGAGGGGCAGAGAGAAAGGGAGAGATAGAATCCCAAGCAGGCTTCGTGCTGACAACAAGAAGCCAGATGCGGGGCTTGAACTCATGAACCGTGATATCATGACCTGAACTGAAATCCAGAGTCCAATACTTAACCGGTTAAGCCACCCGGGCACCCCCTTCCCCCATTCCAGGACTTTCAGAGCAGCCACTGCTAAGAAGCAGCTCTCCTGATGAGGTCGGCTGCCTGAAACTGAGTGACCTCAGCCTCTAGTGTTTCTTAAACGAACGTGCTATTGGCATTTTGAGCAGGACAGTTATGCAGAACCGTTTTTGGCATTTAGCATCTCTGCTTCTGCGTACTAATTGCCAGTAGTATTCCCCAAATCATTGTGACAACAGCAACAAAATGCCCCCCACCCCACACCCGGCTACCACCCATGGTCGAGAACTTCATGACTTTTTGCCGTAAGATGGAAACGTGAGAAGGAGGCGTTTGCAGGAGCCCTACCTATCCCACCATTCCTTCAGGTCTTTGGCTTACATGTCACTTCCTCAAAGAACCCTTTTCATTTCTCCCCCGTCTGAATCAGGTCGCTTTCATGCCACCCTCCAGTCATTGTGTGTACTATTGAGCCAAATTGCAAATACGTGTTTAGTGGTGTGGTTGTTTGTTTCACATCTGTTTTCTCCCACTTGGACTGTAGGTTCTGTGAAGAAAGGGGCTATTTTGGTTTCCAATGACTGATATTCAATAAACATTTGTAAAGAAAGGGAGACAAGGGGAAAGGAGGGTTGCTTGGAAACTAGTAACGCGTAGTGACTGGGATCTCCAGCCAACCCACAAAAGCCTGTTCAATCTAAGAACCTAAATGTCATCTTCCACACTGTGTTTATGAGAGAAGGGGCTGAGCTGGGTTGACTGGAGAGCCCCAGGAGCCCATCTGTCTCTCCAGAAAACCAGTGCTGGGAATTCCCCTGCCTCCCAGGTGGGAGAAGCCTCACATCACAGCAGCAGGGTCTGCAAGATGGAGGTGGGGGGTGGGAGTCTGGCAGCAGCTTCATCTGCCCCTGCCCCCCTCCTCCCTCCCTCCAGCCTTGGCTGTGATGTCAGGGGCTCTGGCAACAGGGAAAAGGGGTGGGAGTCAGGGAGGGACCACTCACATTGCTTTGGAAATCAGAGACCTGTCTCCTAAAATACTCCCTTGCAGGGAACACATGTTGTTTTTGGTCACTGAGCACAACTTTCCCCTTCTAAACACACTCCTGTCCCCTCGGGGAAACCTCTCTATAGTAGCTCTGGTGGGATGGGAAACACAGATGTTTGCTTCTCACTGTGGAAGCCCATGGACCAAATCCTTCCCACCATGACGTCATACAGTGACACAGCTAATGGATTCTCTCCCAGGACCTTGAATATTTAGTGGGCAATGTAAAGACATTTTTTTTTTTTAAAGTGGCCAGAGTACATTCCCCCAGTAATGTGACCCTGATCACATTCTCCCTGCAGGAGTCCTGACTTCCAAGTTTCCTGACAGGTGCTTTGACTCCTTTCCATTTCCAAGCCTCATTCTCTAGACTGCTCTCAATTCTTGGACTCTCTCAATATCGTTCCAATAAAATACCCTTTGTCTGAATTAGAAGGGCCAGAGGTTTTGGGTGCAACACAAGAGTCTAGATGGGTTTCCTGAGGCCTGATGGAGTCATTCACCATAGTTTTGTTTTTGCATTCATTCATTCCAAATACAGTTAATGAAAGCCCATTATGCCTCATACACTGTGCTAACTGTTGGGTTTACAAAAACAAACAGGATTCAGGCCCGGGCTTGAAGGGACACACTGCTTAAGGAGACACACAAACAACAATTAAAATGAACATAGTGTCGTCTATGGCAGAGAGTCCTGGGAAGATGAGGATCTGAACTCCTGTCCTCCCTTCAGGCACACTTTCAATCTCTCTGAGGCACCCAATGCTTTGGCTTCAGGGGCCTGTGGGCAGCAGGTGCAGGTGAAGATTTGGGCATCGTGGGCTCTCCACTGAGAGAGCCTATGCAAACATTCTCCACAATGAGCTGACCTGGAGCCAAGGTGGAGAGCTCCAAGCTGGGGCCATCAGCAAAGGATCACAGTAAGAGCTGGAGCCTCAAGGGAAATTGCCTGGGTTTCCCGTCCCCAAGAGGCCAAGAAGAACAGGATTTGTAGACAGAACTCTTCCTGCCCTAGAGGATAGGAGGGGACGGGAAAACCAGTGAGCAAAGAGGCTCCTTCCAGGGCCCTGGAAAGCTGCCAGCTTGCACACACCACCCAAGCCCACTGCGAGGACAGCATCGCCTTCCGCCACTGCTGGGGCTGCTGCCACGGTTAGGGCTTCCACAAGCACACCTGGGCCTCAGGAAGCTGAGGTGTCTCTCCTCTGTCTGCCAGAATGAACTATCCCTCAGAGGAAACCGAACAGTGCACTAAAATAGAGCTGCTGAAGAAGAATGTCAACCTCTTGAATATAAAAACAACGGGTACTTTAGGACGTTCACACGTAGCCCGACAACAGCAGCAACCACAACCACATCGTCTTCTGGAACGTAAAAAAAGTCTCAACTGGGGGGCCTAGGTGGCTCAGTTGGTTCAGCATCTGACTCTTGATTGCGGCTCAAGTCACGATCCCAGGGTTGTGGGATCAAGCCTACCACTGGGCGCTGTGAGCTGAGAGTGGAGCTTGCTTGGGATTCTCTCTCTCTCCTTTCTCCCCATTCTCTCTCAAATAAAAATTTAAAAAAATACATATATCCACTAAAAGATTCAGTAGAGAAATCACACAGAGGATGGTCATTGCTGAGACCCAAATTAGTGGCCTGGATGGTCAAATATAAGAAATATTTCAAAGCACAGAGAAAAACATGTAGAGATGGATATTGTAAAACAAAATATATGAGCCATGTTGAATATATTCAGGAAACTTAACATGTGAATTATAAATATTCCAGAAGAAAAAGAACACATGATAAATATGGCCTCTTTCAGTTCTTTTCAGCACTAAAGAAGAAGGGATCCACCAAGAATATCCTAGTAACATTCCAAACTTTAGGTTAGGAAAAAAAAGCCTGCCAAACATTCAAATAAAAAGAACATAAGCTCTACAAGGGAAATATAATCAGAATGGCACCAGATTTCTTTACTGCAGCCTTGGAAGATGAAAAACAGTACAAAAACATCTACAGATACTGAGACTACAACTTATTCCTTGATTAGAATGAAAGAGAACTGCATGGAACATGCCAGAAATCAAGAAGTGCATCACACTGGTAGTTCGCTTTAAGAGGTGGAAAGAATGGGTCATAGACATAAGCAAGAGCTAAAGTTATAAAACTCCTAGAAGAAAATGCAGGAGTAAGTCTTCATGACCTTGGGTGAAGCAATGACTTCTGAGATATGTCACCAGAATCACAAGCAAAACTAAAAATGGAGAAATATTGGATTTCATCAAAATAAAAAAAATTGTCCTTCAAAGGACACCATCAAGAAAGTGAAAAAAATGGCTCATAGATGGAAGAAGGTATTTGTAAACCATATATTGGACAGGAGACTTGTATCCAGAATGTAAAAAGAATTCTTTCAAGTCAGCATTAAAAAGATAGACAGCTCAATTGAAAAACGGGCAAAGGATCTGAGTAGACACTTCTCAAAAGAAAATATACAAATGGCCAATGAGCGCATGGAAAGAGGTTCAGCATCATTAATCACTAGAGGAATACAAACCAAAAAAACAATGACATACCACCTCACATCCTCTAGAATGGTGAAAATAAAGTAAAACAGATAATAATGAGTGTGAGGGAGGATAAGGAGAAATTGGACCTCTGTATGTTGCTAGTAGGAATGTAAAATGGTGTGGCCGCTTTGGAAAATAGTTTGGCGGTTCTTTGAAGTGTTAAATATGGTGTTACCATATGACTCAGCAATTCCACTCCTAGGTATAGACCCAAAAGCAATGGAAATATTCCTCTACACAAAATCCTGTACAGGAATTGCTCACAGCAGTATTATTCACAGCGGTCAAAAAGTGTAAATAATTCAGATAGCCATCAACTGATGAATGGGTAAACAAAATGTGGCATATCCATGCAATGTAATGTTATTTGGCAACTAAAAACATGAAGTAGTTGGGGTTGCTTGGGTGGTTCAGTCAGTTAACAGTCCAACTGTTGATTTTGGTTCAGATCACGATCTCATGTTTTGTGAGGTAGAGCCCCGCGTGGGGCTCTGTGCTGACACCGCGGATCCTGCTTGGGATTCTCCCTCTCTCTCTCTCTCTCTCTCTCTCTCTGCCTCCCCCAACCTCTCTCTCAAAATAAATAAATAAACTTTTAAAAAAATGAAATACTGATACATTCTACAAGATGGAAGAACCTTAAAAACATTATACTAAGTGAAATAAACCAGCCAAAGAGACCACACATCATATAATCCCATTCATAAGACATGTCCAGAATGGGAAATTCTATAGAAAATGAAAATACAGTAGTGATTGCCTGGGGCTGGGGAGAGTGGGCCGGGTCAGGCCGGGGGTGACTGCAGGGGTATGGAGTATGGCTGGTCTCTTTTGGGGGTGGTGAAAAGTTCTAAAGTTATATTTAATGATAGTTGCATGACTCAATATACTAAAAACCACTAGGCTCTTTACTTTATGTGAATTATATTTTGACAAAGATGTTTTTAAAAATTAAATTAAAAATTAATGTCTTTAATCACACTAGGCACATTTTAAAAAATTCAGCTGGTGGCGGGGGGTGTGGTGGGGACTCTAAGCAAACAACAAATGAACTAGAACAGACACTTTGAGACGAAGGAGTAAATACAAGAAGAAACCCTGGTGGGCAGTGAGCTGTGCCATGCATACCATGTGAGTAATTGAATCTAAATGGATACTAATGAACTGTCTAAGCATATGAAATATATGTGTTTTAAAAGGTCTCTTGAAATAGAAGGTATATACTGCAAGAAAATAATCGTCGGAACTAAAAGTACTTAAAAACCTCGAAGTAGCAAAGCCCAGCAATAGAGGTAGAAGAGGAAAAAGTGAACGATTTCCAGAGTTCTCATCTTCCTACGGGGAGCAAAGCTGGAGAGAAAGTGTCTTGGGGACAAATGTGTATCTTAGCGGAGGGAACAGTGCATACCTTGTTTTCAAATAATGCAAGAAGCATATGTGTCTGACTACTAATGTACAGCGAGTGAATCACGCATCAATAAAAGGGAAAGCAAAGTAAAACTTTCAAATTAACAAGGAAGGCAGGTCGGGAAACGGAGTCAAGCGCTGCGTGAACAAATCAGCAAATGTAAGAAAAGAAATAACAATGTAAAATAATTTTTTAACCAAGCTGGGTTTGTTAACCATGTTTCTCATGGTTACACAGGGGTTATGGGTGTTTGAAAAGAAAATCACAGAAGTGAAATGCCCTGTCATCACATCCTATCAGGTGATAGATGATACCCCACATGACATCACTGGTGACATTTTCATCACTTGTTGCAGGTAGTGCTGGCCTGGTTTCCAGCATAAGTGTAAAGTTACCATTATTCTCTCAGCCAGTGAGTGTACAACCCGGGGTGGGATTTGGGGGGGGGGGGGGGGGCCGGGGAGCCTGGAATTAAGCTCCACCTGCTGGTCAGGGGTAGTATCTACACATATTTTGTTTTTGGAATAGTGTAATGATTTGTCTCTTTTTCCTTCTATAAAATAAATTTTTTAAAATCATGAACATGAGAGGAATAAGGCCAAATATGGCAGTCATTCCAATAAATGTGAAATAACTGAATTCCCATCAAAAAGCAGACAGAGACTGTTCAATGAAGGGGAGGGGAATAAGACTAGCCACATGCTATTTTCTATAAAATATTTAAAACAAAGAGGAGATATTAATTAACTAATTAAAGTTATAGGCACCAAACAACTATTTTTTAAGCAGTAGCTAATCAACAAAAATGTAAATGTAAATGGATTAACAAGAAAAAGGGAAAAATTATGTATAAGGCAAAATTTAGGAAGACGATATGACTCATAACCCTGTGTGCTTAAAGTAATTATAGCAGCTAAAAATTTAAGAAGAAAACTATTAGAAATGTAAGAGGAACTTGAAATTTCAAATATAGTGAGAGACTTCATTATACCTCTTTTATATTTAGATAGATCCAATAGACAAAAAAAGGACAACAATCACATTAGTAGAAATTATATCATAGATATATAATTATCTATAGTTACACAGATAATGAAAAACATAAAAGTGATAAACTATTAAGTATTCTGACAATAAGCACCTAAAATACATTTCATTTACAACAGTAACAAAAATTACAAAATACTTAAGAAATTTAGCAACAAAATCACAAGATTGATATGGAGAAAATATAGAGTCTTACAGGAAAGATGTACAACAATATGGGAAAACTACATAAGCGTACCATAATTCAGTCTTAAAACTTAATATGAAAAACAGTATTCCAAAAATCATTTCATAATTTTTTTCCAGTTAAAATCTCTAAGTTTTTTATTTTTTTTAATGTTATTTATTTATTTATTTAGAGACAGAGAAAGAGAGAAAGAGAGAGAGCATGAACTGGGGAGTGGCAGAGAGAGGGGGAGAGAGGACTTGAAGCAGGCTCTAAGCTGACGGCGGAAGCCCGACGCAGGGCTCCAACCCACAAATGGTGGGGTCATGACCTGAGCCAAAGTAGGACGCTTAACCAACTGAGCCACCCAGGTGCCCCTCAATTCGTTTTTTAAATTGGATAAAGTGATCTTAAAACTTAGGGGAAAATAATGACCACGTACAGCCTAAGGAGGGCAGCTTGATTTACCAGATAACAAAATCTATGATAAGGCCATTGTAGTCAAACCAATAATCTATTCCCATGAGATGAGGAAAATAGATCAGAACAAAATATAAAATCCAGAAATAGATCTCACTGTATATGAATGACCATGGGAAAATGATGGATAATTTAATAATTAGTGTGGGTCCCACTGGTTAGTAATCTGGAAAGAAACACTTTGAACATCGGCCTTGAGTGTTGTCCTAGAATAAAGTTCAGATTGCTTAAATATTAATGTGAAAATAATAAAAAAAATAGACCATTACAACTTTGCTAAGACTCTAGATGATTACATAAATAATCTAGGAAAAGGAAGGATCTTTTTTTTAATTTTTTTTAATGTTTATGTATTTTGAGAGAGAGAGACAGAGTACGAGGGGGGAAGGGGCAGAGAGAGACAGAAACACAAAATCTGAAGCAAGTTCCAGGCTCTGAGCTGTTAGCACAGAGCTGGACATGGGGCTCGAACTCATGAACTGTGTGAGATCATGACCTGAGCCAAAGTCGGACACTTAACTGACTGAGCCGTCCAGGTGCCTGGGAAAGACCTTCTTAACCAAGTCTGAAAACCTTGGAGCTGTAAAGAAGAGATAAGCATATTTGTCCAGATTTATTTGTTTGACAGATAATTAGTGAGCACAATTCAGTTCCGAGCATTCTTCTGGACACTACATAGTCACGAAAAAGTCTCTGCTCTGAGAGCTTCCATCTTGGGAGGGGAAGACAATAAACAAACAGATAATATACCATGCGGAGTGATAGGAAGGAGCGTGAAGAACAAAGCTGAGTGTGGGGATAGAGTGGCAGGGTTATTCTTCCATATATGATGGTGGGACAGGCATGATGGCAGCTTGTCAGAGCGTTCTTCAAGAGAAAAATTGCTTCAAGCAGCATAGTTGATAACATTAGTGGCTGCCATACCTTCAGGATCCATTGCTGTATTCATGTCAAGGCCATTAGCTTCCCAAGTTGCTCCCAGCCTGTACCTGAGCCTGGTGTAGCTACAACAGCTAGGACCTTCCTGACCCATGTAGAACTCTTCTCATAGGCAATCTTTGTTCTTGGATTCTGCCACCCCCACCCCCACCCCCCAATGCCTGGCTAAGATGTTCTCAGAGCTGTATTGTATTCTGGAGCCCTTCCAACTCAGTCTTCCAGTCTTCTCCCTCTCCTATCACAGCTGTCCCACCTGCATTGGACTCTGAAACCCATTTCTGCCTACTGTTGCTGTTCCTTCCTCTTCTTATACTTCCACTTCCATCTTGGCCTCTGCTTCCTGGAAGTCCCAAAATGACACACGTGGTCATAACAGAATTCATTTTTAAAGCAAAACACTCGACCAGGGTCATGAAAGAAATGAAATAGAAAGCCAAGAGGATATCAGGAGGAAGAGACACTCCAAGAGTGGGAACAGCAAGTGCAAGTTTCTGGGGCAAAAGCGCAGTGGACATGTGGGATAGACTGGATTATTGTCCCCACTTCCTCACCTGATTTCTCTGCTATGCGACCTTGAGGTCCTTACCAGTAAAATAGAGAATACATGCCCACTAATGGGCTTTGAGTTTGGCAGTGTGAATTTGCTTGGCCAACAGATTGTTAGAAGAGATAACTTGACCAGAGAGGCTCTAAGAGTGCTTACAGGGTGTGGCTGGGCCTCTTAAGTTTTTGTGGTCACCATAAAAGGAACATGCATGAGGAGCCACTGGTCTTAGAAATGTTGAAGCTTGGATCCAGCCTAGCCCAGGTGAGCTTGGCTTAACCCATGAAGAAGAAAAATAAGGGTTTTATAAGCCCCTGAGATTTGGAGTTTGTCTGTTATACCAGCTTTTGGCAGGAATATCTGATACCTGATTAAGTAACAGCAAGGAGGCCAGTGTGGCTATAATGTGCTGAAAGGGGGTCGGGGGGATGGTGGTAGGAGACCAGACAAGAGACGTAGCAGAGAACCCATGGCTTCATAGGCCAGAGTCTTTGACTCTTACTCTGAACGGGAAGTCATTGGAAGTTGGAGCAAAAGGGTGACTGGCATCATAGAAGTATCACCGTGGAAATATATGGAAATGGCCTTATGGAAGAGGAAAGGATACTATAAGCGAGGTCATTGGTGCCATAGTAGTTTGCTAAGGCTGCTGTAAGAAAGTATCACAAACTGGGTGGTTTAAACAGCATAATATATTGTCCTACAGTTCTGGAGGCTAGACGTCTGCAATCAAGGTGAAGGCTGTGAGGGAAGGATCTGCTCCAAGCCTCTCTCCTTGCGTGTTAATAGCTATCTTCTTCCTGTGTCTTCATATGCTCTTCCCTCTGGATGTGCCTGTGTCCAAATTCCCTCTTCTTATAAAGACACCAGTAAGTTGGATTAAGGCCCACACCAATGACCTCATTTTAATTTGATTACCTTTGTAAAGATACTATCTCCAAATAAGGTCATGCATGTTCTGAGGTACTGAAGTTAGGAGTCCAACATATTGTTTTTGGAGAGAAACAATTCAACCCATAACAGATGCACAATAAATATGGGGGGAAATTTGCAATTCAGAGAAAAAATAGAATTAACATCCATTGTCTAAAAGGAGCTCTTATAAATTGACAGGAACAAGCCTGACAAACCAATTGAAAAATGGGCAATAGATATGAAGAGGCAACATACAAAACAGCAAACTCAAATGGCCATAAAGGTTATAAACAAATGCTCAAGCTTGCTAGGAGTAAAGAAATTTAAAGTGACAATGAAAGATTACTTTACACCTATCAGAGTAGCTAAAAGTAAGAATACTGATAGTATCTGCAATTGGCAGAGATACAGAGAAAAGAGTATCCCCACATACCAATGGAGGAAACAAACTACTGCAGCCTTTTAGAAAAGCAATCTGGAAACTTATACTAAAATTGGAAAGGGTGAACAATTTCTAATGAGTTGGCATCAGGGGCTATGTAGATGCCATTACCCAGCTAAACAAGCATAACTGGTAAAAATTATATTTAAAATACCAACAATTTGAAGTCTCTAGAAATTGTGCTAAGGGCATACAGCCAACAAAGAAGTATTTGTTTAAGAAAATCCACTTAATTTTGGTAAGAATAGCAAGAATCTACACCATTTGAGTAACTGTTTGTTCCTTCTCTCCCCTTGCTCCCAGCTCATTGGGATAGAAGTTCCATTCCAGACAAGTGTGGTCAAGAGGATGAGGTTGTCTCTCCCTTTACCTCTCAGTCAAGGTGTGGTATCAACCCAGGAGGAGTAGGCTGGAGTAGCATTTCTCATTAGCATCCACCAGCCTCCCTGTACTCTGTATTTCAGAGGCTAAATTCTAGGCAATTATAACCAAGAAGTCAGAGGCTCCCTCCTCCCCCAACCTATACTCGAATGCTGGAGGCTCTACCCTATATACAGCAGGCTGAGAGTAACTGAGGACCCAAGTACCCTCACCCCAGCTCACTTGTAGGGTATTGGTTCTACCAGGAGAGGCAAGATGAGAAAATCAGAAGCTACCGCCTCTGCCCAATGGCCTGTTTGTAAAGCAGGAGTCACTCCAAGATTAGCAGGCTACTGTCCCTATCTCCAGCTCCAAAAGAGTGACCCAGAGATTTTGCCCAAAGAGACAGGTATGTCATAAAATAGACAGCTCTGAAGCTCCCCACAATGGTACTGGGTTTAAATTTGAGCAAAATATGTGGACTTGTAACAAGAGATTTGTTTATTAATTTAAAAAACTTCCCACAAAGAAAAACCTAGACCCAGACAGCTTTCCTGGTGAATTCTACCAATAATTTAAAGAATTAACACCAATTCTTCACAAGCTCTTCCAAAAGAATCAAAGAAGAGGGAATCCTTCCCAGCTTTACTCTATGAATCTATATTACCCTCATACCAAAGGCAGTCAAAGACATCACAAGAAAACTATTGTGCAAAATTCCTAAACAAAATACTAGCAAACCAAGTCTAGCAACATATAAAAAGGATCATACACCATGACCAAGCAGGATTTATCCCAGGAATGAAAAGTTAACTAATATCCAAAAATTAATTAATGTAATATACCATATCAATAGAATAAAGGACAAAAATCATGTGATCATCTATATAGACTCAGAGAAAGGCATTTGAAAATGCCCAATACACCTTTATGATTTAAAACTAAAAATTCAACAAACTAGAAACAGAAGATAACTTTCTCAGCCTGATAAAAGGCACCTATGAAAAACCCACAGCTAACATCATACTTAATGGGGAAAGACTGAAAACTTTCTCCCTAAGATCAGAATAAGATGAAGATGCCTGTTCTTACCACTTCTATTCAACATGATACTGGAGGTCCTGGCCAGTGCAATTAAGCAAGAAAATAAAATAAAAGGCAACCAAACTGAAAAAGAATACGTAAAACCGTATCTTTTCACAGATTGTATGTTATACATAGAAAGTCCTAAAGAATCAACATGCACACACACACACAAAAATTAGAGATAATAAGTGAATTCAGTGAAGTTTGGGGATACCAGACTGACTCACAAAAATAAATTGTATGTCTATACACTAGCAATGAGTAATCCAAAAATAAATTAAAAAGCAATTCCACTTTCCACTTTGGAAAACCGTCTGGCAATTCTTGAAACAATTAAACATACAGTTACCATATAATCCAGCAAGCCCACTCCTAGGTATATGTGATGGTTAATTTTATATATCAACTCGACTGGGATATGGTATGCCCAGATGACCAGTTAAACATTATTTCTGCATATGCCTGTGAGGGTAACACCCAGGGTAATCTCCAGAAGAGATTAGCATTTTTTTAATGTTTATTCATTTTTGAGAGAGAGAAGGAGCAGAGGAGAGGCAGAGAGAGAGAGGGAGACACAGAATCTGAAGCAGGCTCCAGGCTCCAAGCTGTCAGTGCAGAGCCCAATGCAGGGCTCGAACTCACTAACCGTGAGATCATGACCTGAGCTGAAGTCGGATGCTCAGCCAGCTGAGCCACCCACACACCCCGAGATTAGCATTTGGATAGGAGGACTGAGTAAAGCAGAGGGTCTTCCCCAGTGTAGGTGGTTATCACTCAATTCATTGAGGGCCTGAATAGAATGAAAAAGCCAAGGAAGGTTGAATTTGCTCTCTGCCTGAGTTCTTGAGCTGGGGCATCAATCTCCTGCCCTTGGTGCTCCTGGTTGTTAGGTTTTCAGACTAGAATCTGGCTTTTGGGCCTTCAATCTACCAATGCCTCTACAGGGACTCCGGCTGGGAGACAGCAGATCATGGGACTTCTCAGCCCCCGGAATTGCATGAGCCAATACCTTAACATAAACCTTTTCATTTTTACATTGGTTCTGTTTCCTTGGAGAAGCCTGACGAACACAGTATATATTCAAAAGAAAACAGGGACTCAAACCAATACGTGTATACCATGTTCAAAGTAGTACTATTCCTAATAGCCGAAAGGTGGAAACAGTCCAAACAACCACTAACGGATGAACGGACCAACAAAATGTGGTGTAGCCATACGATTGTGTATTATTCAGCCATGAAAAGGAATAAGGTACTGATACATGCGGCAATATGGAGGAAACTTGAAAACATTATGCTAATAAGCAAAAGAAGCCAGTCATAAAAGATCACATATTACATGATTCTATTTATCTAAAATGTTCGGAGTAGGTAAATCTGTAGAGGCAGAAAGTAGATTAGTGGTTGCCTAGAGATGGAGGGTTGGGAAGAAGTAAAAAGTGACTGCTCTTGGCTATGGGATTTTTTTGTGAGGTGATAAAAATGTTCTGAAGTTGTTTGTGGTGATGATTGTACAACTCTGTGAACAGTCTAAAAACCAATGAATTGCTTTCCTAGAAATAAAATTCCCAGTACATAAGAATACACACTCAAGGATGTTTATTCATCATTGTTCACACCAACACAATGACAATTACAATTAAAATTACAGTTAAGGTCATGAAAACAAAATGATTGTCCACCCATAGGGGGATGTTTGGATTAGTATAATACATTCATGCCATTCAATGTGATTTAACCATTACAAATCATGAATTCACTCGCTAACAATTGCCATTAGTTCTTATGGGTGAGCAAGACAAATTAAACCACCGTGTATATAATATGATCACATTTTTATAAAATAAAATAATCAAAGACCAAAAAAACCCCTGCTTCCTATGCATATATTTGTGTGTATATATGTATATATATGCATTCATAAGTGTTGTACCTGATCATCTCAGCATAAACAGAAGACTGGAAGAAAGGTCCAGGTGTGGGTGGGTCATTGGAGCTGTGGAAGAAAATAATACTGCTTGGGTTTTCCAATCAGATACTTAAATCAGCTACATGTCTGACACCTGAGCTTAAAAACAGAAAATTTTAAAGCTACTAAAATGCAAGATCTATATAATTGACACGTATGGTCCACAGGATCCAATCAGTCTCTGTCACTTTCTAGTATGTTATCTTGGGTGCATTACTTGACTTCTCTGTGCCTCAGTTTCCTTAGTTAAAAGGGAGATGATAAGGTACCTGCTTCAGAGAGTGGGCATGAAGACTAAAAAAACGTTAGTATGTATTAAACACACAAATCTTGTTGTTTACTAATTTTTTTAATTTTTTCAATGTTTATTTATTTTTGAGAGAGAGATAGAGTTCGAGTGGGGAAGGCGCAGAGGGAGAGGGAGACGGGATCCAAAGTAGGCTCCAGGCTCTGAGCTGTCAGCACAGAGCCTGACTCAGGGCTCGAACCCCTATGAGATCATGACCTGAGCTGGAGTCGGATGCTTAACTGACTGAGCCACCCAGGCGCCCCTGTTGTTTACTATTTATTATTATCTGTGGGACTTTCTCTTTGCTGCAAATTTTGTACAAAACCACAGACTACTCCTGTTCAGTACGTACAAAGATGGATATTTTTCTTCCCATTGGCTTTTTCTTCCTCTTCTCCCCACCTTTTTCCCGGAATGGAAGGATGAGTGCTCCTGACTTGTTTTGTGGCCACTCAGAAGTCATGGCAACACTGAAGGGAGAAATAGGCCAAGCATCAGGCAGGGCCAAGTGATAATATAAATGGACTTAGCAGATTAGAAATATGGACAGCACCTAATGAAATGAGATTTATCTTGGGAGGAAAATGCAAACCACTTTGTGTGAGAAGAAATAGTTCAATGCATATTCAACCTGGAAAGGAAAAGGAGTGTCTCTCAGGGAGGTGGAGAGGAAAGGATGCTGGCAGGAATATGGCGGCGTCCCTGCTCTGCACAACGTGACCCCGGGGAAAGGAGATCATCCCTTATGAGATGTCCACTGATGATCTTCTTATCCTCTGGACTGTTTATTTTGCTTCATTTAGATTTTCCAACTCTAATAGAGGCCAGTGGTCAAGTGGTTGATGTAATTCGTTCACCAGAAATATTTCTGTCAGTTGCATTAGTCATTACTTTGGCAGCTTTAACAACCAAATTAGAACAATCGCAGATAGGCTGAACCACTGCTGGGCATTGTGCCCTCGCGATAAGCACAAATACCAAATCTACTGTAGGAACGGGTGTCAGTTGCACTGCAGAGACATAGCCTTGGGCTCCAAAGCTAAGGCCCCAAAACACTCGGCACAGGGCTGGTGCTGGGTGCTCAGAGGCCGGTGCTGTGGCGGTAGCTCCAAACTGATAGCAGCTGGGGCCTGCCTTCCCTCTCCTGGTGGGTCAGGTCGTCTCAGGACGTTTTGTGTCCGTAGACAGGAGCAATGAGCTGCTTTTCAGAACGAAGTATGTAGCTTTAGTACGAAGCTGACCAATTCAGCTGGGAGAGAACCCACTCATCATTGCCCGTTCAGCAAATGCTTCTTTAGTTCTCTCCCAAAGCAGTAGATGCAAACAGAGTCACAAAGAAGAAGAGCCAGGCATGATTCCTTGTCTTGATGAGTTTACATGCCATCAGGAGACATGGGCTAGTATGTAAATACATATCAGACTAAAATGCAGGACTAAATCAAATATAACGAGGAGAGAAAATAAGAAATTGCTTCCAGCTAGGAAAGATCTCAGGTAGCTTGGTTGGGGGGAGGGTGTTTCTCAAGGCCTGGAATGACAGGTAGAAATTCAGTAAGTGAAAATGTTGGGGAAGCAGGGATACAGAGGTGTAAACATTCCAGGATGAGGAATAGTGGGAATAAAGGCACAGGAAAGTAGAGTGCTCATCTGGGGAGTGGGGAGTTGGGCTAGAGTGATGGGTCTGGGAGTGGAGAGAGAGATCACAGAGAGGAAGACACGGAGACACGGCATGGTAGATGTAGACCTCATCCTGTGGGGCCTTACCTATCTCGGTAAGGAATTTGGACTTTGTTTTGCAGGCAAAAGAGACCCAGTGGATGTTTCTGCTCAGGGGAGTGACAGGCTTGCTGGTGTGCATGAGACAGATTCCTCTGGCAGCAAAGTGCAGTAGAACAGATTAGCAGAAGTGGCGGTGAAGAGAACAGGGAGGAAATTGTACAATCCCCAAGTTATATTGACTAAGGTCTCAGCCAGGGCTGGGCAGTGGGGATGGAAGGGAGGGACTGTGTGAGAAGCTCCATGTGGGCTGGGAACTCTGGGGGGATGATGGCTTCTCACAAGCATCAGAGTGTATCAGTATCTGTCTCTGCCTCTAATTGTGACAACTTGGGCAAGTGCTTTAGACTTCTCTGCATTGGTTGTTTTCCTCTGTGAATTGGGGAATATAACTCTGGCCTCTGATACAATCGGCAGAGACCGGGGAAAATAAAATGCATTCAACCTCATGGAGTGTTTATAGCTCACGGGAATAAAGGTGCCCTAAATCTACAATGATCTTAGTGGCCCCAAAGAAAGCCAATTGTTTAGAGCAATGGGATTAAAGGGTGGCATTTTTCAGCTCTTACAACCTTCTTAATGTTGAGCTGCCTCAATTTCCTTTGTAAAGAAACTTTTCCTTCCCAAGGTTGAAACAAAAAGATCTGAAGGTCATTATAGACTAAAATGAACATCAAAACGGGAATGTTTCTGTAACTAATGAGATCATCCACACACCTTGCAAATCACAAGATCTATCCCTAGGTTGTTCTATACATCATTATCAAAATCTGCTGATTTCCTTTATGGGTCCCAGATTCTTGATTCACTAAAATCTGTTAGAGCATATCTCCATCAGGGAAACGAACAGAGCTATCTTGTATCTTGTATCTTGTATCTTGTATCTTGTATCTTGTATCTTGTATCTTGTATCTTGACACATTCTCATCATCTAGCTCAGGCACCCCCCCCCCGATTCATTGAATAAGTGAATGAATAAATGAATAAGAGAGCTACGTGGTTCCACCCAGTGAGCCTGCAGTGTGTTCTTCTACCAGTAAGATGTCGCAAAACTATTTCAATCAGACCTCTCTAAAAACATAAGGGAAAATGTCCGAAGGACCCAAAAAAGCATTTTCTATGGAGAAAAGTTATACTTTTAAGTCTGTATATGTATTTCTAACATTATGAACTTTATCTCCTGCAGACTGACTCCTTTCTGTCTCATTCCAATTTTTCTTAAGGATCTCTACACATAGGACATGCCGAGGCAAAAATGTGTCGTGATTAGCATCGTCATTTGGGTCAGGGCTCTAAGCTATAAGTGACAAAACCTATTTAAACTGGCTCATATGATAGAAAAGTACAGGCTTAGGCTTGTCCTCAGGCACGGCCAAATCCATGTATTCCAACAATGCTAGCAGGAGTTTGTCTCTCTCCATCTCTCATCTCTTCTTTCCTCTGTGTTGGCTTCATTCTCCAGTGGGCGCTCCTTCATTAGTGCCAAAGATACCAGAAGCTCTAGGCTTAAGTGTTACCAGTCTAAAAACCCAGGAGGAAAAGGAGAACTTCTGTTTCTCAGTGATTCCAGCTAAAGTTCCAGAATTGCCTCTCACTGGCCGAGCGTGAGTCACATGCCCATCCCTGCACCAATCACCGGAATTCTAATTGTGCAAGGCCAGCCCAGGAGCTGGGGAAATGAGATCAGTTCTGCTTGCAACACAGAGAATCTAAGCAGAGGAGTGGGAAGAGAGGTAGGTTCCAGAAGAAAATCAGGTGCTCTTCACAAAAAGGGTAAATGGATGCAGGGGAGACTAGACTGGAAGATGTCACCATCTCCATCCGTCTAGAATGAGGATGAATAGGGCCACATCTGATGGGCTGTCACAGAGAAGGTGATTAAGCCTTTTGCCACTATGGATGCTATGCAAGTGCTTAATGATAACAGATGAGATCCATTCAGCAGCTGCAGAAAAGGAGCCAGGGAGAAAAGGAGTGGAGACCAAATGGCAATCCATCTTACAGCCCAAGAGTTCCCTCAAGTCTGTTTTACTACATGAGAGGCCCAAACTGACTCAGGCACTTTTCAAGTTGCAAAACTTGCTCTCATGCTCAGCAGATATATTTGAAGCTGTTTTATGACCAACCGTTAAACGGGAGGAAATTAAAGGAGAAAAATCAAGGATACAGCTTCATGCATAAAACTCAGCCATACAATTAACAGAGCCCACATTAATCACACATCAGTTAGGCCTCAGTGGTTTGATAGTTCTTCATTGGCAGAAATAAGTGGATCCTGAAGAGGCAAAGAGGGTTGATGCCAATATAACTGAAAAACCTAAACGTGGGGCCTCTATCATTAATTAATCAAGTAATCACTCTCTTTGTGGTATTTGTGTGATATTTGGTAATTGGTTTTTTTTTTAATGTTTCTCTCCCTTTAGCCCTGGCTCTTTATCATACCCAGCATTCCTTTTATCTTGAAGTTCCAGTGGAAGATGAGTTGTGTTTTTAATAATAATAAAACCCTTGTGTTTGTAGATCACTTTGTACTTTATAAAATAGCTCACTAGAGTCTTCCAGCAGCCTTTGAAGATAAGCAGGACAAATATTATTCTCCCAAGTAACTACCGGAGTGTCTGGCTTGGAGTCAGGCTTGAAAAATGCCCGCAGAACCCAATTCTCTTGCAGGTAGAGTGAGACATCTTCTCCTTCTTCTGGTGGAGTGTGTGGAAACTTGGTTCAAGGTAAGACACAGACAGATGGAGTCACCTAATCAGAACAGAATCAGCCTTACTACTTGGAGTCCCTGGGGTCACAAGGCAGTTGAATACAACTGCAAAGACATTAAATATACCTGGACTTGAAAGGAAATATCCCAGGCTTACAAGCAATAATTCCATAGACAGGGAAGAAAAACAATCAATGTAGAAAATCCAAATAGATGCATTTCATAAGATACTACAAAAATGCTCTAACAATTCCCTTGCTTGTGATGTGGTTAGGAATTCTCCATACCTCCTTGAAATGCACTGTCCTGTTAGTCCTCAAGCTCTTAGGCTGGAAGTTCCAGCATCTGCATGGCTTTGAGAAATCGTGAGGAAAGAGTTGAGATCCTGTAGCTGGGGGATTCCTTATGCCTTTCAGATGCATCTTTCCAAAGCTGGTAAAGTATGGAATGTTTCCAGAAAGTGGTTCTTTGTTTTAATAAGAAAAATAGGGGCTCATTGAATTCATACTAGTTAGTTTTTTGTGTGGCCCTGAGGCCCATGCTTGGAAATACTATTCCTACAATGGCAGCTGAGTTCACTCTTTAAATCATTCACTTATTCATTTAGTTTACCAACTTTGTCAAGGACATGATGCCAAGTTCTACCACAGCACAGAAGACACAGATGAAAAGGTACAGTTCCTAACCTCCATGGCTAGACATGCAAGCTAATCATTAAAACCACTGAGCACTTGTCATTTCCAGGCACTGTGCCACGTGTGTTTTTTGTATTACTTCTTTTAATCCTTCCCATAACCACTGAGGTAGGTATTACTATTAAAGCCATTCTATAGATGTCTAAACTGAGGCCCAAGGTGGTTACATGACTTGCCCAAGCTCCTGTGGCCAGTTAGAGATGGAACTGGGAGCCAAGCTCATGCAGCCCAGCCCACAACACATACTCTTCACTCCATATCATGACTACGCTAGTCGAGGGAGAAATCAAGTTTAGTGGCAGCGCAAGGAAAGAAACAGCAAAATACATACCAAGGGCTTGTTAAATGTCACAGGAAAGAGAGCATTCACACTGAAACCCTAAGTTAGCTTGGAAAAGACATTCTAAGCACATGGCATTGCCTAAGCACAAAAGCAGGAAGAAGCCTGGTGCATTCTGTGACATACAACTAGATCAGAGAGGTTTGGGCATCGAGCCAAGGTTAGGGACGAATGGGAGGCGAGACCAGTGAGGAAGGTAGGATCTGAATACCAAGCCTTAATTATACAAGTTATCTATGTAATTGTCCTCAGATATGAAACAAATACATCATTTAATTTGTCTGGCAATTAGTAGCCTTCACCGCCTGATGCCCATCAGAGTGAACTCGACTTTAGTTTGCTAGGGTCCAATCTCCTTGATGAATAGGGTACGTTTCACCATTACTGTTTAATGTCAAAGATCTCTTCACATAAAGACTTTTATATCCTGTTTGTTTTGGTCTTATGTTCAGTCCTAAGAGAGATTTAAAATGTTATAAATTACCTATGGAATCTAAGCTAATCAGTTTAGAGTCATGAATTTGAATTCATCAAAATGTGTCCTTACTCCATATAACTGAAAATGTGTATAAATATAATTGTTAAAAAAGAATAGAAGAGTATTTTGAGAGTTGTCTTTAAATCCTGGAAAATTCTCTGGAGTTTCCAAATTTTCTATAATGATCACAGATCACTTTTAGGCATACAGAAAGAAATTTTGGACGGCGTCTGGGTGGCTCAATCAGTAAAGCAACCAATGCTTGGTTTCAGTTCAGGTCATGATCTCCTGCTTAGTGAGTTCAAGACCCAGGTCAGGCTCCAGCAGCTGACAGCACAGAGCCTGCTTGGAATTCTCTCTCTCCTTCTCTCTCTACCCTCCCCCACTCAAGCTGTTTCTGTCTCTCTCAAAATAAATAAATAAACTTAAAAAAAAGGGAGAGAGATACTTTAAAAAAAAAAGAAACTTTTCTACAATGGAGACCAGACATTTTTTCATTCAAAGTAATGCACACACATAGTTCAAAAGGCAAATTTTCCCAGAGAATGAACAATGAAAAGTAAACTTTGTCCTTCACTCCCCACTCAGTTTTACCCCCAAAGGCAACCCACTGACTCTTTAACATGTTTATTCTGTACTCAAAAAAAAACCCCACTATGGTTCTTTTTTGGTTCTGGAGTGTACATGTTTTGTTTTCTTTTGTTTTTTGAGAGAGGGAGAAAGTCAGCCTGAGGCGCCAAGGTGGGGGCGGGGAGCAGAGAGAGAGAGAAGGGGACAGAGATTCTTAAGCAGGCTCCACACTCAGTGCAGATCCCCACGCAGGGCTCAGTCCTGACCTGATTTCATGACCTGAGCCGAAATCAAGAACCAGATGCTTAACCTACTGAGCCAATGGAGCACCCCGGGTACATGGGTTTTTATGCGATTTCTGATTTTGTCCATTTTAGACATTCAACATCTTGCTGTAAGATTTAGCTCACTTATATCTCCTCCCACCTGTCCTTCCTAACTTCCCAACATGGTTAGAACACATATCTAGTTCCTTTATTGTTTAGCTACTTTGAAATTTTAGGTAATAAACACCAGTTCCTATTCCACCAAAGGTAGTCAGTCTCTCTTAGCATCCCCATGGGTACAATGAGAACGTGGGTGCTCCCAGCTTTGCCCTTGGCTTTTTTACCTCCTTCAGCGTTCCAATCTTAGAACATTCCAATTGATAACATTTACATTTGGTTCTGTAATGATAATTAAATCTTCTGTGCTTTCTTTGTCAGTTCATTCTAAAATTTGAAAACTAATAACCGCATTTACATCATTGTGACTATGTAAATGTTACCCACAGGGAGCCAAGTAGTATTCTGTGAGTATAATTTCTTTCTTTTACGTGTTTTTGTTTCTCCTGATTATAACACTACTCTAAAATGTTCCAGTATGTCAGGTAATCTTCAAAGTCTCCTTTTTTCCCAGCCGACCTCTCTCCCAGGGTCTGTGACACAATGGACAGTGTGGCTGATTCTCCCAAACCCATCCCACCACAGATCATTAGACTGGAGACATCGGTCACATTGCTCGCGGAGGACATTCCTGGAGGTGGTCCCTAAACTTCCATTGCCCTTCAGCACTTCCTTTCCGCACCCCCCACCGCACCCCCCCCCCGCCCTGTCCCACCCCTTCTGCTTTGTTTATCCCACTAGCACGCATCACCATACAGCATACAGGTATTTTATGCACATGTTTATCATATGTTTACTTAAATGGAAGCTTCATGAAGGCAGAGTGTTTTGTCTCTTTATTCTCTGCTTTACCCCCAGAGCTGAGAACAGCACCTGGCACAGAGTAGGGACTGCCTGGAAGAATAAAAGTGACTTCATTTCCATTTTCTAGAGATTCTTCTGGGAATGCGGAGCCCTTCGAGGGCAATTTGGGGCAATGAGATGTGAGGAGATATTTGCTGGGAAGGGAAGCCAGTCTCTCTCCTGTTAGGTATGAACAAAGACGCATTTGCTCAGACTGCTTCTGGCAAACATCTCAGGGCCAGGAGGAAGAGCGGCTTTAGGATGACGCCAATTCCAGGACGACAGAGCAAAAACATGGTAAAAGCCTGGGTCTTCGTTGATCTTTGGACCATTGAATCAACCTGGGAGATCTCCCTACTTGTGGTTTTTGTTAAGCCAATGGATTTTGTATCACTTGCAGTCAAACAATCTTATCTGTTACCTTCATTCCGTTGGACACGTGCCCTTAGGAATCCTCCTCACTGCCTTTCTGAACCTGAGTCACGTTTCATAAACCTCTCTTTTTATTTATTCTTATTTTACTAGAACAGTTGTTGGACAACTTTCTGAGAAGTCATTTTTTCTAAGCCCTTAAATGTCTTAAAATGTTTTAATGTCTCCAATATACTTTATGATGAGTAGGTATGGAATTCTAGGAGGAAATCATAGTATCTCAGAATTCTGAAAACTGTAATCACTCAAATTGCCTTTTACCATCCATTGCTGCTGATGGGATATTTGGGTGATCTAGCTTTCTTCTGGAAAACAGGATTGCCACATCTAGCAAGTTAAAATAGAGACTGCTTGATTGAATTTGCATTTCAGATAAACGTGGCAATATTTGGGACATATTTATTCTAAAAAATTATCCATTGTTTATATGAAGTTCTGAATAATTGTGTGTCCTGTGTTTTATCTTTAACCCTGTTGGAAAACATTTAGGATATTCTCATTATACTTGATGTTCTGAAATTCTACAGTATTTCTAGTTGTGAGTCTTTAAAAAAAAAAAAACTCATCATGCTAACAGCTGACATGCTAACTGAGCTCTAAGAAAGAGGGTATAGTTCTTATTGACATGTTTAACTGGTGAGTCATGGTTGTTTCCACTCCCTAGACTTGGGCTTGAGGAAATGGAGGGAAAAAAAGTTTTATCAACTTAAGAGTTTAAAAATCTTTAGAGAAACTATTATCACAACAGAGGCATGGGAAGACTACAGTCTACTCCATATAGGGCCCGGTCATCTAGTTAAATTACCTAGTTTGAAGCCTGGCCATCCAACCATCATGTCACATGGGCATCAGTGAACAGCCTTTGGAAAGGACTGAGGATTCAGGCTGAAGAGCCTGGCTTTGTAAGAGTGAATATTCTGAACACATCCTGAATTTATCATGCAATTGTTCTGCTGTGAACATAGCATAGAGATATACTATCTCCAAAGGAGAAGATGATTTGCTTATGAGATACATATTTCCTGGGGTTATCTCTGAGTGAGCTAGCCAGAAAGTAAGTGAAGAGGCAGGGAGATAAGAAGTAATCACTTTGGAAAGTAGTGGTAAAATCAGGCAAGGTAAAAACAGGTCAAGGAAATTAGGAGGAAAGCAACAGAGCCAAGAGAGAAGAGATTAAAAAATAACTTCAGAATCACTGAACTGGACATGACCTTAGAAACTGGGCCAGCCCATCCTCTTATGGGTGACAATGCCCAGCCTGAGAGAGTGGAAGAGGCTTGCCCAGAATCCCGGAACCAGACCAGACCAGTTCCCCTGATTCCCAGTCCAGTGTTTATTTCACTCCATTGATGCTGCCATTTGGGACCTATTGCACAACGGTCCTCTTTAATCATCTTGACAGCCTCTGAGAATGGTAAACTTTCTCCGCAATGATCTGACTCAGCTCAGAGTAGCAGCTTCACCAAATGTCCCATTAAAATGCAGTCAACTCTGGGGGCGATGGTGGATTTCAGGGGGTTTACAGAAGGTTCCCCTGACCAAAAATATTGCCTGCATCTACCTGCCCATGTGTGTGAAATTAAACTTGGAAAATGTTGGAATGCAAATGACTGCTTTTCACAGTTTGCTTCTATCTTTGTAGCAGCTCCTTAACAAAGATGAAGGTCTTGATAGAATGTGACATGGACAAATACGTCTTGATTGGACAGAGGGAGAATGATTAGACAATGGCCTGAAATGTACTAGGACCCATCAGATACAAATGGCAGCAGGTGCCTACTTCACCATCATCATCACACATCAGAACAAAGCAACAGATTGCTTTATGCTCTAATCATTTTCCTGTCATCAGATTTCACCTTTGGTGTCTGATATCACTGTAAGATATTTTAGTAGACCTAGTTTCCTTGATTACTTGAATAATTCACATTTTTTATCTGAATATGGGTTGTTTTCAGCAGAACAAAGTCCCTTTAAATGACAATTTTGATTTCAGCAACAAGAATTGCTATGTCTGGACTCAAACTTGAAAATGCATTTCCCACATGGGAAGGTCATTCACCGCCTTCTCTTTGTGGCCAAAAGTTAAGGAAGATGAAGATTAAAAGATGGCCACTGGCTTTTATCAACAAAGAACGGGTGTAATAGGGTGATAGAGCCTAAGGATAAATTGCCAAGTCTTGTTAAGAAGTGAATGCAGGTGAAAATGTGGGGGAAATTAATGCAGACAACCTTTAGAGAAGCTTGACTATGACCACAAAGAGAAAATATTTTAATGAAATGTTTGGTTGGTATTGATTAGTTGGTTGATTTTAAAGGTGGGAGAGACTTGAGCATTTTTATTCTCTTGGAGGAATGAGGTAAGGCCTCAGCTTCGTCAGCTGCATATCACAGAAATGCCAGTACTCCCATAAACAAGCCTGTCCAAGGTCACCTGGACAACTGGCCAAAGTATCAGGATTGAAATCCAGGTCCTTTAATAGTTTGTTCTCTTGGGTGCATGGTGTCTCTCCGTTTTGCAAATGTTTTGGCTTTCAGTAGGTCGTGGGAGGATATAAGTGGTTATTTCTGTAAAAATACATTTGGAAAGAGTTGTTGGATCCTCTTGAGCATGGCAGGGACAAAGAAAGCAAATGCTTGACTAAGTAAACACTTTCCATTTGTCAGACACTAGGGTAAGCACTTTAACTATAACAAGTTATTCAATTCTCATAGCAACCATATGAAACAGATAACATTACTATTGTTATTTTACAAATAAAGAAATTGAGGCTCAAAGAGATTAAGTAATTTGCCTAAGATCACATAAATAGAAAAGGCCAAATCAAAGAGTCCATGTCTTTAACCACTAGACTATACTATCTCTCATGAGAATGCAAAGTAATACTGATTTATACCACAAATTGGCAAATAATATTTTAAATGGCACAACTCACTTTTTTTCTAGGCACGGTCATATTTATTATCCTATTTTACCTTATTTTACTTTCAGAACAACTGGTTGTGAGACAACTAAGGCAGAGAACACCATCTATATTTGAAAGTAGGAACACCGAAGCACATTCTCTCTCCCTCTCTCTCTCTCCCACATCCCCCCACCACAATCAAACACACACACTCTCTCTCTCTCTCTCTCTCTCTCTCTCTCTCTCTCTTCCATTAGGAAGTGTGTGACACAAAATATAACAGAGCCTGGGTCGGCTCAGTGCCCAAATTTGCTGCAGAGTTGCCAGGATCCTTAAGGGAAGAGATTCAGTCCTCTGCTGTTTTTAGTAAGTAACACCTGGTGTCCAAGGTAGAGAAAATAAACCCATTCCATCAAAATGCCAGAACATAGGCCCTCAAGCTGCTTTATCAGAGAACTAGGTGAGAGGATTCATAAGTAATAACCAAGGAAACTATTTCCCAGTAAAACAAACTCTTAAAAAAATAAGTGTAGCATATCTTGACCCCTTCCAGACTCCTTCTCCCTTCCAAGTGATCTACAGTGAATCTCTTGGCATCACAGAACTCCTTGGTGAGATGGTGATTTGCGGTTAGCTTTAGGAATAAAAGAGTGAACACAAGTTGGTCCCACATGCTCTTGACACACAGCAGACTATTTTAAAAAGGCAGTATTCATCAGTTATGGAAGAAAATCACTAGTGTGAAGAACAAAATCAGCCCTGGTGTGATCTGTTGATAATTTGGAGCAAGGGCTATATCTTATTCATCTTTGCATCCCCAGCACCCAGCACAACATCTGATGCATAGTCAATGCCCACTAAATTTTTATAATGATTGATGAACATTTGCTAATGTATAATGATGGCCATGTCTGCCACCATGCTCCAGTTCTCAAAAACCAGTGATTGTCCTTCTAAAATCTACATAGCTGGGCAGAAGGAAAATCAAAATGACACAAACAACTCTGGCCTGAAATTCCAAGGGAATTTTGTCAACCTTTAAACTGCTTGGCTTGTAGCATTCTGATGTTAATGAAAGCAATTCTTTTCTTGGTGGGTAAGTTTCTAGACCACCTATAAAATTCTTGAATCCCAATATAGAAGAATAATAGCGCCCAACAGAGCATAGAACCATATTCCCATTTTGGTTATGTTTACTCAGCAAGATTTCTTTGGAGCTCCAATCTGAGATGGCAGAAAGAGACCTTCTCCTGTTGGGAGTCCCAGCTTCAGATTCAGGAACTCCTTTTTAACTCCCTTTCAACTCTGTCTTACTTTCCATTACCTGTACCCATCTAGTCACCCTACCCTGCACCAAAACAGAATCCACTTCTCTTCTGAATCTCAGTGAATGGTACCGTCACCTACCCAGGGACTCCAGTCTAACACTTTGGAGTCATTCTTACTCCATAGTCCCCTCACTGCCATGACACACATTCACATCCACACACACACATCTTAACAGGCTCTCAGGTACCAGTCATTCCACCTTAGCCACCACTTTAGTTCAGGACATTGTCTTTCTGAACTACTGCAGTGTTTCTGTGTTCTAGAAAGAAAAAAGCCATAAATGCTGTAAGTCTTCTTGCCATTTCTATACAAATAAAATTACTTGAATTCAGGGGCGTCTGAATGGCTCAGTCTGTTGAGCATCTCACTTTTGATCTCAGCTCAGATCATGATGACAGGGGTTTGTGAGATGGAGCCCCACATTGGGCTCTGTGCTGGCAGTGCAGAGCCTGCTTGGGATTCTCTCTCTCTCTCGCTCTCTCTCTGCCCCTCCCATTTTCATGCTCTCTCTCTCAAAAATAAAATAAACATTTATAATTACTTGAATTCATAGGTTAGTAAGTATACTCAGGTGAGTACAACATTGAGGTAATAAATGAGACTGAAGGAGACAGACTCTCCAAAAAGGGCATACTTATTCTTCAGGACCTTGGAGAGAACCAGCAAAGGCAGCAGATAAATAGATGTAGGCAAGTGCTAACAGAACCAGGACCATAAACAATGCCAAACGCTGGAAAGAACTCCAGCTAGATACTCCAGTCACAGATTTTCTTTCTGATTCTTGAAACTTCGAATCCATTTTGTTTCAGGGCTTTTGCACCAGATGCTTCCCTTGGCTGGAACCCTTTGCCCCCACATATTTGCATTGCTCTCTGCTCCTCACCATTCAGGTCTCAACTCAAATGACTCTGCAGCCAAGCCCTTTCTTCATTTACTCTTATCCTATTTCCTCATCTTACTTTCTTCCTAACAGCTATCACTATTTGAAACTATGCTACTAATTCATGTGTTTACTTGACTGTTGTCTCCCTCATCTTCACAGAAAGTAAGTTCCATGAAAAAACAGACCATGTCTATGTCATATCATTAGTGTTTAAAACATATCTGACACCTAGAAGGCACTCTATAAATAGTTGACAAATGAGCAAATGATATAAGACAAGCCATGAGAGCAGGCAATTAGATTTGAAGTTGAGGATATTATTGAGGGCCTTGAACTGAACAGTTTGAGCTAATACCAGATGCTTACTGTTGGGTTTGGAGAAATAGGATCTGAGATGTCACATATAGATTTATGTTAGCATGACCCATGTAGAAACAGGCATCTAACACATTCATTGGGTGGCACTGCCAATGCTACATTTTCATTTGTAGAATCACCAATACATTTTGAACTAATAAAAGCAGGACAATCCCATATTTGGATTTCTGCAAATGCAGAAGGAGATAAGGAATGTTTCTCCATTCATTTCCTTTAATAAGGGACTTTGATTTTTCTCAGTGACATCAAGCGGAGGCTGACTGGGCAAATCACTGAATGGGTTGTTTAACCACTCCACAGAGGTCAATGAGTAAGAACTGTTGTTCCTGGGCTCTCACTTACAGAATTCTTAGGAAATAAGAGAGTCTTGTGGCCAGGGAGCTTGGATGCTGCCTTCTCTGCTGATGGAGAAGGCACATATCAGGGTGGTGGGGGCCAACTGTCTGCCCAGGATTTGAATTTGGTAAATGGGTTTTATTTGACTCACATAGTGGCATTTGAGTTTGAGGTCCCCCACTATGAAATGCAAGGATCAGATGGTTCTAGGTACTGGGGACATGAGACTGATTAGGAAGATAAAGTATCTTTAAGAAATCAATGTCTCTGTGTTTCCAAAAACAAAACAAAACAAAAAATCTGTGATACATTGCTATGGGCATGGACCATACAATTATAAGAATGAACTATTTTGCGCAATGTCCCCTTGAAAGATGTGGTGAAATGTGTACATGTGTACGTGCAGGCATCCATGTGTTCACGTAGGAGTTACTCAATGCATATTTACTGAATAAATTAGTGGGGGGCTTAAGAGCATTCATCAAAATCCTAAGCCCTAAAAATACATTATAAACTACTGCTGTATGTTTTACAGTTCCTGAATCGACTGTGCTTTTTTTCTCTCTTATTTTCTCCCAGTTTTAGTCCAGAACTAAGAATAGAGATGTAACTAAAACCCATTAATTAATTATAAATAGACCTGATAGATCAGTCATCAATTAGTCTGCTTGCATCCGTTTCATGTGGTTTGATAGGGTCTTCATTGCATTAGTGAAGCCAGGATTTCTTAGTTTGGAGATGTGCGCTCTAGCCCTGGCTCTGCCACTAACTGGCTGTGGTTCTTTGAACAAGTCACTTGGCTCTCTGGCCAAAGTTTGCTCATTTGTAAAATTATATAATCTCCAGGGCTCCTCTCTCCTTTATGGTCTCTGTTTCTGTGAAAAACAGACACATATGAGGCAAGAAGCTGGAAACTCAGAGCAAACAGTCTAGCAAGGAAAGACCAAGAAGAGATTTTTTTTTCTTCCCCAATAATTAAGACAAGGAGGCCTCCAAATGCCTGGGCAGCAATCCATGGAGGGACAGGAGTGGAACGTGAACTCATTAGCAGGATGTTGAGTAAAACTCAGAAAGGAAAAGCGAGTAATGGGGAGGGAGTCCAATTGGAGACTGAGAATTCTAAAGAAAGAATGGAAAAGTACTGCTAATTAGGTCATTTAGAAACTGAACAACTGAACGTAATTCTTGCTGAAGTAATAGGAAAAAAGCCAGGGGATGCATAATAGTAACAAGAATACATGCTAACAGACAAAAGCAGGAGCTCCAAGTAACTCAGGACGATAAGCCCCATGTAATCCAATAGATGCCAGGTAGAAAACAGCACCTGAATTGCAGCAGTTTTTTAAAAATATACAGAGGAAGCACATAGTAAGTGCTCAGAAAATATTTGTTGAATTAAATTTATTATTAAAAGTTCTGGTGGGGGGCACCTGGGTGGCTCAGTTGGTTATGAATCCGACTTCGGCTCAGGTCATAATCTCATGGTTCATGAGTTTGAGCCCCACATCGGGCTCTGTGCCGACAGCTCAGAGCCTGGAGCCTCTTTCAGATTCTGTGTCTCCCTCTCTCTCTGCCCCTCCCCGATTCATTCTCTCTCTCTCCCTCTCTCTCTCTCTCCTTCTCTCTCTCTCTCCCCCTCTCTCTCTCAAAAATAAATAAACATTTAAAAAATTTTTTTAAAGTTCAGGTGTGCTTCACTATGTAAAAACTCCTGACATGAAGAAAATGAAAAATATGAGAAATCCCAGAATAATTATTCCTCTCTAACAAAAGGAATCACTGCAAGTATATTTTAATTAAATTGAAATCTTTTACCTTTAAAATGTAAAATTAAAATATTTATATTTCTGAAGATTCTTCACTGACAAATAAGATAGAGCTCAGAACTGATGCTTTACTTCATTTCACATCCACGGTTCCTAACACGGTATCAGGCACAGAGGGTGGTTAAAGAGCTTTCAGCGAATAAACACATGTGTTTTGTTTATCTGTTGCTACGTAACAAACCTCCCTCATTTAATGGCTTCAAACAACAACCTTCTTATCTCTCACAGCTCCCTAGGTTGACCAGACTTGGTGGGAAGTCCTTCTTGTGGTCTCACTTGGTTTCTCTCGTGTGCTTGCAGTCAGATGGCAACTTGGCATGAGGTTATCTGGAGGCTCCTCTCTCTCTTGGTGTAGTCTCAAGCCTCTCCCTCTCCATGTGGACTCTCCCTGTGGTCTTTGCAGTTGGGCAGCCAGACTGCCTACAGGATGGTGGCTCAGGAATCCCAAAAGTACAAAATCAGAAGCTACCAAGACTCCTTAAGACTTGCGCCCTGAGCTGCGCAGCGTCCCTTCTGCCGTAGTCCATTAAAGCAGGTCATTGGTTAAGGCCCAGAGTCCGTAGTGAAGGAACCACAGAAGGATACGAACAGGAGGTGTGGCTCAGTGGGGCAGTTGTTGTAGACCGGTTGCCCCAGCTTGCCCTTGCTCCGGCCTACCACTTCCAAGGAGGCAGGAAGCAGGCTTAGAGCCACATTGCTACAAACACAGGCCATTCTTATGAAAAAGGAAGAATGACTCAGAACCAGAGCCCAGAGGATGAAACCAGGAGCTGAGGAGAACCATTCCTAAAAAGCAAAATTGTGCCTTAATCAAGGAACATTCCCTGCCTCAAGTCAGAGAAATTGGGACAGGTGCCAGGCTGGGTTTTTCAGAATTGCTATAAATCAGGGACTGCTCGTGCCTCCTCCCTTTCTTTCTCTTTCTGAACAGGGGAGTCAATTGTAGTTTTTCTGTCTCTTTCATTATTATATGATGGGTGGGGGCGGGGGAACAGATAGCCTGTCTTTTGCTATTCTCTGTACCATAAGAAGTGATAGGGACTCCCTGGGGGCAGTCCCATCCATACTGGCACCTGATTTCGTGGGCGACATCGTGGGCTTTAAACTGATGCCATATTGGACTGGGATTTGTAGGGGTGAGTGTATTTTTCATGTAGAAAGGACCTGAATCATTACAAGCCAGAGTATGGTAGCTAGTCTCCAAAGATGGTTCTCAATGATCCCTATCCCCCTGCATCACACCGTTGTGTGGACCCCTCCCTCACTGAAGGTGGGCTTCCCTGAGACATGATTTAACAGAATATGGCAGAGCCAACACTGTGCCAGGTAGGGCTTTAGTTTCACAGGCCTGGCAGCTTCCACTATTTCATGTTTTGAAACCTTGAGCTCCTGGAAAGGCCACATGGTGAGACAACATGAAGAGGTCGCGTGGAAAGGGAGAGGTAAGACCACTTAAGGAGAGAAGAGGCCCACCTGTGCCAGCATCCCGGCCAAGGCTCCATCTAAGTACAACTGCAAGAGAAAACCCAAGAGAGACCAGCAAAAGAACAACCTACAGAAATTTTAAAGGTAATAAAATGATTGTTTTAAGCCACTAAGGTTTAGAGTAGTTTATTAGTGTAGTTATAGATAACTAAAACAAATTAGTGGATAAATATGGGCAAAGGATGCTATCTGAGGAAGCTGTATTTTCATATGCTATCCATAAGTTTCTTTTCTCTATTTAAGGAATATTTGTTGAGCCCTGATGTCTGTCCACACATCCTTCTTGTGCATGGAACAAAATGGTGTCTCCTTTGTCTTGCTTACATGCTCTCTCCCCCAAAGTCAAGCTTCGATTTAGACTTAGGAAAAAATCTTTAGTTGAAAAGTGAAATGTTTAATTAAAAAATTTTTAGTCTGTTTGTCACTGGGTCGAGCATCCTGAGGCCCGAGGGGAGATGGTTTTGATGCATTAGCAACAGGAAACCATCACGGATTCTAGGGGGAGCAGTGACATGATGAAGTAGTGTTTGGGAAGGTTCATTTGGCAGCGGAGTGCAGACAGGTTTCAGGGTGTGCGAGTGGAGTAATGAGGCATGAGCTCAGATGCAAGCTGACCTGCATCCAAACCAGGGTAGATGGAAAAGTAGAGAACTGGATTATAGAACTTAGTGAACTATAGGAAATAAAAGAGGGCATGTCAAAGATTACTGAGATTGGGAGAATAATGATGCCATTAATACTACTAATAATAATAATAACAGAAAAAAAGAAGGAAGAATGTGGGACAATTGGAATAAGAGTCATTCACGTATGGAAAGAACAGCTCCATTCTGATTTGGACTCACTTAGAAAGAGAACAACTGAACAGCGCTATTTTAAAGGCAGTTGATTGTGTAAAAAAAAAAAAAAAAAAAAAAAAAAGCCAGAACAGTAGACTATGGGTGAGAAAGAGGAGGATTCAGGAACTTCTGTGCTTGGCTCACTTGGAATTAGCATGGCTTTGCCCCCACCAGCCAGTGAACAGTGTGGTCCAGGTCACAATTAATGTCTGGATCTGATACCTGGAATTCTCAAGACCTTTCCCATCACCCTGCTTCCTAAGAAGATCCTAACACATCAAGGTGGCCGCCAGAGCCCCAGTGGAGAGTAGAGTGATGATAAGGAGGGCACACTGAACACCAATCCTCTGTGGAGGGGCCAATGACTAAGCTAGTGAATTTGAACCCAAGGCAGTTAATTTTCCAACTTCCCCCCAAATTATTTTCAAAGTAGTATGACTACATTACTTATTGTTAGGGACTGAATGCTGTGTCCCACCCCAAAACCATTTGTGGAAGCCCTAACCCCAATGTGATGGCATTGGAATGTGGGGCTTTGGGAAGATGATTAGGTTGAGGTGAGGGCATGAGGATGGAGCCCCATGAAGGGTGCAGTGCTCTTATATGAAAAGGAAGAGACATCAGAGCTTACATTCTCTGCCACGTGATAAGGTAGCAAGAAGGTAGCCATCTGCAAGTCAGGAGAAGAACCCTTACCAAGAACCATATGGTGTCGCCTTCACCTTGGATTTGTAGCGTCCAGAACTGTGAGAAATAAATGACTATTGTTTAAGCTGCCCAGTCTACGATACTTTATTATAGCATCCCAAGCTGACTAAGACATTTGCCGTTTAAATAGATACAGTATTCTGCATGGAAGTGAACTTGGTGAACTCCTAGTAAACTCATAGTGGTTCAGCATAGTTCAAGCTCCCGTGGGGAGCAGCTTGTATCTCCAATGTTTGTGGTACTAGATATTCCTCCATTAAAGCCATAAAGTAAAAATAAACAATGTTTGTGAAGATGACGAAACAGAACTGGAGTTACTTCTGTTCTGTCACGCCATGTGATCACTTGTAGCTTTTTATGTGTGTTTAAAAGTTTTAAATAGTGAAACACAGTGGCTGGAGTGATCGTTTGAAAATGTGCTTAAATGGATCTGAAATCCAGATGCCTCTATAATGTATTCTCAAAACCACAATGTGTGGCTGGGACCTTGTGCATTAGGACTCCATTGTAACTATGGAGACCATTAAGTCTCAAAGGTAATGCCATGATTGTTTAGCACTTAGATAACAATTTGTGTTTAGGAGGGGGTATTTTATTATTATTATTGCTGGCATACGATGATAATAAAAAACAGACCCACTTCCATTCCTTTTTGTAATTAAAAAAATTCTCCACAGGGGCGCCTGGTGGCTCAGTTGGTTAAACGTCTGACGTCAGCTCAGATTATGATCTCGCGGTTTGTGGATTGGAGCCCCACGTCGGGCTCTGTGCTGACAGCTCAGAGCCTGGAGTCTGCTTCTGATTCTGTGTGTGTCTTTCTCTCTTTCTGCTCTTCCCCCCTCCCCCCTCATGCCCTCTCTCTCTCTCTCTCTCAAAAATAAACTCCTCAGTTCCCCAATGTGAATGGCCACAGACAAGAATGAAGAGACACATATTGGAGCACACAACTTCTGCATAGTTGCACAACACATATGGGAGTCTTTGACTATCAGAGGAGTCAAACAACTTGGCCAAATACCTAGTTACTGAGTTGCTACATGAGATAGATTTCTGGAACTCACCAATACTTGTCTTCTCTTTTTCTTTGGCACACCGCTGGATCATGTTCCCAGGCCCCTTGCAGCTAGGTGGGGCCATGTGACTAGTTCTAGCCAATGGAATAAGGGAGAAAGTAGTTTATGCCACTTCCAGCCCTGGCCCCTAAAACAAGTCCTACTACATACCCCATGCTCTTTCTCTTTGCTTACTTCCTGACTGGATGCCAAGGATCCAGTGGAGGGCTCCGAGGAGGTGCTAGATGGAAGGAGCCTGGGTCCTACTCTACATGGATATATGCCAGTGCGATCAAGCACAAGGTAGCCTGCCAGGAGACAAGATACCACACGGAGTAGAGACAAGCCATCCCAGCTGAGCCATCTTAGACTGGGCTGGCCAGCTCTGCAGATTCTCACAGGTGTAGGGGACACCTGATATATAAATATATAAATGAGCATGGGGGAGAAATGCACCTTTATGATGTGAAGCAACCGAGATTGTGATGTTATTACAGCTGTTACTTCACAAACACACAGTGCTGTAATTTGAATCACGGCCAGTTTGACTCCGAGCCTGTGGTCCCAAAGGGCACAGAGCATGACTGATAACAGATCCTCCCTCCTAGTCCAGATTGCCCAAATTACACCTGGCTGGATAGAAAACTCCCTAAAACCCCATCACACACGATGTCATCAGTAGTACTTGGCTCCAGAAGAACCCTCTGGAAAATATCTGTGGAGCTTTTGCTACATAAAAAATCACTTCAAAACTAAGTGATTTACAACAACAATGAAAAGAAAAAAGCAAAGAAAAACATTATTTTAGCTCACGGTTTGGAGAGTCTGCAATCTGGGCCTCCCACAACTGAGCAGTTCTTCCAGCCTGGACCAGACTCTGCTAAAATCAGCTGGGCACTCACACAGCTGTGGTCAGCTGTCTAATCCATGATGGCTTAGCTGAAATGACTTACCTCTGCTCCACATGGTGTCTCTTCCTCCAGCAGGTGAACCTGAGCTTGATGGTTTGGTAGCCGTGGCAGAGGTTAAAAGAGCAGCAAGAGGAGAAACCTCAGCGCGCAGGCACTTTTCAAACTGCTCCCTATAGCCAAACCAAGACACATGGCCATGCCAACAGTGGTGTGGGAGAGCACTACCAAACGCTTGGATACAGGAAGTGGGAGCAAACATGGTCATCACTACAATCTACCCCAATATCCAAAGATCACTGTTTGGAGACCAGAGCACAAAAAAGGGGTGCTGTTGACTTTCAAGCTCTCACCTCCAAACCCCCAGAAATCCAATAGCTATACAATCTGTGGGCCAACAGCATCAGTTGACTTTTTTGGGAGTTTATTGGAAACCAAGCTTGGGAGGAAATGACCGATTCATTGTTCCTGTGGCTGGTTTGGCAGAACTCTGGAGGAAGAGAGTTGTCTCCATCTGACAGAAGGATGGCTCCGCTGGGTGTGAGAAATCTTCTTCCTGTAAAGAGTGAGTCATGATAAGAATAGAGTGCCAGACCTCCCTCGTACTCGTCAGTGGCAAGGAGAATGTGACCAAATCCCTGATGAGTGCATTCCCTTTCCTGAGAAGGCAGGGATAAAAGAGCCTGGAAGGAAAAAGAAGGGTGCTCCTGGAGCAGCCACCCAATCTTCTCTCTGGGAATGTTTCCTTTGTCTTGATTTCTATGTTCAAAACCTTCTCCTTGTGGCTTGCTGTTGTTTCTATAAAAATGTCTTTTACTTGGCAACATCCTAGCCAAGAAAAGCAAAATATCTAACAAGAAAAAACACAGCTTGTCTGTCATCTCAGTGACTTAAGGCCAGAACAATAATTTGTTATTGAGTTATTATGGGTTGAATTGTGTCCCCTCAAAATTCATATGTTAAAGTTCTAACTCCCCAGGACCACAGAATGTGACCTATTTGCATATAGCGCCATTGCAGATGGAATTAGTTGAGATGGGGTGATGCACACAGAACACACCTGTGATGATAAAGCAGAGGTCATGACGATTCAGCAGAAGCTAAGGAGCCCTAAAGATTGCCAACCAACCACCAGAAGCTAGGAGAGAGGCATGGAACAGCCTTCAGAGGGAACCAACTCCACCAATACCTTGATCTCTGACTTCTGGTCTCCAGAACTAAGATGATACACTTGTGTCGTTTAAGCCGCTCAGTCTGTGGTACTTTGTGTTACAGTTGCCCTAGCAAAACAATACAGGAGTGAGCGATGTGAGAAATAAGCCCACCGACCCAAACAACGGAGGGACACAGAGACTGGGAGCACAGTGAAGTGAGGCTTTAATCAACCTCCTTGCAAGAGTAGATGTCTGATGGACAAGCACACTAGGGGCAGTTACAGCAGAAAGTTTATCTCCTAGCGTGCAAGCCCCTCCCCTGGTCCCTCATTGGCTGAGCGCTGCCTGACCCGGAAGTCCCCTCTGCCCATGTAAGGCAAAAAGTAGTCTGATTGGAACAAATGTACATTCCCTGAGGTGACGCAGATACTTTCAGTCCCTCCTCCCTTTGTTCTTTGGCGCATGCTCATTGCAAAGCTCGGGGAGACAAGCCCGCAAAACAGAGTGGGGCAGAAGAACCAGAAAGTGAAGTATCTAAGGGTTTGGGGTTCCATTGTGGGGGTGGGAAGTTGTACATATTTCCAATAGGTTGTAAACTTACTGTTAACCAGACAGCACAGCTTTTATTTGGTATTTCTGAAAATGAGTCATGTCCCTTACTTCTCACAGCAACTCCCTATGTCATGGGCCATTTCCACTCGTTTTCTTTTCCACTCCTTGTCCCCAAGAGTGTTGGCCCCAGTTCCAAATGAGAACCCTGAGGCTGAGTTAGCATGGTCAAAGCCAGGCTCAAGCCCAGGTGTCCCGACCCTGTCCATGCATTTTCCTTTACAAAATGTTGCTGCCTATTCATTGCTGCCAAAGGCTGAAGGCCAGGCAAAGGTTGGGGTATCAGTTCTAAAGGCAGCGACACCCACCCCCATTGTGCAACAGAATGCTTTCTGAAAGAATTTGTTCTTAATTGATTCTTTATAAACTCAATGATGTTTTAAGTGTTTCCAGGAGTTCCCTATTAAAAGGAGCCCTGTGGGAGACCCTATTGTGTAGCAAAGGGTCTTTCTGGGTTGTGAATGATAACCTTGCCTCCCTCTAAATTCATTTGCTTTGCAAGTGTAATTTGTTCTCCTATGAGAGGTTTTTGAGAAAGCGGTCCTGCCTTCAGCTCTGCACCTCTGCCTTGGCTGGCGGGGGCTCAATAAATGCTAGCACTTGCCATTGTGGTTGATAGCACTGAAGGACGCCCACCAGCCGCACTGTCTTTTAAATACACGTGGTGTCTGGAATGATTTCCTCCCATTTCATGCCATTTTCAGCATCCTCAACTTAAAATCATTGCTTGGGTAGAACAAGGGAAAAACATCATTTTGCTAAATGCCAACATGTAGCTATTAATTACTCCCTAACTATTAGTGAGCTTTGTGTTAATTACTATTCCAAATACCGAGGTACTTGTAAATTAGCAGGTGCTTCATTTCCTTTCCTTGGTCTGTCTTTAGGCTGCTTGTGCAGAAGGATTCCCCTCGGGAGATACATGTGGCCCACTGAAGAGGTGATGGTGGTGGCCAGAGTCGCTAGAATCTTACTACTTTAATAACAACCTCTATTTGAGAACACAGGTTGCCAATGTTTTAAATAATTTTCAACGTTCTTTCCTGCAATAGCTTTTATGTTAGTTAGTTAGTTAGTTCACAAGCACCATCTGAGTATCTATTAAGTGCCAGGCACTGTCCTTGGCCCTGAAGATGCAGAGATGAACAGAGGACCCCAACCCTACCACTCACTCCTCACCATCTAGTGGGAGGATACACATGTAAGTCAATAACCACAGCAATGTGGTAAGTGCTATATCAGAAGGCTGGAGAAGGCAATTGGGGAGCACAAAAAAAGAAGCGCTACACTTTGCTGGAAATGGCAAAAACCATTTCCCAAAGTTGGTGGCATTCTCACTAAATCTTGAAGGATGAGTAGGAGTATGCCAAATGCATAATGTGACAAAGGACATTTCAAGAAGAGAGAGTAGTGCATGTAAGATGCAGCTATGAGCACCTGGTGTTTGGAGACTGGTGGGTGGCTAGACATAGGAGGTGACAAGTGAGTAGCAGAAAGTGAGTTTAAAACCAATGAAGCCACTGAAGGGTTTTATCCTAGAAAGAAGGGTGACTTGATGAAATGTGGTGGCATGGAAGGTGGTCTGAAAAGTGAAGGGGCTAGAGGCAGGGAACTGAATGGGGTGACAAATATAGTGGATGAAGGTCCAAGCTGGGGGAGCAGCAGTGGAGATAGAGAGACACACAGTGATTTAAGCAACAATAGCAAAGTCAAATTCTAAAAGTTTGTCACTGGGAGATAAGAGAGAGGAAGGGTCTGGGATGACCACACGTCTCTGGCTTGAGCATCCAGCTATACTACCCAAAGTGGCTGATGCAGGCAGAAAGGCTTTTGTTCCTAGTATTATTTATGAAAAAAAAAAAAAGTGGGGGGTGCCTGGGTGGCTCAGTTGGTTGAGCGTCCGACTTTAGCTCAGGTCATGATCTTGAGGTTTGTGAGTTCAAGCCCCGCGTTGGGTTCAGTGCTGACAGCTCAGAGCCTGGAGTCTGCTTCAGATTCTGTGTCTCCCTCTCTCTGTCCCTCCCCTGCTTGTGCTCTGTGTGTCTCTCTCAAAAATAAATAAACATTAAAAATTAAAAATAAATTAATTAAATTAAAAAATTAAAAGAAAGAAAGAAAGAAGTTAGCCCAAAATAGAGTCATTTACCCCGACAAAAGCAAACCAAGACTTAATTACAGTTTTGACCTATCCAGGGATGTGACCTTTTAAAAGTTAATCAGAAATTTTCTGATCAGCACTAGTGAGGTAACCTGCATGAAAAAAATAGAATAAAAAGCCTTGCTGTTGTGTGTCAACCAAACTTCAATAAAAAATTTATATTTTTTAAATTGTATTTTCATCCATAGCCAAAAAAAAAAAGAAAAAAGAAAGACAAAGAAAAAAGAAATTCTGCTGTTTTCTTACCCCAAAAAAGAAGATGTCAGGGCCAGAAACAATGCTTCTTCTCTCTCTCTCTCTCTCTCTTTCTCTCTCTCTTTTTCCTGATAACTTCCTGCCCCACCCTGCTGCCTGTAAAGAACTTCCATTTTGGGCACCTCAGAGCATCATTCTACTTGCTGGATAGGACTCTGCCCAATTCATGAATTGCTTAATAAAGCCAATTAGATCTTCCAATTTACTCAGCTGAATTTTGTTTTTAACCGTATCTTTACAGTGCAGACATTGCAAAGAAGCTTCCAGAAGTGAGATTTGTGCTCACTCCTTCAAGGGTAGCTTAGGACCCGCTCATTCATTCTGACTCAGCTACAGTTACAACGGTGATAACTGAGCCACAGAGTTTTGTTTGTCTTGTTTGCAATCACATGAGCAGGAAGTGCTGGCTCCAGGTTTTTCAGTCAGGTTTCCAGGGACACACAACAGAACCCTGTTCAGCTCCATAAGTAGGAAAAGAACTTATTAAGAGATATTAAGTAGCCCAGAAAATCTCCAGGAGGGCGGGTCTGGTGGTCCCATGACTAAAGTAACATGAGGACCACACTGTGGATGGCTTCTGAGGAGATCTCATGGGGGGCGGGGGGGGGGGCGTGATAGCAAACAGTTCACACCCTTGACCTTGGACGCTGGAAGCCCCAAGCTCTGCGGCCCCAGGAGCCAAGTGCCCCATAGCCTCCCTATCAACAGAACGTAGTTTCCAGCGCCTGCTTCCTCAGTCTGCCGTTTCCCTAACCGAAGTCTCCAGGCAGGGTATCTGATCGTCAGAACTTGCATCTGTGAATGAATCCCGGCTGCAAGGCAATCTGGGAAAGCCAGGGCCAGGCTCTCCCCTTGGGGAGGGGAGGCTTGTGTTGCAGAAAATACCCCAAACATAAGAGGGATTTTAGAACCTGTGATTAGGAAGCAAAATTAGCTCCGGAGGGCTACCGTTTGAAGAAGCTGGAATTAAGTGATCGCTTCCTCCTGGGGTTTGTGAATCACGGCTTTTGTAGACTTTACAACTTTTTACTTTGTACTATATTCACGCCCCCCCCCCCAGACTGGAAACCTCCCTGTGACATGTGAAGTGTCATTTTCAGTTTTGTGTGCTGCGTTGTTGTATGTGAGGGGCTCACAAAGTTGTCTGTCCCCAAGCCCATGTCAACCATAGAACTCTCTGTGCTTACTCATTTGGTGAGTATCTCTGACTATGTGTGTCCTGACTATGTTGGGCACCACAGCTGATTCAGCAGACATACTGGACACACATATGCTCACACCCTGTAGTCACAGGGCCTTCTAGGCAAAGTGCACCGAGATGACACCTGACGTTTGTCATCACTGTGGAAACCTATCATCCTTATAGGAACAATCGCAATTTATCCTGGGAAAGAGGCCTTCATTCGTCATTCCGGGAGGTAAGAGCCTCCTTTGGCAGGGCCACCCTGGCTGTACCTACTTGACATTGATTTCTATGGACACTGCCTCAAAAAAATGAAACCAGAAGGAGAAAGTACTGAGTTCCAAGGAGGTGTAAGAAAAAGACCTTCTAGGCCATTTAGTCTTTGAAATGAGGATTCTAGGCCTGCGGGAGAGGCTTAAACTACTGATAACTCTGTTTCCATCTGTCTTTTCCCGGAGGACTGCTCAGGGATACTCAACCATCCATACGGCCAGTCTCCCTGCAGCCCAGGGAGCTGCCCGACTCATTCCTTTACCCCAGCAGAGCCGCCCCGCCCAGGATCTGAATTACTATAAGAAGACAAAGTCATTTATCACAACTCTGCCACAGACTTAATCATGATCCTGAGGGGCAGAAGTGAGGCCCTGGACGGATGGCTTCACTTCTCAGTCTTGAGTTTTAGTGTTGAGGTGTTAGGAGGCCCCATGGGGTTAGGACCTGTTTCCCTGGAAACACAGGCAGAAATGGTCTTCAAGAAAGCCAGGAAAATCTGCTGTGACCAGGAGCCCAGGCCTGACACTGCCTGCTGCCTTCAGCAACTTCCAGCTGATTAGGACGAGTGGGTTCACTAGAGTTAAGGGTAAGGTTAATGTGCCAGCCCCCAGTGATAATGGGGGCTTCTATATCTCACTCCAGTAAAGCTTTAAGCAGGGTATCATGTGGACTTCTGATCTGAGGCAGAGTGGAACCGATTATACAGACTTTAGACATATTGAGATTAGTCCCACACTCCTTGTCACACTCCAGGTGTCTACACTCTAGGTTTTCATGACCATGTGCCATTCTTTGGGTTCTGAGTCTTCTTAAAAGCCAAATCTTTAAGCAATCTCATTTTAAGTTATTTTATACCTACTTTCACTTCCAAACAAAATGAAATATACAGCTTAAAAAATACTGGATAAAGAGTATGGAACAACAAGTTTCAGACATTGGACAACAGGCAGTAAAGGACAGGGTTCCCTGTGAGAGGAGGAAGAAACAAAGGAAGCCTTATGGTGTCCCAGATTAATGTCTGAAAGAGTTTCCAGGACACAGACCAGAGACAGGAGGCCCAGGCAGAGTCTTCCTGAGTTGGGAGGTAGAGTTGGGAGTTTGGGGGACCCAAGGCAGCTAGAGTTCACGTGAACTCTAGCAAAGCATCAGTGAAAACAGACCTGCACAGAGAGAAAACTGCAGAGAACTGCAGAGGGTTCCCTTGGAATCTTTGGCTGAACACTGATTAATGCTTACCTATGAGGAAACTAGCTGAAGCAGAAGAAAAACCCACCAGGAAAGACCAGGAGAAACAATTCCCAGAGCTCCCTCAGAGCCAGGAATAGTTTGCAACAATTAGAGTGGAGAAACCTGTAATATGTGAGGAATCAGAAAGCATATTCAAAAGAGAATTCCCGGGTTACCTCCACACAAAAGATCGGCTGGCATCACTCAGCAAAGTTCAAAGAAAGCCTCAAAAGGACCACATTTTTTTTCCTTAACTGCATTCCAAAACAATGCACAAAAGCCTATAAAGAAGTACCAAAAATTCAGCACCCAAAAACATAAAATGTAAAGTGCTTAGTATCCAATGAAAAGTTATTAGACATACAAATAAGAAAATATGAATGCCCTCTCATGAGGAAGAAAAATCAATCAATAGAAACAGATCCACAAATGGTACAGATAAAAGAATCATTAAGTAAAGACATTATAAATATACTCTATATACTCAAGAAGATAGTGGAAATCATGAACATGATAAAGAAAGATGAGAAAGACATTTTTAAAAGATCAAAATTGAACTTTTATAGATGGAAAAAAACCTAAGATGGAAAAATACAATGGAAGATATTAAGAGCAGATTAGACACTGTAGAAGATAAGATTAGTGAATAGCAATAGCAAAAACCCTAGAAATATTCAAAACAAACTATACAGAGAAAAAATATTAGAAAAAGTGAACAAGACACAAATAAGCTGTGGAAGAACTTAAAGCAGCCTAATATATGTGTAACTGGTGGCCCTAAAGAGAGAAGGAAAGAGAAACAGGATGTAGAAAAAAATATTTGAGAAAATAGCAGAGATGTTTTTCCGTATTTGATGAAAACTATAGACACAGACCCAAGAAATTCAAAAGAACAAACATTATAAAAAGTTATACCAAGGCATATCATAATCAGATTGCTTAAAACCCATGATAAAGCAAAAATCTTAAAAGCAGACAGATTTTTTAAAAAGATCACATACAGAGGATCAAAGATAGTAACAAGAAATATGTCTTTGGAAACAATGGAAACCAGAAGAAAGTAGAGCAACATCTTTAAAGTACTGAAAGAAAAAGCCATCAACCCAGAAGTCCCTATTTGTAAATTAAACAGCACACCTATAAATAAACCATGGGTCAAAAAAGAAATCTCAAGGGACAATATAAAGTATTTTGAACGGAAATAAGACAAATCCCAACATATCAAAGTTTATGAGATACAGTGAAAACACTACTAAGAAAAAATGGATAGCATTAAACACATGTTAGAAAAGAAAGGCCTCAAATCAATAACCTTACGAAACTAGAAAAATTAAATTAAACCTCATGTAAGAAGAAAGGAAATCATTATAACAGTCTAAATCAATAAAATTTTAAAAAGAGTAACAATAGAGAAAATCAAAGAAACCAAAATCCAATTCTTTGAGAATGTCAATAAAATTTATAAACCTCCACACATATTGATCATGAATAAAAAAGAAGACCCAAATGACCAATGGCAGAATGAAAGAGTGGATATCACGAACAGATCCTATAGAATTAAAAATAATATAGGCAAACCAGGAAACAGACTATTAACTACAGAGAACAAACTGAGGGTTGGTGAAGGGGAGATGGGCAGGGGGATGGGCTAAATGAGTGATGGGTTAAGGAGGGCACTTGTGAGCACTGGGTGTTGTATGGGAGTGATGAATTACTAAATCTTACACCTGGTACTAATATTACAGTGTATGTTAACTAACTGGAATTTAAATAAAAACTTGAGAGACATGATAACAAAGGAATATTATAAACAACTTTATGCCAATAAATTCAGCAACCTAGATGACATGGTACATATTTCTTAAAACACATAATCTACCAAAGCTTTACCAAAAAGAAGCAGATAATCTGAATTGTCTTAAAGCTATGAATGATTGATTTTATAACCAAAAATCTTTCCACAAAGAAAACTCCAGGCCCTGAAAACTTCTCTGGCAAGTTCTACCAAATATTTAAGGAAGACATAATACCAATTCTACACAAACACTTCCAAAAAATTGAAGAAGAGTACAGTAGGCAGAATAATGGTTTCCACAGATGCCCATGTCCTAATCCCTGAAACCAGTGGATGTGTTACCTCACATGGCAAAAAGGACTTTGGAGATGTGACCAAACTGTGGATCTTGAGATGGAGAGATTACCCTGCATATCCTGGTGGTCTCAGTGTAATCACAAGAGTCCTTGCAAGTGAAAGAGAGAGGCAGGAGAGTTGAAAGAAGGGGTTGGAAGATGCTACACTGTTGGCTTTGAAGAAGGAAGGTGGGCTGCAAGCCAAAGAACACAGCATAAAAGGCAAGGAAACTGACTCTCCCTAGAGCCCCCAGAAGGAAGTCAGCCCTGCCAACATGTTGATTTTAGCCCAGTAAGGTTCACTGTAGACTTCTGACCTCCAAAGCTGAAAGATTATAAATTTTCATTGTTTTAAGCCAATAAAACCATGCTTATTAGTTCCGCAGCAATAGAAAAGTAATACAAACAGGGCATACTTCCAATGCCTCCTATGAAGTCTGTGTTATCTTGCTACCAAAACCAGACAATGCCGTTACAGTAAACCACAGAGTATCAACACTAGATGTCATTAGCAAAGTTAAACAAAGCTACTCTAACAATATATAAAGAAGATAAGTCCTCACGACCAGGTAGAGTTTAACCCAGAAAAGTTATTACGGTTGGACATTCCATTGCTTTTCCAGCCTGTTGCAAATCACTTTAGTAGACCTGGCCTCCAGCATCCCATCCTAAGTCATCTTCCACCTTTCCCCATTTCACTCTTTACTCAGAATTTGTCTGCATCAGACTTCTCTCCATTTCCTAAATATATAAAGTACCTCCATGTGCTATGCCTTTGCTCATGCTATTCCTCTGAGACCACTGTCCTCTCTAGCCTTCTTACTGGGGACACTTATTTACCTTTCACATCCTAGAGCAGATCTCTGCTTGTGCTCTGAGAAACCTTTCACTTCCAGCCTCAGGCTCTTCTTCCCCATCTCCCTCTCTCTCCACAGCACTCCAACGGGACCTGTCTCACAGGATTTCACCTTCTTTTATAATTCTTACTTTCCTCCCAGACTATGAGTTCCATCAGGGCAAGGAATGGTGTCCAATTCTTCTTTAAATCTTCAATGCCTAGCACAGTGCCTGCCATGTGAGAGAAGCTTCATAAATTACAGATCAACTGACACTTTAATAGAGAGTAGTTGATAGTCACTTGAGATACAGTCTAGCATTCTGCGGGACAGAGGGAACTAATCCACAAGGAAGAAATGAGCCTCAGAGATTGGAAGCATTCCAAAAAGAAACACATCATCTTTCCACTCAAAATTACATCATCTAATTGGCATGTTGAAGCATTTACACATGCGATATTCTTTTTGAGGGCAATAGGAAGATGTGATTAGTCCTACTTTTCCATGAGGAAACTGAAGCTGAGGAGAAATAAATAATCGCCCAAGATTATGGTGTGAGACAGTAGCAGAGCGGTGAGATCCACTCCCAGGTGGCTCACGGTACCCCGTATGCCACAGTTGCCCACTCCGGCCTGAAGGAGGTGAAAATCAATTGGGTCTTTGTGCTGGACTGCAGGCATCCCATTTGCAGTTCTGAAGTGCCTGCCCTCCGGATGATTTCCACCGCAGGCTAAGGTCTCCCCAGCCTGGTAGCAACCCTGGCTGCCCCTTGACCTCTAGACCTTCTAGGCATTGCCCTCACCTCTAGCAAAGCACACAGTCAGAACACTAAAATAAATGGGAAAGAGAATATGTTCGAATTGAAAATAGGGGCACCTGGGTGGCTCGGCCGGTTAAGCGTCCGACTCTTGATTTTGACTCAAGTCATGATCTCACATTGGGCTTGGCACTGACAGTGCAGAACCTGCTTGGGATTCTCCCTCTCTCCCTCTCTCTCTCTCTGCTCTGTCCCCAGTCTACTTTCCCTCTCTCTCTCTCTCTCTCTGCTCTGTCCCCAGTCTACTCTCCCTCTCTCTCTCTCTCTCTGCTCTGTCCCCAGTCTACTCTCTCTCTCTCTCTCTCTTTCTCTCTCTCTCTCAAAATAAATGAATAAACTTAAAAAAAATAAAGAATTGAAGATAAGTAGGTACAGTCAATAGCCCAGTGAGGAGCTGCCCCATTTTACATCTTAGAAATCACCTAATAACCCAGACATAGTCCTCCAGCTCCCCGAGCATGGCATCTTCCACCTTGGGAGTTTGGGGGATGTCCAGCCAGTCTAGTGTGCCTGAGAGTGAGCCCTCTATTTATGTTTGACACTTAACTTCTCACACGGATCCCTCCAGTCTGTTTTTTGGTTTCTACCATGTTTGCTCATATATCTTCAACTTTACATATTCTGCTGAGTTGTGTACACGTCCCCGTGAAACTTGGGTAATGTATATAAAATCTCTTGTGCTTTTATCTCTACTCCTTACCTTGAGAATTTCCTTTATATCCCCCCCCCCCCATTTCAGGACCCATTACTCTCTATCTGGAGAAGGAGCTGAATTCCTTCCAACTGATCATTCATTTTTTTCCCTCTGTTTAATGTGGTATTTTAATTTCTTCCTCTTTGAGAAAAAATTTGTTTAATCCCCTTATACCTCTGCAGAATTACTCAGTTTTGCATTCATCTTCTTTACTACCATAGCATCCTTACAAAGGTGTTCTCCTGAGGGAATGGGCTCTTGATCTTCAACAACCAAGAAAAACAAACAATGATTTTTGTGTCATGCTTTCCAGATTGGAAATTGAGTCACAAAGTCTTGGGACACACGCAGAGAGGGCTTAAAGCCCTTAAAATAGTTATAGTGAGACTGATATCTGACATTGGTAAAGCTTTTCATACTCTCTGGCTGATGACACTCTTCAACCCTCAACAACCACATAAGGCAAGCAGGACAGGGTGGTTTCCAGCAATAATAAGAACAATGGCTTATTCCAATGGTAAGTGCTCTCAAGATTTCTGCCCTTGTGTTACATTTCTTCGCATCATTTTGCATTTGACCTGGCATACTCAGGTCTTCCTTCTCCTTGAGAAAGAAGGACTGCATTAGCTCAAATGCTTAACCCATGCCCTCAGAAAATTCATTCACTTTTCCAAGATTTCTGCCGTTCTAGGAGGTTTATGTCCTCGGAATCTCCTGTGACGCTGACTTCATGACACTTCTCAACTCTTGCTCTCCACAATAACTCACACAGTTGTCTGCCCTGTAATCGACCCAGACGTGGCACTCAGCCTTACTCTTTAATTTACGTGCACACATATACAGACACACACACACAGTCTTCGTAAATAAAGAAGACTTTGTTAAAGATTTGGGGACACAGAAGAGTGGGTCTTTTACATGAAGAAAATTAATACAAACCTTTTGAAACTGGATATTAGATCTCCCTATCCTAATGGGGGGATCTCCCCTCCCCTCTTGGTAGGCCATCCACTCTTCTGCCCTGTCTTCTCTTTCCGTCCCCCTAAATCACCTTCATTTCTTTGGGAGAACCACCTAACATCTTTTTACCGGGTCTCAAGCTCCTTGTCATGAAATTCTCATCTTCTGCTCCAAGCAGTTTATAAAGGTATTTCCCAGAACAAAAACAGGACAAAGGTTGGAGAGAGCCATGAAGACGGTCTCTTTGAATTACAAATACAAACGAGGAAACTGAGGCTCAAAGGCTTTCTGTGACCTGCCCAAGGTTAGCAAGTTGATATCACTTCCAATCTTCCATTAACTGAAAGACACAAAGCCTCAGAGACATAACTTTCCAATAAAGCTCCCCGTGCCAGGCCATGGACCTATTTTAAGACACAATCAATTGTACTTCGAACATTTTAGGGAAACAGTGTGGTCCTTTCCACCCAGCTCCATGGCGGGGGGCGGGGGGGGGGGGGCTGAAGGTGGGGGTGGGGGTTATGAAATCAAATTGTGATGTGTGTCCTGCTGGATGCCTGTCCATGTTGCTACAAGATTGTGGGTGCTGCCAACTGCCTCAGGAAGTGTAACCACTAGTGTTATTTTGCTTCCACTCTGTGTGTGGTACTTACCGGGTGATACAGATAGAATTAGTTTCTATTCCTGTAAACATAATACCCCTTTTAAAGGGATTCTCAGGTTTTCTCCTTCCTCTTTGTATTGTTTTCTTCCTAAACTGCTCATTCCCTTTATTATAATGTGATTTGGACTTGCTTTCCATTCATAAATCAATAGTTTCCAGCAGTAATAAATATAAGTAGTCATTCCGATGGTAAATGCTCCCAAAGATTTGTGCCCTCGTGTTGCATTTATTTAGCCTGGACTGAGGCCCAGGTTGAATTTTCTGAGTAAACACAGCACACGCTAGAGTTCCTTGTACAATCATTCCCTGGGGATCCACACACATCCGCTCCTCACAACCTCCTCTGGATCTCCAGACACACGTCTGCGCCACAAACTGGTCGGTGCAATCCAGGAGGGGTGGGACTTGGAGCTTAACATGAAAATCCCAAAGCAGGTGCTCAGAGAAATGTGTCTGGTCCCACAGGTCCAGCTCGGTGTCAGGAAGTCCCGGCCTCAGCCCCAGAGTGACAGACGCATCCCCACAGGGGGCAGAGCCAGGCCAATTCCAGAAGCAGTGACAAGGCAGGCAGTGTGATGGAAGTCTGTGAGCAAAGAACAGATTCAGTCACCAAGGCGGAGTTCAGGGTCTCTTGTCCACCCAGGGCTGAGGGACTGTTCAGGGTGTGACAAGACAGCAACTCTAGAAGGATTGAGGCACGAGGCAGGTTACCCAGACGAGGCCCCTCACTCATTCCTCACAGGTATGTGAATGACCACCACGAATTGGGCATTATTCTGATGCTGGGGGAAACAGCGATAAGAAAATTAAACATAGTTCCCACACTGATGGAGCTTATAGTCTAGGAAGGAAGAGAGACCATAATTCATCACAGAGATGATGGATTAATTACTATTGTGATAAGGGCTGTGAGGAAGAGGTCCAGGGGCTTTGCAGATGCATGATATGGAGCCCTCGCTGGGCCCGGGAGGCAAAACGTACTGCTGAAGGGGTTAAGCATTCGGGCTGAGCACCAAGGGATGAGTTGGCTGTGTGAGCGGCACCTGCACAAGAGGAAAGGCAAGGGCATTTGATAAATATCTATGAGGTGCCTACTGTAGTCCAGGTACTATGCTAAGCATTTGGGATCCATTAGTGAACAAAAAGGCAAAGAACCCTGCCTCATGGAGCTGGCATGTTTGTGGGACATGAAAGTGAAAAGCACATGGGGTGGAAGCCGTGTGGGCCTCCGTGTGGCTCCATGTGGGGGGAGGAGGGAAGCCAGGAGCTTATGCAGCAGGGCTGGAAGGGGCCAGACTGTAAAGTCTTCTTTATCTTGTGGAGAAGCATAACATCATAGCATCTTTTTAACTCCCACATACGATGCCTGACAGGTGGCAGTTACTCAGCACATGAATGAATGAATGAATGGCTTCAGACAGGCCAGTGAACAATGACCAGGGTGTTTCTGAAAGCTAATTCTCAATGTAATGTAAACAAAGGGATTGAGACCAGGAAACCAGCTAGAAGAAGTCGCAACGGTCTCCATCGATCGTTGCCATTGGAGGTTTGCTTGTGTACTTATTTATAAATGACTTACATGAGCACCGAATACTGATACATCCGTTAATACAACATACATAAAAACAGAGATTTTAACAGGAAAAGCAGGAGAAAGAAATTCTATGATTTTCTTCCTCTGCTCCAGTGGAGATCATTTCGGAGACCAGTGCTCTAGACGATGCAGGTCGGATGGTGGTGGTGGAGACAAAGGGCGAGGGCTGGCACTGAACTTGCGCATAAGCACTGGCTCCGCCCTCCATATGCTGGCTCCGCCCTCCATATGCTGGCTCCGCCCTCCATATGCTGGCTCCGCCCTCCATACCGCACGAGAGCCGGAGAGCAGCCAGCCCTGGTGCGAGAAAGCACCTGTGCATATACATCGCACCTCGGCTCTCTCACCCACACGGAGGAATTGCAGTGAAACACACCTCGTCCAAGATGAGCAGTGCCTGGCAGGATAACCCAGCGGTGAGCTTAGAAGGGAGACGAAGGGAAGGTGTCTAGAAGAAATGTGACTGAGGCCAAAGCAGATCCAGATGAGGTGACTGCATTTCGCTGAGGGTGTTCACTACCTGCAAGTGGCAATCCCGCCTGAGGCCTCAAGCTGTGGAACCAGCTAACAGCCCATCCCCTCCAGTCATTAAACCAAAACAGAACATGGAGAGGCTACCGCCAGGAGGCCCATCCACACTGATGATCGTCTGCCCTGGACGTTCCTACAGGCAGGGACTGGGTTTTATCCGCCTGCCCCGGTTGACTCTGGCAACCTCTATAATGGTGGTGATGCTCACTACCATTTACCAAACACCTACCATGCCCTGGGCATTGCACTTAGGAGATTTACATTTTTTAATTTTTTTAATGTTTATTTATTTATTTTGAGAGAGAGAGAGAGAGGCAGAGAGGGAGAGGGATACCAAGAATCCCAAGCAGGCTACAAGCTGTCTGTGCAGAACCCAATGTGGGGCTCGAACTCATGAACTGTGAGACCATGACCTGAGCCGAAACCAAGACAGATGCTTAACCCACTGAGCCAGTCAAGCACTCCAGGAGAGTTACATTTAATTAATGTTCACAGCAGCCCTATGAAGTAGACATTGTCTTCTGCTTATTGTCATTCGATAGACACAGAAAATGAAGCTAAGGGACATTGAAATTATACAGCTAGTTCTTATCCAAACTGAGATTAGAACCCAGGGATGCCTGACTCCGACTGCATTAGCGTTTCACTATACCTCTCTCGACCTCATGTAGACCCTGGGAGCTGCACATCCTGGACCCAGCTTCCCTTTTTGACTTCCTTAACTCCCATGCCTACATCCCTATGTGCTACGTCCCACCACACTAAACTTCCCACTGCCCCCTACACACCATGCTCTCTCATGCTTCATGAACTTGAATGCTAATTGATGCAGCTGGTCCTCAGACCACATTCTGAGTAACGAGAACTTAGAGACTCACCACAGGTGCAGTGTCTCAGGCCTACCCAGATCTACTGAATCAGAATCTGCATTTTATCAAGATCCTCTGGGGGTCTGTATGTATAATTTGAGAAGCACTGATCTCAACCTGAAATATACTTTCTCTTCCTCCTCACTAGGCTACCTTTTACGCAACATCACTTGAGCATTTACAGTGTACCGGGCACTGTGCTTACAACTGAGGACACCCAGTCAAATTAAATATGAGACACAAACTCAAGAAGATGACAATGTATTCATGAGAGAGACATGTAAATAAATAGTATTTTTAAAAATGTGAGTGTTATGAACAAAGTAGGAATAGGATGGAGTATCTCGTATGCCTCACTGTCTCCAAGCAGCATCATAATACCAGGCACCAAGAAAAGGCTCGATGATATTTCTGGAAGAAAGTAAAGGTGGGAAGGTAAGGGAGAAAAAGGGAAGGAGGGTGAAATGAGGGAAGGAAGGAATTTCACTAAAGCTATACTTTCTCAAATGGCAACTCAGACAACATGCGTCCATCAGTGACTTCCCTACTTGAATACTTTGGATACCCTGATGTCAAGGTCATGATAACTCCCAACCCACATAACTCTCCTCCTCTTTTCATGTGATTCACTTGGAAAATGGTATTATCATTCTACGTGATTAGCCTAAAATTTTTACATTTATCCTTGACTCTTCCTTCTCCTTTGCTCTTTCTATAAAGCCATTATAAAATCTTGTTATTCTCTTCATTCATGTGTTAGTTACTCAGTGTCCAGTGTATGTTGTGAGTAGGAGTTCTGGAGTGAAAAAGATCATTTCTGGCTGAGGTGCTCACAGTTTTTAAGAGTCAGAGGGTCACAGTGTGTGGGAAGACAGAGATCTGAGTGTTGGCCCAGCCACTTACCAATGTGACCTGGGGCCAGTCCCTTAGTCTCTTAGTATCCGCCAAGGAGGATAACAGTATCACCTCACAGACTCAGGTAAGGAACCATTATGCATACATGGTTGCCATCATTATCCCTGTCGTGGGTGGGGTGGGATTTGAACATGCTGTCGAGGACTAATCTTAAACAAAGAGAAGTGGAAAGAGTGGAGGCCTGTGGAGGGAATGATAAGTTGTCTGCTCAGGCTGAGGCCCAGGGTAGGTTGGAAGCAGAGGGAAAGACAGCTAGAAAGACTGCCTGAGTGCCATCATGGAGCACGTCAACACTGACCTGTGAGATTTGTGGTGAATCTGATGGTAACAAGAAGACACTGAAAGTTTCCACAATAAGGAGAATCATGAGGTTTTTTTTTTTAAGTTTATTTTTATTTTTAAGTTTATTTATTTATTTTGAGAGAGAGAGAGAGAAAGCACCAGTGAGGGAGGGTCAGAGAGAGAGGAGAGAGGGAGAATCTCAAGCAGGCTGTGCACTGTTGGTGCAGAGCCCAATGAGGGGTTCAAACCCATGAACTGTGAGATCATGACCTGAGCCAAAGTTGGGCACTCAACTGACTGAGCCACCCAGGCGCCCCCAAATTTGTTCCCCCTTGGTGTGTTGGATGGCAGTGACAAAGACAGAGAGAGAGGAGGCTTCAGCCAGAAATGGGGTAGTCAGGAGGAGACACTGGCTTGCAGGGAGAAAGGTGTCAATTCACTGAGGTGAAGAAGGCGGCGGTACTTCTGAGTAGCAACATCTAGTGGGCAGATGGATGTGCTGGCCTTGAATGAAGAAATGCTTGGGCTGGAGGTACCAACTTGGGAGACATCCATGGAAAATAATTGTTAAAACCGATAGGGCAGGTAAATGCCCTGAGGGAGTTCAGGTAGGGTGAGGAGAGACACTTTGATGGGGAGCGGGGAGGCAAGAGGAGTCAGAGAAGCTAGGAGGGCAATCATGATTGCAGAATCATGGGATTAAAAGAAGGGGAGAGAGTTAAATCCTATAGATAAGAACTGAGAAAAGGACTCTGGATGTGACAGAGACAGGCATGAGTGCCCTTCAACAGGACAACTGGGGAAGTAGGACATCCTTCTTCACAATCTTTGTAGCCTAAGGTAATGTGAGGCTGGTGGGACAGGCTTGATAATACTGGCTACGTGAAGCAACGGCCATATCTTGGGCTGAATGCCTTCTGCAAAGAGTCCACGGCCACCGTCCACTTCATGTCCAGCCTGGCCTGGCCTGGAAGAGAAATCAATTACTCTAACTTGCGGTGGTGGTAGGAGGTTGCTCACGGCCAAAGAGCAGAGTTGTTTCTTTAACCCTGAACCCTTGAGGCTTGAGGATTCATTTGCCCTCTTGCCTGTCTTCAGGACATCGAAGCCAGGTAGAAATCCACCTCCATTTTCAACAGCTCCAGAGGCAGGTCCTCAACAACTTGTGGTAGTCTGTTCTACAGTTTCTGAAAACCCTTACCAAGGACGAACAGAAAATAGGCCCCTGTAACCCAGAGTTTCTAAAAGCACACTTGACAAACTGAGTAGTGAGTCAAACAATAGGAAAAATAAAGTCAAGAGATCGCCGTGCTTCTGGAATGACAGAGCACAGGGTCAGCAGAGGCTGAGGGAGTGGACTGTAAAGGAGGTGCAGAGGCCAGCTTCCTGGGAGAGTGTGCTCTGGGGCTCGAACTTGGCAAACTGAGGGTCTCTGTCATGCACTAGACCATCAAACGCAGGACGTACAAAGGAGCATTTGTGCTGTGCCCCAGAATAAACTCAGATGAGGTTATTCACAAGGAATGATTGTCATCAAGGGCTCGTCATTGATGTTTTTCCCTTTCTTGGTGCCTAGAATGGATACCCCTGGAGATGGCATACTGTGCTCAGAGACAAAGGGCATCACTCAACACCAAGGAGGCACGTTGGGGGGAGTGAGCGGTGCGAGCAATCCACTGTGAAACAGCGTGGAAGGTGCTAAGGGAGGCAGGTAGCTGATACTAGTGGGACAGGGACACTCTGCTATGCCAAGAGAGAAAGAGGAACTTAGAACAGCACGGAGACATTATGGCACTTCTGAGGACTTTCTCTCATGCTCCGTTGGCGTTTGCAGACCAAATACTCGTGGGTGAAAATAGTCTCCGCCGAGTGATCTGAAAGGTCCTTGTCATGAGGTCATTGCCGAGACACTAACTTGAATGGCCTGGTACAAGGCCAGAGAGGACTTGCCAGCCCCGTAGCTCGTGAGTGGACCACGCCCAACACCTGGCATTCATGTCCTGGCACAACTTAGCCCATCTCTTCTCCTTGACATCTATGTAGTAATTCTATTGTGACTAACAATTTTTTTTTCTTTTTCTTTGCAGAGCCAGGGAAATAGGGAGTTAATAAGGTACAGATGTAATGAAGTAAGGAGTTTATTTTAATGGCAAAATTTATTTAAGTCGCTTTAGAAATTACCTTGGTCTCATATTTATAGAACCATTAAGAGTCTAAAAGGATCCCTTACATTTTTCACACTTTACTGCTTTTTATAGTGGAAATGATATGTCATGGTGACATTCATGATTTTGGAGACTCCTGAAGGTCATGGATGAACTCTCTGAGAATGTCAAGGGTCTAGGTCTGTGAATAATGAGTTATATTTTATTGGCACTCTCCTGGATATCACAAGGTCTCATTTGAAGTTTGGAAAGAAGGTATATTCTCCTTTATATGCCTTTCCTAGACGTTGGAGAAGGCTGCCGTCGCTCTGCCCTGTTTATGAAGGCTTAGCATGTGCTACCAGAAGATGAAGAATCATATTTATCCACAAAATTGCAGCCTGACAAGTAACTCAAACCAACAAAGATTAACTAAATTCCCCCAGTTGAGTGCTTTTCTCTTGGTCTATTTCCTGGAACCTAATAACCACTGAAACTCAAACTCTGGCCCCTTCCCCCCAAATACCCTCCAAGTACCTCAAACGTAGCATGACGATATAAAACCTCAATCTGCTTTCAATTCTGTCTTCTTGTTCTGACTATTAGGATCAAATGTATTTATTGCTGAAGCCAGGAAACTCAGAGTTGGCCAGACTCTCTCCCCAACATCTAATCAGTTACCAAGTAAATCAATTTTACCTCTTAAACGACTCTCAAATGCAGCCAGGCCTCTCTGGCCCCATGGCACTGCCCTAGCTCAGGGCCAAATCATCTGTCATCACAATACCCTGCCACCCTGCCTCTAAACTGTCCTTGCTCTATCCTCCAACATGATACAGAGTAATTTTTCTCAAAATGCAAATTTTGCACTCATTGGCTTCCACATAAGATCAAGATACAGTCCTATCAATAACTGATCCCTGGCCAGTGACTCAGATGCCTGTGATCTGCACATAACACTGAGAAACGCTTTGACGGTGAGCTGTTTATCTCCCTGAACGTGCTGTGTTCTTTCATACCTCAATGCATTTTGCATTTGCCCAAGTCTTGTCCTACGCTGCCTGGAAACTCCTCCTCTTGGAGAGCTCTATCAGTGTCTTCAGGACCCAATTCAAATGTCGCTAGTCCAAGAGAGCCTCCTGTACATCTCTCAGGGGCCATCCTAGCTGGGCTCCCACAGTAAAGAATACACACCACTATTAAAGCATGTGTCACGGTTTACACGAACAACTTGCTAACAGGTTTATCTCCAGTGATCCATGAGCTCCGGTACTTGAATCCTAGTACTTAGCACAATGCTTGGCTCCCGCCAGGAAGTCAGTCAGTGTTTCCTGGATGAAAGGACCAGTGATTGAGATCTGTAGCTACATGGGAAAATGAAAGAAGCATGTCATCAAAGGGCAAAAACTGCTTTTTTGTGAACTATAGAGTGAATCAAGGTCCAGAAAAGTTAAAACAAGGATGAAGAATGCTTTTAAATCTCAACCGGTTTTTAAATTACTCATTACATCTGTCCGAGCTAAAGACTATCTCTAGTGAGTGTTTCACACTCGGGCACCAGATCCTGCAAATGTTCAACGATCACAGAAGAAATCCTGAAAGAGAAGCTATTGGCTTTTCAATGTAAAAAGATGCCCCCGAAGGAGTAAGAGCATTTGCTAATTTCCGTTTGGTACATTAGACCACAATGTCAGACCCACGACTTGGGTCAAACTATTCACAATGTCCAGTATCCGTGGTGGCGGTTTCCACGGGAGAAGAACGGGTCCCTGAGACTCCAGGCTTTCCATGAGGTAGGTGGCTTACTACAAACCGGTATCCTGGACTTGGCTCATTAAGCAGTTACTATTTAAATCCAGCCTGGTTCCAGAAACGTTCTCAAGCTCCCCTCCTGCTTAGCAGGTCACAGGTTACCTTGGGTAACCCCGGGAAGGCTGCTAAGCACTCTAATCCAGCGAGATGGTCGTGCTAGGCACAACCTGTCTCTCGGATGCAGCTACCTCCAAAACGCGGTGTTTAGGGTAAGTCCACCACTGCTCGAATTCCCCAGTGTGCGGGATTTTGTTGAAAGAGCAATTTCTAAGAAGGAAAAGATCAGGATGAAGGCAGGCGATGAGTAAAAAGCTCAGCGGGCGCCACAACCAAAAACTCCTGGCATTTTGGTGACGTGGTGGTAGGGCACGGAGGGTTTCTTCGGGCGCCCTCCCTGCATATGGTGGTGGAAGAAAGCTTCCAGAGCAAACTCTGTCGGGGAAAGCCGTAAATCCACCGCCTTTCGAGCCACTCCTGGAGGCTCTCTCAAGGTAGGGTCCTAGGGGAGCTCGAGCCGAACTCCGATCTAGCAGACCGCGTTACCAACACCCCACCAGCCTAGGCTACAGCCGCTCCCCTAGCCCTCGGCTGCCCCAGACCGTCACTGCCGGGTTCCCACCAGACAAGGAAGCGTGGCGCCCTCCTCGGCCCCACTCGGGGACCCCACGGCCCCCACGCCCACCCGGGCGCCACCTACCGCAGCCCCGCCCCGCGCCGGCCCCACGTGCAGGGCCCCACCCCAGCGCCCGCGGCCCTTTAAACACCCCCACCCTACACATCGCCCCCCCCCCCGCCACCCGGACGGCAGCCGGAGAGGGACAAAACTCATGGCGTATAGCCAGTCTCCTCCGCGGATCACGTCCCGGGCCGCCCGGCGCGAGGGGCCCTCCACCCGCGGTCTCAGCCCCCTGGCGCCCCCCAACCCCCAGCGGCCGGGCAGGGGAGTGCGGGGCGGGGCCGGCGGCCGCGCGGTCTCCGCCGCCGCCGCCACCGCCTCCGCCTGCCGCTCGGGCCGCCCGCTCGCCCGCCGCTGGGTGCGCTGCACGCGGGGGGCAGCCGCGGTGCAGAGGTTCATGCAGCGGCGGCGGCGGCGGCGGCGGCTGCTGCTGCTGCTGCCGCCGCGGAGGCAGACAGACCGGGCGCTGCCGCCGCCGCCGCCGCCGCTCTCCCCCGGCTCCATGCCGCCGCCGCCACCGCCGCCGCCGCCGCCTCCTCCTCCTCCTCCTCCTCCTCCTCCTCCTCTCCGGCGAGGGGCGGGGGGCTCCGGCCCCGGGTGGGCACCGCTCCGCGCAGCGCCGCTCCCCGCCCTGCCCTCGGCGGGGGCGCCCGCCGCCTCCTAGGAGCGCACGCTCCGCGCGCCCTGCCGGAGAGAGGGGGCGGGCGTGGGCGGGGGCCGGCGGGCAGGCGTCGGGACGGCTGGGACCCCGAGCGGCGGCCGGAGGAGGGGGCTTCCCCGGAGGATGCCCGGCGGCGGCTCCCCGCTCCCAGGCGCGAGCTGAGCCGGACCGGGAGCGGGAGGCGCGTCGCCATGCCGGCGTGACGGGCGCCCCCGGCTGCCCGCGCGGGCCCCCGCGCTGCCCCACGCCGCGCCGCGCCGGCGCCGGGCGGCAGGATGGGCTGTATCCAAAGCATCACCTGCAAGGCGCGGATCCGGCGCGAGAACATCGTGGTGTACGATGTGTGCGCCACCATCGACCAGTGCCCCACGCGCATCGAGGAGACCTCGCCCATCGTCCTGCGCTACAAGACCCCCTACTTCAAAGCCTCGGCCCGCGTGGTCATGCCCCCCATCCCCCGCCACGAGACCTGGGTGGTGGGCTGGATCCAGGCGTGCAACCAGATGGAGTTCTTCAACACCTACAGCGACCTGGGCATGTAAGCGACTGGCGGCGCGGAGCCGGAGCCGGGTCCCCGGCCCCGTCTCTCCTCCCCACCCCGACCCCTCCTGCTCAGCTCCTTCTTAGCGCTCTCCCCATCCTCTTTCTAAACCTTCCTCCCGCCTCCTCTTCCACCTCCCTCCTCCCTGCGCTTTTGTTTCAGTGACAGGGCGGGTGTAGGGAGGCTCCTCGCGAAGGCATTTTCCGGTGGTTTGCTTCTGACTCCCCGTGAACGCGAGGAGGACGGTGCGGGGCGGCGAGAACACGACGGGTTCGAAGAGATGGGCAGAGGGGTGGCTGGCGAGTGCCCTGGGAGTTTCGGGGCGCCGTCTGGGCTTGGTGGGGGGCTTCCCGGGAAGAGTTTGGGGGGACCTGTGGAGAGAGGAGCGGAGTGGAGTGCCGGGGGCGCACGGGCTGTGCCGCGCGTCCTTTGGAAAAGCCCGAGCGGGCTCGGAGGAGAAGGTCCCGGGCGTCCGAGCGGGACTTGCTGGTTCTGCCCTTGTTCCCTCGACCGTTGGATCGGAGACCTTGTGCCCCGGGGCCGGGGAGCCTGCAGGCGGTAACATTCGGAGCCGCAGACGCGGCCGGGCGGCCTCGCCGGCTCGGCGCCCTCTGGACGAGTTGTGTGGCGGTGAGGAGCACCTGGTGCGAGCAGCCCGGGGCTGGCGTGGCGCGCCGTTTCCCTTGTGCTCCTTGCAAAGCGCGGGTCCCCTGGCTGTCCAGGGTCCTTCCTTAGTGAAGTCCCCACAACTTCACTAACTGCGGCGCTGGAAGGGATTCCCCAGCGCCCACCGGCGAATCCCGTCGGCGAGCGGGGAGCTCTCCAACTTCCTTCAGCAGCGCCGCTCGGCGCGCGCGGGGCTGGGCGGCTGCCGGGAGACCCAGCCCCGCGGCGACTCGGCGGCCGCGGCCGGGCGCCCACAGCCTGCCCCAGCGGCGCGGGCTGCGGACGGTCGCGTCCAAGACTTTTTGGTGACTCGGTTTTCTCAACCTCCCTGCCCGCTCCCTTGCCGAAGCAGAGTCTGAGCAGCTGGCGGCTACAGCGGCTAAAGGTTTGGGGCCTGCATCCTACCTGTGTTACCGTGGTGGTCTAGAGTACCCTCCCTGCAGCCTGTGGAGGAACGCTTTTCTGGAAATTCGGCCTCGTGCCATTTATCACCCGAAGACTCTAGAGCTCCCGACGTTCATCTCTTGAATTCTGATATGGGGCGAGCGTGTTTCTATTTCGAAAGGTCAAACTATCTTTCCAGTGGCAGTTTGCAGGCTTCTTCTTGCACCGCGAGAGCATGTAAATTAACACTAGTCATGGGTGCTAAAAGAAAACTTGACAGGTCGTTTTGTTCCCCTCACCTTCTCCTCCAAGAGTTTGAACTTTTTAAGCACAGGATCTCAGTGCTGGAGAAAGCTCGTTCCTAGTGAAGATGGGTGAGCACCTAGTTTCTTCCTGTAATGCCTCTGTTCACTGTGTTCTTATCTTTCTGGAAGACAGCTGGATGTAAGAAATGGTGGGGGGGGGGAACGTATTATTTTGGGTGAATCATGCCACTTAAAACCAGACACACCCTCAAAAGGATGACTATATCTGAATACAGGGGTCTCTTAAAGTGGTTTTTGTAGAAGCTATTTCCAGCAAAGTCAGAGAAAGCCCCAGGCCAGGCAAAGGCCTCCTCTTTTGTCTCCCTCTTTTGGCTCTGATGGCAGTGTGTTCCTAGGCCAGGGTTGGTAGGGAGTGGGGGGCAGTAATTGCAGTCTGGGACCTCAGTAGAGGAGGCTGGGAGGGACTGGTCAGAGACAGCTTCACTCTTCCCCAGACTGCATCTAGGCCTCTCTGTTGCTTCACATCCCTCATGAATCAGTACAGCAAAAGCAAACAAACAAACAATTTCTTAACATAAAAGAAAATATATTCTGCCTCAGGGAAAGCCAAGGTGAGCTATCAACAGATGTAGTAGATGAACTTCCTTGGATCTGTGGGAGGGTGTGTCCAAAATGGAACCAACTGTAATGGGGACGAACCGGTGTTGGGTCTGAGGGACTCATATTCCCCGACCTTTCCTTACTGAATTCTTGCCTCTGGGGGCTTGGAAAAAAGTTTTGCTTTTAAACTGCCACTGTCAGTATTTTACGATTCTTGGTGGTCGTCTTGATGCAGGGGAACCGTCACGCCTCCAAGAAATCATGAATCATATTATTGGAGATCTGTGCCCAAAGTCTACGTGTCTTCATGGCCGCAGCGATTGCTGTGTGTTTAAGGATTCTTTGGAGTCTAGATTTGATTGAACCGATCTCCACAAAATGTTTATGACCCGAAAACTTAGCCAGTGCAAACTTTTTAATGGGACCTCATATTGCATGAAAGTCATCACGGCTTATTCGTTCTTATCCTCTTTAGCCAGTATCTTGAGTGGGGGGTGGGGGGGAGGAAAACAACAATACTGTAGGCTGCGTTTTCACCCCTGTGCAATGCTTTTGTTCCGTGAAGCATGATATGATCAGAGGGTTTAGGTTAGAAAGCTGCCTTTTCAACATTATAAAAGGGACTGCCAGAGGAAATCCACAATTGAAAATGGCAAGAAACTTCTAGTGACAGGCTTAAAAAGAAAACACAGGCTTTTGTGGTTTAGGGTTTCAACATTTCCAAGGAGGAGTAGGTTTCTGAAGGCACATTTGAAATCGTTGATGATATTGATGGCCAGAGCTTCATTTGAACTTGAACTCAAGTGTCTCGGAATGGCCTCCCTCAATAGCTTAGAACCCAGGCTGGTGAATACTTGTGTCCCCTATTTATGTGTCCTTTGGCCATGGTGAACCCCGCTAATGCAGCCCTCAGTAAACAAATATTAACCAAGCACCTCCCGGGCAAGGGCGCCAGCAAAGAAAGCAAAGGACCAGCAGGTAGTTTTCCTGTTCCTCCGTAGGACAGAGGGGCGCATGCAGAACAAGCCAGCGCTTCCAGGCGGTGGTGTCCTGCCAGAGAAACGCTGGAGACAGAAGTGGGAAAGCAGGCAGGGTGCTCTGGATGCAGAAGGACTGGAGCTGGATGTGAGGAGTGGATAAGGTTCAGCTAGACGAGGAAGGGGCTCATTCTTAAGGGGGAAGAACAGCAAATACATGGAGTCAGGAAATTAGAAGTTGTTCTAAGGGGGCATAAGTAGGCTGGGGGAGGGGAGCTTTGAGGTAGGAGAGCAGTGGGAGATGAGGTCTGAAAGCAGGCCGGGGTCTGTTGGGGGAAGGCCTAGGGCAACGGGACCCGGAAGGGAGAAGGTTGAGATCAGGTCATCTAAACCAAGACTGAGTGTCGGGAGGCTCTTCCCACTTCCTTCCGACCTCCGGGGCATGCGGGAGCTTTACAAGAGAGACACACAAATCTCTGTGATGGAACCGTTTTGAATGCTAGGGTGCGACACCCAAGAGGTTTCCTGAGTGAGGTTTGAACAAAGAATGGGGTTCATATGTCAAGGATGGATGAGGTGAAGCCGAGGTCAGGGGGAGAGCCGGCCGCCTCCCTCCCCACTCTCTTTGAGCCCATGTGAGGCATCCTCCAGGCTGTAAGGGAACTCTGGTCAGCCCGGGTGAAACTTTAGGAGATCGTAGCTCGCTCCTGCCTCTCTCGACTCTTCAGAGCCAAGGTTAATGAGAATTTGACTCCACCTACCCACCTTGGTCATCTGTTCATTTCACCCCAAGCTGGTTTCTACCCATTGCAGAATCGTTCTTGCTCAGTTTGCAGTGTCCATGTTACCCATCCAGCAGACACTGTTGAGAGACACTCACTTTTTCAGCAATATTCCACAGAGCTGACAGCTTCCTCCGTTTTGAATCACTCCCACCTTTTAGCTTTATGCTATTTTCCTAGCTGTTTCTCTGTCTTACCTCAAAGTACAGTTCATCAGGACATCACTCATTCGATCCTCTCCCTGCGTAATTTTATCCATCCCAATGCCAGCAGATGCCCTCTCTGTGTGATCTGCGGTCACCTGTGGTATTGGTGAGTGTGTCTATGTAGTTTCCACTCGGCTGTCTCAAAGACATCTCAAATTTAATGGATCCAAACTGGAACTCTCTCTCTCTCTCTCTCTCTCTCTTTTTTTAATGTTTATTTATTTTGAGACAGGGAGACAGAGAATCTCAAGCAGGCTCCACACTCAGCACAGAGCCCAACGTGGGGCTTGATCCCACGATGGCGAGATCACGACCTGAGCCACTATCTAGAGTTGGACGCTTAACCGACTGAGCCACCTAGGCGCCCCCAAACTGGAACTCTTGATTGCCACTCCAGCTCCCTCCCCAAATCTGCATCTTCACCATCCTTCCCCATCATGGTAACCCGCCCACCCCACCCCTCCGCCATTGAGCTGCTCAGGCTGAAACATCTGTATGTCATGCTAAATATTCTCCTACGTGTCCAGTCCTGCATCAAACAAACCCTGTTGGTCCCATCTCCAAGATAGCTCCGTGATTGGCCACCTATCTGTTTCCGCGGATACCCTCATAGGACAGGTCACTGCCAACTGTCATCTGTTCCAACAGAAGATTTCTAGACAAACTTACCACCTCCATTCTTGTCCCCCCCACCTCCAGTCTCTTCCCCACACAGCAGCCAAGTGCTTTTTTGAGATGCAAATATTATCACTTTCCTGCTTAAACGTTTTTACTAATAACTTATTGCAATCGGAATACAGTTTGAATTTGTATCCAAATTCAAGGGACAACCTCTTCCCTGGTCTCCAAAGTTCTGTCCTCAAGCCGCGTTGGCCTGTTTCCATTTCTTCAAAAAGCCCAGCTCCACCCCAGTTCAGAACTTTGCCTGTGCCGCTCTGTGTCTGACGTCCTCTCGTTGCTTACCCTTCTCTAGAAGATTCCTACTTCTCATTCACGTCTAAGCTGGTACCTCCTCAGGAGCCACTCCGATTTCACAGTTTAACTTCAGGTTCTTCCGGTCTCTTTGAGACACTATTCTTTTACTTGTTATAGTAAGAATGTAATAACTATACTTATCTAATACTGACCCTTCTACTGCCCCACGAAAGCAGATACTGTATCCATTTTCTTCCAGATGAAGAGTGCATAGCTCCTAGCAGATACTCCATAAACATTTGAAAAAAATGAATGAGCCATTTTTTTTTCTGCCCTCAGATAGCCAATGTCATCTGCAACAAATCCTGTCTGTCTTCAAAGTCAGCTTTTCATAGTAAACCCAAGGCTAACCCTACCAACTCTTGAACTCTAGACATACGAGCTGTCGCTTAACACGTATCCAGTTTCACATCGTTATGCTTTTGTGTCCTTTCGTCCTGCCTTGTCCCACCAGATCCACTGCTCCTCGGCACAAGGCTTCTGTCTGTCACTTCCTCTGTCTCTGTGCAGGGGTCTGTGCCCCCGCGGCGGTGCTCAGCCAACACGGAAGCCTCACTGTCACGTCATCTGTGATAACGTGGCATCTAGCGTCTGCCCGAGGAGAGGTAACACAGAGACCGTGTCATAGCACTGTTCACCCACATCGCTGACTCATGGCCTGGACTTGGGTATTTAGCACTTAGCGTCATGTACCCCAAAGCTAGCACTCCCCTTCTTGTTCACGGCTGCGTGAACAGTGTGGCTCTCACTGGTCATAGAGGCACCTCCTTTGGGGCATCTGAGAGCCCCCAGGGGATTGCACCAACAGCCATCCCCCATTCCTGTTACATCCCTGGATGGGGGGCAGGGTGGGGGTGGGGCTCACGATCTGGAAGTAGCTAGAGCCGCTCCCCACCAGGAACGGTGGGGACTGCCAGTCTAGAGCATCAAATGGGAAACAGGAGGCACTTTCCTTATTGGAGTCCTGAGTGCCCTTGAAGGGGAGGTGGCCTAACCCTTCACTTCTAATCGTCTCCGTCTTGGAGAAGAGGACCAGCAGCAGATTAGCAGGTCTTATCAGGAAGCATTAAGCTCACAGGAGATAAAGCACAACCCCGGGGCTGGAGGACCCAGAGGAGTCATTGGGGAAGGGGTTAGAGGGGGAGTTAAAAATGTGGCTGGTGTAACCCTGGACGCTAAAACACAGCCGGGCACTGGGCAGATGGGACAGCAGGTGTCAGTGACCGTCCACCGGGCAACAGAGGCAGAAGCTGTCTTTGGGGCCAGGTCTGCAGACGCTTCATGTTCCAGGTTAAGCGAGAAGGCTGGCGGGGCGCCGGGTGGCTCAGCCAGTGAAGCACCCGCCTCTTGGTTTCAGCTCAGGCCATGATCTCACAGTTCGTGAGTTCGAGCCCCGCATCGGGCTCTGTGCTGACAGTGCGGGGCCTGTTTGGGATCCTCTCTGCCCCTCCTGCACTCTTTCTCTCTCTCAAAATAAATAAATAAACTTTAAAAAAGAGAGAGAGGAAGAAAGAGAGAAGGCTGGCAGCTGCTGTGGCCTAGGCCTCGCTTCCCCCTCGGCGCTCCTTGAGGAGAGGCTCAGGGTGGCCCAAAGGCCCCAAGTAGGTGAATCTGTGACTCCCTTCTCATCCAGCCACTTGGATCACAGATATCAGAGGGGCTGCCCTTTCTGACGTGTTCACGCTAAACAGGCCACAGGAAGTGGCTATGATTTATGAGAGGCTATTATGAGAAGAGAAAGAACATGAAGTGAAGTTCGCAGTAACAGAGCGTTCCGGTGACCGCTCCCAGAGAGGCAGCGCCCATGCAGGGCCAGGGTCCCCGGCAGGGGTTGGGGCCCCCACAGCCACCACAGAGATGTGTCCACACAGACAGTCATGGGTGAGATGCCTGTCTTTCTCACCGCCCCCCCAATCAGTGAGGTGCCCCGGAGGTTTTGCCGTGGGTTGTAGACTGACGGGTTGGCCCCCTGGGTCTGCAAGGTGCTGCCACCAAAGGGCCACGAAGGGAGGGGGACGAAATGACACGAACGGTCTCTGTGCTGAGTGCTGTCCACACACGGCTTCTGGGGAGCCTCAGCAGCCAGAGGGGTGCTCCCATGGTGGTGGGGGTTAGTAGGGGGGCCTCAGCCCCAAGCAGCCCCACCAGAAGCCAGGACGGGGCCACCATCAGCCCGTCACTCTGTCTGCCCCGCTGCCCTAACTCCTAGGAAGGAGGCGCTCTGAACTTGCTCTGCAGAATGTCGCTGTCCCTCGACCCTTCGCTGGTCTTTTCCAAAGAGGACCTACCTAGTTGTCGTGTTTTCCTCAAATGTGTCTATTTCCTCACTCCTTGGAAAATGGAGACAATTGTCCCGAGGTCACGGATGTGGAGCTCTCAGAGCTCCTGCTGACGGTAAATGTTAGCTGGATCTTTGGGGGGGTGGTGTTCAGAGAAAGTGGGGGGGGGTGTTCAGAGAAAGGAGGGGACCAACTCCATCCCTCGCCCAGGATCTCATTCCCTGGGAGCAAGGGGACAACGCCTTCTCGGCTCCCAGGGACCCCACTCCGGCCAGTCTGGGCTGCAGGACTTAGGCCCGTGCCTCCTCCAGGAGCTTCCTTGAGGGTCCCGTGTCAGCCGTGACGGGCAGCATGGCAGTCACTAGCAGACAGTCGCCCAGACCACTCAGCTCACCGGACTTCAGAGTCCGTTCGTCCCTCAGACTCTCCAGACAACTGCTTTCTGCATGGAGGATCAGGAAGAGAAAGCAGCCCCGCTTGTGGTGGTGGAAGGACCGTGGGCTTGAGCGTCGGCTCACTGGACGTCCTGTCCTGTCACACCTTTCCCACACCGTGCTCTTACAGGAAGGACTTTCCAGCCCGGGCGGGGGGTGGGGGGGGGCAGATAGGACCAATACCCGAAGTGATTTGCATCCAGATTATTGCTAACGTGTCCACTGTCATTAATATCCTTTTGCTTTCCTTATAGAAGGATTTTGTCTCTTTATAAAAAGGAGACTTCACACAGGCAACCTGACAATAATCACGGAACACATTTAGGACAACCGTTATTCGCATCTTAGATAAGTGAGCAGAGGCCCGAAGAGACTAATTTGTGTGCTCAAGGTCACCCTGGCAGGCACTGGTTGGGTCAGGCCTGGTGCCCAGGCCTCCCAGCTCCTGCCCTAGAGCCTTCCTGTGCCAAGTGCACAGTCAGCCAACCCTGGACAGGAGCTGCAGGCAAGAGAGGTCATCCTCAGAGCTGCACACGCTGCACACCTCTGGGTCAGTCAGCAGTTCTGGCCTCCGAAGACGAGAGGGCAGAGGGGAACATCTGAATGTGTTCAATGGGAGCACAGAGAAATTTTCAGGCTGTCGGATTAAAGTGAAATAAATAAGACCCTGGTGTCTGATGGCACCCCGGTGGGCTCTCCGTGACAGGCCTGCCCCAGAAAGCCTCTGGCTGGCGCCCTCCCTTGGGGCCTGACCTGTCCAAGCCGGACAGCTCAGAGGCTGTCAGAGGTCTGGCTAATGGGAAGCAATAAGCCAGCATCCTCGGTCAGCAGGGCCCATGCAGCATCTTGAAGAGACAGGCGGGCTGAGCAGCTCGGGGCTTCTGGGTGCGAGTGGTGGCCTGGACAGGCTGTGGCAAGTTGCAAATGGCCAGAAACAGGCCATTGAGACGTTGCTTTGCTCTAGAAATGGGAGTAGGGGGCCAGGGTCAGGGGCTGGGGTATGTGGGGACTGAAAGGCTTGAAGGGGACTCAGACAGGCTGGTTGTGGGAGAGCAGGGTGCCACCCTCTGGTCCTCCTGCCAAGAGCTGCCTGCTGAGCCTCCTTCCCCAATGGTGGCCTCCACACCTAAGGCTGAGGGACTCAGTCCAAGACCAGATTTTTTTTTTTTTTGCAGTGACTCAAATAATTGAGAATCTGTTCCAGACTTTCCTGAATAACCTTCCCATTTTTTAAAGAAAAATAAGAAATTTGTGGGGCGCCTTGGTGGCTCAGTCGGTTAAGCATCTGACTTCGGCTCAGGTCATGATCTCTCAGTCGGTGGGTTTGAGCCCCATGTCAGGATCTGTGCTGACAGCTCAGAGCCTGGAGCCTGCTTTGGATTCTGTGTGTCTCTCTCTGCCCCTACCCCCTCCAAAATAAATAAACATTAAAAAAAAAAAAAACACAATTTGTGCCATAAAACTAAACCCACACTCCCAAGATTTCTTCATGGCCTTTGATGCCAGGGAGACTGTCTTATACTGGGCCACACATGCACTTTAAGGAAGGGGGAGGTATTGGCCTATTATCTATCTTCCCATGAGGCCATAAGCAGCCTCAACTTAATGATAGTCAGCCATTTGTTGAACACGCGTCGGGTGCTAAATGCATCATGCGCCCATCTGCAAAGTAGGGCCATTCCATTCCCCATAGTAGAGGTGAAGAAACCGAGGGCTGCAGGGGTTGAGGAACTTGCCTGGCATTACCCAGCCCATCAGAGGCAGAGCCAGGATTGGAAACCAGATTTCCAGAGACTCTGCTGAGCCTCCTGTGATGTTATACTGCCTCATTAAGGGTTGAGTGAATGAATGAACAAATGAAGAAATCGAGGGTGTTCAGGATATTGCCTGAGTGCTTGCTTTTGTCCTTGCTGACCAGACTTGGGGAACAAAGGGTTTAATCAAATTGGAAATAGCCAGCCTGCTCGCCTCCCAGCTGGTTTGCTCAGCTGGTCATGACATGACGTTAATGAGACCGGGGTCTTGGGGTCAGACCCAGGGGACCCTCAAGGCACCCGCGTCAGTGTTCTTTCCCCTTCCAGCTAGCAGTCACAGCAGAGTCTAAAGAGAAACCCCCAGAAAAATGCAGGCAGTGGGTCAGCAGAATCATCCGAGAGTCACGGAGTGTTAGGACAGTGTGGGAGCTCATCTCGCCCACCTGCTTATCTTACAGACAGGGACACCAAAGCCCAGAGAGGGGCCATGACACAGCTAGTGAGTGGCACCCCCAGGCCTCAGACCCACGTTCTTCCGACTCTGGGCAGCCCTAGTCTGTAAAGTGGTAATTGGGTCACCACCTCTGATTTTTTCATCCTTGTCCACGCTCCCCATCCCCCCACGGCCCCGTCCCGTACGCTGTTTGCTGAGGGTCCAGGTTTCTGGGCAGAGATGGCCACCTGCCCAGGAGAGGAAGCCTCACAGAGGCAGGAAGAACCTAGCCTTCGGCTGCACAGAGAGCAGCTCAGATCAGCCCAAGGGATGTCTACACAGCTGCCAGGAACAGAGAGACCAGCCTAGTCCCAGTGTCCACAGACAGTGATTAGCAATCAAGAAAGGAGAGGGTCTCCCCAGAGATGCCCATCACAGATGGCAGGAAATGGGAGGGTTTGACAGCCCAGTGGGGGAGGGACGTATGGAGAAATTGGGATTCTGCCTGGGTGCCCAGCAGCCCAGAATCCCTCTTCCCCCCACCCTTACTCCCCTCCCTCCCAGGTGCTGATGGCCGTGCGTGGGCCCCCTGGCCCACTGCCCACACACAGGGTGGCGTCACGGCCCCTGGCAGCTTCCGAAGAAACAGAATCCAAGTGGTGTCAAAGATGACAGATTGTGAGGGGCCGGGGGCCTCCCCTGACAGCAGGGCTCCGCTGGAAGGCCCCTGTGGAGCAGAACAGATGGGGAAAGTCTGAGAGGGATATCCTAGCAGCCTGGAGACTCTGTTTCTGTTGTGGCTTTTAGTCGGGTTTCTCTCCTTTTTTTTTTTTTTTTGGTCTTATTTTTTGTTAACTTGAGGCATTTTAGCATAGGGGCATGATCGAAGTGGGCTGTCTGCTTCCTGTAAAGAAGGGAGGGGTGGACAGGAACAGAAACAAGCCAGTCAAGGCCAACACACCGTTTGCCCGAGGTGGGATTTAAGGAGGGTCTAGAGGAAGGACTAAGAGGGGACCGTGCGTGCCTCCAAGCAGCCCATCACTTCTGCCCGTCTGGTGACTCCAGAACTGTGTCTTCATACCACTCCAGGCCACCCATCAGTCATGATGACTCTGGAAATTCAGAGCAATGTCAGGTGGTCTGTCTCCCCCTTACGCAGTCCTGTTCCAGCCTGGTCCTCCCTACCAAAACTTGCACTGGAACCTACCTCTGGCCCTCCCCGCACCCTCAGATCTCCTGGCCTAGTTGGGCCCCTCACCATTGTCCCGTTGGCCTGCAGGGCCTTTTCAAGTCCCTGTCCACCACGTGCCCCATCTCCGAGTCCGTGTCAGCATTTCCCTGCCTGGTTCCTGGCCCTCTGCATTTCTTGGGTCAGTCTCTCTCACTCTATCAAGCTGCTGGGCCTTAGCCAGATGCCTGCTCTAGCCCCCTGTCCTCCTTGGTTGTCCCTGTCGGGCTCCCTCTCTCTGTCTGGGGTGGGAGGGAAAAATGCAGAGGGGGTCCTAGACAGGGAAGCAATGGTGTCCTTTGCCCCGAAAGCCCGTGAGCCACCCTGTCTTCCTCATACCCTCTAAGCCTACATTGGGCTACTGCCTTCTCATGGTGGGGACCGAGGGTGGGGTTCAAAAGCCATGGAAAGAGCTTTTTTTTTTCTTTTTTTAAGTTTATTTATTTAATTTGAGAGAGAGAGAGAGAGTGAACGCAGGAGGGGCAGAGACAGAGAGAGAATCCCATGCAGATTCTGCACTGTCAGTGCAGAGCCTGACGTGGGGATTGAACTCATGAACTGAGATTGTGACCCGAGCCATAATCAAGAGTTGGACGCTTAACCGACTGAGCCACCCAGGTGCCCCCGTGGAAAGATCGTTATAAGGAAAATTGTTTGGGACTTAAAGGGGCAACTAAACTAGAGTTCTGGAAGTCTGGCAAGGCAGCTGAAACTCAGACAAGACCAGAGGACTGGGGACGTCCCCAGATTGGGTAGGGCTGGGAAGGGGCCAGTCCACTCACAGAAGTCTGTAGCAGAGGGATGGAGTATGAAAGAAGTTTAAGAATGTGGTTCACTGCCCTTATCCTCTTGGTGGCCATCAGAAAGGCATGGGTGTCAAGAGCAGACACTAAGATGTGGGAAACGGGACTGTTGATGAGGTGCGGATGGGGCCCAGGGAAGCCACAGTCAGCTTGATTCCTGCCCAGCAAGGCCAGACAAACTCTTGACCTTTGTCCTGCCCTGCCAGCTGGGTGTGAACTTGGGAGACCCGGGCAGGGCTGGTGCTTATCTCATTCCCACCCCTGATGCCAAAAACAGTCACCCTCGGTCTTCTCTGCTGAAAAACCCCAAGGGTAACAGTCTCTGGTCAGGTAGCTGAGCTGAGTGGCCCCAACTAAGAGGTGCCTGAGACGGAAGGTAGGGTTGGGGCTGGGAACCCCAAGGTGGCCCCTTCATGGCCAAGGTGGCATCCTCCTGCTCCAGCCACTGTCTCATCTTCTCTCTGGTGTCCCTGAGAGAGGTCACCTTTTCCGAACCCGAGTCCCACAGAGAATCTCACCACCTGGGTGTGCCTGTGGGGTCACTTAATCACTATTAAAAAGGCTTTTCAGAGGTGGAATTAGTGCATAATTAGACAAAATGTTGAACGTGAAGGTGGCCTGAAAGGCGTCATTGTGCAGATTTAGAGCGAACGTCCCCCTTCTCCTGCAGGAACTCCCTCCCAGGCCCTCAGCGTCAAATGGAAGTGGGGAGAGGCAGCTCTGTCTCCCTGGTAAGGTTTTCATGGAAACCTTGTCTGTCAACCTTTAACCTTCAGATCTGTGCATACTTTTCCATAAAGGAGCCAGTTCTCTTTTAGCCAAATGGTTGAAGGGTGGTGTGCGTCCAGGACTTGAAGCCGGAGCACTTGGGCGCAGCAGCCCCCACTGGAGATTGTGAGCACTTGGAGCTTCAGATGGTTTCGTTTCTACTCATATGGCGCCACGGGTTCTGCAGCTTGTGCTGGTGACGTCAGACTCAGGATGGAGGAGTCATAGACCAGGCACCCCCCAACTGGACGGACAACCACCACTGGGCCAAGAAGAGTAGAGATGCTTCTGCATCAGAAGATAGGTGCCTTTAGGTCTTTGCTCCAGGGGAGAAATCCATCCTTACTTGGAGGCTGAGAGTGCTTTTTCTAAGACGTACTCTCAGCATCTGGTGCTTCTTGAAATGTCTGGGCATCAGAATTAGGATCTAGAATTTCACCTGAGTATTTATGACTTGCCATAAAAAGGAAAAGGATTTCGGAACGTTTTCATGCGACTCTGAAAGAGCAAAGGCATTGAAAGAATATTCTTTTAGAAATATCACTGGTTAAAAGGAAGCAGAGTAGCTAGAGAGACAGAAGTGGGTAGATGGTGAGGCTGTCTTCACTGGGACACGTCAAGGGCTAAGCATATCTGGAGTTCAAGAACACAGACGTAGTTACAGGGTAGCGTCAAACTCTTGAGCTGTTACAGCTCTACCTGCAATCATGTCCAGTCTCCAGGATTCAGTTTCTTCTGATGCCGTCCATTAGTCAACATTTTGAGACGCGTATGCATGACCCAGGATGGAACTGAGATGGAGCTCCCTGACCTGTAGCCCCTTGGTGAAAACCAACTTCCATGCAAGCTCAAAATGTTGGTTCTGGGTCACTCCATCCAACTCCTGGATAGTCACTATTTATGTCCATGAGGTCAGACTTGTTCCTTGTGTTGTGCAAATGTTCTGTGTTCTTGCCAAGTTTCATCTGCTTGATCTACTGGTTGTTGAGAAGGTCTGTTGAAACTTCTCTCCATGCTGGGGTGTTCATCACTCTTCCTGCAGGGTTCTCGAGTTTGCTTTATACGTTTTGAGGCTGAGCCTGCTTACTTCTTTGGTTTTGCTTCTTCTTTCTTTTTGACATCTGGGGAATCTGTTTTTGCAAGCTCAACCATGGATTCCATAAGAGATTTGTAATGGAGGGTTTTCTAAGATATTTATTTCACTACATTATGATTTCCTTCCTAGGTTCTTCTGTTCCTTAACTGTAGGCGAAAGTAAGACAAGACATAAGCTTTTTGTGGCTACCTTTTCTGGTTTGAAGGCATACCTTTCAAAGCAAGCTGCTTGTCTAGGCGAGGCCCTTCGGTAAAAAAGAGCTGAGCTTTCTCAGCACCCCACCCTTGGGGGTGGAGAGAGGAGCCAAGGCACTGGGAGGCTCTTGGATTGAGGGGGTCTGGCAAGAACCCCACCATGCACTGGACACAGCCAACTAGGGCATACTGTTGTCTCAGGGACTCCGTTTCTCTGCACTGTTGTAAGTGCTCTCTGCTAAATGACCACGGCATTTGTCCCCATCTGTACACACTTCAGGGCCCCAACTCTGCCTGGACGAGCCAGAATGTTCTGGAGAGGAAAGCTGCATTCCTCAGAAGCCTTGAGGCCCTGCCTGAGCACAGCCATGCTCCGTGTCTCTCTGTGGCGTCAGAGATTCAGAAGGAGTTGGCTCCAGATTTCCCCACTCTTCTTCCCTGGGCTGACCCCTGAGGCCGTTTTTGCACTGGCATTTGGCTTCTGGCAGGTGGCGGGCTTGTTTGCCTCCCTCTCTTCCAGATGGCTGAGAAGGACCAACAGGAGGAGGGAGGGGGCGGGGAGGCAAAGCTGTCTGCTGTTTGGCAGGCGTAACCAGGGACCCTAGAGGAGGCACACACGTGCCTGGCATTGCCCTGGCACTCCTCGGGCTGACTCTCTCCAGATGTGGGGATGGGGGTGGGGATGCCCCGCATCGAGCTACCCTGGGATGTGCCGATCTCAAGGTAGTCGGGGTCACGTTAAAGTAGAATCCGGTGACAAAAGGCTAGGCTGCAACGTCAGCGTTTACAAAAGTGTGTTTCTGTAGTGACTTCTGCTGAGGCTCAGACTCGTTCTTAGAGGCGGTGTTGTCCAGATGACACGGGAGAAAACCAAAGCTCGGGAAGCTTCAGTGATTTGTCAGGTGTACACGGTTTGGAAGTGGCCACACTTGCCATCTGACTCCAAATTGATGGCTCCCTTTAGGTAGCTGATGCTAGAAAAAGAAGAGGCAGGTTAAGCAACGACACAGGTGTGAAAAGAGGTAAAGGGAATCGTCCAAGGTCCTACAAACAGCTAAGGGGCAGACCCCAGCTGAGATCCTCCAAGGACTGAGTTTATTTTAAAATGTGTCTGTGTTTTTTTATAACAATTCAGTGAGTTTATTTTTTTTTATGCAAGCTTCTCCTTTCTCTGGGAAACACACTCTATACGGCAGTAGCGAGTCTGCAGCAATGACCTCACCTGGACGGACGCTGTATCGGGGGCACAGGGTCTGAGCCTCCGCTGTCAGCCGGGCCTCCTGGCTCCGAGGGGCAGAGTGAATTGTCTCCTCCCTCATGTCCATGTAGTGCCCATCAGAGATCTGAGCTTCACTTCACCCAGGTGACAGCACAGCATAGCACAGAGCCTGCTTGTGATTTTCTCTCTCTCTCTCTCTCTGCCCCTTCCCGGCTTGAGCGCACGCTCTCTCTCTCTCTCTCTCACACACACACACACAAAATAAATAAACTTTAGAAAAAGTCTTTTTAATAAATAAATAAATTCATATTCTGTCTATTGCACACATAAGGAAACTGAGGCCCTTCAGAGATCCTGTGATTTGCCCAAAATCGCAGTGCTTGAACCGGAACTGAAGAGCAGGTTCCAAGGACTCCTAGGTTCTGCTCCTGACCACCGGGATTAGGTACAGCTTTTCTCGTACTGCTGCCTCACCTACAAGAGAAAAATTAACCTTACGATTCCAAGCAGGGCTTGAGAAGGCTGGGAGCAGCAAATAATGTGGACACCTGTTAACCAAGCTATTGCACACCCTCTTACAAGCTGCAAATCTAGGAGAGGTGTTTCCGGATTCTTCTGAGGGTCAACGAAACACTCTTTAAAAAAAAAAATGATACAGAGATTTGTGCTCTTTGTGTTACCAGCTCTTTAGACCTCTCGCGGCTTTACCTTGCATTCGGATGAGGTTTCCACACGGCGGAGTTGTGTGGAGCTAGAGATTCCTTGTCATCGGTGTCCCTGTTGGCCGTGGAGCACTAGATCCTCAGGCAGGAAGCACCACGGTGGAGAAGGGCACGGGGTTCAGAGCCGCTGTCTCCTGAAACTCACTGTCCTTAACTCCTCTTTGACTGGAGGCCACGTAGATGAAAGAGCGTGGACTCGGAGCCTCCCTACGGAGGCCGTGTACATAGGTCCATACGTAGCCGTTACTAGCTGTGTGACTTAAGACATCTCAGGTACCTCTCTGTGCCTCTGCTTCCCCATCCATAAAAGGCAGTGCCACTGTATAAGGTTGTTTGGAAGATTGCATGAGTCGACGTTTGTAAAGTGCTTTCAGCAGCGCCTGATGTATCACAGGTGCTGTGTGGTTTTGTTAAAATTTTTTTAATGAGGGAACAAATAACCGAATGGACAAGTATTTATTGAATACCTGGGACATGCCAGGAACTATTAAAGGAAATCTGTCTTACCATCCAGAAACACTGGGTAAAAGCCCTTTATCCAGCTAAATCAGCCAGCCAGTGTTAAGTGCTTGGGTACTTGGGACTATGCGGGGTCCACTGTGGGCTTTTGTAGTCAGGGAGGCCCACCCAGAGGCGGTGGAACCCGATAGACCAGTAGAGACCACTTAAAGACTGCCGCAAGTTGCCTTTTCTCCAGGCAGAATTATACCCGTTCCCTAAAGTGTCCTTACGGGTTCAGACGTGCTCATCCTTGGGACCCTGTTCCCAGAGAAGGTCTAGCATGAGCGGGCAGCAGCCGTGAAGGACTTCCCATCCGGGCGTTGTTATCCTGGCATCATGCCTGCTTTGATCGTCCAGAACCACAGCATTCTAGCAAAAGAGGTCGGCTGTCACCTTCATCAGCCTCTAGGACTTTTCCGGCCATCCTCACCACCTGCATGTCCCTGTTCTAGATGTCAGCACACTTCCTTGCCCCGTGTCCATTACTGGGCTGCCCTTGTTTTCCTTCCTGACCACCGCCCCCAGGACAGATTTCCCTCTGCTCCTCTCCTCCTGGATCTTGTGTCTCCTGAACCGCAGACCCGGAGCTTAAAGCCCTTGGATTAGATTGTGAGCTCAGAATTTCTAGGAACCCTGATGGCTCTGTGTGTGTGCTTGGCTAGGGATGGGACCTGCAAAGAAAGATTGCAGCGCCATTATCACAAAGTCATCAACTGAGCCTGAGCACTGATACTGAGGAAGGCAGAGGACCCAGAGCATCCTAGAGGAAGCTCAGGATAACGGCAGGTTGTAGGAGCCAAAATGAAATGCGTGCGAATGCTCAGGAGGCTGTTTACCTGCGCCGACAGGTTGACGGAGATGTCCCCTGAGACCCATTTCCCACGATTTGTCCACTTTACCATCCTACCGGCTTTCTGGGTTCTGAATTTGAACATCAGCTTCATGTGCCACCCCCTGACCCAGTAATCGATAAGTTTAATTCAGAGGTACGAAAAGGAATTTGGACAGGATCCTAAATAAACATAATGCTTTGTGGTCCCAGATGTCATAAATCCCTGCGTGGAGAAGGTAGAAATTGGCCCTTGAGGCCAGAAGCCTTTTCAACAAAATGACCGTGGCGGTAACTCTGAAAGGTCAGTCCATTGAACTAAAGGCCCAGCTCATTCCCATGAATTGTCCTCAGGGAAGCTTCTGGACCTTGCAGGCCATGTTAATAATAACCATCCTTCATCTTGGTAATAGAAACTTACAAAGTGCTTCTGCTCGTAACGTTTCCTTTGCTCCTCGCAATGGCCGTATGAGGAAGGTAGAGAAGGTATCATCTCTTTTTTGCAAGCGAAGAAAGCAAGACTCAGCGAAGTTGCGTGACGTGTCCAAGCACAGGCATGGGACAAAACAAGCTTCTTCTAACTCGTGATCCACGATCTGTCCGCTTTGCCATCCTTCTAGCCCCGGGTTCTGAGCATCGACTTGATGAGCAGCTAACCAAGAAGAGCCAGTCACCTTTCATTTGGAAAACTTGCATAGATGGGCTCCATTTGGTGCCAAAAATGTGTCTGACCTGAGCTTGTCTTTGAGAATATACAGATCCAAGGCAGGCATTTTGCTGACTTTTGCTAAGATAATGCTTTGTGGCCTCTCTTAAAGTCGCAAAGCAGCTGAAAGGGAATTGGGGAAAACATCTGACTCATCCCTCACTCTCCCCCAGGAAACCCAGAAGTAGGTGGGTGCCCTATACAATGCAGGCCCTGACACACACACACACACACACACACGCACGCGCGCACACACACACACACACACACACACACATACCTTTGCCCATGGAAAAGCTTCCTTTGAAGACCTTTGAAAACCCAAGCAAAGTACTGATGCCATGATGGCATCTGCACCCAACCCCCAGGATACCCTGGAAGGCAGGACGCCAGATGCACTCTGGAACTTTTTTTTTTTTTTTTGCCATTCAGACAGGTTGGGCAGGTGGGTGAGACAGGTGCAAGCACTTCCAAAATGTAAAGTCTTGCCTTGGTTCTATGCTGAGAACGCAACTCCAATTTGGAAAAACGAAACTGCTGGAAACAGTCTTGATGGAAAAGATGAGAGTCTGGGGCAAGAATGGTGATTCCTACAGTCCTTGGGCCTCCTGAGTCTGTGGATATCAGACAGGGGTCACCTTCTTTGTCCCAGGGTCTTCCAGAGAACACAGACTTTACCTTGACTAAAGTAGATTCAACCCCTTAGGGCACCCTACCACCTGTCTTTTTTGGCATAGTTTGAGAATGAAGGCACTAGAAGTCTAAGGTGGGCCTTTGGAATGATAGTCAAGCCTAGCAGATGGTGTTGAATCCCCCTCTCCCACCCACTCCCATCTCAGGTTTTTTCAAAAAACTGCAAAAGTTCTCATTTTCATAGGTGGGAGAAAGTTTGAAAGACTTTCTTTGGAGGAGAGGGTCGCTTTTTTAGTGGGAAGACGGATGATGTCTTAGAGAAGCCTCTGGGTGAGATCCCAAGGGGGAGAACAGTGTGGGGGTTTCTTCCATAAAGAAAAGACAGGTCTCTCCTTCCCCTGTGGGCTACCTTTGATGTGCTCTTTCCCCCTTGAAGCTGAAGAGTTTGCCCTGAGGAAAGTTAGTTTACACCTTGTTACTGAAGAAAAAAGCTGAGGTTTGAGAGATAAACAGCCACCCACTCCCTGTCTGTCAAGAGCCAGTACAGCTTAAGATGAATGGGAGACCTCTCTCTGCTCCCCTCTCCGCCCGCCCCATCTGATTCTTCCTGCTTCATCATGGGGACAGCCAGCCTCCTCCTCCCTATCCCTGCCTCCCACATTTTGGAATTGAGCTAATGCTTTAGGAAATATTTAATGTTCCCTATGCCTCCCTTGCATAGAACCAGTTTAAGGGTTCTTGCGATCCTGGATTTAAATCTGTCTCTTTCATTTCCTACAAATGTATTGCCATCTGTTGATTTCATTCCTATGACACCCACATCAAGGTCATTCATAAGGAGGATCAGAACCATTCCTAGACCCTTCGCTTACTCAGCCCCATCCCCCATCCAAATGTCTGAGCCTGCCTGGGTCTGTGGAAGCATAATCTCCTTCCCTTCCCCTTCCCCTCCCCCCACCTCCGCTTCTCTCTGTCTGTCTGTCTCTGTCTCCATAAACACACATGCAGGTGTGCAAATTTGACAGACTGTCAGGCAATTTTGAGTTTTGGCATTTGTTTCCTGAATAATGAGAAGTAGGCACTCACCAATCCCTTGATCCCTTGGGAACCCTGGTTGGTGGACCCACTAATTTGGGTTCAGGATTTCTTTGCTGCCTTTCCTCAGCTATTTTGCCCCATCATTACTTACCCCCTCATAAAACCCCCTTCCTCCTTTATTCTCATCTAAGGTAAGTTAGCAGGTGGTGCCTCATCTGTCCTTCAGCCCCTGAGGGCATCCAGTCTCTCTCATCCCGCCACCCCACCTACACTGGGATTGGAGGGTTCGAGAAAGGATTAAAAGAGATGTTCCGTGCCGAGGGTTCAGCACCAAGCCTGACTCGTCATAGCGAAGGGCTCCATATGCATTATTGTTGGTGTCATTTAAGCATCTGCCAGTCCTGTCCTTTCACCTAACCTTTCTCAGATCCACCTCTTCTCTCCATCCCCACCCCCCTAGTGCAAGCCTCAGCTCCTCTCACCTCCATGACTACCTCCGTGGCCTCCCAACCGGCCTCCCTGCCTCCCATCTCCATGCCCTTCCCTCTACCACCTAGCCTCTGCATCACAGAGTGGGCATCTCAGCATATAAATCCGATCATATCACCCCTCCTCCTTAAAAGCCTCCCAAGGTTCTCCATGCTCTCTAAGATAACATTTAAACTCCTTACCAAATAGTGTCAAACATCTGGAGCCCTGGCCCTCCCTGCTTAGGAGGCCCGGGGCATCGAACCTGCCTCGGCCTGAGCCACAGCACACTGCATGCCACCTGTGGCCAGGGTCCCCTCCCTTCTGTAATACACCTGTGAGTCTCCCCAGAGAGCTTCCCTGACATCTGTCCCCCCACCCCAAGTCTGGATCAGGTCTCCCTCCCTCCCTCTGCCCAGACTCCACCACACATGAATAGCCAGTACTTACATGTTCCCAAGTATTTCATATATCGTAACTCACTTAATCCTCACAGCACTCCTGTGAGGTGGGCACTGTATTATGGCCACCTGTACATGAGGAAATTGAGACATAGAGAAATTAAATTATTTACTCAGGATCACACAGCTCTTTAGAGCTGGGATTTGAACCCAGTGATCTGGCCCCAGAGTTTATGTTCATAGCCACCAGGCTCTGTGGCCTCCTATACTGTTGATCAAACTACGGCCTTTACTGGACTGATGTCCTTGCCCTAGAAGCCATGTGCTATGTGTGTTTGAATCCTGGACCCGGCCACACTGCCTGGCTCCAGGTAGGAGCACATCTCCTTCCAGTTAACCCTTCAGCCAGTGCATCCTTCTGAGGCCCGTGGGACTCAGTAGATTGAAGACTAGCCCACCTTATGCAGCCAGTTGCCCACCCATCATTCCATAATAGGCCTAGCGTGCCTTCTGTGTGTTAGAACCATGGGGTCAGAGACTTAGAAGACAACCCTTCACTCTTGGAGAACTTGTGATTTGGTTGAGGAAATAAACAAGTTTATACACAAATCTAGAGTCATGGTAATAATTCCTCAAAGCACAAACAAAGCCAGTTTCTCTGATTGGTGGTGTGTTCTGATACAGAGTCTCCATGTCATCCCAGCTGACTCCAGGCCCCTTGAAGAGAGGGACCATGTGCTATGTCTCAGTGCCCAGCACTCACCAAGTGCCTCTCTGTGGGCTCAAGGCTTCTGCTGCTGTGCCGTGCCTTGGCCTGAGTTACACAGTCTTCCCAGGCCTGGATGGTAGAGGTCACTCGAAGGAATCAGGCATCTGGGAGATCCCAGGTTGGAAGTGGACTTCTGGGGTCAGAGCCCCAAACAGCAATAGACATGAGTTGTTGAGGACACTAGAGCCTCCTTTAAAGTATAGTCCAACCCCACCCCCCATTCCTCAACAGTTTCCTTCCATTGCACAGTGTCCCCTAGTGAGCTACTTAAGTACAGATGTCTACAAAGCAGCGATCCTCTTCCATGCCAACATGCCCCAGGTCAGAGCAGGGCTGGCTGCCACCATGCCACTCACCCTCATGACCAGTCTGATCGCAGGGGCTCTGTGCCCAGGGAGAGGAAACCAGGACCTCTGACAGCATGCCATGCCAGGGTGCAGAGAGACCACAGCTCTGAAAGACCCACCAGGCCCCTGGCAGTCTGCCTCCCCTCCACACAATCCAGCCCAGAGTGGTCTTCCTCCTCCAGAGCCCAGGTCACTTGCAGACTGTGCTTGGTGTGTACAGCCTTGCATCCAGCAGGGCGTGCAACAGACAGTGCCAGCTGTCCTGGGATGTGCATCTAGCACCTGGTCACCCTTTGCCAGGCCCGTGTAGGTCTATACCTCTCATCACCTCCAATAAAATGGAGCATCGCCACCTCGTCTGTAAAATGGGAATAAACATGCTTACCTTACAGAGTTTCTGTGAAGGTCCTGCATCTACATGGCTAACAAATAGTGGCTAAGTACCTGTCATTGTCAGAGCTCCCAACACATAGTGATCACTTGGTTACAACAGCTTTAAGAAAATCTGTCCTCTACAGGGGGGTTCAAAATAATGTGGAAAATGTACTGATAGCAATACCTCAACTGTCTTCCTTCTGTTGTTTCATGCTCTTAGGATGTTCAAAGAGAGGACTGTCTTGCTCAGTCACTGGAGTAAAACCCACAGAGATTTGCATGTCCCCAAAACTGCTGGCTTGCTCAGGATGGGGCTCCTGCCCCATCAACCATTGGACACGCTATGATGTCATTGCGTGTTGACTTCTCTGTCCCACTAGAGACACCGAGGGCAGTGACCATCTCCATGCGTCTTACATGTCCTTGCCCCAGAAGGCACCTGTTGGACTACCGCAGGTGAGCCCTCTAAGCGTGTTCCACCTGTTCACTGGCCCAACCCTCACTGGCAGGGGAGCATGGCCCACACGTGAAGAGGGCATGAACACTGTAAACACTTCATTTTTACATGAAGTAAAATGTAGCTTGACTACTTTTTGCTTACAAGGCAGTGAGGCAGCCTGGGCTTTGGTGTCTGTAGACCAGAGAGCAGTCTGTAAAATGAGAGCATGGGCAAGCTCAGAAAATCTCAGGCGTCCTTGCTTCGTGATTCTGGAACACATTCAGAGAACATCCCGAGGGCGGTGAAGGGTCTGGGAATGCTTCACGTAATGTTCACGGGACTGTAAGCACTTAGGGAGGGAGAAGATATGACAGCTGTCTTGAATTATTTGAGGCACTGTCATATAGAAGGCAAAGAGGTTGAAACTCTCTTGAAAGACCCCAAAGGCTAGAAACAAAACCAATTATTAATTAATTCAACAAATATTTATTGAGCACTTGTTATATACCAAGTTCTGGTCCAGGCAATGGGGATGCAGTAATAAATAAAAACAGACAAAAATAATCCTCACCCTGGTGACATTTACATTCCAGTGAGTGGAGGCAATAAAAAAAAATAAATGTGATGGGTGGGAGCTTCTTGGAACCTCAAAATGGGCTACCTGGGAGCTTCCCAGGACCTTGTGCTCAAGTATACTTTTAGGACTTCTATGGCTGGTTAGACAAGATGACTTTGTTAGTTCCTTTCAACCCTACAATCCTGTGAGTCTCAGGCTAGTTTAGATGAGTGATCTCTGTTTATTTGGACACCTCTGGCCAAAATCATAACCTCCACTCTATGGCAAGTCCTATTGGCCAAGGAGAGATGTGGTGGATGCAACAGCTGTTCTTAATGGACGGCACCAAAAACCAGTACTGGAACATGTGCAGGGGCAAGAGGAAGAGGGGCCTTTCCTTGAGGTCTCTGTGATGTAGAGGCTGAAGAAAGAGAACTACAGAGAATGAGCAATGTGGTTGGACCAATGAGGGTGTCAAGAGGATGGAGAGAAAGAGAGAGCAGTGGAAGTGTGGGTGGAGCCTTTCATGGGGAGGGAGCAGAAGTAGGAGACAAAGGGGAGCCCCCTAATCGAGACCCAGAACCCCCAGCCTCACCCCCTCCCAGGCCCTACTGCCATCAGCATCTTTTCTGAGCTGAGATGTCCCAGGTTCCAGTCACACCGCTCATGTGCAGTGACTAGGTCTGGGACAGCCACTCTGGAGAGCAGGATGGGGGAGGTGAGGGATACAGGGGACACAGCTTCTATCTCCAGCCACATGCTCTCTTCTGTGACATACCTGGAGCCAGCTTCCCCCAGGGGGGCTGGAGACTGCCCCTGTTAGCCTTGGTTTTCCCCCGTTCCCATTGTTCCTGGGCACCTACACATGGGGCTGTAGAGAGAGAGCATCTGGATATGGCTGTCCCCGTTACCCACATCACTGATCCGCTCTCGGGGGCCAGCACACTGCGAGAAGTCTGCTTCCCCCACCCTGCAGGTGTGGAACGGATGCAACTGAAGCAGAATCTAGGGCTCCAGACTCCTCCCTTCCGTGCTGCTACTCTGTTTCTGCCTTTCAGTGTTTTCACATCTATTGATAGCATCATGGTGCAGCGGTAAGAGCACGGGCCTAGGAGCTCAGAGTTCTGGGAGTCTGACGTTGCATTTGATTGCCAGTAATTCTGTGAAATAGATAACACAGGAATTATCTCCTGTAGTCTACAAGTGAAGAAAAGGAGTCAGGGCAGAGCGGGGGCGGGGGGGGGAGGGCAGGATGGAGAACTCATTCATCCATATTTACGGAGCTGGAACTGGTATTAGGACCAGGATAGCATGACATAGTGGAAAAAGGGCCGGACTTGTAGGTGAGAGTCCTGGCTACTGTCCAGCCATGTAATGTAGAACACATGAGTTTTCTAATACACTTTATTAGCTACAAAATAAATAAGGTGTACTAGAAAAAGAAAATAGGGGCATCTGGGTGGCCCGGTCGGTGATGTGTCCGACTCTTGATCTCAGCTCATGTCTTGATCTCTGAGTTGTGAGTTCAAGCCCTGCATTGGGCGCTGCACTGGGCTTGAGGCCCCCTTTAAAAAAGAAAAGAAAAGAAAAGAAAAAAAGTGTAGCTAATAGGTGACATTGTGGTCCCATTAGCCCTTTCCATGCCTGAGGCAGACATGGCTAATCGATCACAGCACACTGTCTGACCCGAGCAGCCCCAGGGTCCTCCTGGCCCAGGCGCCAGCAGCTGATGCTGAAAATTGGAGTCATCCATAAAAATGAAATTGCTGTCTCCCTTCCACTAGATCTCCAGGTTCTTTTCTAGTCCTGCTGGATGTAGAAACTCATTTTCCTCCCCTCCAGCCCATGCGCTTTCCAGCAAGTCATCCCGGAACCTTCCTTTTCTATAGATCATTAGAAAGAGTAACAGAATGAGAAGATCTGGGTTGAGGTCCATTCTTCCCTTAGTTTCCTGGTGTTTAACTAGAGTGTAATGCCACCAACCGTGCGGTTGTAATGAGGAGTGAGGGGTGGTGAGCGAACACCTTTCAAAACTGTAGAAAGCAGTACAAGTGCATTCACATAGCACACGCTCAGAGCACCTGCTTTGTGCCAGGCACTGTACTAACACACGGGGTAGAGCCTTATTCGTAATTGGTCAGGTCAGCAACTTGAACACATCACCAGGTGTCTAAATTCTCTTCCCTCGAGGAGGCTGAGCAGAGAGCCAGGCTTCTTGATCTGGAACAGACACACCGCCCCAATTATGGGCAAGGTAGCCCCGGGCCTGGGACAGAAGGTGGGAAGCTCATCCTCCATGAGCTCATTGCTTTTTTTCTTTTGGCAGATCTTCCTGTTGCCCCTTTCCTCTCTTGTCTGCACTCTGAGTCTTTTATTTTGGATTCTTGCTTATCAGTGAAGTTCTACTGCTGTACCGAGGGAAGTAAGGGTCACAGTTTGCCATAACACTGGCAGAATGGAAGGCAGCAGTCGGGGCAGAAGGACGAGGCGCCCAGATCCGGCCTTCCTGTCCCCCACCTCACTGATCCACTCTCGGGGGGCCAGCACTAGCGAGAAGTCTGCTTCCCCTGCCCCACACCCTGCCCCTCAAGCCTCAGGCTTTCCATTACCCGGGCTCTGGGAAGATTAACGTGTCATCTGTAAAGCACTTGGTGCTTCTTAGACAAAGCCATGCTGTGAATTCTGACATTGGTAGAAGATTGAACTCTTATCAAATCTCTCTGACTCGCTCCATGCACTAGGATTCTTACAGCCTTGTTCTGTTACCATCCTCCGTGTCCTTTCCTAGTTCCTGGCTGGCCCCACAGACCAGCACATCACTGGCAGAGTTTGGTTAAGACACTGTACTTAGCCTACCTAAAAATACTGGCGAGTGGCACATCTCCCTCAAAGGGGCTCTTTGAAAAAAAGATTGAGTGCTGAGGCTTGCCATGTTTCTTCATTTTTTTCTGCTCCATCTTGCAAATGCAGGAACCCTTGGGGATTTTTGTGGTCTTGGGAGACTAGATCTCTTGTTAATATATCAAAACCAACTTTTAGAAAATGGGTTTGGTCTGTACTGATTCTAAAATACCTTGGATTATTAATCTTGCACTATCTTGGCAGAATACACACAGAATGTGACTATTCGGGGAAAGGAGAAACTTATTTAGGCACCAACCTCCCCTCCCCACTTGACAGATGCCATGGTATTGAGTTAAGCGCTATGTCTGGGCCTGCGTTGGAACTGGTGACCCAGAGCCCTGGGACCATGATGGAAATTGTTCCATTTGGAATTCTCTCTGGCTTGGGTGCCTCTCCATCTCTTCCCTCGCCTGGCCACAGAAGGAGACGCAGACAGTGCCATCCGGCTGCCCTTTCTTTGAATCTTCAGGGAGAATATCTTCACGCAGCATGTCTCATACTATTGGATTGAAAAGAAAAGCAATGAAAGCTTATCCCGTATTGATGGTGAACCAGACAAGGGGTGATGCATGCTTTCATTATAAATGGCGATCAAGAAGATTCAGGTAATGCAATCTGAATCCTCATCAAGATGGTGTTTCCTGTTATCCCATCTCCCAGCCTTGGATATTGGAGTCGTTCCCAATATACCCTTTGTTCAGAAAGGAATTGCTCTCAGAATTTTGAACTTTGAAAGCAAAAGAATGTGTTTTGAAGATTTCATTGCTGTTATAAATTATTTCACTATAGTTATAGATTATATATTCCTGTCCCTCAGCCCCCTTTTTTCATTTTTCTTCTGGGACAGGCATAAATCATGTCCACACAGGTGTCTAAAGAAAATTCCTCCTGGGGCACCTGGATGGCTCAGTCAGTTAAGTGTCCGACTTCAGCTCAGGTCATGATCTCACGGTTGGTGGTTCGTGGGTTCGAGCGCCACGTCAGACTCTGTGCTGACAGCTCAGAGCCTGGAGCCTGCTTCGGATTCTGTGTCTCCCTCTCTCTCTGTCGCTCCCCCACTCTCTCTCTCTCTCTCTCTCTCAAAAAATAAACATTAAAAAAAAGGAAATTTCTACTCAAGTCCATTCCACCTGGAAGTCATCTGGAGAAGGTAACTGTGAACTGAACTCTTTCAGGACACTTGTAGGAACCTCAAAATTGGCCTAATTAATGTTTTTGCATAGTAATATACCTGTTTGCATTGTAGACTTAATTAGCTTCTTTAAAAATAATTCTTCAGGTGAAAGATGTTAATGGCTTCTCGTCCTACCCTGCTGAGCAGAGCCAGAGAGCTTGATAGTTTTAGGCCAAATAAAAGGAAGTAGTACTTTACGCTGTAGGTAGTAAATGTGCAAAAATCGTTGCTCCGAGAAACAGTATGGGCTGAAATTATAAATAGATTCCAGGAATGAACTTTCAGAGAGTCGTGGATGACAGGTATAAATGGGGTTATTAAATGGAAGTTAGGGGACATTTCCTGAATGCTGAAAGTTAACATTACAGATGCATCTCCCGTATTCTCCCATGACCCTCTGGGACACCAAGGTCAGAGGTTCCTTGTAAGGTGGGGTGAATGCTGGTCTGACCTACCGAGGGGTTTGAAATTCTCATGCTCCACTCTTTTCAAGCCAGTATAACCAGCTGAGCCTCTGTTATTATTATTTTTTTTGATGTTCTGGTCTCTTTCAATTGGCCACTTCTTCAGAACTCTCTGAAATGATTTGGAAAACGTAGAGGGTCCTATAGCCCAACGATGAAATGAGAAACCTCTGAGCTCCAATTCTGCCACTGCCAACTCCTTGCCTGACCCTGGGGTGTCCCTATCCCTCTCCTACCTTGCTTTTTCGTATGGCAAAGAGAGGGAATTGGGTTAAATCTCCCCTGAGGTCCCATTGGTGGGAAAGTTCTAGGAACCTATAAATAGAGTCTGCAAGCTCATTCAGGGAGTGCCTGAAATGAAAGTATGGAGGGGCGAGGGGCTGCTTTGCCATATTTTTCAGAAAGGATAAAGTAGAGGGCTTCCCCCTTCTGACAGGACATGAGCGTTGTAGGGACAGTGTCAGGAAAGCCCTGTCAGCATCGGAGAAAGCCTGGTATCTTCTTCCTTTTCTTCCAACCCGGTAGAGGAAGTAAGCGACATGCAGGGGAGAGCTCGGTGTGTGGGGGTGGGACAAATCTGAGTTTGGATGCAGCTCTGTCACCAGCTGAGTCCATCTGTCATCAGTGAAATGGAGATAATGACATGGAGCTGGTGGGATTGTGGCAAGGAGGAAATGGGAGGCATGAAGTGTCTTGCCCAGTTCCTGGTATAAAATAAGTGCCCAGTACATCATCATGTTCACAGGAAGGAGGCGGGGGTTCTGAACCAGGGTGATTATGGGGGCGAGCCCCTCACCAGCAGCCGGCAGGGAAGGGGCAGCCTGCAGTTGTGAGAAACCCAGTCCAATTAATTGGGCATGTGATTTGCATCTGAAAATGTTTCTGACCAACAAAAATCAGACTCCGTGTTCTGCCTTCTTTTTTTCTTTAAGATTTCTCATCGTGGCAGATTAATATTGCTTTAAAGTTGTGTATGTTCTAGTAAATCTGCAAAACCCAGTCCAATTAAGTGGGCATGAGATTTGCGTCGGAAAACGTCTCTAACCAATAAAAATCAGACTCCATGTTCTGCCTTCTGTCCATGGTTCTTTTTGTCTTTAAGATTTCTCAGCGTGGCCGATTAATATTGCTTTAAAGTTGTATACATTCTAATAAATCCGTGGGAATTGCATTTGCACACCTAGGAGCTTGGGGAAAGATCCCTGCATAAAGCACCCATCTTCCAGTCTGGGTCACATGGCTGCCCCCTGCTGGCAGTACATGCAAATTGCAGGTTCTTTTGTATCGTTCAAGATATTCTGCTAAGAGAAATAACTCAGAGGAAGACAGAGGTCATACGATTTCACTCATACGTGGAATTGGAGAAACAACAGAAGGCCATAGGGGAAGGGAAGGAAAAATAAGATACAAACAGAGAGGGAGGCAAACTATAAGAGACTCTTAAATACAGAGAACAAACCGAGGGTTGATGGGGGTGGGGAAAATGGGTGATGGGCACTGAGGAAGACACATGTTGGGATGAGCACTGGGTTTAGTACGTAAGTGATGAACCACGGGAATCTACTCCTGAAGCCAAGACTACACTGTATGTTAGCTCACGTGACCAAATAAATAAATAAATAAATAAAGATATTGCACCTTTAATGTGCATCTTTGGGAAAGTGTAAGTGTATATAAAATAACAAGCACCCTCTCCTAGAGTTCTCATAACCTGCCTGTGAGGAAGACGAAAGGGGCCTTCTGAGGAGTTTCCGGCACTGCGTGCAGCTGCGGGGGCCGGACGGGCAGCTCTACACAGCTCGGCCCTCGTTCCCCACACATGACACCAAGGTAAGAGCAGAAGTGCAGACTCCAGCAGGCACCCTGCTCTCACAGAGAAGGAGAAGGCCACTTTGCCATCCCCAGAGTCAGCAAAGCCTATCATCCTGCCAAGATCCACCCCTTCCAGATAATCTACTCCTCCCCTCCTTGGAAGTGCAATTTCTCCAACAAATCCCCGGCGCTGCTGGTGACTTTAGATTGGCCCCGGAGATTGTTTCCGTATCCCAGGAGGCCTGAGTAGCTCTGTGAACACCCCTACAATCTGCCCTTGCCGCTTTCATCACGAGTCAGCAGATACCACGGTGCCTTGTTTGATCACACGGATGAGCTGGTCTTGTAGCTCAAGCCCATGCTTATCTGATAATACTTCCAGGCAGTTCGCAACAAAGCTGACCTCACCGGTTCATGTAGTTGATGCCATGTATATACACGTTATGTGTGTGTGTGTGTGTGTGTGTGTGTGTGTGTTGTATAGTGGTTCCTTTATAGAAAACAAGTGGAAGCAAGAACTTGGTGTCCTCGTCCTCACATAAGAGTCTATGTCTAATTAGGTAGAACAGTTTGGCCAACGGGAATAACCATTAGGTGGAGGAATCTCCTGCGACTGCACCTTATGAAGGTAAAAGGAGAGAGAGAAGGCATGTGGGAAAGCCCTTTGCAATGATGGCTGACATGCACCAGTCACTTACTGGTGCATGCGCTTTACAAACACCTCATTTCATGCATGTTACAAACACCTCATTTAATCCTCAACTATTAACCTGTAAAGGTAAGTGGTAGTAGTCCCCCCCCCCATTTGACAGATGAGGGAATGACAACATGAAAGTTAAGTGACTTGTCCAAGGTCACACTGTCCAGTGGCAGTGCCCGATTTTGAATGTCCGTCAACGCCAGTGTCCTGTTCCTCACCCCATAGGACGCCAGGGTCCTATTCCAGCACCCTGAGTGTTGAGGGAGAGGAGAGGTTTGGAACTACCCCTCTAAGTAACCAAGTGAGCGCCGAAAAGCCAAACACTCTCCAGTCATTTATGTGAACTGCTTAACCCCCATGTAACCCAACAGTAATGATACACTGAGCATGTTATATTCACTTTGTTAGAAGTTTTATTTCATGGTGACGGCTAATACATGCCCAGTCTTCACAGCCTGTTGCTCTTACTGTAGACACACCTGCTCACAAATTCTAAAAATTGGAGAAAACCATACTTTAGATGACGTTTTATGGCCTTGTTGACTTTCGCCCTCGGATTGAAGAAGTCTTTCTCAGCTGAAGTCAGTAGCTTTGATCAGAGCGAAAGCCATTCCTGTCTGGCCCTGTCACTGTGAGACCCAGGTCTTCTGCATCCCGCTGCACATCTCCTGCTATGTGGGGGCTGGTCTTTTTCAAGTCACGTCTCCTGTCCTAGCCAGCCGTGTTGCCGAGGTCATAAGCTCAGGCCCTACAGTTAGCACGTAGCCACACACCCTTACATTTTCCTTCATAAAACATAGAATCTTAGAGGTATTCAGGTAGGAACTTCTTCAGTATCCCTCAGAGATCATGCCACTCACTCTGGATCCCAGCGACGTAGAATCGCGTGTTATTAAACAGTTGTCCCTGTCTTCCTCACACTGAGCCCAAATCTGCCCAATGTTGTCTTCTCTAGGAGTCTCACTTCTGCCCACTAGAGCGGCCCTGCAGACCAGTGAGGAAGCACTCACGTCCCTAGGTCTCCTCCGCTCAGCAGTCCTCCACAGCCCTTTTCCATCCCACTGCTCCCTGCAGATGGTAGGTTCCAGGACACGGGCCCAAATATCAGAAAAAGTGGCATCTGTGTGTCTCGGGCCCCTCCTCTTCTGTGCCAGCATGCTGCCCTTCTGCTTTCTTGAGTCAAGGAATCCAGTAACCGAGGCACAGTATAGGGTTTCCCAGCATGGCCTGCCCACGACTGGATACCAGACTGCCTTGGGTTGCTTCCCAGGCCTCATCAGAGCGCTGTGAGCAGGGAAAGCCAACTTTGATGCCCTTTGGTCTCAGCAAAGCCACCGTGTCCTGGAGGGTTTAGTTATCCATCGATGGGAGGGGGAGGTATTTTCTTTTCCCTGATGTGCTTCCCAGCATGGTCCCCTGGAGTTGCTTCAACCCCAGAGCAGGCTGGCCCTGCCTACTGGGGTGAGGGTTCACTGCCCGCTGGACTTCTGGTATTGCCTCCCACTGTCTTAATTCGGAGGGCTAGAGAAAAGCATCCCGGCTCAGGAGAGTGAGGGATACACCGAGTTATTTTGCCTTGGCCCATGCCCTTGTGGTCACTTTGACATTTACGAGGCTTAACAACAGTGATCTCGGTCGGGTCTGGTTCCTCTGGATTCCTGCCATGGTGTCTGGCTCTGCAGGTGGACACATAACCTAGGAGAAAGGACACAGGGCTGGGAATCCGGGAACCTGGGGTCGGCCTACTTCTACCACTTAAACAGCTATGTTATATCGGGGAAATCACCTGACTTGTCTGTGCCTCCGTTTCTTCATCTCATTCACGGGGTTAAGAATGCCTATTTTACATTAGTTGAGGGTTTCTCGATAGGAACATTTTTGACACTTTGGCTTGAATGATTCTTTGTTGTGGGGGCTGTTCTGTGAATTGTAGGATGTTTAGAGCATCCCAGGGCCTCTCCCTACTAGAAGCCAGTAGCACCTTCCCATTGTGACAACCCAGGGTGTCTCCAGACATTGCCAAGTGTCCCCTGGGGGAGGCAAAGTTGCACCCAAGCTGAGAGCCACTGCATTAACTCCTAGGATTACCAGAACACACAAAATAATAGTGTGTGCCCATGCAGGACGTCACAGGGGCCCCCCTCAGCACCCTCTGGCTCTTTGGTCTTCTCTGACCTGACCATAACTATGCAGAAGCAGAAAGAAGAAACAGCATATTCTAAGCCAGTCTCGTACATGATCCAGCAGGGTGCTTCATAGGTCTGTGTTTTAACTTCACGCAATTCAAGTCAGTTCCTTTCTTTTAACACGTTTAATATCTACCATGTTGTGAAATGAGGAGCCAGAAAGATGAGTGGCCATGCCAGTTTTCATGGGTGATGCGTTCTAGTGGGAGGAGTTTTTCTGCACAGAAATGACTGGAATGCAGAACACATGGACCTGAGACTGGGACGAGGTGCTCAGAAGGCAGAGAGGAAATGCTCTGAGGAAGAGCTGATGTTGGGGACTGGCTCTGGGGGTTGAAGGGGATGGCAGTGGGCAGATGCCGGACAGCACAGGCTATAGGTGGCCTGAGCACCAGGAGCAGTGTGATGGAGGCCAAGAAGCACAGAGGATGACAGCACAAGGTAGCAGGAGATAAGAGCCGGTGGCCAGTTTCTGAATGTCAGCTGTGTTATCCTTGATGTCATTGGCAACAGAAAGCCATGGGAGGTATCTGAGCCCTGGAGTGGAGTGGTCAGAGCCGGGTTTAAAGGGTTGTTTGGCGGCAGTGTCTAGAGTGGATGGCGGGGAAGGGGAGGCCAAGTACAAGGTGACTGGAGGCCTGAATGAAAGTAGTGTCCATGGGAGTAGGGAGCACGGGCCGAATGGAAGGGGAGGTGCTTAGAGAGAAGCAGCAGGACCTGTAAGGGGTGGAGGAGGACAGGGAAGCGGTGGAGGACTAAAATGTCAGTCTGGATCCCTGAGGAGGAGGTGGCTGTCCATAGAAGAGGAGGGGCAGAGGAGGGACCAGGAATCAGGAGCCACTGGTGCTGGGGAGGAGCGGCGGCAAAGCATTAAACATGCAGGTTTCCCAGAGGCCTCTCCGTCCACGCCTGAACCCGTCTCACACACTTCCTGTGGGAAAATGCACGTGCTTGTTTGCTCAGTGCTTTGTTTTTTTCCAGTGGGGACGGGCTTCTCAAACCTATTTATAATTTTCTAGAGACTACATAACATTCAGTGAAAAAAAAAGAAAGAAAGAAAAGAAGCTCAGTCTGGGGCCTCAGTCCCGGTGCAAAGCACCTTTTTATAAGCAGAGAGAATCAGAGTTTGGAATTAAGTATGTTAACAGCGGGAGCACAGTTGCATGCGGAGTGCATGCCATATGCTGTTTTTCCCGAATTTTCTAGCGATGCACGAGTCCGCTTTGAGTCTATATACAGTGCCCACAGCAGGGACTCGGGGCCCGAACTGGCACCGCCGGGCTTCCCGCCACTGCTCACACACCCAGGCCGGCAAACAGAGCTGGGACCCTTGGTGTGTGAGCGGGTATTCTGCCTCCCAGGGACCCCTCAGTCACATTTGCATTTTGTCCTCTCAGCAAGTGACCCGACTGACTAATTTTTTTTCTCCCTTGGACCTTGCTGTCCCTCCCACTACGCTCTTTATTACTTCATTCCAGCTCTCTGCAGTTATCACATTGAGATCCTTAAATGCATCTAAGAAGGGACAGTCAAAGCGACGGCTCCCTGGACACCCATCTGTCTTCCATCCTACGTACATATTTAGTCATTAATATTTATCTGCTAACCAGCCAAAGGGACGCTCCATGCATCTGTGGGTCCCCCACAGGAAGGAGGGAGGTCCTGCCTCGGCCACTCTGGTTGACAGCCCGGGGCCAGCCTTGCTCCCAGTGGGGAAGCTGGAGGAAAAGCCTCCGGTCCCCCAGGCTCTGGCTTGTGGATGTGGACAGTGGGATCGACTTGAAACCTTCTCCCCTCTGTCCTCCAGCCGGTACCTGAAAACAGTGGCTTGCGTGTTCACCAGTGATTTAGCATTTTCATCAGCATGAGCCCTGGCAGTTGCCATGATGGAAACTAGCATGGGTATCAACCCCAAACTTCAGGAGAAGGTGGGGTGCAGAGAGGTGGGTGACTTGTCCAATACATTTCTGGTGGCAGCAGATCCCATTGTACTCTTAGTAATAATGGTGGCAACCACTTACGGAGCACCTCCTGTGTGTCCAGTGCTTTGAGCGGAGCTCTCAGCACATCCAGCAGGGCCCCAGCTGATGAAAGAGGAACAGTAGAGACTCGAGGTTGGGGACACCTGGGGCACCAGACCCTGGCGCTCTGGGAAGAAAGCGGACTTGGCATGTGTGGGGCCAGATGAGAGGGCAGTACTCTACAGTCCTGGGAAAATCCCAAGCTCCCCACTGGATTGGTGGTGATCGGGTGGAGGCTACTGATACCTGTCCTGTGTCCGTCTGGGGCAGGGCTGAGCTCAGGGATGGGCTGTCAGTGAGTGCAGCTCCAAGAAGCTGGGGAAGGAGGTAGGAAAGGTCGGCACTTGTCAGAGCCCTTGTACATACATCATTTCATTTAATCCATACAACCCTGTGAGGAGGGGTGGCCATTCCCACTGTACGGGTGAGGAATCCTGTCCCATGTCAGAGGTCCCGTCGACCAGCAGGGGACAAGACAAGCCTCTGTTGTTCCACCCATGGCACCAGAATTGCATGAGGAGATCTCTGGGATTCCTTCCAGCTCAGAAATTTCTGAGTCTAGGGTCCCACCAGGCCTAACTTGGTTGACATGGGAAGACGTCCAGAAACTTTGCTCTGCCATGTGTGGGGAGAGGGTATCTAGCATTAGGATGTACACCTGGACTCTGATGTAGACCATCTAGCGAGGTCAGTCCCAGCTCTGATACTTAATACTTACAGGTCACATCACCTTGGGCATAACCTTTCTCTGCCTCAGTTTCCTCATGTGTAAAGTGGCCCGTATTGTGACCTCCAAGGGCCTGCATGATGTGGCCCCTCGTGGCCTCTCCTCCCCACCTCCCAGTCCTCACACCTTCCCAGACTCTCTCACCCCCTCATCGTTCCCTGAGCCCCCTGAGCACACTCCCACCTTGAGGTCTTCCCATTGGCCATCCCCTTTGCCCAGAATGATCTTTGCCCAAATGTCCACAAGGCCAACTGGCTCATTCCCAATAAACTTTTGTTCAAATAATATCTTCTCAATGCGGCCTACCGGGGCCATTTCTCTAGCACCACCAGCCACTCGCCTGCCCTACTAGTCGGTCCATATTCTCTCTAGCCTACTACATGGTTTACCTTGTAGTTTACTTGCATGTTATGCCCATTGCTTGCTGTCTGTATACAAGTCAGAGGTCTCTGTCTGCTTTGTTCACTGCTGTGACCAGGTACCCAGTACTGAGTCTGGCATAAATGGATACTCATCATACTGTTGAAAGGATTGCCACAGATTTGTGAGGATTAAATTCGATAGTATTTAGCTCAAAGCCTGGCCCGTAGGAAGGACTCAATAAAAGACTGCTCTCATGGTATCTGTCTTTAATATCAATTGATTTGCCACTCAGTTGTAGTTTGAGTTCAGGTCCTACTGGAGGGAAACACGGGCCATATTTAATGACTCATCCATTATGGCTACAGTCTCTCCTTGCCACCTGTCTTCCTAGTAGAAACACGTAGGCCCTTTTATAAAGCTCCGTGGCCCATTGAGGCACATTATTAGAGTCAGCTTCAATATGCAAGTGGAGAAATCAAGTCAGGGAACGTTTGATAGCTTATTTAGGAAAGGTGGTGAGTCAGAGATCTGCCTGCCTGCTGGGCTGACAACTGAAGGAGAGTGAAGTGAAATGGAGGAATGCCACAGCTCTAGGCCTCCAGGCCCCGACACTGGCCTTATCACGTTGTGTTGGAAAGAACTGCAATTTTGAGAGCTCAGTGTAGAAGCCTCCTTGTATGCCACCAGGCACGTCTCAGTTAACCGCAGAGAAAGCCAAATCCCCTTAAAGAACATGGAAATAAGCTGGAGAGAAAAAGTGTGGCTGAGTCAGCCAGAGGCATTTCACAGAAAGGGCCTGGTGGGCAGGAGGCCCAGGTCTTGTGTGATCGGCCAGGACACGGGCAGCTTGGGGCTGGACTCCTCGGACCCCATTCCTTCCATAGGTCTGCAAAATGAGGCCCCAAGTGGTCTTTCCTCTTCCCTCTTCGCCTTCCACCACACAACAGAGGAAGGCCTGATCAGTTCTGTCAGATGGTGTTGTGAATGCTGACTCTGTTGTCACCAGGAGTGTGAGGTTGACCGCCACTAGCCCTGCCCTCAAGGGTTCATAGCCCAGCAGCGCAGACCGCAGCCCTCCAAGCCATTTTTAGGCCCAGCAGTTAGGAGCACAGACTCAGAACCATGGGGCCTGGGTTTGAGCTCGGCTCTGTAGGTTGCCAGCTCCGTGATCTTGGGGAAGTTACATAAGCCTTTGAGGCCTCCGTTTCTTTGCTGCATAAACTGGGGATTGATAATATGCCTACCTCATAGGGTCATTGTGAGGAACAAATGAATGAAAATGCATCTTGTGCCTGAAACAGTGCATGGCACATGGTAAACATTATATGCGTTTGTCTTTATTACTGTCATTATCATCGTTTAGCGTCATTCTGCGGTAAGCCCTGTAAAGATGTGCTGGGGTGTTGGAAATGCAGAAGGAGACATCTAACCTAAAGCTCTAGGAAGGGTTCCTGGAAGAGGTGACAAAGAATTGAATCTAGAAAGAGGAGGAGGCATGATCCAGGCAAAGAAGGTACAGAGAGTCCAGAAAGGGGGTGCTGAAAACCATGAGCAAGACAAAATGGCGGGTGCTAGAAAGTGCAGGGAGGCTGGTGTTGCTATAGTGTAAGGTTCCAGGCCAGACACTGAGCAGCGGGGTGCCAAGCTGGCCATGAGGTCAGATCATAGGGGGCTTTTGTCATGACCCCTCTGGCTTGTTTTAGCCCAGATCCCACTCTTCTAACCACTTTGTTAGGCCCAGGAGTGGAACCCAAGTACCAGTCACCTCCCCCACCCTTTCCACCAGCCACAGAGTGAGCGAAGGATGGGCGTGTGACCCAAGCTGGCCAATCGTGATGCGCCCCTGGGATTTCTGCTGGAGCCAGGCTCGCCCGTCTTCCCCACCCCGTGGAGAAGCCCCCAGCCTTGGCACATGAGACCCCAGGAATTTCCCAGATTCCTGCAGTTCTTCCTTTTTTAAAAACTCCGTGCTTTCTCAAGTTGGTCTGTGACATTTGCAAATGAAATAGGCCTAATAGGCCACACTAAGAAGCTGGGATTTCATCGTCTGAGCAGTGAGGGAGCTATTGAAGGTGTTAAATTGGGGTTGGCTGTTCATTTGAGAGACGCCATGCTGCCAGCGCTGTGGAACATGACTTAGGAAGAGTGGAGCGGGGATGCCCATTAGGGGCTGCCTTAGTCCAGGAGAGACGTATTGAAGTAGCAACAGAGAAGGCAGACTGAACCCCGAAACACTGAGGCAGTTCCCTGAGCAGGCGGAGCCAGACCTTGACTGTCAGCTGTGTCTCCGCCTGCCGGTGAGGCCGGGGATGAGGTCCCTGGACCTGTCACAGGTGGGGGAGAGGCCTGGCCTGGCCTTGAGAGTGAAGGCCTAGAAGCGAGCTGCTGCAGAGGCAGTGAGAAGCCCTGTCCCCTCTCCCCATGCAGCAGACCCTTTGGGCCGCACTGTAATGTCACCTTGGTGCTGGGTATGGCCCCCAGTGCTCCGCTGTTACTACGGGGAGGGGTTTCTTTTAAATGTATTTGTCTGGGGGGCACCTCAGTGGCTCAGGTAGTTAAGCATCCCCTTCGGCTCAGATCATGATCTCGGGGTTCGTGAGTTGGAGCCCTGCATCAGGCTCTCTGCTATCCGTGCAGAATCTGCTTCAGATCCTCTGCTTCCCTTTCTCTGCCCCTCCCCCTCTCAAAAATAAACAAACATTATAAATAAATAAATACATGTATATTTCTGGTTTCCCATCTTCCTTTAGAGGGGCTCCTGATCAAAAGCAAACCCTACCCTCTGCTTCTTGTGGACCCTCCTCCCAGCTCTTGGCTGGACCTTGGTTCCCCCACACAGAAGAGGGACTCCCAGAGCTGTGACCAACCTGTGCCCGGGATCCAGCACACGGCTCCCGGGATGGCCTAAAAGGGGGAAATGGGGTTTTGTTCCAGTACATTCTGTGTCCCAGAGACTTTAAAAATGTCACCTCCCCGAATTCTCTCAGGAGTCCTGGTAGATACTTTCTGTCCCCATTTTACAGGCGAGAATGCCAGGATTCAGGAAGATAACATGATATACCCAACGACACACAGCCGCTAAGGGAGAGAAGGAGGATTTGAACCCAGATCCGTGGTGATTCTCACCTTGAGACCGATTTTTTAAACATTTGTGAGTGGGTTCCAGACGCCTCTGTTCTGAGGTCTGTTACTAAGTTACGTGTCTACGGACGTAATGTTGGACGACACACTTTACAAGCATGTAAATATCACGTTTGTGGGGTTTTCCCTTCACGCTTACTGATTCAGGTAGAGGTGGTTGGGCTTCTAAGAGAACCAAGATGAGGTGCGGTAGCTTCCTTTTCTTTGGCTTGGATCTTCCCCCAGTTCAAGGTCAGCTACCGTCACTGGCTGCTGGAAAGCAGTAGATATGTTTCCTGGCAGATCTGTGCCTTGGGCAGAGCAACCTTCTCCTGGTTATCAGCTCTGGCATCAACTCACAACTGCCCTGTCACCGAGCTTCCCCTCTCCCTTAGGCATGATTCCACTCCTCCTAGCTTAGGCGCACACACAAATCCATGCCCTGACTGACTTCCAGCTTCTCACAACGATGCCTCAGCAAATCTACCTCACAGAGCTGGGAATTGATCTGTGATTCAGCAAAGCAGTCGGAGACATGGGGATGTGGTGGAACGTTGTCACAAACGTTCTGGCCCCGGGTTGATAGTGCCTGTTTGGGAGTTGTCTTGAGGACTCTATGTCTTTCTGGGAGGCCGCGGTGTTAGCCTGCCTGCCCTGTGGGTGACCTCTGACATGTGAGGAGGGGACACAGGGTAGTTGATGGAGCAGCCAGACAAGTTGGCTCCATCACTTGTCACCTTGGGCGTGCGGCTTACCTGCCATGTGTCTGAGGTTCCTGAGCTGTGAAAGTGCCATAAGAATAGGACCGACCTCCTGGAGTTGTGACAATTAAATGAATTAGCCATGTAACATGCTTGGGACACCTGTTAGTACGGGGCACTTGGTGGGTGCCAGCAAAGATCTTTACCACTCTGACACCCTTGTCCTGGGCCCCATGCCTTAGAGGGCCCTGTGCTCCACGGGGCATGGGGTTCTGAATGGCCAAGAAGACATGTCCATACTCCTCCTTCTAGGCCATACTTCAGGTAGCCCAAACCCCCAAATTCCCCACTGAAATGGCCTCCCACCTGCTTCCAGGACCCATAGGGTGCTTTTCCCCACATTGGCCTCCTGTGGGTGGCCTCAACTGCCTTGGGAATTCTCAGAGGCCCCAGGTGCCTGAAGGCAAGGGTGTGGGTGGAGGCTGGACTGTGGATTTCAGTGTCCCACCATGTGGGTGTGGCCCCTCACTGCCCACGGTGTCCACATCCAGGGGTGGCCCATCCCTCATCACCTTGGTCCAACACAGAACTTGTGTGAAGTCTGAAAATTCTGAACTGAAATCTGATCTTCCAGATACGAAGACGTATAGTAGCTAAGGTAGGAAAATAGCACGTATTTTATCTAGCAGTTTTTAGGCTTGATTTATAACTTTTAAATATTTACTCATACAATGTGATGATTCTATTCTTGCCCCAGGCCCTGAAAATGTTGGCGGTGGGCCTGGTGGTGACAATCGTGGTGAGGAGTGAGATCAAGGACGGTTACTCGGTTACTCCGGAGCCGGAGCCGCAGCTCTGGGGCGAGTCTGCACTATTGTATTGATTTGCATCCTTACTTCCTCCCTCTGCTAACGGTGGCCAAACAGATGGAAGGCAGAGGTGCTGGCAACTTAGCTGTAAAGAACAAGATATGGTGTTTGCAGATGCGGCCCTGGGTTGCCCTGGTGGCCCTGGCCAGGCTGGCCTCTCTGTCTGGAGGCTGCATGCACTCATCCGGGTTACTTGCGAGCTCATGGTGGAGATCTCTGCTCACCACCCACCCCTTCTTAGAAAGGCTCTTAGCTCCTCCTGTTCTTATGAGCCCATCTCCCCCCAGGGTCAGCCAGAATCTTGCATTTTTGTGGCCTTGGGCAGTCCTTGCAATGGCCCTGGGGGATACCTCTTCAGGAGCCCCTGGGGTCTGAGTGAGCACAGTTGTCTGTAGCTCCAGCACCCCCACCAGCCAAGATCAATGCCAATAATTCACACTAACACACACAATCGTATTTCCTCACGAATCGGGTTTGTTCCTCTCTCATTTCACTCCTCTCCAAATGTCCTTCAGCGTTCCAACTTGTTCTCATTTCAACACGATATGTGGCACCTGATTCAATGCATCTGTGTCTGAACCCGCGTTCCTGTAGCAGCTGGGCACCCTACAAGATGGCTGAGGCACAGTTGGACGGCAACTGCGGTGAAGGGCAGTCCCCAGAATTCGGAGGTGGCCCAGTTTGATGGAAAGCACACAGACACACATGAATTCAAGCCCCGCTCCGTCACTTACTTCCTGTGTGTCTTTGGACCAGTTGCTTACTTTCTCAGAGCCGGGAATGCTGCATGTATAAAATTCGGATAATAATGCTGACCTTCTCATTGTGTGAGGATTTAAACAGACGACACAGGTAAAGCCCCTAGCAAAGGACCTGGCCCAGATGGAGCTGACTCCACTGAGAGGGGCAGGCTGAGTTTAGAGGGACAAGTAAGAGGGGAATCACTGGCTGAGCCCCACGCAACACCACCTCTGTTGACTGGTCTTCCCTCTCATCCTTGGCTTTCTTCCATTGTCTGGGAAATGTCACCCTTGAAATTCAAACTTGTGTCTGAGCTGGTCAGAAGTTCTATGGGAACAGGGAACAATGCACCTGTCAAAGTCTCGCCTTGGCAAGGCTTTGGGGGTCTCTCGTGGCTGCTTACGGCACACACCCTTTATTCTCTTGACCACTTCTGTTGGGAAAGCTGATGTTATTGAATCTCTCACATGAGTATGCATTACTCTCTGTCCAAGAGAGATGTGTAAGAGACGTGGAAGTGCAGACAATGCAAAGGCTTGTTGACGGCAAGGAGGAGGGAAACAGCCCTTTGAGGGGAGACAGCTGGGCAAAGGGAGAAAGGGAGGGTCGGCTTTCAATGTATACTCTCCTGCACAAACGCAGATCATTCTAACGGCCGATTGATCTCGTAGCTCTGAGAAATCTCCCATGCAGAAAACAGAGTCCCAACCTGGACCTCAGATTGACTGTGCTTTTAAATATGATCGTGGGTAGATAGGGTGGTTTTCCCCTTTGCATTGTCTCCTTTGGAATCTCTTATTTCAAAAGAAGATAAATATCAGGTACTCATATGTTTTGCTGTTTGTAGCAGATGCCGCAGAAGGAACGGAAGGCAACGGGGTGTGTTAAAATCATTTTAACCCATCAGGGCTGCTTGGGGTAATTTCCCTGGAAACCTGTGAAAAGGGTTTTCAAGTTGAACTTGAAAACAGTTGTAAATGTGTCCTTTTGTTGGATAACAGAAGGGGAATGCTAATGCTGAGAGGGAATTGGGGAGCCAGATAAGCTCTTGTCTTAGAAGTTCTTAGAAGCTCTCTCTGTCCTCCAAGGTCTCAGCCTTCTTGGGGCAGCAGATGGGAGCCAGCTCTGTGGGCTCAGAACTCTAGAGTGTGAGACCTGTCCTGCAGCCATGTGGTGGAAGGAGTGACCCAGGGCCCATCAGTTCACCTCTGCCCACGGCCCTCGTGTCTGTAAAATGAGAACGCGACATGACGTGAAGTGGTACTCCTAAACAGAACAGCCAGCAATGGGAAGCTGTGAGCTGCAGCACATAAACACACACCTGGGCATCCAATGTCATGGCTCTTGTCCCCTCTTAGCCACAAACTCGCTCAACCTAAAGGAAGTCACCAAATTCTGTCAGCCTCAGTTTTCTTACCTGTAAAATTGGGGATCAGATTAGATGGAAGAGTGGCAAAGTTTTTCTCTAAAGAGTCAGATAATAAATATATTGGGCCTCATGGGCCATATGGTCACTGCTGGAACTACCCAACTCTGTCATCATGGCGTGAAAACACCCAAAGACAACATGTAAATGAATGGGTGTGGCTGTTCCAATAAAACTTTATTTGTAAAAATAATCCAGGTCCTGGATTCGAAGATCGATACGTTTCTTTTTTTTTTTAATTCACATTTTTTAACTAATGCCTTTATTGAGATATAACTGATATATCTCAACAGATAGATATAGATATAAGACGGCACATATTTAATATTTCGTTTGATGACTTTGGACATATGCATCCACTCATGAAACACACCATCACCACAAGGTAGTAAACATATCCAATAAGGCGTTTTCTAACTTAATAAAGTTATGTTTTATCTAATGAAGGCACAAACCCCATTAGAATATGAAATTGTTGGTTCTTTTATTTACTCCATGATTAACTGAAGTTATACATTAGATGACCCTGTGGGGATATACTGTATAAAGATTTCATGGAATGTCAGACTCTTAGTGCAGCAAGGGGTCTTCGGGACCGCAAAGCGCCACCGCCCCGCATGCTGGAAGCCCCTCTCCTGCCTCGGGAGCCCTGGTTATCCGCAGCCTGCAAAGGACTTGTCATCCCAGGTGGCCCAGTCTCCCCTACCCCCTTCCAGGGACGCAGGCGGACACAGCGTCCTTGCCACTTCCCCCATTGATCCTACTCATGCAGGCTTCTTCGCTCTGCCTTCTCATTCCCCCTCCTCCCCCCAGAGGGGCTGCAGTTCCCTACAGAGCCCAGGGTGCTTGCCTCAGACCATTCAGCTCTGCCTCCTTCCCTCCAATCCATTCCCACCCTGGCGCCCCTGGCCCCACGCCCCTCCCCGCTGCCTCGTTCTGGTTTGCTCACCTTCATGAGTGAGTGCTCCTGGGGGGCTGCCTGCTCAACTTTCCACCTCAGCTGCGCTCTGACTCTCTCAGACCCCACTCGGCTCAGCCCCTGTGCCCTTTCCAGACATCCAGGAAGCTCTGCCCAGGTCCAGCCCCTGGGCCCCCGTTCATCTAGGAAGAAGGTTCAGAATATACAGGAATCCTTTAGGTATTTTCAGTCTCTTTCCCAGACCAGTCAGAGCCCAGGGCCTTCGACCTACATATATACCCACAGTTCAGCCATGCCTGCCATGGGTAAACGGCCCATGCAGCTAATGGCCTTCTCGACCAAAATCTATGCTCATGAAAGCATTTATCCATAGAAAAATAAGTGCCATTAAATCTGGGATGAAGCAGAGGCCCTCAGAGCTGTGCTCAGGTGGGAGTAAATGGATACTTATGTTTTTAGCACGTCGGAGACGTGGCCACTTGCACTGACCAGGAAATGTGGTATCGGGGGCGCGAGGACCACAAGGGCCAATCGGCTAAATGAACAATGGCACACTTGTGATCTGGGAGTCTCTCATTCTGCCCTGGTAATTATGGAGCGCCAATAGCAGGCTGCGTGCTTCACAAAATGCAAAATAATGTGAAATTAGGCAAGAATCCTACCCAGGGACACAAGTCTTTCCCTAAACTGGGGAGGGAAGCAGAAGGAGACCATGGAAAGGCAGAAGTCCAGATAAAATCCAAGGGACATTGTAGATCCTCGATCAGGAGAGATGGCGGGTGCTGCCATTAGGAACAAAGGGTCGTGGGACCTCGGAGTCGACTGTTCTCATCCCCTCCCCTTTTCCAGATAGTCTTGAGGCCCAGGGGGTGCTCAAGCTCAAGGTGGTAGAACAAAAGCTGTATTGGAACCCAGCCAGCGTTCTCCCATGAGTCGGGTGCCGGCATTCCAGCCAAAGAAGGGAGCTTAAAGCCTTGGGCTTAGTGAAAGGACACTCTCCTCTTCCTAAGGGGACATAGAGATGAAGGGCTCTTTAACTGGGGAGCAGGGTGCGTGGAATGCACTTCATTCTAACTTTGTCAGGGCTTCTTTGCTGTTAAACTATGACCGTGCCAGCCTGCTGATGGAAATTTACTCCCAAATGTACCTTCTTTATAGAGAATGCAGGCTTCTCACTTTCCCTGGCTGAGTGCCTCTTGCTACAGAAAAACGCAGATCTGGACAGAGCCATGCGTGGATTATGGGGGAACAGCGTACCCCTGCTGGATACAGACAAACGGCAGGTGCGGGGTGGCCACGCTCGTCTGGAGCCTGGGGAGCAGGGGCAGGGCTCTGCACACGTTTGAGCAATTCCAGTTACCACTGGAGCAGATGCCACAAACACAGGGTCTGTGGCAGCCCCGCTGATGGCCACCGGAGGTGAGGAGTGCGCAGGACGCAGCCAAGCCTCCGGCCGAGACGCCCGGCTCTGGATCTTCACAGACTGAGCCACCAGCTCTTGTGGTTTCCAGGGGGCTGGAGAGAGGCTGCAGCCCGGGCCCTCACACAGAGCCACAAAATGCACAGGAAGATCATAGCAGCGTTTTACACCTGTCCTGGGCGTTACAGTTTTCAAAGTGCTTTTACACCCATGACCTTGTTTTCTCTTGAGAGAACAGATATTATTATTCCCATTTTATGCACAAGAAAGTGGAAGCTCAGAGAGATCGAGGGACCTGACTGAGATGGCAAGTGGGCAGGACTGGGGCCAGAGCTCAGCTAACTTCTCCTGGTCCCACAGCGGCTCCTGGTGTCCTCGCCTCTGGATGACCTTTCCTGAGCTCTCGACCCCTGCGCGTCCCCCCTCCCCCCAGCACTGAACAGGGCTCTGGACTCATCTCTCTGTCATCACCCGCTAGACCCTAAGCTGTGTGAAATCAAGGGCTGTGACTTGCCCACCTGAGCAACCCCAGGTCCTAGGACCTGCCCGGCACATGGAAGATACACAATAAGTTCCCAGAGTTCATTCAACGTGGCTTCCAGGGTCCATTGGATCTGGGCTGTCACTGTGTCAACAACCTCTTTGGCCTCACCTCCACCCACTTTCCCTAAGCTGATCTCAAATGCATGAAGTGCTTTCCCACCCCAGGGCCTTTGCCCTTGCTGGCCCTCTGCCTGGAACCCTCCGCCTCCACATAACCAAGGAGTTCTTTCCCTCACTTCTTTTGGGTATTTGCTTAAAATGACAGTGTGACAACATTCTCAAAGAGGCCTTCCCTGCACCTGTCTAACAAAGTAGCCCCCATCCCTTGTTGCCTTTTTCTCGTTTGTTTGTCATCGATTTCCCCCCACTGTGCAAGCTTCCTGAGGGCAGGAGGTTTGTTTTGTCCCCTGCTGTGACCCCAGAGCTTAGAACAGTCTCTAGGGAAACCTGAAACCATGCTTCACGTTAAGGCACCAAAAGCTGCTTTCTGTTACCTCCTGATCGGACAGAATCACCATGTGCCCCTCCTAAATCTCTCACCCTCATCTTTCCTCCCCAAATTTAAAGATTACCATCTCTGTGCTATCAAATAAAGGAGGCTGAGGGGAACTATCAGTACAAGACCAGATTATCTCCCTGGGAGTCAGGAGCCCCTGGTGTAGACATGAGTCAGACACGGTCTAACTGCTAACATGTTGGCCGACACAGCCGTTGTTTCTGAGTTTGGCAGGGAAAAGCAAGGAACCGACGCTATACTTAGGAAATAAGGAAGCCACATTGTCATATTCTCCTGGGCAGGACCCATGCCTTCCTCTTCGGTGTGCTCCAAGGTGACTAGCACAGAGCTGGAGGAAGGATGAGTAAAGGTCGCCTACCCACCCCCACTCTGTTATAATGCAGGATGGACTAAGTTTTTTCAAGTCCTGCTGGAAATCTCCTGGCTGGAAAGCTTCCCAGATACCCAATTTTCTTGCTTGAAGTGCATTTCTTTTCTCCTTGAAAATTAGTACAGGAGAATTTGTCTCTGTTATAAACTCCCTCCTGGTGAGAAGTGCAGAGTGTTCACACAGAACTTTCTAAATGCTTGGTGTGTGCAGAGCACTACGCAGGGGCTGGGGGCTCTTAAGGATGGAAAGCAAAAGACAGGCAACAGGGTGGTTCATACAAAGAGGTTGGAATGGACTCCTCACCCAGAGGACATGTAAACTGACTCAGGACTCCTCTATGTCAAGAGGTAGGAAGAACTGGCCACAGGCATCTTACGGATCTCCACAGGACCCAGAGGGGCGGAACTGCATCCCATGACTTGTTAAACCCCCTTCTCCCCTCACTGACCAAAATTACAGGGGCCTTTGGCCCTCCCTACCATGAGACCCAAAGGAAAGCAGAATTGGCCTTCTCTCTGGAGATGATGACTCAGACCTCAGGAATGTAGTCATTCTTTTCATAAATTCCTCAGGCACCCTTGTTCTGGACACTGGACTTGGAAAACTAAACTGGACACGGGCCCTGCCTTCGGGGTGATTCCATTATGGAAGAGACAGAGAGAGAGAGAGAGATGGAGATGGAGATGGAGATATATAGATGGAGATAAAGATGGAGATAGAGATACATAGATGGAGATGGAGGTGGAGATGGAGATATATAGATGGAGATAAAGATGGAGATAGAGATACATAGATGGAGATGGAGGTGGAGATGGAGATATATAGATGGAGATAAAGATGGAGATGGAGATGGAGATATATAGATGGAGATGGAGATGGAGATATATAGATGGAGATGGAGATGGGGATGGAGATGGAGATATATAGATGGAGATGGAGATGGAGATGGAGATGGAGATGGAGATAGAGATACATAGATGGAGATGGAGGTGAAGATGGAGATGGAGATATATAGATGGAGATGGAGATATATAGATGGAGATGGAGGTGAAGATGGAGATAGAGATATATAGATGGAGATGGAGGTGAAGATGGAGATGGAGATATATAGATGGAGATGGAGATATATAGATGGAGATGGAGATATATAGATGGAGATGGAGGTGAAGATGGAGATGGAGATATATAGATGGAGATGGAGATGGAGATGGAGATAGAGATACATAGATGGAGATGGAGGTGAAGATGGAGATGGAGATATATAGATGGAGATGGAGATGGAGGTGGAGATGGAGATGGAGATGGAAATATATAGATGGAGATGGAGATGGAGATGCATAGTGGGAGATGGGGTCAGAACACGGAGGATTTTGTGGGCCTGCTAAGGAACTTGTTGATCATTCTGGCGTTGACAGGGAGCTTCTGAAAGATTTTGAGACGACGAGTGGTTTGGTTGGATTTTCATTTTCAAAAGGAGATCATGAGGACGTTGGTTGGCTGGGACTCTTCACGAGGTCCCAAGCCTCCCTTGTCCCATGAACACCACATCCCCTACGTCCACCAGCTGGACCGGGTGCATCTCACGTGCGCTCACACTGCAGCTGGACTGCTCCCAGCTATGACAGCCTAGGGGTGGCCCGTTCTGTCCTGCTCCTCACTAGACTGCCAGGCACTGTGGCGTGCTCACCTCTCTTCCCCAGGGTCCAGCACAGAGCCTGGAACACTGCTGGAGCTCACGAATGTATTTACGCGTACAGAGATATTTTTAACAGATGTCAAATGAAACTATTGCAATATTGCAGAAGAGGGAAAATCGGGGTTCAGGTGAGCTGGAGCCCTGATAGCAGGAGTGTGAACGGGGGTGGGGGGAGACGCACGATGGTGGGCAGACCTCATCGCTGCTCGGTGCTCCTGGCGACCTGCGAGCAGTGGATGCAGCAAAACTCAGCTTCCTGTGCTTCTGTGCCTTTCTCTTTTGTGAAGCGGGGGTTTTAACACCTGCTCACAGCGGTGTTGCAGAGAGATGAAATCAGAGTTTAAAGCGGGCCCCTCACCGCCAGTGTCACTGACAGCTGCTAGGCTGCCTCGGTTTCCCTAGTGCCCAGTGTGATCAGTCCCTGGACTACTAGTTGCTGAGCAAAAGGGAGAGGCAAGGTTTGAAGGAGGTAAAAGTTCCCTTTTCTGCCTTCTGCCACGTTCCTGGGGAGGCCACGCCAACGAAACAACATCCTGTCCTCTCTCGGGGCCCTGGGTCCTCTGGCCTCAACGGCAGATCTATACCAAAATCAATTCCAACCACTCCATGATTGACTGACTGACTGAGCGGACAAATGGCTTTTAACCCTAGCTCTGCCATTTACTGTGACCTAGGACACCTTTCCTCCCTGAACTTTAGTTTCCCGACCACGACATGGCCATTAGACTATGTTTTGCACAGGTTTGTTTCAAGAATTCAGTTCAGTCATGCCTATATGAGCACATCCCAAATTCTAACGTGCAACAGAAATGTCCTGTTTTCCACATCCATGGTACCTGCCCCCCTAAAGGCGGCCAGCGTAGAGCATGCACAGAGAAAGCTGTGGCTGATGTTGAAAGGGTAAATGGGGTCCATTTAGAGATTGCCCCACATCTCGTTCTATGAAGAACTTGCATGCCAGCAGGTACCCGCGGGGTGGTGGAGCCCACTGTGGGGACATTATCACCAGTGCTAATGCAGTGCCTCCTTTTGGCCACTGTTTGGCCTTCGCGCTTTCACACCAGTTTGTATCCCGACATCTGCTCCTGCTGGAGGTGGCCAGGTCCCCCTGGCTTCCCCGGCCATGTGGCATGTGGTTTCACAGCTGTGCCCACCTGCACGCAGGCCTGTCTCCCTGTTCCCTTCCCGCAGGCCTCTGTGCCAGGAGATGCCAGCTCATTTCTGTGCAGGGCTGTTGGGGGAGATCACCTGAGTGAGCTTGCAGGGGAAGTGGGCTAGAGTGGCACAGCAGAGCCAGAGCCTCTGGGGGTGACAGGGGTAGAGGGGTGGGGAGGGATGATTTCAGTCCTCCAGCCCGCTGGGAGGATCTTCTGATGCACATCCACAACCACTAACTTGAGCATCATTCATGTTGACCAGATTCCTCTTTTGAAATGTAGGAGATGGGGTTCCTGGGTGGCTCAGTCGGTTAAGCATCTGACTTTGGCTCAGGTCATGATCTCATCGTACTTGAGTTCAAGATCTACATCAGGCTCTACACTGGCAATGCAGAGCCTGCTTGGGATTCTCTATTTCCCTCTCTCTCTGCCCCCTCTTCTGCTCATGTTTTCTCTCTCTCTCTCTCTCTCTCTCTCTCAAAATAAATAAATACACTTTAAAAAATAAAAAATAAATAAAACATAGGAGGGTAAACCCTAATGGTCCTTCATACCCTGCTGGAAATAAACTTAGTTACGTATTTAACTGTCAATGTGTATAAAGCTTTGACGTGTCTGTTGTCCTCACACGTTTAATTTCATCGGCATAATTCTGCGATGCAGCTTTGAGCCCTGTTTCACAGCTGAGGAAATTGAGGCTGGGGCAGTGAAGTCATCAGGAAATACGGCGACAAGGAAGGGAGGTAGGATTCCAAAGCCAGGTGATCCCCCTGCAGAGTGGTTCCCCTTAGCTGTGCCAGCTGTGCCAGGAAGCCCACGGGAGCAGAGCCCTGATGGGGGAGGGCTGTGGACTCAGGGCCCACTGCAGGGGCCTCCCCGTGGCGGACAGTGACACAGGCAGAGGGCCACTGTGACAGCCAGCCTCCTCCCCTGGCCCCCGTGCCCATACCCACCTCCCGACCCTGGCCTGGACAAGGTCTGCAGGTCTGGGCCCACCGACCAGCTAAGGACTGAAAGTGCTTAACACTTTCCATAGTGTTAATTTTTAATTAGAAAACAGATTTTAGGGGCGCCTGGGGGGCTCGTTCAGTTGAGCGTCGGACTTCGGCTCAGGTCATGATCTCACAGCTTGTGGGCTCAAGCCCCGCGTTGGGCTCTGTGCTGACAGCTCAGAGCCTGGAGCCTGCTTCCGATTGTGTCCCTCTCTCACTCTGCCCCTCATCCACTCATGCTGTCTGTCTCTCTCTCAAGAATAAATAAAACATTAAAAATTTTTAATTAGAAACAGATATTTAAAAATCTGTCATTTCCATAACTTAGCCAGTTTAACAATGCACTTTCAATGGATTTCCAGGCCGTCTGGGTGGCTCAGTTGGTTGAGCATCTTACTCTTGATTTAGGTTTAGATCAGAATCCCAGGTCGTGGGATCAAGCCCCACATTGGGCTCTGCACTGAGCATGGAGACTGCTTAAGATTCTCTCTCTCCCTCTGCCCCTCTCCCCTGCTTGCGCACTCTGTCTCTCTCTAAAATAAAACATTTTTTTAAATGGGTTTCCCAAGAATAGACTTTAGAGTCTAGTGAGTTGTGTTCATATCCCAGCTCTGGCACCTATGAATGATATGACTTTGGGTAAATGACATAACCTCTGTGGGACTCAGCTTCTACATCTGTGAAGTGGGCGTAGCCCTAGTTATATACTTCATGGGGTTGTTGGGAAGCGAAATGAGGGGCCTGTCCAGGGTGCTGAACATGGAGCCTGGCGGATAGGAAGCATAGGTGGTCCAGGGCCCTGGCGCCCCGTCCCCATCCTGCCTGGTTTGAGGGCAGGAGCCTGGGAACACCTGCCTCTTGGGTGACAGAGCAGCCGGCATATTCTAACCACCCATTGAAGAACGAGGCATCTGCAGCAGGCCGTGTAGACTGGGAGTTTAGTATGTGCTCTGCTCTTCATGGGCGAAATCCGGGACTTAGTGTCCCCCTCCCAGTCTTTCCTCGGATATCCCAAGCAGTGGCTAGAATGGTCTTGCAGCACCTGGAGGGTTTCTAAGGGAAGAGGGCCCTTTCGGGCTCCTCGGTTCCTCTCCTCGGCTAACACAGGCTGTCAACCCAAAACACGGGATTAGTGCTTTTATATAAATTGGGTGAAGTGAGGTGAGGACTAGAAGTAGACACACAGGCTTGGCCTTACAGAATGCCGCCCTGGGCTCACACCCGCATTTCCCTCCATCTGTCTCTTTTTAGTGTCTGTCTGGGGACCAGGGTCGTGAGCGCATTTATAATAGAAACATCATAAATGACTAGGAAAGCTGATCTGTCGTACATACGTTCCGAAGGTGGGAGCAACTAAGCCAGAAGAGAATTGCAGCGGCATCAGGGAGATACACCCCAAGAATTTAGACAGAAGCGGCAATGCCAGAGCGGCCCAGCTGCCTCTGGAGACGAAATTGCAGAATTATATAGCCGGGGATGGCCAGGCTGCTGAGTAATATCTCCTGATGTTAATCAAGTCTGTGAGAACCTGGATCATGTAACTTACTGAACTCAATTTATATTCTCTTAGGCAAAATCGCTATGACCTGGATGGAAATTTAGCCAGAGAGCAATAAAGAATGGAAAGCCACAGGTAATGAACTGGTCTCTGGGAAGCCAGGAGCCCTGCTCTCTGGCTAGTTATATTTTAAATATTACAGGAAATTAGAGAGGATATTGTACGTTTACTGAGCGCTTATTATGTATCAGGAGCTGTGCTGTAAACTTTAAGGACCTGCATTCATTGTGTCCCCTCAAAAGCTCTGTGCAGAAGGTATCCCAGACCAGTAACCACTTGGTTGTTTTCTGACATATAAAGACATTTTCTTGAGTTGGACTTTCCCCCCACTTCAGGTGACCAAAAAGAAGTGAGATCCCCAGTTACCTGTAACGAAAGCAAGAGACTTATTGCATCTGCGGAAGAGCAGGGACACCATCATACATGAACCACAGTCAACGTGTCCTTGCTGGATGCCGGCTGTTCTGGCCTCTCTAATATGTCTGAGATTTCTAGCTTGCTTTCTACATGGGTGAGATCATTCATATCGAGTATCTTGACTTGACCCCATCACTTGAAAGTTATTGGGGTGCAGAGAGCAAATGTGAGCCCATTATAACCCTATCCTTCCTATCCCTGCCCACCAGTCCTCAAGAGACTCCTACCTCTAACAAACTGTAAATTCAGGGTCTCCTTGATGCATAGAGCAGCAGGTGCACTGAGCAGAGCCCCCCTTGGACAGATCCTAGCCACCTGGACCCCATGGCTGCTTGATCCAGGGGACCAATGAAAGAGAAGGGTCAGGACCAGGCCAGTCAGGAGAAGCCTGTCAACAATGGCCCCATAACTCGCCTTCACACAGAGGTCTTTTACTTTCCACCCTCCAGGTTTGGTCAAAGAGTTCCTACTGGTCATGTTGTTTCTCTCCACTCCTGGGTCCTTCATATTTGCTCCGCAGGGACCTTGCAGATTTTTCTGCCATTCTTCACATTTATGGGGCACAGGACCTTCCAAAGCATGACTGTGTAAGTGCTGGTGCATGCTCATCTTACAACTATTCCCGCTCTTATGTGCAGAGCCCGGTGGACCTTGCACCTTGCTCTAGGACCATGTCATCCCAGGTATCTTCTGGCTCGTTCCTCACAGTATCCTGGACCCCTGCTCCATGAGGTGTCAGAAGCTGTGTCTTTCAGAGTTGGGGGCCACAGCTCGACTCTCCCAACCTGGGGACTCCCTGGGTTTTCTGTGTGACTCAGTTCCAAGTTTCATGGAGTCTGAAGTGGCCAATGCCCACCCCGCCCCTAGCTGATGTGCATGTGACATAGGCTCACGGTGTCAGCGACTGGCCAAGCAAGAAAGGAGTGGGGACATTAATAATTAGCTAGGTTTGGGGCAGCAGCACAGGAGGAAAAGCCTGTGACTGCTCACCACTTTGCACTGGCCTCGGCCGCAGGAAGGAGACATAATGAACAATGCCCAGAACAGGGAAGAGAGAGCAGTTACAGTCTTACCGCCCAACTCTTCAAAGATGCCCAGCGGTGCCGAAGGAGCATGTGAAGTCAGGATTTCATGACACCCAGGGACAGGGACAGTGATGAATCCCTGCCCGTTTTCTTTTGAAGACGTTCTTCATCTTCTCTTGATCTTGGGACTCCAGCCTGGTTTCCCTGGCAACTAGGCTGACTTCCAGTGGCAAAGGTCAGCGTGCGGTGGGGTGTGAGCAACCTGCCCCGGTGGTGTCTGGGGAGGAAGGGCCCCCTGGGCAAGGAGGGGAGCAGCAGAACATGAAAGCAGGCCAGTCAGATATTCTTCTCCTTAGTCCCCATCTTAGATGAGGAAACTGAGGCTTGGCTAAGTAACCTGCGATGGTACCTTCTGGAACCAGGAATTCAATCTATTGTGGAGTGAGCCTTCCTTCCAGAGACACCGAAGCCACTGACCAACTGTGGGGACATGCTGCACTTAAAGCTCTTTCTCTTGGAGGGGCGCCTGGGGGGCTCTGTCCGTTAAGCGTCCGACTCCTGGTTTCGGCTCAGGTCACGATCTCATGGTTTGTGAGTTCGAGCCCCGTGTCAGGCCCTCCGCTGACAGTGCAGAGCCTGCTTGGGATCTGCACTCTCTCTCTCTTTCTGCCCCTCCCCGACCCTCTCAAAATAAAGTAATAAACTTAAAAAAAAATCTCTTTCTCTTGGAGAGGAGACAGATGCACAGTGACCTACAAGGGGGCTGGTGGGTTTCCCGTCCAGAGGGGGAGCAGGCTGAGCTCACTGCCCCTCCTGGAGCCACCAGCCCATGTGCCGATGACGGCCCCCTCTTCCCAGTGGCTCCTGGGTGGCTCCTGGGTCACCACAGAGACTCAGAGGCCCAAAGCAGGAAGGGGGTGGGGGAAGAGGGGCTGGAAATCCAAACTTGCGTTCTCCCAGTCAGAGCGACTCGGGATGAAAACTTGCTGAGGACAGCAGAGGCTCCCAGGACGACTGGCAATTTGAGCTTCTCGGAGACAGACAATATGTTGGTACCAGATGTCACTTTAAGCTAAAAACCTATGGTTATGTTACTTAGATGATCTTCTTTATTTACTCTAACCCATAATCCAGAAGCCGTTCTCGATTGGACGTGGGCCGTTGTGCATTCCTGTGGGAACCGCAGCTCTGTATTTGTAGGTGTTGCCCGTTCCCAGCTGGGGAATTACGTTCCTGTGTGCAGCTCGCTGCGTTTAGGGTCTGATCATCTCTGCGTTTATTCTAACTGTCACTGGTCCGGGGGAATTAGTGTCTTACTCCTTACTGTTGGGAGAGTATCACACCCCTCCCTGCAAGATCATTGCTAATGTCTCCCCGACTCCAGCCCAAGAGACCGTCTGCTGGGAGGGTATGTGCACCACTCACTGTATCTATCACTTGGGCAGTTCTCTGCTCATCCCCCCTGCCCTCTTGTCAGCAGGGGTGAGGAGAGGCATGATTGAGGGGCCTGGGCGTCCCTGGGGGCTCAGGAGTTCTGGCCCAGAGGCAACGCAGCACCTGACCGTGTGCTCGGAGGTACAGGCTGTATAGCTCCCTTGGAAAACAGTGGCGGGGGCCCTCCCTCTGGTGCCGTCCCTCCCCTCCCCTCCCCTGGTGGCATCCGATAGCTCACACTGCAGAACTGGGAAGCCGTGAAGCCTACCCACACCCCCAGAAGGGCCCACGCCTCGGATGCCTGGGTGTGTCTCTACCCAAATCCTTCTGGCCTGGCCGCCACCTCTTGTGGGGCTTAGGAGGGTAGGGGAGCCTGTCTTTGGGTTGTGCATGTCCCGAGGAAAGGAAGCTGCCCCCCAGGGAAGCTGCCCTGCCCCCAGGGCCTGGGCAAGCCCTTTGGGAGTGGGGCTCCCTTTTGGGAGTGCACTGGCTGGCTTGCCCCTGCAGGACCCCTGCAACCTCGGGGACAGATGGATGGGTGCGTGGAGCCTCTTGAGGAGGGGCGGGCGCGTCTGGCACGTCGGAGCCGACTGGCAGTCCGGCCACCTCTGACTCATCACCTTGGGCAGGTGGTCTTAGCTCTCATGTTTTTATGTCGTAAATGGGTCTAATATTATCCACCGAGCAGAAGAGTGGTCACGGGGATTCCGTGTAGCAAGCGCTGTCCTCCCCCCGGTACGTAATAGCGCCTAAGCCACAGCAGCTGGTCCTCCTGTCGTTCCTGCCATCACTACAATAGATGGCCCCTCCTGTCCCTCTCTCTGGGGACCCTGACCTGTCTCTGCAACTTTCAGGGTTCCCTCTAGAAATGTAGCCATTTTGGCTCACGGCAGCATCCATACAGGGCCAGCACATTTGCTGCAGAAAAATCAAGGCACATTCTGTCCCCACACGTGCAGGACGCACCTGCACTGTCAGCCTTCTAAGGAAAGACCAGACTGGAGCAGAGGAAAGTCTGCCCTGACGGACAGCAAGGGGCCAGATGTCTCTGAGCCCCAGCGCAGGGTGGCCGAGGGCTCTGTGGGGGGTCCACCTCGATTAGAAAATGCCCATTGCCGATGCCAGCGTGGCACAGCTCCTCGGGGGGCAGAGGCCCCACCACGGCGTGGGGACCGGTGCCCAGGGGAGCACAGGACGCATCTCTCCTCCCTAGCAGGGTAGGGGGTCCTGCGCTTCTGTCCCCCACCTCCTGGCTACAGCTTCTCACTCCCTCCGGGGCCACTTGACTTTGACCCCCGCCCGCCGTTCCTGCTCTTCACTTGCCAATGCTTCTCTCTCTGCTGTGACTGCGGGCGCTTTCCCAGGCTCTGTCCCCTCCAGAAAGTGGCTTCTCTGGGGCCGCGTTCAGAGCTTCCTGTGTGAGGTCAGCCCTGATCTCAACCTCCTGCTCCCTCTCCAGCTTCTGGCTCTACAAAGTGTGGCCTCAAGACACACACACACACACACACACACACACACACACACTCATTCACACTCCCCGAGGACCTCTTCCCTCTTCCCCTGGTGACCCCCTCTCCCCAGGGCATCATCATTATTCCCAGGACTAGGCAGTTTCCCTTCCCAGCAGCCCTGGCCTTGTCTCATCCCAGCCAATCGGGAGGCATCAAATCTTCCCTCAAAATCAATGCCTGCTTTACCGCCAGTGCCTCATCTGTGTCTGCTAATTTTGTTGCTTTCTTTAAAATTTTTTTTTAATTTTTGAGAAAGAGAGACACAGTGCGAGTCAGGGAGGGGCAGAGAAAGAGGGAGAGAGACACAGAATCTGAAGCAGGCTCCATGCTCTGAGCTGTCAGCACAGAGCCCAACGTGGGGCTTGAACTCTCAAATGGTGAGATCATGACCTGAGCCAAAGTCGGATGCTTAACCGACTGAGCCACCCAGGTGCCCCTTGTTGCTTTCTTTAAAAGCATCATCATCATCATCATCATCATCATCATCATCATCATCATCATCAAGAGCACTTTCCTTCTGACCCTCTTGCCTGCTGATTCCAGGCCCCCGAGAAGTCTCTGCTGAACAGGCCTGCCTTATTCTGCAAAGAATCGCTCTGACACACTTTCCTCTCATGTTTGTCCTCCGTTCATTCAGCACAGGCTGCATGTCTTAGAGCCTTTACACGTGGGAAGGGCTGGAAAGATACATTATACAAAAGAAAGCAAACCCTTGGCTTTAACGTGGGGGTCCTACAGGGCCTGGCATGACAGGGCAGGATGTTTTGGTTCTTTTTCCCTTCTGCGTTTGGCCCAGGAGAAAAGGGAACCCAAGGAGACGGATGTCCCGTCGGACTCCTTTCTCCTTGGTAGAAGTAATGGGAAGGGCAGGGACGTGGGGTAACTGCATAAAACTTAGGATTTATGACCCTCTGCGTGTTTCTCCTGTTCACGACCATCATGCACAACTAGACTTGATGGACCACTTGGGTGTGTCTTCCTACCACCCCTCCCCACCCACTACCTCTTCTGGATCTTTTCTTACAAACCGACATGCCCCACTTTAAGAAACTGGGTGTCTATTTTTAAAGAAACTTGTAAAATGGGAAAAATGAATGGGTGCTTATTTGTCTGTCACGTCAAGATTTTTCTGCTCCAGAACGTTTCCCCGTAAGATTCCTTTAATGAGCAGCTGCCCTGGTATGTTTGTTTCTTTGCACATCCTGAACTACGGCTGAAGTTTACAAGTGGGCTTGATGGTGCCTAGGTTTGGGGCTCAGAGAGGTCCAGCTTTAATCCTCGTGTGGCTGCTTAGTGGCAAGTCAGGAGATCTCTGAGCCCCAGTGTGCTCATCTGTAAAATGGGCATTGTTGTTGGAGGATTAAAGTTACCTATTCCCTCATTCAGCAAAACTGTGGCTTAGGGGGTGCCTGGGTGGCTCAGTAGGTTAAGGGTCTGACTCTTGATCTCAGCTCAGATCATGATCTCTCGGTTTGTGAGATCAATTCCCATATGGGGCTCTGTGCTTACAGAGCAGAGCCTGCTTGGGATTTTCTCTCTCCTCTCCCTCTACCCCTGCCCTACTCATGTTTTCTCTCTCTCTCTCAAAATAAATAAATAAATGTTAAAAAAAAAAAAAAAAAACTGTGGAGGCGCCTGAGTGGCTCAGTCGGTTGGGCGTCTGACTTCAGCTCAAGTCATGATCTTGTGGTTCATGGGTTTGATCCCTGCGTCAGGCTCTGTGCTGACAGATTCTCTGTCTCCTTCTCTCTCTCTCTCTCTCTCTCTCTCTGCCCCTCCCCCACTTGTGCTCGCTCCCTCTCTCTCTCTCTCTCTCTCTCTCTCAAAAATAAATAAATAAACTTAAAAAAAAAACAAACCCTGTGGATTAGAATGACATTTCTTAGGGCCTCTTCACCCTCACCTTATCATGCAAAAGTAAGCAGACAGACAGCATCAAATTTAAGTATGTTCGCGATGCGTGGACCTATAATAAAACCTTTGCTGCATACACGGAACGCCCTTTGGGGAGCTCATTCCCTGGGGGCTTCAAAGGCTAGGACTGGATTTGTGGGTGGGCCAGGCTGGCTTGCAGCTGAGGAGCATGGAGTACAGGAAAATCAAGGTCTATGTCCTGGATGACAGGCTGGACGCTGGGAGACTAACAGGCAGCGAACAGGCAGAGAACCAGAACGGGATCCAAGATGGAAGGTCTGCAGGAGAGGCCGAGGGGGACTCACTGGGCGCAGGAAAAAGTGGAGGAGCAGTGGGGGGCACCGGCCACCTGCAGGGGGTCCCTGCTGGAGACGGTTGAGAATGCCAGGCAGGTTTGGGAGCGCCGGCTGCACATAGGGCAGCCAGCCCGGGACCCCGTACAGGGGTGGGGGGTGGGGGGCACATGCCCCGCCATCAGAGGATGCTTTTCTGCCGCTCTTTATTCCCCACACCAGTGCTGCCTCCATTAGCACAGATAATTAGCCTTGATGGCAGCTTATTACCTAATTATTTCTGGCTCATGTTTGCTAAGTATATTACAGGCAGTTTGGACAGATATTCTCCCTGAGAGCCAGGTTCTGGAAAATTCTTCAGAAAAATAGAATCTTGGTACATAAGGCTCCCACCCTTTTTGCGTTTCAGTAAAAAAATAATAGCTCAGCCATGTTAACCTCTGTCTCTGGGTTTTCCGGCTACCCCGCCTCAGTGAGAGCGGGGCGAGTGTGGTAGACAACACACAGAATGCAGACGCAGGTTCGAGATCGGTCTCCATCACTTACTAAATGTTGGACCTTAAGAAAAATCATTTAACCTTTCTGAGCGTTGGTTTCCTTGGCTTTAAAATGGAGAACAGGGTCGCCTGGTTGGGTCAGTTGGTTAAGCTTCTGACTCTTGGTTTCGGCTCAAGTCGTGATCTCGTGGTTCATGAGTTCGAGCCCCACGTTGGGCTGTGCACTGTCAGTGCAGAGCCTGCTTGGGATTCTCTCTCTCCCTCTTTCTCTACTTCTCTCTCTTTCTCTCTCTCTCTCTCTCTCAAACATAAATAAATAAACATTTTTTTAAAAATGGAGGACATACTATCAACTTCACTGGATTATTGCAAGGATTGAATCAGGTCGATGACAAGAGGAGGTAAAACCAAGATTTGGCTATGGTTATTTTCCCATTCAGCCAGTCACCAAAGATTTGTGGGGCATCTCCATGGCAGTGCTGGGTGGCAGGACCCATGAATTGTGCTTGAGAGCCCAGCTGCTTGCATCAACCTGACCACACTGCCATGGGGGCATGGTCAAGGCTACCCCCTCCCCCCTCATCTTCCCTCACTTTTTAAAAAAAATTTATTCAGGGATTTTATTTTATTTTATTTTTCAATTTTTTATTTAAATTCTAGTTAGTTAACATACACAAGATTGGTTTCAGGAGTGGAATTCAGTGATTCATCACTTACATACAACACCCAGTGCTCGGCCCAACACTGCCCTCCTTAGTGCCTTTCGCCCATCCAGCCCATCCCCCACCCACTTCCATCTGTCAACCCTCAGTTTGTTCTCTATCATTAAAAGTTTCTTATGGATTGTTTCCCCACTCTCTTCCCCCTCCATATGCTCATCTGTTTTGTTTTGTAAATTCCACATATGAGTGAAATCATGGTCTTTGCCTTTCTCTGACTATTTTGCTTTATATATATATATTAGTATATATATTCCATTATATATATGGGATATACTCACATATGAGTGAAATGATGGTCTTTGACTTTCTCTATTTTGCATAATATATATATTAGTATATATATATTCCAGTATATATATATATATATATATATATATATATATACCACATCTTCTTCATCCATTCATCAGTCGATGGACATTTGGGCTCTCTCCATAGTTTGGCCATTGTTGATAGTGCTGCTGTTAGCATCAGGGTGAATGTGCCCCTTCAAATCTGTATTTTTGTATCCTTTGGGTAAATACCTAGTAGTGCAATTGCTGGATTGTGGGGTAGTTTTATTTCTAAGTTTTTGAAGAACCTCCATATTGTTCTCCAGAGTAGCTGCACGAGTTTGCATTCCCACTAACAGCTCAAGAGCATTCCTGTCTTCCCTCATTCTTGGCCCAGCTTGATGTCCAAGTCATTCAGAAGTGCCTCGGGTACCTTCTCTACCCAGGCCATGCCTTGAGGCCGTCACTCATGCCACTTCCTCCTCTGCCACTCATTCTTCACCCAGGATTCCACGCAGGGTGTATTCAAATCCCGCCTTACCCCAGGCTAGTTCATTCACCTCCCAAACCTCAGTCCTGCTTGAACAGTCCAATGGGACAGTGCTACTTCCCACCTGGTTGGGTGCTTGTGAGGATTAATAAGTGGGTGCGTGCAAAGTGCTAGGAATGATGCCTGCACAGAGCAAGCCCTCAGTCAGCATTGGCCATCATCATCGTCCCCACCTACTCCTATCCCCAGCTGGCCTCCATGCTTCTCCTCCCTCCCCTGGAATGACATGTCTTTGTCTCCAAATATCCCACACTGTATTGAAGTGATCTTCCCAAATAAGGTCGACATTTCCTGGGGGTAGGGGCCCTGTCTTCAGTCTTGGTGTCCCCTGCCCCGAGGACAGTGCCAGGCACATGGCAGGTGCTCGAGAAATCATGGAACTAAATTAAAACGAGCCATCACTCTGAGGTGGATTTTCTTTATTATTGATTTTGATTGTGGAGACATTCCCTTCAGTGGGGCTGGGATGTAGCCCTTGAAAGAAAGACTAAGCTGTGATGCTGGAAATCTCTTACCCCATTGTCATCATCCACATGGCCTCCTCCTTTGGCCTATGGCGCATACTTCCCCGTGTGACTTACTTCTCAGCCCAGTCTTCCTGTTGAATAAGGCGTCAGTTTCAGTGCCTGGGCATCGGTGTGCCTGTCCAGGGGCGGGGCCGTTTCCGGCACCCATGAGTGGGCAGATGGTTGTATGGTCCTGCCCTGGAAAACAGAGCATTCTCCTCAAGCCTGTATGCTCAAGAGCCCCGAGAAGTGGTGCATGAGGCGTAGGATTTGCTACCCCCCGGTCTTCACGTTGACATCTTTCCACCCACATGAGTGCCCGGCGTCAACGTGGGCGCTGGCAACAGCAGGACTTGGGAGGGATGGGAGGAGCCTTGTATAACTGACCTCGGAATGAACCTTTATATTTTAAAAGAGCTACTTCTGCAAGTGGCCATTACCAGCTTCCTGTCTGGCCGTCCGTCCCTGCCTCTGCTGTCGGCATCTACACATGCTGCCAGGAGGACCTGGAGCCCCGTGCGGCTCAGGAGCCGTGTGAGCCGTCTCGCTGTGTCCGTGCAGCACTGTTGACCACAGAGCTCCGACCCATGGGGTAAAGCTGCTGTTCGACCCCCATCAAAGTGATGTTAACGGAGCCCCCTGTGCCTCCCAGAGAGGCCCCTCCTGCAGAGTCCAGGGGGTACCTGTGAAATTCCAAGTGTTCCTCAGACACCTGGAGGGCAGGGCACCCCCACTGCAGGGACACAGACCACATGGGCCCCTCCGTGCAGCCCTCTCCTACTTCCTGGTCCATTTCCTAGCCCCCTGGGCAGTCTGGACGCCCCAACTGTACCCCATCAGGAGGTGGCATGTACCCCTTCTGGGAGCTCAGAACAGACCATCCTTCACGCTGCTTCTCCAAAATCTTAAATCCAATCAGTCCCTCTCAGCGGGTTCCCACCAGGTTCCTTTCATCTCCTAGAGTCCTCGGCCCTCTCCCTGCGCACCCGCCCTGCTCCTCCTGCCTGTGCCTCCGATGTCAGGCAGTCGACACCGCCACCCCTTCCCCAATACCCTCCATCCTTCTGCCTCTTCTGCAGACCTTCACTCCTCCCACATGTTTATGAAACACCACTGTGTGCCGCAGTGTGTCAGGTCCTCGGTCTGTGGTAGTAACCAGAGTCTGCATGTCCTAGCCCGCCTGAAGACACACGGACATTAAACCATAAAAACGCTTATACATATGTGATTGCAAATGGTGATGTGTTCTATGAATCGGAAAAAGAACAGGGTTCTGTGACAGGAACCTAGTTTAGTTCAGTGTTGGAGGAGGGTGATGTGTGTAGATCAGGGAAGGTCCCAGAGGAGCTACTATTTGCACTTAGAGCTAAGGGTTATTCAGAGTTACCCATGTAAACAATGGGGAAAAGTGCTTTCCAGGCAGCATGTGCCAAGGTCCTGGGGCAGGGAAGAGGCTGGCATGTTTCAGGACTATAGGAAAGTGGTGGGGATGGAGCACTGAGAGGAAGCTGGGGAGAGAGAGACCAGATTAGGCAGGGTGAGTGTGGAAAGTGAAGGGTTTGAGATTTATTCTGCCTTTAATGGGAAAAGTCGTAAACTGGGGAGGCTGCCAAGCCAGGATCTGCCTCCTCTGCCCCTACATTTGGGTGGCTAAGTCACCAGAAGTCAGGTGAGATGAAATGGTCAAGAGCCACCTCCCAGAGGACTGTGGGGTGGAAACGGCTTGGCCAGAGCTGGATGTTGCTCGATGAAGCCCGGAAATTGTAATGGGCATAAAAAAGAAAATCTAGCATCCCACACACTTGCCAGGTAACCTGCTCAGTGGCTCTGTAAGGGGACGTTATTTTACAGCTCAGGCAACACAAGGACAGCCAGGGTGTAGCTCATGAGGGTTGTGCAGCTGAGTGACAGACCAGGACACAGGCCTGGGTCTTCTGACGTCAAGTCCAGTTCTTTTTCTGCCCCGCCAGCAGGGTCTGCAGAGGAGGGAGATGCCCTTGGGAAGACAGTGAGGACTAAGGAGAACACGGCGTAAGATGGATGTCGGTGCTCCTTCTGGTTCACACAGCTTTGATGGCCTCCCAAAGACAGGCAGAGTCCTAAAGCTCCTGATTTCAACTTCACATCTAAAGAGTATGAGGTTCCAGAGGTTTCTGCTGTGAGTCAGCTCCCCTGCTGGCTCTCGGGCTGTTGCCGAAATCTTCAGAGCAGAGATGATCCATCCAGGGGCAAAAGCCAGTCCCCCGGCTGTTTGATTTAGATGACCAACAGCTTGAGCAGCATTGGCTCAAAGCTTCCGCAGCCTGGACCCCACCATGGGGGAGGCCGACTTCGGTGCCACCGCCCCCAGAGCGCAGGACACAACAGCCAACACGCGCTCTCCGTAAATCAACTTTGTTTCTATGCACGAGCATTGAACGCTCTGAAAAGGAAACTAGGATAATAATGCCTTTTACAATAGCATCAAAGAGAATAAAATACCGAGGAACAGGTGGCCTCTGGCATCCCCAACACCCCAGAACTTTCTCTGGCCAGAGTGCACTATTCGCCTTCTTCTTTGCATTGAAGATATTTGTGTAGAGCTTACACCTTCCAGGAGCCAGGCCAAGGCCATCTTCATGTCCCTCCCGCCATATCGCCTGGAAGTGGAAGGACTTCAAAAATTAGGTGTTAAAGGATTTAATTAACGAACAGGGAGAGCAGATTGGGAGGCGAAGATCAATAATGTAACTTTTTAGAATTGAAAACACAACACAGTCATGTGGGAGGCAGGCACCCAGTCTAAGGGAAAGAGTGTGGGGTCTCACCTGGGTTTAAATCCCAGCTCTGTCACTTCCCAGCTGGGAGAATACAGACAAGTTCCTTAACTTCTCCATCTGAGTTGCTGCCTTGGGACATCAGGGCTAGTGACACCTCCTTCACAAGGAGGTTATGAAGACCGAATGAGCTGAATCATAGAAAGTACTGAGCATGGTGCCTGGAGCATGGTAGGAGCTTGAGAACTGTCTGTCTCTGGAGAGCTGAGTGCTTAAATTTGGGCCATAAAGGCGACTACTCGGATGTGAATCCTGGCTCCATGGATTACCAGCTGCCTGATCCCAGTGTGACTACATCTCTGTGTCTCAGTTTCCTCCTTTGCAAAATAGAGTGGTGATAATAGCCATCTGGCAGTGTTGTTACAGACTAGAGGAGAGCAGGTGTGTGGAGCATGACCCTGGTGACAGCTGAGGGGGTCAGTCCACCTGGACCGAGTGCACATGGCCGTGCTGGGGGAACACTTAGATGTCCCTGGATGTTTCAGGACCTCTCTGTCCTTCTAGCTTGGTAATACCTAGGTGAACTCCTCTGTGCTCACAAATGTGTCCACACCCACTTCCCAGGAGAGAGGAGCCCCTTCTGTGTGCTAAGCAGGAACCTGTCTAATAAACCATTTTCATGGCCCTGTCACCAGAACGCACACTGAGGTGTCGGCAGCCTCGTGTCGTGTGCCCCCGGTTTAGCTGGTGCCGGCAACTCCCCACATCTGCTGCCCTGCTCAGCGTGCAGTGAAATGTGGCGTGTGAAGAACACAGTGGAAAGTTAATGAAAACAATAAACTCTGATGTTAAGAGTCTGTGCCACTCGCCCTCTCCACTTCCGTCCTCAGCCTCGTCCCTTCTGTGGACCTGTGTCTGCATCCCTCCTCTGTTTAGCTTTATGAACCTAACCCTTCCACCCTCCCCCCACCCTGCCTGCTTTGGGTATTATTTGGTGCGAGCTCGGATGTCCTTGAAGAAGAAGCTGATGTCTTTGGCAGCTGGGAGAAGGGGCATGGGCACATCCCTGTTCCCCGCCTTCCCGCCTGCTTCCTGCCCAGTGCTCGTGAGAGATGGCTGCTCCCAGCAGCCGGCAGCACCTGGCGGAGTCTTGTCCCTCCTCCACGGTCCCCTGGGGACACGCCTCAGCTATGCGGAGAACCAGTGCTTTGGGAGGGTGGAGGAGAGGGAATCAGGCTAGAGCACTCGGCTCATTTCTGCCTGCCAACAGCCTTGGGTTCTGAGCCACAAATAGGCACAGGTGCTGGGAAGTCAAGTCCATACCAGGTTGGCCACCTACTTGCTTTGTGACTTTGCCAAATGATTAACCTGAGTCTCAGTTCCCTATATGGAAAAAAAAAAAAGTCAAAGGGAGTGACATGTGCCTCCTTTGAGGCTGCTATATCAAGTATTTAGTGGAATGCTTGGCACACAGTAAATCCCCAGTAAATACCAGCCACTCTTGTGGGTAATAGCAGTATTAATAATACCTGACTTTCCAGAGTCCCCTCTGTGTGCCTTGACTTCTACATCATCACATAGCTGTTTTGCTCAGTCTGGTTCCTCTGGTCTTTTTCTTGCTCCAATAAGCAGACCTTTGACTTCATTTTCTGGTTTCCAGACTGTAGGCTCCATGAGACCACTCAGGCCAAGGAGCCTTCACCCCAGACCCTGCACTGATACTCACCCCTCCCCTCCTGAACCCACTCCTGAGTCTCACCCTTGGCTTGGTGACCCAGACCAAGGCCTATCAGACTCTTCCTTGGTCTGTTGGCCTTTCTACCTAACTCCCCAGGTCTGGCCCCCCAAAGCAGCCTGAACCCTGTGGGCCATTCTGCTGGGGTAGCTGATAGGGTGGGCAGGAGTGGGAAGGGGCTATCTCTCTTCTCCAGGCTGGGATTGTGAGGCTCGGACAGCTCTGGACTTGGTGGTGCCCCTGTACTCCTGCTCAGACACTTGTGCCCAGCAGCCCTGCTGTGATTCATTCATTTATTCATTCATTCAGTTGGCAATTATCTAGTTACTTCCTATTCATAGTGCAGAAGATTTAGCAATCATGTCATTACTAGTATCTCCTTGACCTTGAGAAATTGTCCCCCTTAATGATTCACAAACCAGATAGGAAGAAATTGTAACTACTGTCTAGGCCAACAGATCTGAAGAGTTCTGAGTTATTGCCTCGGCCTCCATCAGCATTAGGTCCAGATGTCACAGTGGGATGGCAGAGAGGCTGTCTCCTCCTCGGGGCTGCCTGGGTCCCCCTGCCAGCCATCCTCAGTGTTCATCGTCTCCATCAGATGCATGTGCCATCATTAGATTTAGGCCCCAGAAAGCCGGTTGTGTCTTTACAAACAACAGCAAAGGCTGCAGAGATTCTGTGTAAAAGTCAGTGAGACCACATGGCATGCCAGGCTGTCAGTTCACCGAGACTGGGGAAGTGGGAAGACCCCAAGGGGTCCCCCTCCAGGAATCCACCGGAAGACTCCAAACTAGGAATCTCACCTGCATAACACAAAAAGAAATAAGCAAGCCACGTTTCCTCCCAGTCAGTGATGGAACAGGAGGGACAAAAGCAAAGAAGGGGGCTGGGTGGTCACAGGGTCAGAGGACTCTCACCGTCACAGGAGCTGCAGGGTTCTAGATCATAGGAGCTCCCATGATGGCCTGACTTGGGGCTGGAACCGGGCAGGGTGAAGGCAGGAGCCAAGTCTCCTTCTACCCTGAATGCACAGGTTGGAAGTACGACAACCTATAGATCAGAATCACCTGTCAGGAGCTGCAAGTAGTGCAGGAGACTCAATCAGGAGGATGCAGGGACCCTAGAGAGAAGTGAACGGGGACCCAAGACCGGCTTAAGTGCAGGGCAGCCACCCTGAGTTCCCAGGGTCTTCGGAGCCCTAAGAAAAGGAGCTGTGTGGGGTCCTGTGTTCTGGGAGGAGCAGCCCATTTCTGGGGAGAATACCCACTGCATTTCTGTCTTTGGAGATCAGACCTCTTCCCTCTGAGGCCCTGAAAATCCCACCACCCAGCAGAGCGAGTGCCTCCATGTGACAATGTGACAGCACCGTCCAGGAGCTCTGCCCCACGGCCCTGGAATAGTCCAGAGGGGCCAGGTGGTGGTGTTGGGTGGGGGGACATGGGCTGCACATCCCAGCCATGGCAGCCAACTGAAGCCTCTGCTTTCATCCCTAGAAACCAGACAAATGATGGACAAGAGGAGGGAGAGAGTGGATAAGAGTTTTTTCCTTCTTATTTTGGGATTTCCCTACTACAGGTAGATTCTTAGTTAAAATTAAGAAAGACATTATTGGATAAATACACTGAAATGGTAAAAGTAGTTATCTATGATGGAGTCCCTGGGTGGCTCAGTGGTTAGGCATCTGACTCTTGATTTCAGCTCAGGTCATGATCTCAGGGTCACAGGATTGAGCCCCATGTCAGGCTCTATGCTGGGCATGCCTACTTGAGATTCTCTCTCTTTCTGCTCCTCCCCAGCTCATGAACACATGCACTCTCACTCACTCTCTCTAAAATAAAAAAGAAAGGGGCGCCACGGTGGCTCAGTCGGCTGGGTGTCTGACTTCAGCTCAGGTCATGATTTCACAGCTTGTGGGTTCGAGCTCTGTGTCAGGGCTGACAGCTGGGCTGTGTCTGGGCTGTGACAGGGCTGTGTCTGTGCTGACAGCTCAGAGCCTGGAGCCTGCTTTGGATCCTCTGTCTCCCTCTCTCTCTGCCCCTCCCCTGCTCATGCTCTTTCTCTCTCAAGTAAATACCCATTAAAAATTTCTTAAAAAAAGAAAAAGGAAGGAAAAAGAGTAGTAATCTATGATCATGGGATTATGGGTATTTCCTTTTATTTTTGTTTTGCGTATGTTCTCATTTAAAAATAATTAACTTGTATTTTTTCTGTAATAGAAACTGATTGAGTTACTTCACAGGATTGCAAATCATGAATGTGAAGTATTTTGAGGGGAAAGAGGAAGAAAAGTGGAAACACCATGTCATTTGAGCCGAGCTACACAGGCTAAGGGACAGCTACCATTGACCTGGGGAGGCAGTGTTGGGTGAGGATGAGGATTCACACTGATCTGTGTGCAACTCTGGATATTGCAGACCATACTAGCACCATAGCACCTTCTCAAGGCTGTGTCCTTGGAGCAGCCTCTGGGAGAGGGACGCAGAACCCTCATTCCAAGGACAGGAAGGTGTGAGGAGTCTCTGAGTGCAGGTAGGCTGTGAGCTCCGAGAGGCTGGGCACAGACCCCCACCGTGCCTAGCTCAGTGGGCATAGTGCTCCCTAGAGACACAGTCTGGCCCTGCATACCTGCCCCACAGGTGTGAGTGAGGACATTTGATGTTTAAGGAGGCCCTGGGCTGCACCTGTCTGGGGAAGGCGCTTCGCTCCAAGAAGCTCAGAATTGGAGTCGGAGGTGAGCCATCCTCAGACATGACCCAGAAAACTGGCCACTGAACCAAGACTTCAGGCTTGTCAAATAGGAACAAGCCAGCAGAGGCCTCTGAGAACACAGCTGGAACAGGGGGTCTGATGGAGAAACTGGCCTCCAAGTAGTGAAGGGTAAATGCACAATGAGAAGGTGTCTCCAATGTTAGAAAAACCCAATCCAAACAGAACATGAACATGGCTGCAAGAGAAACCTTTCACTTAAACATGGAGCCTCTCCCAATACGGATGGCTCTTTAAAAACATTGGAAATTGTCTTTTCTGCTGTGGGAAAAAAATGCCTCTTTGTGTGCCAAGAAAAAAGGATGTGGTCAGAAAGGAAGGGGCGGAAGAGGAGGTGGGTGGCTTCTCGGAGTCTGACATAAACAGTGCAGAATGAGGAAAAGCCTAATTTTAAAACTTACTCTGTAATCATGGTGCAAACCATCTGAGAATCTGGACCCATGCCAGGGCCGGGGCTGGGACTGGTGTCTGAACAGGCTGAGAGGCTGCCTAGAGGCAGTGGGTGTCTGGACACACCAGGTGACATAGGTCATTGACTCTGAACTTCCACTTCCCCCACCTTTCACCAAAGCCCTCTCCTCAGCCCTGAGCCCTGCCCCCACCTGCTCCCTGAAAGGGGCTTCTTTCCATCCTCTCCTCTCCCTTAACTCACTCGCTATGGACTGTTACTTCAAGCTCCTCATGTGGAAGGGCTTCGGGGAAGCAAAGATGCTTGACTTTTGCCAAGTCAGAAGTGACACTGAGCAGGAAGGAGGCTCTCTGGGATGTGGACGCATTGCTCTTCCCAGATTAGATGGAGAAAAGTCTGAATCCTCAGAAAACATAGCATTCTCTTTAATTTTCCACATTCCCAAGTGATAACGCCATAGATTCGAGCCATGAAGATAAAGAGAGAAGGCAGGAGCCCCTTCCCACCATCAAAGTGCAGTAAAGTTAACAGCAGCCAGATTCCTGTAAGAGCAGGCTCAGCGAAGTGGATAGATTACAGACTCAGAGCAGTGCCTGTGATATGATCGGGGCTGAAATCCAGCCCTGAAGCTGGAGTAGGGGCTCAGAGGTCCCCGATTGAACCCTTTGGTTGGTGAATTTCAGAGAGATCCGGGCCCCAGAAAGGAACCTGGATGGCTAGGGAGGAGGCACTTGGGGAGGGCAGAGGGTGTCTGTTTAGTAGTTGTTTAAAAGATGTTTCAATATTTTAACAACCGTTATGGTGATGGCAGTGTCCGTCAGCTAATATCACCCATAACTATTATTATTTTTCAGAACGCTTGGACCACTAATTTGGTACCAGGGAGTCATTGTGAGGAAAGCATGTGATTTTGAATCAGATCCTGGAATCGCAACTCAGTTCGTCCATCGCTAGCTGTGTGACCTTGAGCAAGTTCTCTCATGTGTAATGGAAAGTAGAATGATACCCACTTCATGAGATTGATGTAAGAAGTGGGTACAAAGCTATTTCTGAGAGTACTTTGTAAATGTTAAGACTGAACATTTTACTGTGAGTAAAAAGCACACAAAGCAAAAGAAAAAAAAAAAAAAAAAAAGCTGTGTTGGAGCTGTCCAGGGTTCTGAAGCCATGGGGCTCCAGAGCTCCCACCTCCACCTGTCCCCAACATTTGTAGGGTCCAAGGTAAGAACACAAACGAAGGCCTACATACTATGTTTCTAACTAGTCATTTTAATTCTAAGTCAACTAACGGAAAGCCAAAGGTGGAAGTCAGACTAGCAGTGCTAAATCACATCAGTTCTGTCCTCTTACCTTGAAAGGTACACCTTTATAACAACCTAGAAAAGGAGGTTCAGATTTAGAATTCTCAGACTGTCCAAGTTCTGTGCTAGGGTGTAGCAGCATAAGAAGACAAGAAGAGCTGACCCCCAGCTGGCCCCACTCTCCTTCCCACCCTGGCTCTGTACCATCTTGAGAGATATGGACCATCTTGGATATGCATGTGGACACCTAACACACATGTATAAACTCCATACATGCCCCAACAAACAACAATGCTTTGGCCCACACAGGTGGAGTAGACTACCCTTAAGAAGACAGACCAGAAAAAAGGCCTGCATTGACCCTGGAGGCAACTTTGGGGCCATATGGGCTGGGAATACTGAGATCCCAGATACCCAGAGTGTGGTCCAGAAGAAGGAGCACAGGCTCCAGGTGGACATGTCCTCTTAGCCCCACAATGTGGAATGGCATAGCCAGAAGATAGCAGAGTGGGTCTCTAAAAGTGTAGGTCCAGGCTTGAGCTCCTCTCACCTGGGCTGAGGGACAGTATCATCTTGGATCTCAAAGACTCCCTAGGAGCTTGAAACACCCTTGAAACCACCCATCAGTCAGGGGGCACCAGTGTCAGCAGTGCCTCTGAATACCTGCCCACTCCCTGCACTCAAGAATGCTGCTGCTGGCTCCCCATCTCCTTGGTGACCATGGAGCTTCAGTGGGGAGCAAAGCAGGGCTCCTTAAACGAGGTTGCTCTGCTCCTCATGAGCACCGGGAGAGCTGGCTGGATCTGGGTAGAAACAGGACCTCAACCGAGGGACTACTTATTTGAATGAAATGCTTAACATGAGCTGTGTAAAGAATATTTGCCTTTTTCTTCTAAAAATGGGATGCAGAAAGCATGAAGGTTGCAATAATCAATGTTTTCATTATTAGCTCCATTGGCAAGTCCATTAGCTGTGAGCTTTGGGTCAATGACTGATTGTCTAAAATGAAAACACTGTGTTTATCCCTGTGAGGAGAGGGTTGTAAGAGAAGGAGGGGAATGAGATAATAACTAATGTGGATCTTGTGTGTTATAGTTTACAAAGTGTCTGCTCACATAACATCACTCTGTGTGATCCTTGTAACAGCTCTGAGATGTAAGGATCCTGGAGTTATTTTCCTTCTGTAATTTTCCTTCCCATTTTACACCTGAGTAGCCTGAGGCTGACAGCAGCGGCCTGAGGCCAGCCAGCTGTTACCTTGCGACTGACACCCAAGTCACTGAGGGCGATGTTAGTGCTTTCTCCACTCACCACAGTGAAGACCTGAAGGAGGAAAAAATGAGATTGAGAACTCATTTAAGGTTAAGATTAGGGAGCTTCCCCACAAGTATGGTGAAGGAGAGAAAGCAGTGTCTGGGGTCAGAAAGACGTGACTTCAAAGCCTGGCACTGCCCTCCCCATCGATAGGGCTGTGTACAGTTCACTCTGACCTTCCGTTCCTTGGGTGTGACCAGTGTACAATAATCCCTGCCTCCCGTGGTGACTGTCAAGTGTTTGCAGATGGAAGGGTCAAGGGCTGTTCATTTCCTTCTTTACCAGCTCTCTCTCTTGCCACATCTCTCTTCCTTACTAATATCTAAACTTAAATCTCACTTACTTGTGCCACATGCCATACCACATACTTCACATTCATTCTCTCATTTAATGCTCACACCAAGTACATCAAGTAAGTCGTATTACTATGCCTAGCTTGTAGATGGGAACTGGAATAAAAAGGGCAAGGGACTTGCCTAACTGACACAGCCTGTAGGCAGTAGCACTCAGTTTACAAGCTGACGCAACCTGGTTCCAGAAATCCTGCTTTCAGTTCCTCTGCTAAGACAGCTCTCCACCTTTTTTGCCCAACTTCTTGAAGGAATTGCCTGACTTCTCTTTTCCCCCCTTATGCTTGTTCATTCCTTCCATAACCCCTTACAGAATGGCCTCCACCAGCATATCTTCACTGCTGTCTTGATAATTAATAAATCTAATGGTTTTTTCTTAACCCCCCCCCCTTCAGTTCATGTGGCTTTTGACAATGGTGGCTTCCTGAAATTCTCTTGACTTTGGACGTTAATTATCCCCCTTTGCTGGTCCTTCTGCTTCTTAGTTTCCTCTTTGTCTTCTGGCCATCTGAATGAGCCTGCTAAGGCATCTCTTTCATCTCCAATGATCCCAATATCATCATCAGGTCAGGTGACCCTCTCCATGCAGACAGTTGCCAAATTTACACCTCTAGCCCTGACTTTCTCTTAAGCTCCAGACTCAACTTTGCAACCCCTCAAAAGCATTGCGTCCCAATTGAAACTCAGTCTCCTCCTACCTTTCACTTCAGACTGTTCCAATACTTACCTATTCAACAAATAATTTTGAACTCCTTTTTAAAAATCTTTTTAACATTTATTTATTTTTGAGAGACAGAATGTGAGCAGGGGAGGGGCAGAGAATGAGGGAGACACAGAATCTGAAGCAGGCTCCAGGCTCTGAGTTGTCGCACAGAGCCCAACACGGGACTTGAACCCACAAACTGACCTGAGCTGAAGTTGGATGCTTAACCAACTGAGCCATCCAGGTGCCCCAATTTTGAACTCCTTCTCTGTGCCAGGCACTGTTCTAGGTACTGGAGATATGGCAGTGAATAAAACATAAGAAATACTTACCTTCTTTGGGGTTATATTTGAGGAGTTGGGTGAGGGGAGAGAGACCATAAGCAAAATAAGTTATATAGTATATTAGGGGAGAAAAATAAGTCAGATACATAGGATGAAGAACACTGGGTCAGGAGGTTGCAATTTTAAATATGGTTGACAGGAAAAGTGGCACTGAGAACACGATACTTGAGCCAGGGATGATGGCAGCAAGGGGGCAAGCCTTGCAGATCCTGAGGGAAGAGTGCTTCAGATAAAATGAAGAGTGGGAGTTTGCTTGGCATGCTCAGTGAGCAGCACAGAGGCCAGAATGAGCAAAAAGGAGAGAAAAGTTAATGATAGCCAAGAGGAAATGAAGAGCCAGATCATGTAGGGCCACATAGGTCCTTTTAAGAACTTTGACTTTTCCTGAATGGTTTAAGAGCCATGGAATCATTTTGGGCAGAAGAGTGACATAATTTCACATTTGTTTAACAAGATCACTGTGTCTTCCATGTTGAAAATAGACCAGAGCAGCAGAGCAGAAGTATTAGCAAGGAGACTAGTTAGTAGGCTAGTGCAGCAATCCAGGAGAGCCAGCTCTAGCTTGATTCAAGGTAGTGGCAACGGAGGTGATGGATGGACAGGAGTTGAATTCTAGATAGATATTGATGACATCAAAAGGATTTGCCAATAGTTAGTATGTGGAATGTGAGAGAGTGGTCAAGACTGACTCCAAAGTTGTTGGCACAGGGGCAGGTGGGTATATGGAACTCAGGAGAGCAATCCAGGCTGGAGATAGAAATTTGGAAGTTGTCAGCATGTACATGGTACTTACAACCATGAGACTGGATTCACCAAGATAGAAAGGAGAAGAGGGCCAAAAACTGAGACCTGGTAAAAGGTTGAAGTAAAGGTAAAATGTTGAGAAATGAAGCAGAACCAGCAAAGGATGGTGAGGAAGAAATAGCAAGACACAAGGAGAACAAGAATCATACATGTGCTCCGTGTGCTAGCCACCACATTCTGGGCAAAGATGCAAAGATAAACATGACTCCGTCTTCACTGTCTAATGGAAGAGTCAGAGCTTTGAACCCTGAAATGCCATGTGGGTTAGTCTAGGGATGGGTGTGGAATGTCAGCAACAGTGAGACCACACCTTGTTACTTCTGAGAATGATTTTACACACACACACACACACACAAACACCAGTCAACTGTGCTTGGCTCTTCTGAGTGACTGTTTGAGTGATTGTTTTACTTTATCCCCTCTTTTGTCTCTGATAGGCAATTAGTTTCCAAACCACGGTGTATCTACCTTTGCAGTATCTCTTCTATGTGGCCCTTCCTCTCCATTCTCTTAGCCATCAGCCTAGATGAAAGCCTCACTAAAGATCACCTAGAATGTTACAAACACGCCTAAACATCGTGGTTCCCTCCCTTTGGTTCTGTAATTCTCCTTCATACATCACTTTTCTTCCTGGCATATCATCCCTTGCTCAAAAGTCCCACCACCCCTGGGGTGAATCCCAGTGCTTAAGCCCATTATTAAAGGCACTTCCCAGCCTGACACGGCCCTGCCCAACCAGCCCTTGTCTTCACCCTTCCCAGGTGGTCCCTCTGGTTCCTGGACACTCCATGTTCATGCTTAATGCCACACATCTGTCCATGATGGAACCTCCCTCCAGGGTGTGCCTTTCTCTGTTCTTCTTAGCTCAAACTCCATTTCCTCCACAAAGCCCTCCCCCTACAGCCTGCATGGATGTCCGTGTCTCCAACTTCCTGTATCACTCCAAGTCTGTGTCATTCACTTTTGTATGTAAGTATATGATGGCATGAATAGTCACTAAATACATTTGTATTTACTAGTTCATTCATTTTGTATGTGTCTGGCTTGTCTGCCTCCCCCTCAAAGATAAATAACTTTCAGTGTTAAATGTGGTGCTATTCTAATAATGGAATACATTAAGGTAGATTTTAGGGTTTTTTTTAAATGTGAGGGAATATATAAAGTATAAAACGGTGATTAAAAAAACTTTGTTGTATACAAGTTCTATATAAGATAAGCATGAAAAATGATTCAAATAAAATATTCTTTCAACAAAAATATATTAAGATCTACTATATGCCAACAATGTGCTAAATACTAATGATTCAAAAATAAGTCACAGTTCCAAGCCTCAAGGAAATCATAATCTAATGGAGAAAGCAGACACATAGATAAATAATTATAATATAATATGGGACCTGTAAAACACTGGATATACCCAGGAGGGCTTGGAAGAGAAGACTTCCTGGAAGAGATGATGCATGTAAAGATTCTCAAAAGATGAGTAGTTAGGTCCAGTGAGACTTTAGCAGGGGAAAGAAGGCTTCAGGCAGTGGGCATGGCATGAGCAAAAAGGAAGAGGTAGAAAACAGCATGGTGTGTGGGGGTGGAGAGCCCAGACCATGGAGAACCATGCATTCAGGAACATGAATCTTATCATGTGGATGATGCCATTGGTGCCCATATAGAGGAACCTTTGAAGGGTGTTAGGTAGAAAGGACAGAATCGTGTCTGTGTGTTTGAACACCAGTGCAGCTAAAAGATGAATTTGAAAGGGATCGGGGTTGGATGCAGAGAGGCCCAGATATGGAACATTACCAGTAAACCAGGTGGGAGATGCTAAGGGTGTGGATTAAATGACGGCAGTGAGAACTGGATGGAGGAAAGGAGATAAATTCAAGCATCACTTATGTAGTAAAATTCACAGGATGCAGTGGTGCAGTAGTTGAGACAGTCTAGGAGCGAGCATAGGACAATGGCCCTTATTTCTGGCCTCAAAGACTGCGTGAGCAGTGGGTCACCCCCTGCAGCAGAGATGGGAGAAGGGGCCAAGTATATACTGGAGGTGGTGAGTTCACTTTAGGCCATGTGGAATCTGAAGTGTCCCCGGCATTCATTCAAAGTAGCCCTCTACACTAGAGAGCAACTTCAAGGTATTATCACTTTTGAAACTCATCAGGGACTTCTCTGAAAACCATTATCAAACCACTTTATCAGCTATACAAACCAATCATGCATTGTAACTCTTTTTTGGGGAAAAAAAAGCCACTACCTTAGAATGCACATCAGTACCTATTTTTCATAAAAGAAATGAAACCATGATACTTTTGAAAAATAAACCTATCCCTTGGGGCACCTGGGTGGCTCAGTTGGTTAAGCGTCCGACTTCGGCTCAGGTCATGATCTCACGGTTCATGGGTTTGAGCCCCGCGTCGGGCTCCGTGCTGACAGCTCAGAGCCTGGAGCCTGTCTTCACATTTGGTGTCTCCCTCTCTCTCTCTCCGACCCTCCCCTGCTCATGCTGTCTCTCTCTCTCTCTCTCTCAAAAATAAATAATAAAAAACATTTTAAAATTTTAGAAAATAAAAATAAAAATAAACCTATCCCTACTCACTAGATTTAAGTCATAATGAGTTTTGGCTACTTCCAAAATCAAACCCTCCCTGGGGCTGTGGGAGAGAACATGCCTCAGACCCAAAGGATTTCCAGTAGAGCATTGGCCGAAGTCACAGCAGTGTGGATGGACTGGGTGAATAGCCTTGCAAGGTCACCACACCCATTGGCTACACTCTGCCATGTCCCTTTGTTTTGATGTGATGATTAAGAAGCTTGTTTTCTCTATTCCACAGAATTCCACAGAATTCCTTTTCTCCCAAGACAGGCACAAGAGTGCAGCCTTATTATATTATCTCTGTTTGCAGAACATCTGGGACCAAACTAAGCTTTGTAAATTTCTCACTTGACTGACCTCTAGACCCTGGGCTTAAGTCTGCTCACATAGCTCTGAGCAGAAAGATGGGGGCAAAAAATGTGAACTGAGAAGACTCTATAGACAAAGTATCTTAATCGACCAGCAAGATAGCCAGTCTTTAAAAAGAGTGTTATAACAGAATCAAAAACCAAATCCCCCAATCAATATGCCACAGTTGGCACAGTGTCTAAGTACAGTTTTACACTGATGAGAGGAATTGTCCTCTAGTCCCACAAAGGAACCCCAAACAGGTCTCCCATCACTGTAACCTAAACGGAGATCAGAGTTGAGGCAACACAAGAAGTAAATGCCTGGTGACTTACTAATTGTCTCCACACTTTGGCTGGAGGCAGGAAGCTGACTCCAGTGTGGCCATTTCATAAACCCAATAAGTAGATTGGGCTTCACCTGACCTCTGACCCATATATGAATATATCCTTCTCAAACAGCACTTACTCCCTTTTGTGCAGTAAGAAATGGTGATGGCATTTTCAGGGAGCCAATCCTTGGCTCAGCTACAACCAGCATGTGCAGCAAAATGGGATCTCTCTGACTTTCTACTTAAGGTCATTTCCCCTTCTTCATTTCCGCCAATCATGATACACTGCAGTTCCTCCTAGCAGTTACCAAGGGCATGCAGACCAGAGAAAAGTTTCTTGCAGCTGTGGGCTCACTCTCATCCCAGGCAGCCACACTGGGAGTGCTGTGGGGGCCAGCCAGAGACAGTAGTTAGTGTCTCAATATCCCTGTGTGACAGTAAAAGATGCTGAGACATTTCAGCATCAACTTGACAGTGCAACTCTCTCTTAAGCCATTTGTATAAAGCCCTGTAGGATCTTCTGTCACTTCATAAGAGGAATAACTTAGCTGATGAGTGGAGCATCTCATTTACTTCTTTAATTCTTACATTCTTCTGGGGCTCCTGGGTGGCTCAGTTGGTTGAGTGTCTGACTCTTGGTTTTGGGTCAGGTCATGATCCCAGGCCAAGCATGGAGCCTGATTAAGGTTCTCTTTCTAGGGGTGCCTGGGTGGTTGGTTGGTTAAGTTGGTTAAGCATCCGACTTCGGCTCAGGTCATAATGTCGCAGTTCGTGAGTTCGAGCCCCATGTCGGGCTCTGTGCTGATAGCTCAGAGCCTGGAGCCTCCTTCAGATTCTGTGTCTCCCTCGCTCTCTGCCCCTCCCCCACTTGCATTCTCTCTCTCTCTCTCAAAAATAAATACACATTAAAATTTTTTTAAAAGATTCTCTTTCTCCCTCCCTCTCTCTCTCTCTCTCTAAAAAAAAAAATCTCCTCAATATTACTAAGAATAATTCCTACCCCCAGCAGTGGATATATGGAGAATGCACAGCCAGGCTCTGCTGACTTAACTTCTAGTTCTGTTTGGTTTCAATCCAGCTCCCTGTGGCTGCCCTGGGAGCTGCAAGCACACAGACAGCCAGAGTCCCCTCCACTCTGACTTTCTCCAGAACCATGTAAAGGGATCTTTGGGAGGTGTATGGTATAGTGGTCAAATTGCATAAACTCTGGAGTCAAATAACTCCTAACTCCACCTCTTACAATCTGTAGAACCCACGATATGAGCCTTAACATCTTTAAACCTCTATCCTGTCATGTGTAAAATGGAAATAGAAGCTCATTTATCTTGTGGGATATTTTGAGCATTAACTGAAATAACATAAAGTTCTTAGCACAGTGTTTGGAATAGAGCAAGTCCTCAATAAGTATCAGCTATGACAATGATGGTGGTGATGATGATGATGATGATGATGAGCAGTGGGAAGCGACATGGACTAGGGTCAGGGGCACCCAAGAGAAGTAGAAAAAATGCCTAGAATGGCAGGTTTGCTAAACTAAGCCATTAGTGGGGCTCCTGGGTGGCTCAGTCGGTTGACCATCTGACTCTTGGTTTCAGCTTAGGTCAGATCTCACGACCCGTGGGTTTGAGCTCCATGTTGAGTTCTGCGTGGCAGCATGGAGCTTGCTTGGGGTTCTCTGCCTCCTTTTCTTTCTACACCTCCCCTGCTTGCTTGCTGTCTGTCTTTCTGTCTCTCTCTCTCTCTCTCTCTCTCTCTCTCTCTCTCTCTTTCTCTCTCAAACATAAATAAACATTAAAATAATCTTTAAGAAAAATAAAATAAAATAAGCAATTAGACTTCCAGTCTGGACCTAAAGTCAGTGGGAGAATAGCACATTAAAGGCTATGTATGCCAGCCTATAACACAATGTTCGCTTTGAGATGGTTTCCAGAAAATGACCATTAACTCCTTGTGTATCAGTTTCTATGTCTGTTTTCCAAGTGCTGGATTGGCCAATGATTGGAATTTAAGCAATCCTCTTTGTTGAGTAGAAATTTTACTACAGTGATTTCCTGGGAAATTGGTGGAACCCTTAACATTGCTTTCTTTTGCCCTCCTTTCCACTTGATGCTTCCTTTCAAGTACATCAAATTGTAACCACTTCCTCCCAACAAACAAGCCTTACACACACACTCATACTTCCCAAGAAAGTGGTTCTTGCAATGGAATGACTCTAAATAGCTGATTACAATTCCACCATCCCAAGTAGTTGATACCTCTCTGTGGGGCTCGCTGATGCCTCTTTGAGCTTCCTGTTGCCAGTGGGACTGGCTAAGATTTTATTTAACTTTTTGGTATTGCTTTTTTATCTTTGTGTTGTTTCAATTTGTCCCTAGCTAATCCCAAAGCAGCACAAGCATAGAACTTTCTGACATGAATTCCCCTCTGAGCTTCCCATTTTGACCAAGTTGACTGTGTTAGTAAGTGGTGGGCCCCTCTCCAGCTTTTGAAAAATTCATACAGCCTCTTCTTTTCTTGTGCATCTCTTCTGCTTTGCCAGGTCAAGCTGGGAACTACCTGACTTGAGGGAAGGGAGAGTAAAAGCCATCAGTGACTCAGATGGGGTGAGCTATCCTTGGTACGGGAACACCACAGAAACTGTGACCCTGGTTGGTCCCACCAACAAGATCTCCAGGTTCTCCGTCAGCATGAATGACAACTTCTACCCAAGTGTGACGTGGGCAGTGCCAGTGAGTGACAGCAATGTGCCTCTGCTCACAAGGATCAAGAGGGACCAAAGTTTCACTACCTGGCTGGTGGCCATGAACACCACCACGAAGGAGAAGATCATTCTGCAGACCATCAAGTGGAGGATGAGGGTGGACATTGAGGTGGACCCTCTTCAGCTCTTGGGGCAACGGGCCCGGCTAGTGGGCAGGACTCAGCAGGAGCAGCCCCGGATCCTGAGCCGGATGGAGCCCATCCCCCCCAATGCACTAGTGAAACCTAATGCCAACGATGCCCAGGTCCTCATGTGGAGACCGAAGCGAGGGCCACCTCTGGTTGTGATCCCTCCTAAGTAGAAGCAGACTGGCCTGACTGTGTGTGGAGCACATGACGCTGAGACACGCAGTGAGGTTGCCAGGGGGGCAGGAGCCAAACTGAGTTTCTGAGCCAAAGCAGACCTCTCGGTTTGCCAGCCTTTGCAGCCACTTGTGAAGAGTAGGGCTGCTTCTTGGGTGGTAGAACCATAATCCTTAGGAAAATTCCCTTCCTTTAGGAATAAAGAAATCACTGATTTGACAGACTTGCTGTGATTACCATGCAAGTAGCCATATTTTGGAGCTGACCAGGATATTCTTTTATTTGAACTATTGACCAATGCTTTCCTGTGAGATGCAGGGGATGGAAACAAAATTAAACAGTGCCTGTGGCAAATGCTGCTTCCCAACCAATTAGAAGTGGAAGTGAAAACATCCACACCAGGTGTTTGTAAGACAGGCAGTCCCACTGTCTGACTGGAGGGTGCTGGGGAAGGGGGTGGAATGAAAGTCAGGTGGTGAAGAGAATGGGGAGAGGGAGTAATAAGTTGTTATTACAAATTAATACCTGTGAATTTATTAGTAGACCATCAGATCTTCAACATACTCAGTGGAATGAAAGGTGCACTTAAAAAACTGGAGATAGAGTGGTATGTGCTCCATTCTAAAGGAGAGCCTCCTTGGAACTGTCCAAGGTTCTGATGTGAACAGACAGATGGTGACTCTCAATGGTTCCATCTACCCACTTCTTTCCAAAATCTGATTGTTCAGAGTATCCTTAATCACAATATTTGGATAGATAGTTCCTGTATTCTGCAGTAGCTATGATATTTGGGGCCTTTGCCATGTTTTTAGTGAAACCTTAATTGTGATTTTGTTTACAGCTGCCTATTCTATTCCCCATTTTCAGCCCTAAATTTACAAAAAGATAATTGTTTATAAACCATGGAATCCATGTAGAATTTCAAGAACATCTTAACAAATAAGAATACTATTTTCATTCTTTTTGAGTTTTTATTTTTAGTTTCTTAATGATGTGAGCATACAGAATGCCCATATGTATATACACACACACATTCAAACATACACGTCAGGATGCAGCTAGCATAACTAACACTTTTGCCAGCAGTGCCTACATATGTACTTGTAGCCCAGTACATACACTTTATATCCATATATGTTTATTTTAGCTCGATTTCACAGAAGCTCAACTTTAACTGCATGAGCATTTGTGAGAAAGTGCTTCATAATGCTTAACTTCGAGCTCTTTAATGAAAATCTGAGCTGCTCACATTAAGCAAGACTGTATGGCTGAGATCCAACCATCAAGGATGAGAGACCATATTTCCTTTAGCTAGGCCAATCTCAAACATTTTAAAAAGTTTCCAGTCTTTACAGTAAGAATTTTTCCAGCTCGTCTAGCTTCTATCACCCAAATCCCCCAAGGAAAATAATTATAAAACTGTTACAATGTCATTGTGGACTTTATGGATGGATACTGGCAGCCTAATTTCAGAGGTTAAAGAGTTGAGGTTCAGAGTAGTTATTACAGTCCTATGGTTGGCTCCAATGATGTCTTCTACCAGAGTCTAAGGATGGAGAAGGAAAAGCAGGAGGACTTTTTAAAATTAATTTTATTAAAAATGCAATTAAGTCTAATTTCTTTCAGGGTCTAGTCCCAGGGGATGGTGCTTATTTACAAGAGAGGGTTAACAGATCCACTTGAAATCGTGTAATATTAACCTCACACCCCAACCGCCAGCTACTGTCTTATAGATTAGCTATTGATGGCAAGCTGAGCTATTTATAACAGCACATTAATGACACATCAGTGACTCACAGAAGACCTAGAGACATTCCATTTAAAAATAATTCAGCTGTTACATCTGTCCTTCCCATGCTTCCTTGTTTTTTATGGGAGCTCCAAAGAGCATATTTATGGCTGAAATAAAGCTGCTTATTTTACACTCTGATGTTTGAAACAACTTCTCCCTCTGATTGAATTAGATACCACCCTTATGGGACACTAGGACACTATCCTAGACTCTAACCCACGTGCTCCTATCCTAAGAAAACCTGATATTTAAAAAACCAAAATTGTAGCAAACAGCTGGTAAAAATGATCATTTAATTACAAAATCCTATATAGCATTTTGTTTTTGGTTTCTGTTTTTAAATACCCCTTGCCTACCCATTAAAACAAGATCACTTCCACAGTCATGTTTACATATAATGTAACTTTTTCAAGGGCATAGCTGTATAAAGCCAAGGATAGCATACTTGGCTAGACTTGTTCCTGCTAAAAATTCATACACTTTTTAGAGTTTGAGAAGAAATGACCCGGCCAGTTTTCTGGAAAATTATGTAATATCAAAATGAGAAAAATAGAGGGTAAAGTGCTTATAAAAGTTAAAGCCCTTGGGCAAATATACATTATGATTATTGTTGGTGATACTATTGTGAGCTCTGCAGTTGGGTCTCTCCGTTCTGGAATGAGCCTGGCAGAATGCTCCATTGCCCTGAAGCCGATTATTTTAAAGTTATAGTGGTTTTTACAAGGAAACAATCCCTTTCTTTCTCTGATCCTTAGATCATTACCTTTCAGCTTAGTCAGGATATTGCCAAATGAAAGGCTCTCCAATGAAAGAAAAATCACCTTGAAATCTCTACTGGGGTCACTCCATCCTTCCACCAGGCTTTTCTTCCCCTGAGAGTCCCTGGATCTGATACCACATGCCATCAGTTTAGAGAGGTTCATTCAGTGCCTTCATCGGGTTTTAGTTGGGAGTTCTCAAGACTATACTTGGATTCCGAACACACACATATGCAATGGCTTCTGGTGACACCAGAGTTTTTAATTCCCATGTGGAAAAGAGTGTTTTGTCAGGTCATAGATCATAAATGTAGTCACCTTTGAGATCTTTTCTTCCACGATCTCAAGGAAATTGAGAGTTAAATTAGCTGATCTATTCAGGGTCACAGACCTAATTAGCAGCAGAGCCAAGAGAAAAGCCTGGGTCTCCCAAATCTCATAGCACAACATGGTCACACTTACCTGAGACCCACAATCTTCTCCTTGTTTCCATCCCTGAACCATTAACCTTCATAGCACTAGAGACCATTAAATTCATCCTTTAAAAAATAGTGTGAAATCATTGTTATAATTATGTCAAAAAATGAATGTTCCAGATTCCCTTTTATCCATGACAGCTGTTTCAAGATTGAGCTCTTAATCTGGGCCCTTTGCAGCACGGATTTTACATTCCCAGGTCAGTTCTTTGGTCCACAGCACATGGGAAGGGGTGGCTGGTCTCTCTCCATCTACCATGCCGTGGGCCTTTTTACAATTCCCTGTCCCTGGTGTTAGGAATGATATCTCATAGGTTGAAATCATGTTCTAAGCAACAATTCTGAGCAGTAAAATAAAAGAATTATGATTTTTATTTTACCAAAGGCTTCCATATGCATTTTCTCATCCCCAGATAGTCTTATGAGGAATGCAACATTGTTGTTGGTATTTTTGTCCCCATTTTACAGACAATAAGTTAAGTGATTTATCCATAGGCACACAAACAGAAAATGTCAGGAGCTGGGATTCAAACTGGGCCAATGGGCTCCAATACCCATGCTAGGACACTGTCCTGCATGGCCTCCCCAGATGTTCCCTGCCTGGAGGGCACAAAAGACAAAGAGGCAAAGGAGAAAGCAAGTCATTTTCACCCACAGTCATGTAGTCCCTACCAGCTACTAAGTGGTTGTATTAAAAATAAGAGAACTAACACTGTTTTCTTATGCAGAGAACCTTGTAATCCCCAGGGAGATTGGCCCAGAAAAATGCCTGTCAGGGGCTGCAGTGTGGGTGAGCTGGCTGTCACTCGGCAGCTCTCAGCACAGCACTGGTAATTAGTAGAGGAGGAAATCTGCTCTCCTGGTCCCAGAACCCCTTAAACACCATAAGCACAAAAGGAGGAGGAAAACATACATCCCACAGTGAAGGTCCCAGCTGAGAAAGGGCCTGCCACCGGCCATCCCTCAACACGGCAGGAACAGCCCGTGGGGTGGGGACAGTGGAGACAATGGCTTTCCAAGCTCTGGTTGGCACATTGGACGATCTTGTTAGAACAGAGGGCACAATTAAACATTACCAGAGCCAGCTCCCAACTGAGTTGCAAAGAAAGATGTAAACACACACACACACACACACACACACACACACACACACAGACCCACTACACTCACACACTCTTCAAGCTGAAAAGAAAATTAATCAAAAACCCAATGAATGCCTGAACTCTATAATTAAGCCTAAATGATCCTCAGATAGAAAGGGAGCTGAGTGAGCAAGCTCGGTGCACAAAGATATTTTTACCCCGGAGTCTTATTGCCATTAATTTCTTTTGAGATCTTGAGTACATCTGGTTCCAGTTTCCCTGGTAGGACATCTGCCTACGGAAGACCTTCAGGAGGGTTGCCAGCTCAGTGGCCGAATGACAGCCAAGGTTATTGGGCCATTCCTCAAACGCTTTTATGGGAACATATCTGGGGAGATGAGTGCCATTGCCCTCCTCGGTCAGCCGTGCTCCCTCCCATGATGGATCTTACCACTGACCTCAGTCCTGCTAACAATTCCTCTGAGGTGCACCGGGCTTCACAGTTTACCATAACCACAGTTACCATAAAGGGTTTTTATGGTCCTTTACATAGAGTAAAAAACATCTCTGTTGAAGATAAGAAATCTGAGGACTGGCCTAATCTTTCTGTCTTTATTATTATTAACAACAATGACGCCCATATGATTGGTGTGCTACAGTTTACACAGGTTTTAATTGTGTCATTTAATCTCAACAATCCTATTAAGATTGCTTTATATCCCCATTTTGCAGATGAGGGAGTTGAGGAGAAAGGTCATGTGACCTGTCCAGGGTTACCCTTAATATTAGTCGTGCTCTGAGGACATGGGCTTCGGTCTTCAGACTCCACACCTTCACACCATTCCCATGGAGCGTTCTCACCATCATTAAATGCAAGCATCATTCTCTGCTTGTCCAGCCACGGCTATTCTTCAGACAAGGCTGACTAACAAGGAGAGGGTGTCTTTGCAGAGCTGCCCTAATTGATCCTTGAATCCAGCCTGACAAGACAGAATCAGCTCTCCTGAAGAGTCCGGGTTCAACTCTCCCAGGCTCTGTGCCTTCAGGTGATTAGGGAGGTTCATCTGGGTGCTCTGAGGATCGAGGCCAGAGCCCAGGACCTCAGCATGACTTGAGATCTAGCTGGTGAACTAGTCCTTGAGCAAATCACTCCATTCACCTGGTCTTCAGTTTCCTCCTCTCATAACTGAGGCACTAATACAACCAGCCAACATCACAAGTCAGGAAGGCACGGTGGGATGATGTCTGGAAACACTCCAAAATGTCTAATGTAAGGTTATTGTCACATCAATGGAATCACAGGACCCAGTGCTTGTTGCAGGATCTTAATTAAGTTCCATCTACTTGGAAGCCCAAAATCCTTTCAGGGAAACCCAGTCTCCCTGCCAAGTCAGCCTGGCTCAGCGGAGGGTAGTGGGCTTTGAGCTCCCCCTGTCCTCAGACACTTTGCTGGAGAGACCTGGACCCTGGCAGTCAAGAAAAGAAACAAGACCACTGTGTAGCCCTGTAGAAAGTAGCTCTGGGCAGAATCTATAGCTGCAACTCTAAGAAAGCCTTTTGGAAAGAAAAAGAGGCTGATTATCAGATGTGGGCCAGACTTGAAATCCCAGCACACTTTGCCTGGTTTAAGCCGCCCAGAGAAGCCAGCCAGGGACGGTTGCGTTGTTTGTCATGAGCTCAGGCAAGAGATACAGAGGCAGAAAATAATAGTAATAATTTTACACACACACAGGCACACACACCCTTTTGTGGGTCTCCACTAATACAGAGGGGGGAAATCATTATATATATTATATATATAATTCTGTATCTATTGTGTGTGTGTCGGGGCAGGGGGAATCTCCCACTGGCCTGTCCCGACACAGTTTCTGATGCCCCAGATCTTGGCTGGGACCCCAGAGTTTGCAGGCTGCATTACAGATTTGACCCTCAAAGTACCCATAAAAGGATAAAATACTTCTTCAAATGCTGCACCACCACCACCACCCAGGCTGTCCCACCGCACTGCAGGCGTATTTGGTCATGGCCCCTCTCTCTGCCCACCCTGCTGTGGCCCCATCGCACACGGCCCCACCTGGACCAGCCACACAGCTTGCCTCAGGGCTGCTTCCCAAGGCGCCCTGTCCCCACGGTGCCTCTCTCCCAGCTGGGCCCACCACCACAGGATGAGGAGGGAGGTAACTTTGTCCAGCTGGGGAGCAGTCCAGAAGAGAGCCCACTAGCCCCTCTCACCAAGATAAATATGAAGCCAGGCCGCTGGGCAGCAGGCCACGTGGCCACAGCAGGAGCCCCTCCTCTGCCTCCAGGCTCCCATTGGTCCATGGCTAACCCAGAAAAAGTGGCTCAATCCTTAAAACCGCTGTGTGCTGGGTCAGAAATGCTGGAGAGAAAGGAAAATAGACACTGGATTTACAGCAACGAGGGGCCTAGCTGCCCTCAGACCTCCCTGGGGACCGGGAGGGGCTCCGACAGTGCACCTGAAACATTCAGACGGCAGGATGGCTGCGCCTGGGGCTGGTCTCGGGCCGGCTGAGGCCCAGTGTCTCTGGGAACAGGGAGGAGACAGGAAGGAAGACAGAATGCTTGGTCTCAGGCCAGGCCAGGGATGCAGGTGAACCCACCAAGGTGCCCAGGGTGCGAAATTTCAGAAGGCCCTTGATGCCAGTTTGTGGAAAGACCAGCACTGCGCTTGGTGCGAGTGAACCCCCCCCACCCCCGCCACGGTGTTTACCCTGGACTCCTGGCTTGCCTCACCTGGGTCCCAGCCCTGCTCTGTGCCACCTTCCACGCGTTGTTTTCTTCCCAGGAAGGGTGGGCGAGGGTGGCTACTGTGAGATCCCTCTGGATGCCCCTTCTTCCAGCAAGTACTTCCACGGAGCATGTCGTTTGCGTCAGACTGGACAGAGCCCAGAGGGAGGCGATGGCCGCAGGAAACTCTGGGCGCCACTCATTTCCCCCCTTTGGGAACCACACAACGCAAGTAACCCCAGAAGTTTAGCAAGGGCTCCCTTAGTCTGCCTGTGAGGGGAAGCCGCCTTTCTGGCCCCAGGAACTGGTGCGGATGGGTGAGGTGACAAGGCAGCATTGTGTCAAGTCCTTTGATCTCTTCCAAGGAAAGGTGCTGGGGGAAACCCTACAGCCCCATCCACACACGCCAGGCACTGGTGATGGAAGAAACCGCTGGTTATCTCTCCATCTGCTCCTAGCCCATCACCCTCACCCTTCAAACCAATTAGAATATTCCACACAGACATGATGCAATGAAATGTTAATTGGAAAAATAACAGGAAAGATAATACACGCACTTCAGGCTGAGAACTATTTCATTAAACTGGGCTTTGAAAGCAAGACAGCCAATTAAATTATTTCCCACTTCACTCCCTCACGTACCAGAAACTACAGAAAGCTATTACTTCTAATTAATTAGGAAAGAAAGAAGGGCTCCGCATATGCATATCAGATGAACAGGGACTGAGGCGCTCATCACGGTATCGCTTCGCATGCAGCGCACTCACACACATCCATCAGGGACTAAGACTCATCTACTGACTCACCTGGAGAATTTCTTGGGTCTTCTGAAAACACCAAACATAAAATCCCCTGCTCCCAAGGGGCACTCACAAAACCAAACAAAGGAAAACGCCTTCACTGGGCACATTCATCAGAACGGAAATAGGGCCTTTGCTGGGAGAGAATAAGCAGCTCTAAACTCGGTTGGATTCCAAACTTCCTGCAACACAAAGCGTCTTGTCTTTTTTCCTTTTTTTCCTCTGCAGGAAAGGAGGCATTTCCGAAGCCAGCTCCCTCTTTCACGGGCTCAGGATGGTCTCACGGACCAGGGGACCTGAGACCCCTGAGATATGCTTTTGAATTGACTCTGACATTATGCAGGTCTCATGCAGGGCACCCTCATTTTTCCACCTGTGAAAAGCGAAGAAGGCCTGTTCTCAGTGCCATAGTCACCCCCTCCACGTTCTCCGCATTTTTAAGCTTGTGGGAACATATTGACAGAGAGCCCTGTGCTTCCTGGGCCTTGCCTTGGGGAAACTGAGAGGCAAAGCTCAACCATGCAGCTAACATGTTTCCTGTACAAAAACTATGCTGAGCCCAAGGCACCCTTACTGTATCGCAAGTTTAATACAGTTAACATAATGTGAATATTATAATAATGAATATAATGGTCATATAAAGCAGTCGTCACGATGATGTGACTTTTGCACACAAGAATCTCTCCAGCATGGTCCGTGAGCAGCCGACAGACTCAGAGGTTGTGACAAGGCTTTGCCCACATGGCGCCCCGTCCTCACCCATCACCCACCATTTCTGACACTCTGCCCCATGCAAGACATCAAGATCTAATACAACCAATGCCTCTGACCACTCACTTATTGCAGGAAGGGGAATGGCATTCTCTGACACTAGCGCATGGCAGACAGCTCTTCCAGAGTATAGAGTTTATGAAAGAACCATTCCTAGAATGGCTCTGTAGGCTCTTAAGTCCCCATTTGTATGTATAATGAGGTCGTTTGCAAACCTCAAACAATTGAAACAAGTTTATTTGACAATAATCTATGTAAGAATTTCAGGTTTGTTTTCTTCCTGAAATTGAAACCATGCATAAAATCTGAAAATGCAACAGTGTTCATCAGTTATCATAAAACCTTGTTCTGCCATTATAGTAATACAGTCCCAGAAGCAGACCTAGTATATCAAAACTCCGAAGACACAAAACAGAAAGAATGGTCAGGAGAGGAAGGGGAGGATGCCTGGTGCTTGGATTTACCTTGTAGCAACTCCTTCCATGCATTCAAAAATACTCTTTTTATTTGAAAGACTTAGTTCACCCACTTCTTCCTTGGGACCTCAACTATTATATAAAGCAATAGATATAAATACCTACCTCCACACAAAAATAGTGGCATCAGGTTGCTGTGGTTGTTGTTGTTGTTTTAAGAAAAACTGATTGACAACTTCGAGTAGTGTAGACCTACACTCAAGGAATTTTAATACAGTTGGAGTGTGCACCCATGCACATGAATACGGGGGAAGCCACAGGGTTCTGGTGAATTCTGTTGTGCCTTCAGATGCTGAGAAACAAGGCCATGGGGCGGGGACTCTGGAATTCCCAACCATTTCTTTAGATCCCTTTATGCCTTGATGGTGGTTACGCCAATGGATGATCTGGGATCCTTTAATACTATTTTAGTTTTTAATCATTTCTTAAGACCTAGATAAATGCCATAGACCATCTTTACAGAGAAATACATACGAAAGTCCCAATAATTTTGCATCAAATTTCAGGGCCACTGTCCCCTTAAAATCTATTTATAAAGCCCTGATTATAAATCTACCTGTAAGGAATGACATTCTTCAGTCACTGTTTTAATGCCCATTTTATTTACATGTTTTCATGTCCACATACAGGTTACCTAGTAGGACAAGGCACGTCCAGCGAGCAGAACCACATGGCAGAGACTAAAGAGGAGGAAATGAGCCATGGCTCGTGGCTCTAGAAGCTGAAGACCTGGACAGCTGATTTCCCATTAAAACGAGTGCCATCCTACGTGTCTCCTCGCCACCCTCCTGTCCCATGACCTGTACCCCCTCCTGCCCCACCATATGCCATGCAGCACTCCCCGTGGACTCGCTGAGCTGGTTGCCTGGCTCTCAGCGGGCTGTGCTTAAGTGGGAGCTTTACCTGCTGTATCTTTTTGTGTGGCAAGATTGGGTCCGTCCAGATCTCAAGTCCATCCCCAACCCTCTAGTTGAAGCTGCCCAGGGAGGAAGAGCCGGTCAGCCTGGACTTCAGACCCCCAAAATGGCTCGGCCTTGGTTCTCAAACTCCACCTTCCTTCCCTACACTTTTGGGTGGGAAAGAGCGAGAATGGGTATCTCCCTTTTTCCTCCCTTCTCCAACATGGGTGGCCAATGTTGATACTCTCTTAAGATTTCTCTGATCCTTGGAGCCAGGGCCAAACCAGTTCTGCTTCCCCTGCATGACCAGGCTGAGTGTCTTCAGGTGACCAAGGGCAAAGTGTATGCCAGCAGGATCAGTGGAGTGAGGGGAAAACCATCCTCCGAGGGCAAAAATGGTGTGTGGCGTTTTATTTATTGGTTTATTGATCGGCTTGCTTACTGGTTGATTGATTTATGAAATATGCATTTGTTACACAGCAGAAAATCCACTCCCATCTTTGAAGCATCTAGCCCCAGAATTTGTCTTCTTAGCTCCATAGAGCAGTGAATTACTCATCTCTGAAGCCACAGAAAGGGGCGGGGGGGAGTTCTCTCTCTGTGCCCACTTTCACTCCAACTAGATTTTCAGCCAGAATTGGGGTCTGAAACCACTGGCTAGTGAGGGCATAAAGCCACACAAATCAGCAGAGGCTCAACTGTCCACATACAAGCTCCTAGCATCCCACACTCTCCTCCCCCTCGAAGCAGCCCTGCTTTCTTGTTCTGTGTGCGCGGGTTGGGGGGGGCCAGTAATCTGCAGCCTGGCCGCCTCAAAACTAGACTTTTTCTGCTCTGGTGCCGCTTTATGAATCCCACATGCACACTAGAGATGCCCAGGGAGCATCAGTACCTGGTCCCCTCCCAACTCATTACAGCAGCATCTGGGGATAGAGCCTGGGAACTGGTGTTTTTAAAAGTAACCCGGATGATCCCAATGCAAGGCTCGGGTTGAAAAGCACTTCTAGTGTTTTTTTTTTTTTCCTCCGTCCCTCCCACCCACCCACAGCTTTTATCCTCTGCTTCCAAGCTTCCCACCACAGCAAGCATGGGGAGCAGCCACTGGAGAACGAGGGCTCTCTTCCCGTTTCTCCAGCCCCTCCTCCTCCTCACTGAACCTTACCCATCAGGTCAGCCAACCTGAGCAGTTCCCTGGAGAACTCACCATTTGTACCTTGAGGCTGGTGCGTGCACCCAGCCCAGGGGCATGCAAACGATTTCCAGCTTTTCTAGGAACAGAAGCAGAAATTTCCTTCCCCTCAGATTCTCTCTCCACCTCCCCCAGACTCCCCAGTTCCAAAGGTTTAAAGGGCACTTGGGTGACATGTATGTGTCCAAATTCCAATCCTGATGGGAAGGTCCATGTTCAGTCTTTATAACCCAAGCCTTGGCCATGTCTGCAGAGCCACCTGAATTGAATGAGGATCTACTGGTAACAGAGGAAAGAGTCTCTTTGCCCCAAGCAAGTTCTTTCCGCAACAATTGGTCAGCATCCAAATCCCAAAGGGCTGAGAAGAGACATCTCACCCTTCACATGTACAAGACCTCCACTGCTGAGTGTGAGTAAATGTGTGTGCGAATGTGTGTATGTATGTGATGTGTGTATGCTGTATCCATAGAAATGTACTATGTTCATAATGGGCCCAGGTGAATTCCATATTAGACACACAAGAATATTGTAATATATACAAATTGTTGCGCGCATGCACACACACACACACACAGCCTCGGGAAACCTGTGATGTGGGAAGAGTATTTTTTAGTACTCGATCTCCCCCATCTGAGCAATTTCCTGGGGCAAGTACTATTTCACACATACCCCCCAGCCACCGAGCCTGTCCCCTCCTGTGTTCTGTCCCACCAAGCCTTCTTTCCCCATTAATCAGAATGTCCCTGCCCTATGTCCCATCTCTCAGGGTCCTACTCTCTGATAGGTGACAGACGGTTCAGTCAGTGGGTGCTAAAGAGTTGAGTGTTACCCCTCCTAGGTGACATTTATGTTTTAATTGGGGCTACAGATAATTGCCTTAATCTGAAAGAGTGGCTCTAATGGTGGGACTTTCAGGCACAGCAGTGGGCCAGTAAGGGAGAGTATTTTTTACCAGGGGAGCTTTTTAGAGCCCCCCCCCAAACCATACCTATCTCTAAGATCAACCCTTCATAAGTACATGAGCACAAACAAGCACACTTACCTATATATACTTACCAGAATTGAGACACATCCCTTGTATTGGCCCAAACTTTACAAATGAAAAAACAAAAACAAAAAACAAGAAGGAGGAAGAGGAGGAGGAAGAGGAAGAGGAGAAACAGCTAAATTCATTTAAACCTCTCCGGGAAATGTAGCCTCATGTCTGCTGGCCGCCAGCCATCAGGCTCACCCTTCTGTCCCATCTCCCTTCTGTTCCTTCTCTTTTCTGCGGCCAGCCGGGCTATCAAGTTCATTTACTCAAGAGTGTCCTCCCTGTGCCCCGCCCCCAACAAATGTATTCCCTTCCTTCATTGTTCTCCGCTTGGAGTTGTGCTGTTTTTCGGTGTCGTCTGGACAAAGAGCAGGTTAAAAGCATGAGCATGTGTGTATTGCGTGGGTATTCTGCTACAGTTTGGAGAAAAAAGCCACTCGAGGAAGAGACGGAAGCTGGCTCTGCAGAGTGCCTTAAAAATGACTTTAATTAGGAAATTTTGAGTCGTCAGTCTTTGGATGTTACATAAACTCAAACAGATGTTGCATTTCACTTCTCTGGGATTAAAAAAAAAAGTTAAATACAGTACGTATTCAACAACAGCAAAGTATCTTTTCTCTTTAATTCGGTCATTAAAAGAGGCAGCGCTGGTTTTCTGAAAAGCCTGTGGGAAGGCCCCAGGACAAGCGGCCCTGGGACATATAGACGGCAGATGCAGGCATCCGACATACCAGGACAACTGGTGGGCTGAGGCCAACTTAGTGCTGCGAAACTGGGAACGGAAAACATTCTAGAAACCCAGAGGCAAACCTTGCCCTTCCAACCCCTCCCTACCACCACTCCTCTCTAGAGCACCCTTTGGCCAGTTTCTGCTTTGCTTTTGCTAAATGATTTTCCTTTCGCTTAACACTTGCTATCTAGGATTCTAGTAAAACAAGATAATTTGAAAGCCTACGCTCCCAGAAGTAGTCAAGCCTTCCAGGATCTTGCCTTCTCTCCTTCACGGTGTTTCTTAATGGTCAGACCCTATGTAGGCAACAGTGGGACGTGCAGTTGGGATGGAGATCTTGAGGTGTACATAGATTTGGAAAACTCTGTGGGGTGGGAAGGAACTGAGGACCACCACTCTCCCAGCTCCAGCCCACCAGAGCCCCCTCCTGCCTCTCCCGCCTCATCCTCACCCTGCTTTTCTGCCGGAAGCCAGCACCTGGCTGGTAAGTGCTTGGTGTCATCCAGCTAACAGCTGTTCTCTTTATTGGACCTTTTGTTCAAATCTATCATGGCTGTTTTCCACAGGAGATGTGACCCTTTTGAGGGAACAGTAGTTTTAAGAGGGATTGGAGTCAAAAATTTGTATTCTCTCTCTCTCTCTCACACACACACACACACACACACACACACACACACACCATTCAAAAGAGAAAGAGCAAGAAGGAGACCCAGATACTCAAATAAGAAGGGGTAAATAGTACTTTCCACTACTGGGAAAAAAAATTTGTCTCTCATGCATCTCACGGGGTGATGAGGGCACATTTTTAAAAACACATATTTATAACTAGGACACCCCACTGTCACAAAGTGAGCCAAGCAGCACATGCCCAATTTTATGGGAAGCATGTTTCAGAAAAAGGGACATTTCAGAAAAAGGGATTCCTCATCCTCTCCATGTACACTGTCTGTGAAAGAGCAGTTGGTGCTTTTTTCCTAATTCGTTTATTTTAAGAAATGAACAATGTCCTGGCAATGGCTGAACACAGTGCATGTGTGTGTATGTGTGTGCGTGCGCACACGTGCCCGCGCATGTATTAAGCTCAAACGTATGAATGAGAATTTGGAACATAGCAACAGTGGAGACAAACTGAAAACCAAGTGGCATTTCTTTCTCACTAAAAAAAACTAAAATTCTATAATGGTTTGGAAAAGGCAAGAAGAATGTCTCTGGTTCTTTAAACACACACACACACACACACACATAAACTATATATTTATTGTTCCCTATGTGAAGAAATGGTACAACTTTCCTCGCCAACCTAGAGTACAAATATGGTCACATTTATTTTTCAAATTAATTTCTTGAATTTTCTTAGGGCCTGTTAGCAGAGAGTTCAGTAATCCCTTCCTGAGGCTCCTCAAGCCAACCCCTCCCCTGCACCCCCGGCCAATTTTTCAGGAACCTCTGTCCAGAACTAATCCCGTAGAGACCCAAAACACCAAGCAGAAAGAACAGGGTCATATTAATCCATTCCCAACTTCTCTTCCTACTAGCTGAGGGAAGAAGGCAGCTCACTGCTGCCAGGATGCCCAAGACACAGGTTGTCAGCTTGGCTCAGCTCTGGACACCATTCTTGGCTCAGTCACTGTTCTCACAGAAAAACAATGCCAAGGGGACTGGCACTGGAGGCCCTTTCAAAATCAGCCCCATGTTGTGCTGAAACCACCCTCCTCACAAATTTCTAAGCCTCTAAGTTACACCCAGCTCAACAACCTAAAGCCCGGTCCTCCCCGAGTCGGTGACCTCATCACTCTTCCTGCTCTGAGCCCAGGTCTGGGTCCCTTGGAGATCCCAACAGGTGTCCCAACTTCAAACCTGGGGAATGGGAATTGGCTCCCATTTCCTGTCTTACAGAAAGGCCCAGGTCCCCTCTGCAAGTTGACCCACGTCTGCTATGCCCCATCTTTGAAGCCTCCATCAGCGTAAGGAGACCCTGGAGTGGTCTGCAGAATTTCAACCAATACTTATTAAGTGAGCAGCATGTACCAGACACTCTTCTAGATTCTGAGCATTTCCCAGAACCACACAGACAAAAACCCATCCCTCCTGGAACTGCCATTCTAGTGGAGGGAGAGATAGACAATGGACATGATGAGTAAGGAAATTATACAATATGTAGTGAGAGGTACATTGGGAAGGGAAAAGAACAGATAAGGGGGTTCAAGAGTTCTGGAAGATCAGCTTCCCAGTGCTTTTCTGTCTGGGCCATATACCAAGAAGCAGCTCTCAACTGCACTTATTAATAAAATAGTAATTATGACCTCTCCCATTTAATCTCTGCATCAACAGGCACCCTGGGACATGCAAGGCTTGAGAACCACGCTTCACACATTCTGAAGCAGTCTCAGGTTGACTGTCTCCTATCTCGAGCAAAGCATGGAGTTTTCATTTACCACTGCTAAGAAAGGTTAAGTGACTCGCAAGGGACACATGGCCACTAAGTGTCAGGGTGAGGATTCCAAGGAGGCTCTCTTGATTCCATTGTATGATTTTCCCGATGCACTTGTAACAAGCACAAGACGTGAAGCCAGAAGATCCAAAATGGAGACCCAGCATTCTTAGGTGCATGGCAACTCAGAAAGTTCTTGCACATAGAAAACAAGACTGGGTGTGAAATTACATTATCGATCATAAGGCCTGGTATCAATGACGCTTTTGGGCAACTCCACAGGCTGCCTCAACACTCCACTTACCTGCTATCTGTGTGATTCATTAAGTAAATAAATATAATTAAAAGGAGTTATTTTTATAGCATGCTGCATGCAGCTCCCAAAGCAATCCTTACTCAAGTTGGAAAAATTAAAACAGTATATATTTTCTTCTGTCTGTAAACTAATTATCTGATTCAAATTGGATTCAGAGCAAGCCTGCTTCTCAGGTATTCTACGAAAGCACGTGCACAGCCACGCTACATGTACTGAGGAAGTGCGGGGGCACCGTCCTTGAGGGGCTTCTGAGCACTCTGTGTGGAGAAAAGGACCTTCCTGTGACAGATCCCCGCGGTGTGGGTGTGGCTGTGAACAACCAATGGATTTACTGTTCCATTTTTATCTCAGCCATTGGAGAACACCCACTGTGGAACAGAAAGAAAGTGTCACAGGGGCCTGAAAGGCAGCCGGCACTGAGCCCATCAGTCTAAGCTAGGAAATAAGACTGAATTCAGCTTCTGGAAAAGCTTAGCATAGGCAAACTACAGGCAGGAAGGTGTTAATGCACGGAGTGTGCCCCCCTCCCGCCAAAATGCGTATGTCGAAGAGTTAATACCCAAAGTCATGGTATTTGGAGACTTTGGGAGGTAACTAGGTTTGGGGGGAGTATTTGAGTCTTGCAGAGGGGATCAGGTTTGGATGAGGTCATGAGAAAGGAGCCTTTATAAAAGGATGAAAAAACCCTAGCCTACTCACTTGTGTGTGTTCTCTCTCTCTCTCTCTCTCAATCTCTCTGTCTCTCTCTTTCTCTCTCTCTCCCCATCATATAAGGAAACGAGGAAGAAGTCCCTCATTAGAACGCCACCATGCAGGCACCCTGACCTTGGACTTCTGCCTCTAGAGCTATGAGAAACAAATGCATGTTGTTTAAGCCATTCGGTTTCCTATTACAGTGGCCCAAACCGATGAAGGAAAGAGGGATACTCTTTTTTCTGAAGTGGCTCCCAGAGCTGCCAGGTACTGCCCTCTCTCCTCTCGCCAGGGTCAGGGTGAGAGACTTATGAATAAGGGGAGACAGTAAGTAACCTCATCACCCATTCTCCCGGCTTGGAGGGTGTACCAAAGCGTCTTTCCCTGCTTCTGCCAATCCTCACCATCAAGATTCCAAGGCACAGTTGGACAAAACCACCCAAAAGACAAAGATGCTTGATAAGCCCAGGGTCAAAATGAAGGAAGCGGGCAAGTCTCATGGTAATGGGGCAGCACAGAGAAGGAACCAAGACACAAGATGAAACAGATCCCAGGATAAGCAAGAGGCATGGGGGAGATGCTAGAATCATGATGATCAGACTTTCCAAACTGAAAATTCACGTCCAGAGCCTGACAAGGACACGAAATAGTCTATCCGCAAAGTTCTGGAACTTGGGTGTGTCTCCACCCAGCAGCGCTATCTGAAGTGTCGTCACTGTTTGCTCTGGAGATGATCTACACTGAGATGATGGGAACCAATTATTTTCCTATCACAGAGGGAAGACAGAGAGAAATGGGCTCCAACCACAGCTGTAGGGATCTTTTGTTAAGATTCTGAGAGAGTGAAAAATGGTATTTGGCGGGGAATTTTTCTTCTCTTCCTAACACCCCTCTCCCACCTCCAAATAGAGGTCTGTAAGGCAGCGGCAAACACAGCAGGCTGCAGAGTTTGTCCCTGGGCAATTCTATTTTTTTTTAATTTATTTATTTATTTTGAGAGGCAGAGGATGGACAGAGGATCCAAAGCAGGCTCCGTACTGTCAACACAGAGCCAAACACGGGGCTCAAACTCAAAAACCATGAGATCATGACCTGGGCCGAAGTTGGATGCTCAACTGACTGAGTCACCCAGGCACCCTGTCCCTGGGCAATTCTGAGTTGACTTTGGCTATTTCCTCTGAATTTCATAGTATTAAACCGATGGCTAAGAAAACATCCCCCCCAAATCCCATGTCTTTAAGAGAGCTTCCCCCACCCCCAAAAAGGCACCCCTAAAAGTGCCTTTTAGGAGAAAATAAAACTCAGAATGGTGAGTCTGGGGCACTGAGTTGCTCGGGAACTGGACACCCTGGGATCCCAGGGGCAGGGCAGCCGCTTCCAAAGCAGCAGGTGAAACAGCAACAGAGCCGGCCAGGGACCCCAGCTCCCCTCTAGTGAAAGATCTCCCTGCTGGTGACTTCAGACAGGCAGAAGCCAGAGCCTCTGAACAAGGACGGTCTTACAACTCTGTTGAACACAGCTCTTGCCACGTCACACGAGGATAATACGGCCTGTGGGGAGGCAGCCCCTCCGGGGACGGGGAGGGGGGCCCATCCAGGTGAGCAAACCTCCTGGGAAGGTGTACGTTGTGGGGACGGGAAGAGGAGCAGGACACTGCATGCCTAGTGCCACACCCCCAGGTGAGCCCGAGAGAAAGCCTATGACCGGAGTCTGGGAGAGAAGACGTGAGGCCTGTGTGAGAGAGGACAGGGGCCCCAGAGTCAAGGGAGCAGGGGCTTGGAAACCAAGCAAGGAGTTTCCCAGTGATTTGTCCTGCAATCCACAGCGGCCATGCAGCAGCCCTCAGCAGCAGTGCCAGACGAATCTCCCTTCAGTCCAACTATTCGACCCTCAGAAACACCCATTTCTTCATTATTTATTCAACAAATGGGGAGGGCACACCTGCTTTGCACCAGGCACCGTTTAAGGTGTGGGAGACCCAGCGGTGAGCCAGGCAGTTGAGTAACTCTGCCTTCGGGAGCTTGCGTTCTAGGTGGAGACTGGGGAGGGATAGATAATAAAGTCAGTAAGCAAAATACAGCCTCTGTCAGTGTTCAGTGCTCTGGAGGAGGATATAGCAGGAAATGAAAATACAGATCAACGGGTTCAAAACAGGATGGTCAGGGGGCGTCTGGGTGTCTCAGTCGGTTGAGTGTGCGATTCCTTTTTTTTTTTTTTGGAAATTTTTTCAATGTTTTTATTCATTTTTGAGAGACAGAGAGACAGAACACTAGTGGGGGAGGGGCAGAGAGAGAGGGAGACACAGAATAGGAATCAGGCTCCAGGCTCTGAGCTGTCAGCACAGAGCTCAATGCGGGGCTCGAAGCCACGAACCGCAAGATCATGACCTGAGCTGAAGTTGGACACTTAACCAACTGAGCCACCCAGGTGCCCTGAGTGGGTGATTCCTGATTTCAGCTCAGGTCATGATCTCACGGTTCATGAGTTCAAGCCCCGCATCGGGCTCTGTGCTGACAGTTCAGGGCCTGCTTGGGTTTCTCTCTCTCCCCCTCTCTCTGTCCCTCCCCTGCTTGTGCTCTCTCTCTCTCAAAATAAGTAAATAAACTTAAAAAGTTTATTTGAAAAATAAATTAAATAGAATGGTCAGGGAAGGTTCACTGAGAATGTAGCATTTAAACACAGATTTGAAAGAAGTGGGTGTCATGCAGATATCTAGGGAAAGAGTTTATTGAGAAGAAGAAATTGGCAGTGCAAAGGCCCTGAGGCTGGAGTGAGCCTGATGTGGATGTGATTGAAGTAATACAGAAGCCCAGTGGAGGGAGAGTGGAATGAGCCTTGTCTTTCAGACCCAGCTTGCCGGGGGCTCATGTGAGTGCCCTGCTGAGTCTGAACTGACACTGTCCACAGGTCTTCATCAGAGGTGAGGACATCCTGGCTGGGTAGCCAATTTCCCCTTAAAAATTCTTCAGTAGTTCCCGAGTCTTTGATGGAGGTGAGTTCAGAACCCGTGCGGGGAAGTGGAAGGAAGGAAATAATAAGGAGAAGCAAGTATGGGACACGTGGGGCTGTGGAAAGACCACGGACGTCTAGCCAGAGCCGGAAGCACGTCATGCTATTCTGGAGACTCTGCACGAGCTGTGTCTGTGCAAACGCCCCGCGCTCTCTTGCCTCCGGTCCTGCTGCAGGAGCTCGGTGGTGCCAGCTACCAACACATCCTTCTACACTCACACCAGCTGTTCTGCCGTTTGCGCACTGTTTCTTGAGGGCAGGAGCAACGCCGTATTCCCAGGACCCCGACATCGACGGCCATAGGGTGCGGGGACAGGAGATGCCAGGATCACCGCTTGCCTTCGAGCCGAGTGCTCCGAGGGAAGTTACTGCAGCCTCGTGGAGGGAGCGTCCACACTGCAGCAGAACAGTTCCTTTTCGGAGCAACTTTCCCTTCCCGCTGCGTCTGTGAGCTGTCGGACAGGCAGGCAGAAGGGGCAAAGGTCAGTCTGTCCCATCCCGCATTGGCTTGGGACTTGAGATCCTTTGGGGTGGGGACAGTCTCCCCAGAGTTGGAATCAAATGAACACAGCCCAGCCTCTCACCCCCAGCCTCCCGCCGTCTTCAGGGGGACCCAGCAGGAGTTACACGCTTGGCCTTTCCCTGGTGGGCTAGGGCATGGGGAGGGGGGGTCTCCATGACTGGTGCTACGTGCCTGCGGGTAAACCTGAGCAGGAATCTGCATCAGGGCAGTTTTTAGGGGCCCAGAGAGAAAGAGGCAATTGTCCGTGGCTTTGCGTACCTGTCTTTTGCCAAAGTGAGGTTTTAGCCACAGTATTTGCTGCTTTCAAAAGCCCAAGCAAATGCCCCCAACACCAATTACCAGCGCGGGTCACAATTTAGTGAGAAGAGGGGGCGGCGAGGGTGCCGCCACAGCCTGCCACAAGCCCCCTCCATGTGGCCTTTGTCATCCACACCTCAGGCACGGGCTTCTGCCTCCTGGCCGCCACACGGAGACGCGCCAGCGGTCACCCAAGGTGCCAGCGAGGCAGATGTATTTGTCTGGGGCACCGGGGTGTGAGAAAGCAAATCCTCTGTAGAACAAATGTGGCACGCTGATTTCTGTGTTAGACATTTCAAATCATGTCTTCTGTAAAAGTGGCTCCCAGGCAAGGGAAGCGGCATAGAAAATCTTGGAGGTTGGGGTGATTCAAGCACAAGAGCCAAGTAAGGGAGGGGGGTCCAAACGGGAGGGGGACCCGATCGTCCCACGGGAGAAGAAAGCTGGGAAGTAAAAACAGGGGAAGAAGGGAACCCCCCCCTTTTTTTTTTTGCAAAATATCTTTCTGCTATATTCGATTTGTTTCTGTGTGTGTGTGATGGCTTTTCAAAAAGTTTTTAACTCATCATATTTAATATAGACAAACTTGGGACTCCTGGGAGGCTCAGTCAGTTAAGCGGCCGACTTCGGCTTAGGTCATGATCTCGCAGTCTGAGAGTTTGAGCCCCACATTGGGCTCTGTGCTGGCAGCTCAGAGCCTGGAGCCTGCTTCCTATTCTGTGTCTCCCTCTCTCTCTCTATGCCCCTCCCCTGCTAGCTCTCTCCCTCCCTCTCTCTCTCTCTCTCTCTAAAATAATAAACATTAAAAAAATTAAAAATATGTATATATATATACACACACACTTACCCACAGTTTACATTGATATTCATACCAGTGGTATGTTTTTCCTTTTCAAGAAGCATTGAAAAATACACGTGCTGGACTTAGCAAGTGCCAGGTGCCCCTCATTCTATCTTCAGGACAATCCTCCAAGTGACAGAATGACAGCTTTACAGGTTTTACAGGTCAGGAAGCTGAGGCTCGCTGGCGGGGGGCGTTGATGGGGGGACTCACCCCAGAGCACATGGTTAAGTGGCCCCATTAGGCTAACCTCCCAACCACCTGACGGCAGAGCTGTGTGCCGGACCCCCTTCCTGCCTGCTGTACACAGGCGGAGGAGGCTCCAGAGGAAGGGCACTGTCTGAGACACATGACGAGAACATGAGCCATCTCCTCCCTCCTCCAGCCTGCAAATATTTCCTCTTTTCCCACTTGCCTTTTCTGCCGTGTTTGCCTCTCCTGAGTCTCAGCGGTCACTGGCTGCGTGTGGTCTCCCACACTGTGTGGACAAGACAGCAATTAGCTATTCTCACCTCCTGTGAGCGCCTTGGTGCTTGAGTGTCTCTTAATTCAAGGCTACAACTGCAATTCCTCTCTCTCTCTCTCTCTCTCTCTCTCACAGTTCTGAAGCCACTCTGAAATGTGTCATACCAACACTCCAACCCCAGAATATTGGCTCTACACTCGGACTCAGAGACTGCCATTGACCCTTGGTCCAATGAGCAGCATGAATGAACCAGATCACCAGTGAAGACCTCTGTCCCCCAGACTGTGTACTTGTGAAGATGACATCTAATGACACTCTTGGTCTTCTTCTAGAAGAAGGTTCCCTTGGGGAACCCCACTGCCAGCACTCACATTCGCCCCCAATCCCCATGATGGACTGAATGTTTGTGTCTTCCCAAAATTCACACGTTGAAATCCTAACTCCCAATGTGATGGCATTAAGAGGTGGGGTCTTTCGGAGGTAATTGGGACAAGAAGGCCATCTGTAAAGCAGGAATCAGCCCGCATAAGACACCAAGGCTGCCAGCACCTTGATCTTGGACTCTTCAACCTCCTATGAGAAATAAACACTGTTGTTTATAAGTCACTGAGCCTGTAGTGATTTCCTAGAGCAACCCAAACAGACTAAGACACCCCTAAAAAAATACCTATGTCCTACCTACAGTGGGCAATGCCATGACTTCCTTTTGCGAAAGGCTTTGATCCTCTTAAAATACACTGGTCCCTGGAAGGGCAGCCTGGGGAGGTGGCTGCTGTATACTGCCTACTGCACAGCTCTAGAGGGGCCATTTACATCACAGTCCTCAGGGGTTTGGATATTTTTGTGACTGTTTTCAGGTAGATAGCAGTCAAAGCTCTGGTTCTAGTGCTGCCCGCCCGCACCAGGACTGAGCCCATTATCTCCGGACGGCCTTGCTGCCTTGACTCCCTGGAGGGGGTGCAGGGATCATGAACCTTGTCTGCACTGGTCTCTTTCCACCAGGGCTTATGCTCCCTTGCGGCTTCAGTCTGCCTCTGCGACCTCCTTCTGCATCTTGATGGGAACCAGTGTCCTCCACTCTACAGGAGACCTCGCCCGGGGGCTCCAGCCCAGGACTCCATAGTCAGTCACTGAATGGGGGAGAAGGGGTTGAAGAGGGTGGCCGGATCCAAGGGAGCTCACACTGTCTCATCGTTTACCACCGCAGTCTCTGTCCAGGTGCTCCCCACACCCCTGTCTCTGTCGAGGTGCTCCCCACGCCCCCCCCAGCCTGAATGCCTTCGGATGCTTCTGCCACCATATCCCCAGTGTCCCTGGGCTCTTCTGGTCAGACTGGAATCCACAGTTGGGTGACTGCAGTTGTCCAGTCTGGCAGGGCTGAGGTTCTGAAGGGCTCCGACCCCACCTGTCACAGCTCTCTCAGTTCTTACAGCGATCTCTCTTAGCAAACTTGGGACATGGCCCAAGACCTAAGTCAAAGACATGGGTAGGGTCCCCACACTCCCACCCCAAAATTGTCCCACTCTCTACTATCACTCTGTCCACGGACAGACCCAAAGCACCTGGCTTCGTGTTGTCCCAGGGTGAATGCCCAGCCCATCAGGTCATCCTCTTGGAAGCTGGGGTCAGGACATCCGATGCCATGGCACTTCACAACCAACGCCCTTTTCATCCATGGAATTGTTTCTTCTTATAAACTCGGTTTGTTTATTTTTACTTTAAAAAGCCACGAAGTTGCCCTCCTCCACCCTCCCCCACTTTTCCCAATGCTTGTGTAGACAGCTATAGATCCCAGGCAGTCTTCTGGACTTGCCTGAAAATAGGGTCCCTGGACTTGCCTGAAAATAGGGTCCCTGGCAGGTGTCTGGACTCCCTAGATAGATGCAAAGACCAGCCCCTCACTCCAGCTCCTTCCCTGGGGCTTCCACCTTTGTTTCCCACACACAGCACCCCCCACCATGGCCACCCCCAGCCCCTGGAGAAGGCAGAACCTCTGTTTAGATGGGACACATGTCTCCCAGGGCACTGCTTCATGCAGGCTTTGGGAGATTATTATTTACAGCTCCTTAATGTCTGCTTTTCATTCCCGGCTTCCTGGGAAGCAATAAAATGGGAGACACACTTGCACCTGCTCTAAATACGCACCTTGCTACAAACAATGGCTTCTGGTGATTTAGGTCTTACCCTCTCAGTGGGCCCGGGGCCGGGGTTCCTCCAGCCCTGTAATTATGCTTCTTGTTCCAAAGGGATCTGAGGCAGCCCTTTCCAATCGTCTAAAACAGGGTGGTGTATTTGTGTGTAAGCAAGCCAACCAGCAAGCAAGGGCAAAGCCACCAGCCTGGGAGGGTCGAGGGCCCAAGTGCATGAATTAATCCCAGAGTCTGGCAGCACCCAGGGCAGGGAGCCATCAATAAAACATCAAAGGCCGGGGCCATTAGAGGAGGCAAAGCGGGATATTTTATTCATGACTGTATTTTGAAGGGGCTTGCTCTGACTCACAAATTATTCATGAGCTTCTTTCTATTTTTAAATGCAAATTAGAAGGGTGTTTAAAGGGGCAGAAGTGCTACGCCCTCCCCCTAGGACCACTCTAGGCTATTTTGGGGAAAGACTGTCCCACTTCAGTCACAGAGCTGCTTTCCTTTCCGGGTCCTGTCCCACAGGGTGGCCAGCACTGCGTCCCCCTAAGGGCCTCTCCCAGCCATGCACCTGCACCCCCAGGACCATGCTGTGCCATTCATTCTACCAACAGCTCCTTGCCAACCAGGATCAGAGGCCAGCTGCTGTGACAGGGACCTCAGCGATCACCTCTTGCCATGTGGATGAACTGCACATATGATCTGGAGTTGGATCCTGAATGTCCCAGGGTGCACATTCCTGGGCTTCTCTGACTTTCTGAATCACATCATCTGCAATGGGGTCCAGGGATCTTCATTCTCAGTAAGTTCCCCCAAGTGATTTTTAAACAGTGCAGTTTAAGGAGGACTGAGATAAACCAGAGGCTTTCAGACTTCAGCATGTCTCAATCCCCTAGACAACTTGTTAGATTACAGATGGCCAGACCCCACCAGACCAGACCAAAGTTTCTGAACCAGTAAGTCTAGGGTAGGTCCGAGAATCCGCATTTCCAACCAGTTCCCAGGTGATACTGATGGAGTGTAGGGACTCCACTTTGAGAACAGTTGACCTCCTGAAGACTATCGGGGCCTGGGTTTGACAAAGGCCATGCATCTGTCTAAGAGAAAAGTGTCAGTAAGTCTCCCATCTCCCAGGTCTATAGGCCACTGTGGACCGCCACCTTCCGTCACATCCCATAAAACTTTCCCACTTATGAGCCCATGTTGAGGTCTTCCTGACTTGCCAGATTATGGCCACAGCAGTGATATAATATAAATATCATGACAGTTTTAAGAAAAATGTGTGGGTACCTGGGTGGCTCAGTTGGTAAGTATCTGACTTCAGCTCAGGTCATGATCTCACAGTTCGTGAGCTCGAGTCCCACATTGGGTGAGCACAAGCCCCACTTGAAATGACCCACGTTTCTCTCTCTCTGTCTCTCTCTCTGTCTCTCCCTCTGCCCCTGTTCGGATTCTCTCTCTCTCCCTCTCCCCCTCACTCACTTGTGCCTTCTCTTTCTCTCTCAAAAAAAAAAAAAAAAAGAAAAGAAAAGAAAAGAAAAAGAAAAATGTGCAAAGTCCTTCTCTTCAACCCACATACATTGCAGAGGCATCTGCTTTATAGAGCACCCTGCCTACATTTCTTGAGCCAACAAACACAAATTAAGTACTCACAATGTATGCACCAGTGATGGAAAAACACAGAGTTCCTGCCCTCAAAGAACCAAATAGTACATAGGTTCAAATACAAACAGTCCTGTGCAATGCTGGTGTTTATGGGAACTCTGAGAGGGATATAAATCACAGCCTGGATTGTGGGGAGGGATCCCGAGGGAGAGGCAGCATGGGAGCTGAGTCTGGAAAGACATAAAAAGTCAGCCCTGGGAGGAGTGAGAAGGAAGGAAGATCAGCTTAAGCAAAGGAACAAAAGTAAGAAAGCATAGGCGAGTGGCAGGTCCAGAAGTATGGGGGGGGGGGGGGTTGGGCTTCTCAGCTCTTCAGTCTGCAGAGGTAGCTTTTTTGACATTTAGAACGATTCATCCAGTTCCTGGAGAACGCATGGTGGAAAGCAAGGAAATGAGAACGTTCTTTAGCTTCTGTGAGATGAGCCAGAAAGAAGACAGTGGAACCATGAGCCCATGACACTTCATGAATGTGACCTTGAGCGCAGGGTCCAGAGGATCACTGCTCTGGTTGGGAGTGAGGACTGGGGCTAGCAATGTTTCTGTAGAGGCTTTGCCACTGGTCTCAAGGAAGCTGGGGTGCCCTGATTGGCCTTCGGGAGAAAGTCCTGCAGACTCACCCACGCAGTGAGCTTCTTTCACCTTCTGCCTCCCAATATCCAAAGTAAACCCATCTTCCAAGTCCAGCTTAACCATGTCCTTTCCCAAGAAGACCTCCCTGTCCCCTTTTTAAAAGTGTATTTCCCCTCCTGTCATACAAACTCTTGTAGCATTTGATCTGTGCCTCCCTTCTAGCATATAAGACTTTCTTGTATGCCTGTCATTTCCTTGACTAGACCAAGATTCTTGAAGGCAGAGGCCATGTCTTATTCATTCCTCAGATACACAGCACCTGACATAATGTCTACCATCTAGTAGAGTCTCAAAAGATGTTGAATAGATGAAGGAATGCATTGAATAAGTGACTGAATGAAATTATTTCCCGTGGTGGCCTCATTCCCAGAAAGCAGGCTAGCCACCATGCGGTTGGAATGAATATCCAGGAAAAACATACTCTTGCTTACTGGGTGTTACCCATTGACGACCAGCCTCTGGAAGGAAAGGGGCCTTTACTGAGCCTCCCATGTTCCAAAACCCTGAATGAGAAATTCATCCACAGCTCCCAGTACTTAACCAACAGGCGAGGGCTGCGGAGCCCCAGATCCATCAGAAGCTGAGAGATCACTTTGTGCATGCTCTGCAGATAATTAGCCGTGTGCACTGGGGACTGCAGGCAGTTTGGGAAAATAATTACAATAGGTCAAGGGCACAGCCAAAACAAAATCAAAATGAAATCATATGGACTGCTAAGGTCAGGAAAGGGATGCTTTGGTCTTTGAAATCCCATCAGAGTAATTACGAAAGGAAGGTGGGAGTGAAGAGGGGTGAGGATGAGAGAAGAGGAGCAGAAGTAGGACTCCTGCCCCCCGAAGAGAGCAGGAGATTCTGGGTAGGTGCAGACCAGCTGGCCAGATAGCATTCCAGTTCTGCCTTCTCCCACAGCCTGGGGTGGTGGGCATGCAGGGTTCTCCCTATGTGCTTCCTTCTCACACACACAAATGCCCACTCATTCCAGTCCCCTCTCCTTGAGGCTGAGCAGAAGGGATGATTTCAAGGGAGATTAGAACCAAAAGAGACTCTTAAATACTGAGAACAAACTGAGGGTTGATGGGGGTCGGGGAGATGGGGAAATGGGCGATGGGCATGGAGGAGGACACTTGTTGGTATGAGCACTAGGGGTTATATGGAAACCAACTTGACAATAAACTGTAATTAAAAAAATAAATTAAAAAAAATTATAATGCACTGCTGTGGGGCTGCTGGGAACAAGGAACCACTCCAACTATTCACTCACAAAATCAGGCAGTTACTTCTTAAGCCGCGAGTACATGCCCAGGTGTGTGCCAGGCTCAGAAGAGCTGGCTAAAGACAGGAAGACCCATCCTAGCCATCAACGGCTTATGCTTGGGTTGGGGGAGAAAACTAAGGCTATGCAACAATCGGAGAAACCATACGGCAAGCTCCGCGTCACCGTTAAGCAAAGGCATGCCAAGGTAGGGCACGCTGAGGTGTCCATCCCAGTATGAGCGATGAGGAAGCACTTTGTACACAGAGGATTTACAGCAAAAGATGGACTAAAGGAAGGTCTGCTTTTTATTATCACCATTGCTGCGACTCTCACCAATATCTGTGATAAGATATTCCTCCCCCCGCCCCGCCAGATAAAGATGGCTCCTACCCATAATGCCACTATTGTTAGGATGAAGCTTCCCAAGGAAGAGAAAGGTAGCATAGATTAGAGTCATTTGGGAAGATTTCACAGGGAGAAAGATCTGAGGTTGAGCCTTGATGTGTGGGAAGAATTTGAATAGCGCAGGATAAGTGTAGCAAATCCAGACAAGATTCCACTCCTGGGTCTGCTGCATTGAGGAGCATCCCCTCCTGCCCTGCCAAACACTTCCTGTTGCTAATCTGTCAGTGAGTCCGTGGAGAGCCTCCTGCTTGAGGCTTGGTGCCCTGGGTCTCCTTGGAGGACTCTAACAGAGGAAGGAAGAGCAAGTTGGCTCTGCCGTGTGCCTGGGGTATGTGCGAGGGTACAGGCAAGACCAGGGGAGTGCACTAGAGAGTTTTGATTGGGGTCCCAGGGCACTGAAATGAAAAGAGAAAGCATTTTTTTGAGAAATAGAAAAGGGGATCCACAGCAGAGTGGATTCCCTGACATCTACCAGAGCAAGTCAGCAACACTGAGCCATCAGGAGAATCTGGTCCTGCAGGCTTTGGGGTGAGGCTGCTGTTCCGGGACAGCTCTACTTCTCGGGGTTCAGAAGCAGTGTCATTCCTCAGCAGGGGGACCTGGGAGGAAGCTGCAAGTCACTGAAAGGCTGTCAGGAAGGAGGGAGATGAGTCTAACTGCACAGCTCTAGAGGCAGAATTAGACACAGCGGGTAGAAATTACACAGAGGCAGATCTCAACCCCACAGTAGCCTGATGTTTTCTTGCCCTTAGAGATGTCCTCCCGGAGCTGCCTGAGAGGCGGCGAGCACCCAGTCACTGCGCGTGATCAAAAACTGGCTGAACAACCATTTACTGGAGGGTCGTGAGGTGTTCCAAGAGACGTTCCAGCAACAGGCACAATCTTGGGGGCGAGTATCCTCCTTGACCAAACTCTTGGATTTAAATCATGCAACCTGAGGGGCGCCTGGGTGGCTCGGTCGGTTAAGTGTCCGACTTCAGCTCAGGTCATGATCTCACTGTCTGTGGGTTCAAGCCCCGCGTTGGGCTCTGTGCTGACAGCTCAGAGCCTGGAGCCTGCTTCAGATTCTGTGTCTCCCTCTCTCTCTCTCTCTGCCCTTCTCCCTCCCCCTTCCCCACTCACGCTCTGTCTCTCTCTTTCCCTCTCTCTCTCTCTCAAAAATAAACATTAAATATAATAAATAAATAAATAAATGAATCATGCAACCCGATATCCACACTCACGAAAGCCACTGTGGAAATGTCAGTGTCAATCCCCAGGGACACCCCCTCCCTGTTAGCCCACCAGAGTCCAGCCAGCCATCTCTAGAGAGAAACCAGAGACATGTTCTCCTGCTTAGTAACAGGGCATACGAAGAATGCAGGGCTCAGAGCCAGGAGACCTAGGTTCTGCTCTTAAGCTTGTTATTAACTGCCATGGACCTTAGGCAAGTCTCTTCTCTGGGTCTTGCTTTCCTTACCTATCAAGTAGATTGTTCAGAGTAGTCCCCAGACTCTTCCAAGCACTTCGTCCATCTTCATACTTTATTGAGAAAATGGAAGTATCCAGATCAGAATCACCTCACCTTCCTACTGCCAGCCTCTAAGGCCACACACCCTGCCTCCTCTTGTGTTCAGCTGGGAAAGGGTCCCCACGCCTCTCTAAATTTGTTTTTAATGTTTATTTATTTTTGAGAGACAGAGAGAGAGCAGGGGAGGGGCAGAGAGAGAGAGAGGGAGAGACACAGAACCTGAAGCATGTTCCAGACTCCAAGCTGTCAGTGCAGAGCTGGACGCGGGGCTCGAACTCATAACTGAGAGATCATGACCTGAGCTGAAGTCGGACGCTTAACCGGCTGGGCCACCCAGGTGCCCCCTCCACATGTCTCTGAAGTCAACTTCTCTACTTGTGCTCCAGACCTTGCATGCAGAGCACTTTGGTCATGAAATTATTCTCTCCCTTTCCTGCAGAAACAATTCTCCCCTCCCTACTAGGGGCGCACACACACGTGCGAAAATAGCAGCAAAATACATCATGCGGACCCTGTTCGGATCCTGATTTGAAGAAATGTGCTCCACAAAAACATCCGCGGGACCATCGGAGAAAAGTGAACTCCAACTAAACGTTGGATTATATTATGGAACATTTAATACTAAATGCTTTCCTTTAAAATAATCCCGGGGACCAGGGGAGTATGTGGGGCTATGAGTGAAGTAAGATTGGATATGCGTTGATAACTGTTGACCTTGAGAGCTGAGTACACAGGGTTCATTACAGTATTTTTCTCTGCTTTTGTATATGTTTCAGATTTTTGTGGAATAAAACTTATAAATAATAAAGAAAGAAAGAAGGGGCAAGGCTTGCGGCAGATACCACACCACATCTTGGTAGCGACCCCCCCACCCCCACGCAGGGTTCCAGATTCCTGGCAGAGAAGAGAGGTGGGTGAGCCCTTCAATCCCCCTGAAAGGCCAGTCCAGACCCAGAGGTGGTGTGTCCTGAGGGGGCAGGATCCGGGGACCCCCAGGGGGAGCATTCAGGTCTTGTGTTTCAAACCTGGGGTCCCCAGTTAGTGTAGGCAACTCTCAACCCACCGTGATGGCTCCGAAAAACACCCATTTAGTGCTTCACTGCTTCCTGAAGAAAACCTCCTCACACACCTTATCTCATTTCCAATAGCCTCATCATCCCTCTGAAACTGCTCTCTTTCCACTTCATTTTGTTGATGCGGAAACGGAGCCTCCCAGTGGAAAAGTGACTTACCAGAGCCAAGACTTGAACCTGTCTCCTCTCTAAAAAAGTCGTATTTTTCCCTGTCTACTCACTGTAAATTCCTGGGAAATGGAAACTACTTAAAAAGTTTTTTTTAATATTTATTTATTTTTGAGAGAGCTAGAGACAGAGCGTGAGCAGAGGAGGGGCAGAAAGCAGGAGACACAGACTCTGAAGCAAGCTCTGAGCTGCGAGCACAGAGCCTGATGCGGGGCTCGAACTCACAAACTGCAAAATCATGACCTGACCCGAAGTTGGCTGCTTAACTGACTGAGCCACCCAGGTGCCCCTGGAAATTACTTTTTAATCTTTGAATCTCAAGTGCAAGAAGCATTCTGGGAGCATGGCAAGAGCTCAGTGTCTGTTGAATCCATGAATGGGTGTGTGCTGTGTGCCCTGTTCACTGTAGGTGCTGTTTCTCTTACACAGTGTTCATCGCAGCCTGTGTTACTGGTGTGAGGAGCAATTCTGCGCCTCCCTGTGGGTTGGGAGTTCCCCAGTGGCCACTAGAGGCCTTTCTCGTTTCTGTGGCCCCTACTAGGCCCTGCACATGCACGAAGAGGCAGTCTGGGTAAAACGGCTGGGGAAGATGCAGGGGCAGGACCTCCGTGGGCACCATGCTGGCAAGTATCTCCATAAGAAGACACTTAATTTGGTATTCTCTCTCTCAATGAAAGATTCCAGTTTATCATCATAGAATAAATAGAACCATATTTATGATTCACATGCTGATGGCTTAAACTATTGACATACATGGCTTTTCTCAGACTTTTGTAAATTATTTCTTCTCCGTCACTGAAAAGCCAAACTGAGATGTTGGTAACCACCGGCCCCATCTCCCCACAGGCTGTACTCACTTCAGGTCCACACTGGGCAGGCAGGGACCCTTCTCTGGGATAACATTAGGATCCCCAGAGCCCGTCAATGGGTTGGCAGAGGCTAAATGGATATCTGAATTCACTGAGAGCTCCAAGTGCCATGGTCTCCGCTCATGGCAGGGGCTGGCATCCCCAGGCACAGTCTGAAGGAGATGGATTGGCTGGTAGGAAGTGGGGAGGGAGGGCTGGGGAGATGCAACGTTTAATTTCCTCCCCTGGCGCCCTGCCAGCTGGATGTAACAGCAGCTGCTAATATATTTCAAACAGCCAGTTTCATGCAACGCTGGTAGTGGAAAATCTGGGGTTTTTGTCCAACCCTGGGAAGCAAAACTAGTGAATCGTGCGGCTGAAGCCCAGAGCTGGCGTGGTCCGCGTGCTCACGCTCACAGGCCGTGACCCCTGTGGCCTCCCCTGTCCACAGCTCTCCGCCAGCCCTGGCCCGAGGCCCCCCACCTGGGGTGACGTGTCCGAGCATCTGGCTGGAGTAGCATGTCACCCACCAAAGCTGCATGCATTTCGCATCAGCCCTGAAAACTCCCAGGGGTTTCGGAAGCAGAAGGACAGCGGGAGGGCTCAGACCCAAACAGGTACTGAGCACTCGGGGTTTTTAAGCAACACTGACACGTCTGTGCACCTCCTACCTAGGCCTGGCACACCCGCCGTGTCTGTCCAGGAGGAGGGGCGGGAACCCCAGGGCTGGGACGGTTTGACTGAGGCTGCACCCCACAGCCTGGGCAACCTCGAACCACGCCGTCCGGGGACACTTCTCCACCGGGGCCTCTGGGGAAATGGGTCCCTAAACTCCCAGATGTCGCCAAGGAGGCACCTGCAGTCAGGAGAATGGAGAACCCCCCCACCATGAGCTTCTAGCTCAACCCCTCAAAGAAACCAGGCCAGGCTCCTCGGGAGAGAAGTGACTCAGGGAGACACTGACGAAGATTTCCAGCCTCTGAGGCACTGAGAGTTCTGTTCTACCACCTCCCCTCATAGTGGGAGCAGGAGAGATCACAGAGAGAACAGATGCAAGGGGGGTGGGGGGGGGGGCATGGCTGTTGACCTTGGCCCAGCCCAGCCTGTGCTGTCAGCACAGAGCCTGACACCGGGCCCTAACTCACAGACAGCCAGATCATGACCTGAGCCAAAGTCGGATGCTTAAAGGACTGAGCCACCCAGGGGCTGCAGGAAGTTTTCCTTTTCAATGCCTGGACCCCGTGCTGCTGTAGGGTCCTGAGGCGCTCCTGAGGGGCTCCTGCTCTGGGAACCACACCAGACAGATGCGCACACGCACACAGGAGGAAAGTCCCTCCTGTGCATTCAAGCTCCATGTCCAAAGGCGTGAAAGCAAGCTTTGGGGAACGACTTTTGGAATCAGACACGTGGCTCTACGTGGCTCTACTCGGCTCAACCCCGAGTCTGGGCTCCCTGGGACTCATCTCTAGACCTGAATGCAAATCATGCTGGGCCGACATTTTCCTGGGGAGAGAGTTCAGTGCTTTCAGCAGATTCTCCAAAGGGACTGTGCCCCACAAAGGTGAAAGATCACTGATCTGGGAGTGCCTGGGGGGCTCAGGTCATGGATCAGGTCACGATCTCATGGTTTGTAAGTTCGAGCCCTGCATTGGGCTCTACGCTGGCAACATGGAGCCTGCTTGGGATTCTCTCTCCTCCTCTCTCTACCCTTCCTCTCCCCTCTCAAAATAAATAAATACACTCTCTTAAGAAAAAATCACTGATCTGTAGGCAGATCTGTTGGTTTACAGACAGGTTCGGCAGTCTGGCAGCCCTGTCCAAGTACAGACTGATGCCTTGACCTCAGATACGGACGACAAATTAGAAGCGGTTCTCACTGCCTCTGTAATTCATTAAAACTGCTAAACCTGATCTTCTCACAAGAAGCTCCCGGGGCCTGTTTCATCAGCCAGTTTATTGCAGAGGCTGGTGACTTCACATCTGCATTGCAAATAGCTCTTCGGTGTTGACATTTCATTTGGTCTCGAAAGGCCCGTAATATTTTGGGTGGGGTTAATGGCTCCCATTCAGAAACCAGCAGATATTCATGGGCTGAAAACATGATAGATGCTCAATAACTATAGTTTGAATGAATGAATAAATGAACGAATGCACTCAAAGACATGTTTTCCACTGCAGAGTAGCCACACACATGCAAGTGTTCTAAATAATTATAAAGTTTAAAAGCTTTGCTTTTTTAGGGGCTCCTGGGTGGCTCAGGTCATGATCTCAGGTCATGATCTCATGGCTTGTGAGTGTGTGCCCGGTGTCAGGCTCTGTGCTGACAGATCAGAGCCTGAAGCCTGCTTGGGATTCTCTCTCTCCCTCTCTCCCTGCCCCTCCCCTGTTCATGCTCACTCGCTCTCGCTCTCTTTATCTCTCAAAAATAAACCTTAAAAAAAACCTTTGCTGGGGCGCCTGGGTGGCTCAGTCGGTTGAGTGTCCAACTTCGGCTCAGGTCATGATCTCACAATTCGTGGATTGGAGCCCCCCCATCGGGCTCTGTGCTGACAGCTCGGAGCCTGGAGCCTGCTTCAGATTCTGTGTCTCCTTCTCTCTCTCTGCTCCTCCCCTGTTCATGCTCTGTCTCTCTCTGTCTCTCAAAAATAAATAAATATAAAAAAAAAGCTTTGCTTTTTAAAAATTAGATGCCCATATTCATCATTTATTCATCCATCCAACAAATGTTTTTCCAACACCTTAGTTAACTCTTGGCTGACAAATCCAGGATAATAAGAAGCTGGGACTATGTCGTATTCACCTTTGGATCTCTGGCATCTCCTCATATGTATGAAATGCTCAATAAATATTTGTGGGGCCAAAGCAGGAATTCTGTGTTCTTTTCTTTTTAAAGAAGTACCAAACATATTCAAGCTACGAATCTGATTTATGCACCTACTTCTGAAAATAAGAGTAAACGATTAGCAAAGAGGAAGGCTTTGGTGACCCTTTGGATAGTCATGGCATATAGATGATACTTGAAAGGTGGAGCAACCCCTTCATATATTAATTCAACATATATTTGCTAAGCTGCCAGCACTCCACAGGCACCGAGGATACAGAGGTGAGCCTGATCTCTGCTGGATGATGTGTACATTCAACACAGTTTGATCCACGGGGGGGGGGGGGGGGGGGGGGGG
>CM053562.1:56568974-56595247 GCA_028646485.1 Cryptoprocta ferox
AAACACCTGATGTCTGGGAGGCCAACACTGCCTCCATCTGTGGGTCTATTGAAGTTCTAGGAGTAGTTTGAAAGGAAGAGATGAAACACCTTGATCTGATTCACCTCTACCTGCCTCTCCCTTTCTTCTTCAACAATAAGATCCATAGTGAATGCTGAGAAGGGGCTCGACCAGGGAATTTTTCTTTGAAGAGAGAAAAACATGTGTGAGACCTGTAGGTAAGAGATAGTGGGGTCCATCAGAGGGACTGAAAGTGACTCAGTATGAGAAGGGGGAGACCTGGCTGGCAGACGCAAAGCCCGCACAAACTTTGATCCATGTAAGGAATTTGCCCCCAACTCCTAAGAGAAGACGGGGTTGCCGTTAAGCAGGAACATGCTGTCACTCACGTTTGTACTTTTGAAATATCTCTCTGGCTGCAGAGATCGCAACAGGAAGCCCTTGCCCACTGACCCAGGATGGGGACCCAAGCTGACGGATGGCAAAAGTAAAAACGTTGATGGTTTCAGGAAACATTTAGAAGATAGAATACAAAGAGCTTAATGATTCTTAGAGCATTTATTGAGCTCTTGCTATATGCCAGGCATCTTAGTTACTTCCCCCAACAATCTACCTGGATTGTTTCTATCATTATCTCCAGTTTTAAAGACGTCAAGTGGAATGAAGCACCCAAGACCACCCAGCCTATGAACGGCAGAGTTGAGACTCAGCCCAACCATTCAGGGTCCCATCCTCCTACCCTTTCCTCTTAGCCATCACCCCCTACCATCTGGGGGTCTGGCTTGGTCCAGAGGGAGAACGATGGTACCATTCACTGAGGTAGCAAACAGGAGGACCCATGAGGCTGGGTGGGAAGGAAGTTATGAGTTCCATTTTCCGCACACTTGTGGAACATCTGAATGAAAACGAGCAGTAGGTGTTCCAGGGCTCAGGAGCTACGTTTGATAGGGGACAGGGCAAATAGATTTGAGAGCTATCAGCCAAGAAGCAGCGATCACACTTCACAGGCTTCCTCTGTGAGGAGGATGCTGAGTTTGGGAGCAGATTCAATGTGTTCAGAGTGCAGAGGAAGTGGGGAGATGTCAGTAGTAATGAGCCCAGCTGGTTATGCCCACTAGCCACTCAAAGGGCATGATGTCAGGGCCCAGGGCTCTGAAACCTCAGCCTTTCCAGGCAGCCTTTTGATACCTGCTTCATGCTTCTGCCACAGGAGCTGCTTTTTAAATACTGATTAACTCCTCCTTAAAAAAGTCACGTTTCCATGCTGCCTGCCAAAACGGTAACAGACAGATAATGTACTGTGTCATTAACACATCCCTGTCTATTTAAAAACCTCCAGAGAAGCAAGCAGATGAGCCTTGGAGTTGGCTCAGTGGTGGGGATTATTGCTCGGCTAATTATAAACAGCATTCTCAGAACTCCAGAAGACACTAAGGGGGGCACAGCCCCTGTCTGCCCTGAGAAGCCAGGAGTGATTATTGAAATGTATCAACTCAACACTCAGGACACAGGAAGGTAAGAGGGCACAACTGTGGACCTAGAAATAGAACCTCATCCATGAGACAGTGTGCCAGCCAGCCCCCACCAGCCAGCCCCCAGTGATCCTCACCCCCTGATATTTGTGCCCTTGTGTGGCCCCCTCCCTCAGTGAAGCAGGGCCGGCCCTGCCTGGCCAATGGAACACAACAGAAGTGTGTGATTTCCAGAGCTAGATGACAAATGGCAACGCAGATTCCACTTTGGTCCCCTCAATACCATGCAGTGAGGACACTCAAGATGTCCTGTGGAGGGGCCCATGTGGTCCCGAATTGAGACCACCAGCCAAGAGCTGGCCATGAGAGTGATACACCTTCATGTTGAATATTCCAGCCTCGGTCAAGCCCTCAGATGATGCACCCCCAGCTGACATTGGACTGGAAACTTACAAGACTTCAGAGCCACTCGGTCAAGCAGCTGCCAAATTCCTGCCCTACAGTATCTGTTAGAGGTAATAAATGATTATTGTTGTCCCAAGCCACTGAGAGTTGGTGTGACTTGTTACATTAATGAATACAGTAAATAAAAGACTGGGTCCAGGGTAGGGAAAGGTATGATATTAATTAAGCCCCTCCTTCTATACCTGGGACTAATACACCTCAGGGACTCACGTAGATTATCTCATTTAATCCTCATAATACCTCTATGAGTTACATATCAGCTCCATTTTACAGATGACAAGACCGAGGCACCAAGTATACAAGACTGCAAAACCTGTCTTAGTCCTACAGCTAGGGAATGCAAGCCAGGGTTTGAACTGAGACCAGCCTGCTTCCAAAGCTTCAGCTTTCTTTTTTTTTTTTAATGTTTATTTATGTATTTGAGAGAGAGTGAGCATGAGTGTGGGGAGGGGCAGAGAGAGAGAGGGAAAGCGAGAGAATCCCGGGCAAACTGCGCAGTCAGCGCAAAGCCCAACACGGGGCTTGATCTCATGAATCTTGATTTCATGAGATCTTGACCTGAGCCTAAACAGGAATAGGACAGCTTAACCGACTCAGCCACCGGCACCCCCAAAGCTTCAGTGTTCAATCACAATGTTCTACCTCCCTGAAAGCAAACAGACTCAGATCTGGTTCTAGCTCAGCCACTAAATAGCTCAGTAATTTGGGGAAATTGTTCATTCTCCCTAGGTTCATTTTCTTTCTTGTAAAATAGGAAATTAGAGTCCTTAGCCTCTAAGGTTCCAGAAAGCACTAATATTCTTTGACCCTGTGGTCCCTTCTCACTATGTCTACCTTCCTTCTAGGATGGGTTGTTCTCAAAGAATTCCCTTTGGCTGCGGCTGCCTCCCTCCTCCATCTCCTCATAAGAAGTTGGCTTCAGTTGTTTCCAGAAGGTGTCAGGTTAGCCTTAAGAAGTCCTTGGAAGTTCTGGGAAACTTCAGCTACCAAGAGAACATAAGAAACTCTCTTCCCTGGAGGCTTTTCAAAATAACGTTAATACCTATCTGTCCGGGAGCTCTTAGGCTGGCTGAACAAATTAGAAAGAAATGAAGCTAAGTCTGACAGAAACCAGGTGGTGAGATTTTGGCAATTTCTATCTTGCACACAGTAAGTATCTCAAGGAGAATCTGTGGAATGAATAAATGCATAATGGGCCTTTTCTTTTGTGTCAAGTGGAAATGAGCTGTGTGACAGTGGTCAAGTTATTTAACCAGGCTGAGTCTCAATTGCCTTATCTGCAAATGGTAATTAGCCTGAAAAGATTGTAATAATTATAAAACACAATAATGCATACCGTGCCTTCAGCAGGAAGTCCGGAAGAGAGAATGTATCCAAAAGAGAAGGATGACTACATTGATTCTACAGAAGGACACTTGCTTAGTATTGTTGAAGGTTGGAATTCAGGTTCCTTATGTTTCTGTGAACGCTTCAAAGGCACTGGCATCTGTAGAAGGGGAGTTTGGGGAGAAGAAGGCCCTATGGCAGACTCAACAAGCCCTCCCACCACCCTCCCAATGCTTACTATTGGCCTGGGCAACACCTACCTCCCTGCTGGGGCTCTTCATCTCTAACCTTCACTTTTGCCAAATCCACCCTTGGAATCCACCTGTGCCCTGCCACCTAGTGCATTTCAATGCCACCACTCCTAGCCCAAGGTTTGAAAAACCATCTGCTTCTTCCAGCCCTATTAGGAAACTGACTCCTGATTGGTGACTACTTCAGGACTTTCTCATCACAAAAGGATCGTCAGCCCTACCAACTATGTAGTGTAGCAGCCACCACCTACATACCACTCCCAAGGGAACCCCAAAAAGGTATTGCTTGGCCCCCTCCCTCCTGCCTGTCTCCAGATCAAACCCACTACAACCACTGACTCAGTAGGCCGATTCCTGTGGCTTTGACCGTACAAAGAATTTTCTAAGACTGTTAGATCCGGTATAGGTCTCCAGAAGGCAGACCCACAAGTGGCACTAATTCCATCCTGACTGAGGATGTCATAAAGGCTTTCTTATCACTCACCCAGCACAGGAAAGTGAGTGTGGGAGGAGGAAAGGGCCCTGGCATTACTGTTATCAAGTGCATGTTGTCCAAAAAGAGATCTGTCAGCCTTCAGCAGGGGCTGTTGATAGGCTAATTCAGTTAAAACCTCTCATTTCATTAAGGGAAGGAGACCATAATTATATCTTGAAGCCCATAAGTAAAGGGTAATAATACTTAAATAAGTGAGGAGGACTCCAGAACATTCAATAATAAAATCAGGTTAGGACCAGAGAGAAAATATGATCATTGGGCCAGAGATGACCCTTGGTTTTCATTAGTTCTCACTAAGATTGCTCATGGATATGGTTTGTTTTCCATTCATTTCATCTGGGCTCTAAAGAGTGTGCTATTTCCTTCAATATCCACTCCCCGCCCAATCAAAAATTACCATGAACCTCACCCAAGTTAATAATACCAATGACAACAACAAGTTTCTCTTTAGTTGGAAATCTCTTACCTGGGGGTGGCTCAGCTTGTTAAGCATCTGACTCTTGATTTCAGCTCAGGTCATGATTTCACAGTTACATGAGTTCAAACCCCACATCAGGGTCTACACTAACAGTGCAGAGCCTGCTTGGGATTCTCTCTCTCAGAGAAATATTAGTCCCTGGATCAGAAATTTCCAGGCACCAGAAACGCTTCACAAGGAAAGGCAGATAGCTTTGTTATGCAGAACATTGCAAAATCTGGATGCTCACACAATGGGACTTTTTCATTTACTTTCGGAACATTTCCATTCATCTTTCCAGGCTTCTCAGCCTTCTTACAAGCAAAACAAAGCAAACAACAGCAACAACAACAACAAAAAAAAAGAAAGAGTAGATCTTTAACATTAATTCCATTTAAATGGTTTAAGATGGGTTTTTCAAAGTAGAGGATCTGAGTTACAGGAAGACAAACGTGTACCTAACAAACACCATTGTCTTTCCCCAGCAAGAGGGGCTAATTCAGTTGGCCCAGCTTGAAGATCACAGTCAGGCCCAGATCAAGATATGGGAGAGGGGTACCCAGGTGTCTCAGTCAGTTGAGCGTCTGACTCTTGATTTTGTCTCAGGTCATGATGCCAGGGTTGTGGGATCAGGCCCCAAACTGGGCTCCACACTAAACATGGAGTCTGCTTGAGGTTCTCTCTCTCTCTCCCTCTGTCTCTCTGTCTCTCTGTCTCTGTCTCTATCTCTCTCTCTCTTCTCCCTCTGTCCCTCCTTCACTCACTCATGAGCTCACATGCATGCTCTCTCTCTTAAAAAAAAAAAAAAAAAAAAAAGAGGTGATGAGCAAGGCTCAAGTCCTAGCCCTGTCTCTTACTAGAGGGATGGCCACAGGCAAGTCATCTGTGTGACCCCCAGCCCACACCTGACATACTGTCTCACAGGGAGTAGATGCTCAGTGAATGTTGAACTAAAGCATCTCCAAGTTCTTTTCCTATACTTGGAAAGTGGGAATAAATGCTGCCATGAGGATGAATCCGATGAGAGCACAGGGACAAAACTCTGTAAATGGTAAAGGGCAATACACACTTGAAAGGGTTGACCAGAATCACATTTTACTTTTACCCCTATTATTACACTCGATTACCACGACGGTTTACACTGGAGACATCTCAAACACAGATCTAATTTATATGCTGACAAGGATGCCCCTTCCGTATGAAGGTCTCTCCCACTAAACTGTGAATGCTCTGTGTCTTTGTGTCTGCTCCTTTATCATGGGGTCCAGCATAGAGTGAGGGCAAAGAGTATGAAAGAAAGGAAGGAATAAATGAAGCAAAAGCTAACCGAATTGCTAAGAGACTAAACAAATCTATAAAAATAGGGAGAGATTTAAATACACCTCTCTCAGACATTGATAGAACAAGCAGGCAAAAATCAGTAAGGATATAGAAACTTTGAACAACATGTTTAACAAACCAAACCTAATTGACATATTTAGAACACGGCACCCAGCAACTGCAAATTACACATTCTTTTCAGACACACTCAGAACACTTACAAAAATTAACCATATGCTGAGCCATAAAGCAAGTCTCAACACATTTCAAAGGATAGAAATCAAACTGAGTATCTTTAACCATAATGCAATTAAGCCAGACATCAATAACAGAAAGATTACAGGGAGTCTCCATATGTTTAGAAAGAACTATATCATCTAAATAACCAATGAAGAAATCACAATAAAAATTAGGAAACAGCTTAAATAACAGTAAAAAAAAATACTGCATATTAGAACTTCTGGGATTCAACTAAAACCACTGCGATATTAAGAAAGATATCATACGATACAATCATACCATAGAGTTGCAATATTTCCTCCTCAAAAGGCCTCTCTGTCCAATCTCATGAACCAGACCCCAGCCCTGCTGAATGGACTATGGCCACTCTTGAGGGCTGGATCCACCATTTTCTGAATCCCCCTTCTTCACCGTCTTAGCGTAGCCCTACATTCCGAGATGGGGTGCCCTCCCATGCAACGTCCTGAGAACACGTGCATGGGAGATACTATTTCACAGTTCTTACAAGTCAAAACATATTTCTACCTTCATGTTTGACTATTAGTTTGTCGAGGTATAGGACTTTAGGTTTAAAATTCTTTTTCCTTCAGAACCTTGAAGACATGTCTCCATGGACTGCCAACATCCAAGGTCGCTGATGAGAAGGAGATGCCAGGCCGTTTCTGGTTTCTGTGTGGACCTTCTGCTTTTGTTTGCTTCTCTCTTCTTTGGAAGCTCTTAGGAGCTCCTTCAGTTTTGAGTTTCACGGTGACAAGTCCACACTTGAGTCACTTCACATTGACTGCATTGGGAGTGTGGTGGTTTCCTTCACTACAGAGATGTTACTCTTTGACTCCAGGAATCTGCTTCTATTATTTCTTTGTCAATTTTCTCTCCTCAGTCTTATCTGCTTTCTCTTTGTACGACTCTATCAGTCAGATATCCAACTTCCTGTCTGGATCTGTCATGCAGTTTTAATGTCTTTAACAATAAATCATATTTTTTGTTGCATGTGTTTGTTTGTTTGGAGAATATGCGCCTTGATGCTAGGCATTCCAGGTAGGGAGTAAGGGAGAGGTTGACTTTCTGTAGGTAGTTGCAATTACTTCCTCTCTTTCCAGCACCAAAGACCAGGCCCCCCTCTAAGTTTTCTCCTTCCTTGTAGCCCCTCTCTTCCTCTCCTTCACCAGGTACCACCTTTCCGCCTATTTTTCATCTTCCAGAAAGTGTTGAAATCTCTCTCTTAATTGCAGAGAGATTATAACTTTTTTGTGATTTAATATTATTTTAAGGGGCTTGTGGGAGAGGAAATAAAGCTATGTATTCAGTCTCCTATCTTTTTCATAATGTTTATTTATTTTTGAGAGAGAAGGAGAGTGCAAGCAGGGAAGGGACAGAGAGAGAGGGACTGAGGAGCTGAAGCTGGCTCTGCGCTGACAGCAGAGAGCCTGATGTGGGGCTCGAAGTCATGAACTACGAGATCACGACCTGAGCTGAAGTCGGACGACTGAGCCACCCAGGCTCCCCTCAGTCTCTTATCTTTACTTGGAAGCTCTATTTCTATTCTCCTACCTGTTTGCCCACTATTGCACGGTAAACAAAGAGCTACCACAAGTTTTTTTTTTTTCCCATCTCTAACTTTAGTGCCTAACACAAACATGACTAAATATCCTTCCTTTTAATGTTTGCTGAATTGAACAGAATTGCTTAGTGCATATTATGCCTGCTCAGTCACCCTAAGATAATTGCCAAGTCCTTAAGGAAAACTATAATGTCATTTATGACAATCCTGAGACTATCAGGCATTTTCCAAGTTGAAAGCAAGAACTTCTTCCCTCAAAGTGAGTTAATGGCTCATAGTGTCCCAAAGGTTACTGCTTTTAGTTTATTTCCATTGATAAAACCTCAAGATTTTGATCAATGAATTGGAGGTTTCCCATCTTATCAATGCTTTAGAATCTGGCTGATAGCTGATGACAGAGTTTAATTCACAGAGGATTGATTTCTAGGTATTTACAACAAAGCAGCCATTCAACTCCCAGAAAGAATGAGGGCTCATTTTCCTCCATTTGTCTGAGCTGGCCAGTAACCTAGAAGAACCAGAGAGCAGCCTAGATTGAAAGGTCAGGCTGGCAGTGTGTACTCAACTCTGGAAGAAGAGAGGAGGTAAATCTTTGAAAGTCCTGAGATGATAAGAGCTCAGTGAAAATACAAGTAAAGTCGTGTGGCTCAGAATCTGAATCTTCTGGCTGCCAGGGTCTCTCGGGTATGGATGTTTCATGGTCCAATGGCAAAAGCAAGAGCTTTGGAGTTACATAGATTCAGCCACCTCTCCTCCCAACTCTTTGATCTTGGGGAAGTTTCTTCACCTCCCTGAGCTTCACTTTCCTTAGTTATAAGGTTATTGGAGGAAATTAAATAAGAGAGTGAATGTTAAAGAACATATCCAATGACCCATACATAGGGCACTCAATAAATGTTAATTCTATCTTTCCCTTTATGTCCATGGAATCTCACTGTGAAGCCACTCCCAATGATAGACTGCATTCTGGCAGATCACCCCTCTGCCCTGGGTGATCAAAACTGGTAACTCGGGATGCCTAGGTGGCTCAGTCAGTTAAGCATCTGACTTCGGCTCAGGTCATGATCTCAGGGTCTGTGGGTTCGAGCCCCACACTGGGCTCTGTGCTGAAAGCTTGGAGCCTGGACCCTCCTTTGGATTCTGTGTCTCCCTGTCTCTCTGTCCCTCCCCTGCTCATGCTCTGTTTCTCTCTATATCAAAAATAAATAAAAACAAAAAAATTAAAAAAAAGAAACTGGTAACTCTTTAGGCAGATTTGACACTGCTTCTCCATTTCAAGGCACCCCTCCCACAACTCTTCCTCATGTTTTTCTCTCTGTTTTCTCTTTCTTTCTTTCCCTTTTCCCCATCCCTCCCCCACCAAGTCCCAAGACATGTAATAAGAAAGGACATGGAAAGCAGGCATAGTGCGGCGTCAAGAGTGGGGAGTACAAAGGAAAGGGAGAGAAGAGAAAGAATGCACAGCCACCTGTCACTCTCACTCAAGGCACACCCATCTCTGTCCTCTATTTCACCTGCCATGATAGGTTGGTGGTTTCCAACTCTGTCTCCATCCCAGATGTCTCTAGAATGTATATCCAACAGCCTCTCAGTGTCTCCACTTCTGTGTCCATACGCTTTTCACACTCAATACTTCTCACCTGAACCCATCATTCCCCCACCTGCCTGCTTTGTCTGCAGCCTGCTCTACCTCCTGGACAGCTGATTTCAGGTGGTAGTACTGCCGTCCACCCAACTGTCTCAACCAGAAGCCAAGGAGAGAGACATCCTTGACGGTTCCTCTCCAACCACTCCTGCTGACATCAACCACCAAACTATGCCTGGTTTGTCTCCTCCAGACTCATCATTCCCGTATTAAGCCTCCTGTGTCTGCTCTCCAAATCTCATTTTCCCCTCATGATTCCATCTCTTTGTACTTTTGACCTTGTGCTAAGATATTTCTTCCACTTGAACTTCTAGGTCATTAATATTGTTTTCGACAGTGATCATCCCCTCCTGAATTTTTAAATTCAAAAAATCATAGTCATTTTTTGTTTTTGTTCTTCTTTTTTTCTGGTTCCAGGAGGTCTTTTTTTAATGTTGCACAACTCTCCTTAAATGCTTGTTATTATTTTTAAATTAAGATCGATGTCTGTCTCCTCTAACAGTTTTATTCCAAAGGAGTTACCTCTCTCAGTGTTTTACTTCCTATCGTTCTCTGAAGCTGTGTGAATCCCTGAACTTGTTTCATTTTCCTCTGTGAGCTCTTGGAACCCAGGTCATTGCCTATTGAGGACGGCAATAAGGGGCACCTGGGTGGCTCAGTCCATTAAGCGTCCGAGTCTTGGTTTTGGCTCAGGTCATGATCTCGCGGTGTCGTGAGTTCAAACCCTGTGTCGCGCTCTGTGCTGGCAGTGTGGAGCCTGCTTGGGATTCTCTCTTTCCCTGCTCCTCCCCCACTTGCACTGTCTTGTCTCTCTCAAAATAAATAAAATAAACTTTTAAAAAAAGGATGGCAATGAACTTGGAAGCACTGGAAAGCACAGCAGCCTCTGACCCAGGTGACGGTTGTCTCTCACTCAACTGAAAGCTCTGCAGGCAGCATCTGTGCAATCCATCTCCTCAGCAATAAAGACCACATCTCTCAGGGATGGAAGGACCTGGTCCATGCTTCAATTCCACCATGGCTACTTGGTAGCAGGTACACCACCAGGTGCTCTTAGAATCACATGGGGCTGGCATTGATTTTCTATGGACAGTGAATCTCCACAGATTAAGCTCCCTGTAATAACTTTACTTTTTGCCCCATGGCTTTTCCACTATCTCCAGGCTCCTGACCTGCCCAGAAGTCTGAACACTATTCACATAACACTACACCTCCAGCTGGTAGTTGGATTGGAGCTAGGGTGGAAAGGCAGTAGAATACTTGCTCCAGCCATCATCTTCCCAGAATTCCCTCTACCCATCTCCCCTTCATTGTCATGTATCTAGACCAGGCACCATCATCTCTGACCTGAACTACTGCCTCTAAATCATTGCCACTCCAGCCTTCCTTCAATCCATTCTCCCCACTGCACCCAGATAGCTCTTTAACAAATAAACAAACTCTGTTCATCTTATTCTCCCACCTTAAATCTCTCAACGACTTCCCAGGGCTCTTGGGATGAAGACACACACCTTTGACATAGCCTACCAGGCTCTAAATGATCTGGCTTTCTTTTAAACCTCTCTATTCCTAGCCAAGGGAAGAAGCTCTAGGAAGGGGTCTTTTGCCTAGAAATAGAAACAATGGCTCTAAAATAAGAATACCTGGGTTCTGGTCCTATTTCCTCTATTAGCCAACTGAGTGTCACTGACCAAACCACCTCATCTCTCTGATCTTTTCTTCTTCATCTGAAAAGCAGTGGTAAGGTCTACCCCGCCTATTTTGCAAGGTTTTGTAAGTCTCTAATAAAATATTTGCCAATGTATGATTTGCAAACCACAAAGCAGTATAAAAACTGAGCTCCCCTAATAAATGGTGTGATCTTAAGGAAGCTATAACTTAAAATCTGACTTCTACCAGCTTGTCACTGATGCCTATGACTGCCACCATGAAAGTTGCTTCCTTAGATTCACACAGTATGACTCCAGTAAGCCACCATTAAAATGCATATGATTCAGGAGAAGGAACGGAAAAGGATAAAGCATGGAGATATTAGCAGTAACTGTTATGGAGTATTCTCAGGGAACTATTGTTCAGATTGGCTAATTCTCTGAAGGTAAGAGACAGGAGAGGTAAGGTTTCATGAGTGAAAGAAGGGATAAAAAAAGGTCCAGGTGGGAGACCCAGGTAAACACAGGATTGGCATTCTTGGCTGGTACAGTGGCAGGAAGAAGTCCAGCACCTGGGGAACCTGGGTGGCTCAGTTGGTTAGGCGTCCAACTTCGGCTCAGGCCATGATCTCACAGTTCATGGGTTTGAGCCCTGCATTGGGCTCTGAGCTGTCAGCTCAGAGCCTGGAGCCTGCTTTGGATTCTATGTGTCCCTCTCTCTGTCCCTCTCCTGCTCATGCTCTCTCTCTCTCTCTCTCTCTCAAAAATAAACACTAAAAAGTAATTAAAAAGTCCAGCACCCATCATCCCAGAGCAGTGCTTGTCTTCCTCTTAATTTTATTTTGGGAGGTGTTCCTTCCTTTCAGACAATCATCTTCCTCCCCATAGGACAAAATATTCAATATATGAAGGACAAAAATGAGAAGGAAAAAAACCATTGCAATCCCTTGTTTGTCCTCAACCAAGAATGCTGGGTAACATTTTACTCCCATATTTCATTTAATCTAAGACATCATCAATTATAGGACACCATAATTTTATGTAATGCTATGGAAGAAAAATTGTTTCGAGTTTAAACTATGACACGACATCGATTATAAGATTTATCCCGAATTCAGAAATGATGAATGTGAAAAAAATGTACATCTTAAAATCTATGAAGTATCACATCTATACATTGATTGGGTCAATATGTCTAGGCTGCTGCCACTGTCTGACATAATGCCATCCATCTGCTAGAGTGGGGATTACAATGTGAAAGTTTCCATATAGTCAGAGTAGAAAACAGTTCATTGCTACTAAACACTTTTGGGAAATGATTATGGTGATGATCATCTTAAGCCTCAGTTTCTCCTGAAGTAAAATGGAAGACATCCTACTTACATAATAGATATGAAGAATTTTTTTAAGTATACAAATGGTTTTATTCCAAGCCATAAGAAACAAATTTGGTTCTAACCAGTATTTCTGGAATTGAGGCTCATAGCCTTCCTGTAGACCCAAATTGCCTTCCCAGGGTTCCTGAAACCAATAAGCATCCCAGATCCCATGTGAAATCCTGCAGAGGACCCACTTCAGCCCATAAGCCCCAGAGACCTCTTCACCAGTTGCCCTGGTGCAGGAACTCCCTCATTCCAAGGGACCTCTCATACTGTAGGGTCATTTAGGTTATCTGGTTTTCATTAAATAATGACTTGGAGTCCAGCACCAGGTAACATTATTAGGGGGAAAAAGAAGTTGACCACCCAGATCCTGCTCTACTCTTCATGGAAATCCCAAAATAGAGAATAGATTCTCAGCATATGTTGAGGTCAGGTATCAGGGTAATAGGATCCCCGTAGTCAACATGGATATAGGGGTAGAGATTACTTAAGAGAGTTCACCAACAATCCAGGCTCTGGCCCTGGCCCTCCCAGGGACAGAACTATGGCTTGTCAGTGCAATGAGAACAGACTCACATTAAACAGGACAAATGTATAAAATCAGAATCAAATTCATTCAGTTATAAGAGGAATTATAACTGCTCCATGGACTTGAATACCCCAGTCCTCATGACCTATGTGAGTGACTTATGTGGGAAACCACACCACAACTGGAGTTATTTGTTAAGCCTGAAAGCAAAGGAGGGTGGTAGATGGATCAAATGTGCAATGGCAACAAGTTAAGGTTGCCTCTGGGGCATCTACTTCCATAGCAAGGTCTTACCTCGCTTCCATAGCAAGGTCTTACCTCGCTGACCTCTATAAATACAGTGGCTGCCACCCTTTCTTACATCTCCACGTTAGACATAGCCTTACTTAATGGGATCAGAATAAGCAAAATTCCATGGCTAAGGCACCTCCTCTTGTAGTTGCTTGGATGGGAACTTTTCTAAGACTTCCTTTAATGATTATTCTGAGTCTGCCCAGCCCCCTTCTTCCCTTAGATATGGTCCTTATTTCCATTAGGTCTTAGTCTGGCCTGAGAAGCATTCTGTCTATCCAAGTCATATGCATTTCACCATTCATTCAACAATCACTAATTGAGCAATGCCCATCACTATGCACCAGAGTTCAAGGCACTATGGTAGGCACTAGGGGAAGAAGAGTGAGCAGGTGTGACAGTGTTATAATAGAGGAAGTACAGAATGGACCGGAGGCACATGGGAGAGAAGTTGGAACAGACTCTGGGATGGAGAGCTATATCAGAAAGTTGACTGGAGGGTCGCCTAGAGAAGGTTGAAGGATCTGTAAGGAAGTGACAATGGTATAATTGGGCAGAGAGAGAAGCTGGACTTCAGTTGATTGTATAGGGACCTCTGAAATTGACAAGGCCCTTCATAGTGCTCTTGTATCTAAAGAAACAATCCTTTCCCCAACCTTATGTTCTGGTGCCCTCAATCCAGCACCTCGGGATTCAGTCCCAAGTGCAGTTCTCCAGCTCCTACTGGTGCTTGTTAGACAGATCCTGCAGCAACTTTAGTGTATAGTCAGTCCCTCTCCTCCCTACTGGGCCTGGCATATCCTCTGTCAAGTTGTGCTGGGATTTGGCCCCTGTGATTGGTCTGATTGCCAGAAGAGGGGCCAGAGGTAGATTCTGAGGAACACGTACATCATCTTGTAAGATACCTGCCTTAACAGAAGCCTCCACGTATGCATCAGCATCCACCCAACAGGGGAGGGGCCACTACTGCAGCTCCAGGGGAATCTGTAGGTTCAAGATTCCCAACTGCATCTACTCAAATCCCCCCCCCAACCTTGAGTCTCAGGGTCCAATTTCCTCTATATTAGGGCCCTTACTTTGGCACTAAAGACCCTCCAAGGCTAGAATTCATCTTTCTCTGAAGACCTGTTCCTCCTACACCTGAGTCTTGAGCTTGATTCTCCATTCTTCCTGGCCCTCTACAGAGAATAGGATTTTCTTAAATGCTGCCAAGGAGGCCTCTGGCTCTCACATCTTGCCTAGAATTGGTTATTAACCCCACTCTGAGCCTGCTATCATCTTTCTTCAATGACACAATGACATTCAGTGACTGCCATCAATTCCATAGTCCTTCTAGTCACTATTTTGCTCAAACCTACCTAGTGCCCCAGATACTGTATGAACCCACTGGTATCCTAGCCTAGTCTTGACAATTGCACTGCTCCACACACCTGGGGCCCTCCTTCCTCCTCTTGTCACCAGTGTTGAGGTCCTCATTGCCAGATGACTGGTTAATGGGAGCTCCAAGATGGCATTTTAGTATCTTTTTTCCAAACCACACCTGATACCGTCTCAGCCTGGGTTTCAGGGAAGCAGACTGAGGTGGACAGGTGTGTACAGAAAGTTGAGTGGAGAGTTCTCACAGGAGATGCATGTGTAAGAAACTGAGGAAGGCAGGGTTGGGAGAGGGAGAAGCTGACCTGTGGTAAGGTTGCAGCCAAGGCCCCCACCAATCTCATGGGGACTCAGGATCTGAAACAGCCTTGCAGAGCAGGCCCAAACTGAGGCAACGGGGCAGAGACTTCAAATCCCCAAACCAGCTGGTCACTGGCTGTGTGGTGCCCTTGGGAAGTGGCATGACCTTGGGGAGATGGTTCCCTGTGGCTCAGAGCAAATTCCATTGACAGCTGCAGCACCCATTGCCATTTCCAGAATCTGGGGGGGGGGGGGGGTGAGCACTGTGACCCAAAAGGGGACCTGGGTGGAGACTTACAGTGTCCACCCCGAGGGGTGTGGGACCCAGCCAAGAGAAGGGGTCAAGGGAAGGGGGAATAGGAAGGAAGGGAAGTATCTCAGGCAGAAGGAGGAGCATGTCCCAGAGAGGAAAGCAAGTGGAAAGACGTTTGCTGGGGCACCTGGGTGGCTCAGTCAGTTAAGAGTCTGACTTTGGCTCAGGTCATTATCTCGCAGTGTGTAGGTTTAGGCCCTACATCAGGCTCTGTGCTGACAGCTCAGGGCCTGGAGTCTGCTTCGGATTCTGTGTGTGTCTCTCTCTCTGCCCCTCTCCCGCTCACACTTTGTCTCTCTTTCTCTTTCTCTCAAAAATAAATAAACATTTAAAAAAAATTTTAAGGAAAGACATTTGTTGAGGCTGAGATGCAAAGTGCTGGGGAGGTGGGTGGCAGATGAGGCCAAAGAGGGAGGTGGGGGAGGGAAGAAGGGCATGGTGTGTGTGCATAACATGGTTGTTCCACTATTTAACTTTTCAGAGGGCATTCTTCTCTCTCCCATTTCTAAGTTTTTTGTAGCAGTAAGTCACTTTGTCCCCAAGTATTGACACAGAGCCCCTTTGAATAATTAAGGCTTATGGACAAAAACGAGAAGAGCTCATCCCCTGGCAGTATAAATGGAATGCCTGGATGGCTAGATTGCCCCAAGAACACAGCATGTAACACCCTCCACCTGCTCTATGCGGTGTTCTATGGGGGAGGCTGCAATTATTTCCCTGCTTTAACGCATCCAGGCACAGCATTGCCAGAAAACTGAGGGGGGAATTTGCTTTGGCTTCCCTGGGACTAGCTGGGGCCAAAATCCATGCTCCATGAGGAGAGCTGAGGAAAGATAAGGGCTGCAAAGCAAGAGAAAGAGAGATGTGAAAGAAGGAGGTGGGCAGGAAGATGCGCAGATATCAAGTCAAGGCCTGGCTCTGTGGGGCTCTGGGAAAATCCTACACCTCTCAGGGCTCTAAAGCGAAGGAATAGATACAGTTCTGTGCGTTCAATGACCCTTTGATTGTGTATTTCTGGTAAATATTTTATAACACACTTAATGAAAGCAAGATCATCCTTTGATGTCCAAATCTGTCCTGGGTCTTCTTTGGGGTGAGGTTCGTGATAGCGGAAAGAGACTAGATGGCCTATATGTACGGCCTGTTGAGAGGTTTTTCCCCTCAATAAAAGGATCTGTGAACTAGAAAGCATGTAAGTCTCCAGTCTAAGGCTCCTTTCTGGACAGTGCACTGACTTTCTACTGTGGCATCCCACCTCTCAAAGAAGAGTTAAATTTCCATACCCATCTCCACCTTCATATCTCACCTAGCAATCAGCGAGCAAATGGCCCTTTCTGATCCCACCTGAGTTCTTCCCTGATACATCCTTCTCTACACTCGCTTCCCTTTATCCCTGCCTTGCAGCGTATGTTACTTGATTCACAGAAAATACTGCATTCTCAGCCCAGACAAACATGTGGCAAGGCTTTCTTTAAGCAATAGGTAGAAAGGCAAATGCTACATCACAGATTTAACTTTAAATCTGTTAAAGATATATGCTTTAAACACTTTGGTTCTCTTAATAGTTATTACTTTAAGATTGGCTTGCTGCACTAAGCACCAGTGCACATTATCGAATTACACATATTATTTATTTTACCAGTGTGTTTCATTAATGAGTTCAACTAATGATACATAAAAACATAACTTATCTATCTAGCAGGTGTGCACCTGCACCACGTATTCATTACCAATAGTAAATTTGCTTTACAAGAAGCCAGCTGCAGGGCACCTGGGCGGCGCAGTCAGTTAAGCATCCGACTTCAGCTCAGGTCATGGTCTCTTGGTTCGTGGATTTGAGCTCCACATCAGGCTCTGCACTCACAGCACAGAGCCTGCTTGGGATTCTCTCTCTCTCCCTCCCTCTCTGTCCCTCCCTGACTCACTCTTTCTCTCTCTCTCTCAAAATAAGTAAATAAACTTAAAAAAAAAGAAGCCAACCACCTCTCACAGTGACCAAGTAATTCTGGACAGTCAGTAGCAGCAGCAGCTGGCATATCTGTTGGTCAAGCCACCCAAGGGGATCCCATATCAAGGATGCTCCCTATGGAGTTTGTCAGCAGCCTTTCACACATCAATGAGCACAAAGAGACATCTGCTCCGTGCCCTGGTTGTGCATGAGTGGGAGATGTGGGGAGAAGCAGTAGAAAGAGCTCAGCTTCTGGAATCCCTAAATCCAGTTCCTGTCCTACTGCTGTCTCCTGGGAGCAGTATAAGCCCTTGTAAGGCTCTCCACCCCTTTAAGCTTTAGTCTCCTTGCCTGAAGAATGGGGCTGCCTTTAGCACTGCCATGAGGACTGGCCACAACAATGAAGTGAATATGCTGGGGGAAACTGAAAATCATCCTTGGAGGGAAGTTGTTGCTGTTGGCTGTCTCTGTGATTGTTAGACATAAGACAGCTTCTGCTTTTCCAGTTTTTATTCCCAATTATGTCACAAGTTTTTCCATGAAAAACTAGAGGCTGTCTTATTCATCTGACATCTTCAATGCCTGGCACATCTCTTACACTCCATAATTGTTGGTTGAATGAGTCTGTTCATTATTAGTGATCATTTGTTTTATTTCTAATTGTTAAATAGGTTTTAAGTAAAAGAATTATAATAATTAATACAAATGATAATTATTAACAGATAGGCCATTGCTTGACATAATTAAAGACAAGTGAGATATTATATTGTACATATACGCATTCTTTTTATTTTTTTAATGTTTATTTTTATTTTTGAGAGAGAGAGAGTATGTGTGTGAGCGGGGCAGGGGCAGGGATGGAAGGAGACACAGAATCAGAAGCAGGCTCCAGGCTCTGAGCTGTCAGCACAGAGCCCAATGCAGAGCTCAAACTCATGAACCGGGAGATCATGACCTGGGCCAAAGTCAGATGCTTAACCGACTGAGCCACCCAGGTGCCCCTGTACATATATGCATTCAATAAATATATATCAAAGGCCATGCCAATTGCTAAGCCCTGTCCTAGGCGCTGAAGATAAGAACAAAACACGTAAGGTTCTTGTCCTAAGAGCAGGGGCCTTATAGCACGGGAAGCAAATACACAGCAAATACACAGATATCAGGATAACTACAAACAGCTGTAATGGAGGAAAAGTATGGTTACTTTAGAGTGACTTCTCAGAGGAGATGATATTTGCACAGGGAGTGGCCTTTTACAAGGGAGCTTGGCCCCTGAAGTGCTGGAATCAATTTTCTAGGCAGAAGGAGCAAGTACAAATGGCCTTAGGCAGAAGCGTGTTGTTAAGTTCAAGATATAAACACAACTTTGTGTGGCTGGAGTGAAATGAAAGAGAGAAAGGACGGTATGCATTGGGACCAGAATCTGTACCACGTTGAACTATAGCAGCGGGAAGCAAACAAAGACTTATAAGAAAAGAAGACGTGAGTTTTCTTTATATTTTTTATAAATATAAAGAGTTTCAGTCTTTATATTTTTAGATTTTCAGTCTGGCTAATATGCGGAGAAGGATTTGTAGGAGAGAAGAACCTATTTCAATAAAACGCAGTCTTAGTTTGGGTTCCCCCAGAAGTACCACCGTGGTAGGACTGTGGGGAAATGACAACAGAAGGGGAGGCAAGCCACAGAGGGCGTATTATTAGCCATTACTACAGTGACTGGCTGAAGCTTAAGGCTCCAGAGAAACTCCAGAAATGCTTTAAAACACACCATACGTATCAGAAAAGTCCAACCTAAAAGGCAAGGGCGCTGGGGTATTTATGCACTGACTCCCAAATTGAGATTGCTTTTAGAGGCAGTGGGTATTAACTCCTCAGCATTTCCAGCCCACAGCAGATGGACAGAGTGGCCTTTCTGGATGCGAGGAGGGCAGCCTTCAGGCACTAGGATACCAAGTCTGAGGGAGAGGAGTGAGGCATGGACATAATTTGCTATATCAGGTCAGGTGTAATGATGGCTTGAAATAGGAGATAGTGCTGGAGATGGTGGGAAGTAGACAGATTGGAGGTTGAGCTCACAAAACTTGCTGGCTGTGTATGGGGAGCGATGGAAGGAGAGAAGTCAAGGATGGCTCCTGGATTGGGGAACTAAGCAGTTGGGTAGATACTGGGGCCATCTTAGGACATGGGAATGATTGGAGGAGTCATCAGCTTTGAGGACAAAGAATCAAGAGATTTGTTTGGAGACGCCTATTAGAAATCAGCATAGAACTGCCAAGTAGACAGTTGGAAACAGAGGTTGAGCTCATGGAAAATGTCCTTACACTCAGCCTCCCTCCTCCTGCTTTATACCAATTTGTACCCATTCTCTAGTTTTGTCTCCTTAAAAGATTTCATTTGATTCTGCCACCTGGACATATTTTCAAAACACTTACCAGTGAACATAGGCTGGCTGCAGAAACTTGAGATCCACTACTTACTGAACAGGTATCATGTGCCAGGCTAATAATCCACGATGTCACATACATCATTGCAGGTAAGCTTCCCATAACCCAAGATATGGGTTTCATTGTTGCCATTTCAGAGCTCAGGAAAATGACTCAGAGAGGTGAGGTAACTTATCCAATATCACATAGCTAAGGAGAGGAGAGCCATTGGGTTCTGAGGCTCTGGATTCATGCTTATTCCCCAGCACCATGTTGCCTGGCTCAAGAATCAAGAGCTGGGGTGCCTTGGTTCAGTTGGTTAAGCACCTAACTCTTGATATCAGTTCAGGTCATGATCTAATGGTTCATGAGATTGAGCCCTGCATAGGGCTCTGCACTGATAGCGCAGAGCCTGCTTGGGATTCTCTCTCTCCCTCTCTCTCTTTGCCCCTCTCCCACTCACACTCTTGCTCTCTCTCTCTCTCTCTCTCTTTCAAAATAAATAAATAAACAATAAAAAAAGAAAGAATCAAAAGCTGAGCTTGTGCTCTAGCTTGGGTCCCAGAGTTTGGCTGCTGGAGGATTTTAGCATCACTTTTTAGTCTTTTGGTAGGACCCTACCCCTTAGAAACCAAAAAGGAAGGTACAAGATGACCATTTCCCAGGCTGTGTTTAAGGAACAACGACAACCAAATAAAGGTCCCACGATCATCAACTCGAGGAATGACTACATAGCATATTGTTTTCTCAGAGAGTCGCAACACACATCAGAATGTTAACAATGCAGATAACACTGTAGTTTAACAAAACAAAATAAAACCTGTCTACTTCTGTTTAATGTGGCATTTCCCAGACCTGCTCTGCCATTATACCCTGGTTTTATGACTGGCCCATTAATATCCCCAGAATGAGTGTTCTGAGGAACAAGCTTGAAAATTCCCCACATGAATAAGTCAGGACACCTTAGTTTTCATCCTGTCTCGGTCAGCTCACCCCTCCCCACTCCACCTCCACCCCCATTGTTCTGTGACTTCGAATATCGTGCTTACACTCTCTGAAACTCAGCTTCCCCATTCTTACGATGGTATTCACAAAGTCTCCATCTGACAAATGTTCATTGAGCTGTGCTGGGCTATGCAATAGGACTGGCGGGTCAGCAGTGAATGAGTCGGCCTTTGACTGCTTGGCTCTTGGTGTTTACCTCAGAGGAGGCCACCTGTTGTCCACATAATCTCCTGAGCTTTCTCTGTTATAATAATGCACTTGAGGCTTTTACCAAAGCCGACAAGAAAAGTGATCATTTTCTATAATGAAACCTAAGGTTAGCTGAGCAGTGGCCTGAGCGCAGGGATATTTACATAATTTGTCTGGCTAGGGCAAAAAAAAAATGCCCCTTTTCAAAAAGCAGGGGTGAGTGCAGTTAAAGATACTAAAATACAGAGCCTTTTCCTTTAAAAACATTGTATTACTTATAAACCATAAGGCATGATAGTGATACATGAACAACATAAATCTATAAACGGCAAAATTGTAATATCTTTGGCATCAAAATTGTATATCACACATTAAGTAGCACTTCATTATTTATTAAGAAATAAAAATTAAATATAAATATAATAAATATTAAATAAGTATAATAAATATAAATTAATAAATACTATTAATGTAGTATGTTGGAGATTTTTCTGGCTGGCTTTCCTAGAGAATCATTTACTAGGTTATATCAAAATGTATACTTTCAGCAACTTCATTTTTGCCTTAGGGAGGACTATTCTGAATAGTCTCTCTTGGCAAACACAAGATTGCAAATAACTTTTGGTAAATTTTTTTTATCTTGAGAATAATCTTTTTGATGATGTAACTGTTCCCGGAACTGTTGAGTATTTTATAAGCTGTGACAATATTGTGATACGTTTCTGATCAATTATTTCAAATTTTAAATTTTAGCCCATCTAGAGCTGATGATTCTTGCAAAAAGAATTTTTCGAAGAAGATTTAACTCTTCATATAATTCAGTTTTGTGCAAGTCTAAATTTAATTTTAAATATAAATTTATACAATGGCATTTTAATGTTTCCTGTGACATTTCTTGTAACTCATGGAAGATGTGCAAGAAGCTAAAAGTGGCATCAAGATTTGTATATCATTCATAATGTCTGCATATGCATTATATGGCTGGATCTTCAACTATGAGGAAAAAATAATTTTTAAATTGTCTTCTTCATTAATAATTGGTTCATCCCAAGCATCATATGAAAATATGGTTCTTCTCTATTGAATGTGATAATCTTTAAATTTAATTTCTATTTCTTAAACTTTTTAATGTTTATTTATTTTTGAGAGAGAAAGAGAGAAACAGAGTGCCAGGGGAGCGGGGGGTCAGAGAGAGAGGGAGACGCAGAATCTGAAACACACTCCAGGCTCTGAGCTGTCAGCACAGAGCCCAACGCAGGGCTCAAACTCACGGACTGAGAGATTATGACCTGAGCAAAAGTCAGGATGCTTAACCAACTGAGCCACCCAGGCATCCCTAATTTCTATTTCTAATCCTGTTGGTGTTTCCTTTGCAATGCTGCAGCGGTTTTCAAATCTGAGGTTTTTAAGTCTTTGAAGAATTGTAATAGCTCTTTTGCACACTTTATTGCAATGCTCATATGTACGCTTTTATTCTGTAATAATTTGCTCACAAAATTTACTGCCTGGGCCTGCAGTTCCTGTCCAGGTGCTCAGAGTTAATATCTGTGCAGAGACCACAGGGACAGGCTCCCACCGCAGGCTCCAGCACTGGCTGGTGGAAAGATTCTCCTGTCTCCCAGAGTCATACTACGAAAACAGCCGCTCTGACAATCATCATTGCCAGTCTGGCCTCAGGGTCCTGGACTGCCCCCAGACATGCACATGAGATGCTCAGACCAACTGCTCAGCGTGTTTGTTCCCACTGCCTGCCATGTTTGGAGGTGTGGCCTCCATTTGACACATGTGTTGCCTGGAATGTTTCCTCTGCTCCCATACGTGGGCTCCATTGTGCCATCAGGCTTTCTTACAAAACACAAGTTCAATGATAAAATCATTACAAATCCCAAGATGGTGACAGGAGGGCATAACCCAGAGTCTAATCCTTCTGAGGGTAGACTGCGCAGGTCTCATGCCATAGAGCCAGCATCGTTCTATTCCTCAAGTTTTCCAGAAGCCCTCTGATATCCCTTAGTGTCTGTTTTGCAGCCCTACCTTGTGGATCTACCTTGAAGAACTGCTCCGAGATGAATAGGTTTGCCTAAGGCTGTTCATCAGGTCCTTCGCTTGCGGGCATCTCACCAAGGTGTTTGTCCTGTTGGATTCTTTGAGACCACACCTTGGGCTACCTTCCTTTGACTTCCCAATTTATCCCATACCCAATAAAACCCTGCTTTTCTTTCAAAACCTTCCACCAATAAATCCATCTGATCCTAAGGTTTCATCTCTCCTGCAGGCTTTGCTCACTTGGCTTTGCTGGGTTCAGCTTGGGTTTTCCAATGGCTGTAAGATTGAGTTTAAAAATAAAGCAAAGAAATCATAACTGTGATAAGAATTAGCCCAGGAGCAGTGACTAATATAGGTGACTACGAATTAAGTGACTAAGCATCAGTGGGCCAAGTAGCTATTCTGAGATACATCTCAGCAGAAGTAAAGAGCAAAGGGCCCTGCTTCTCTGGCCCTTTTCCCACACCAGTTCTCTCTGCTCTCTGTTTTTCTGGAAATTATGAATTTTAAGTAAGAAAAGCCATCATCTTTCTTCTCACTGAGACAGCCCCTTGGAATGCACTATGAAAATATGGAAACCAACATTCATAGCACCCACTATATACCAAACACAGTGCTGGGCACTTTATAGAACCTTACTTACTCTTCATGACAATCCTATACATCACCTGACTTCCCTTCTAGAAAGGCAGAAGCCAGAGTATTCAAAAAGCCTGGCTCACATTGCTCTAGTGGCCTGGCTAATAGTGCCCAAGGACACCTGCTGGGTTCTGGGCTTATTCTATGAGAGCTTCTGACCTGAACTAAAGTGACAGGCTGATGTAAGGTTGTCAAATCCCACGAGGCTAACCAAGAAAAGACAGATTGCCAGCCAAGAGGCCCAGGGGACCCTCTAAATGAGAACGTTTGAAGAGGATACCAACAAGTCAACATCTGGAGGGCTCCCTGAGCGGCAGTCTGGGACTGGATTTATACGGTGACCACAGCTACTGATGTGGGTAGGCTGGGACTAGTCAAGAGAGCCACAGCGGAGCATTCAACTGCTAACAGTTAAGCAGGTTGCCCAAGGTCATACCAAGAGAACTTACAACCTGGACCTGGCTCAGGAAGCTTCCACCATTAACTGGATATGATACTGAAGCAAAGGGCATTTTCTTGTTAGCTTACCCCACCTCCCTTCAGTTGAATTATATGAGTACATAATCCTCCACCTCCATCTTGGCAAAGTGGTTCATACAACTGAACTAACCCCAGGTGACCTGGGATCCCAGATACTCTGAGTTAAGGAACAACTCAGATCCAAGTTATCCAACTTGCAAACTGAATAAATAAAATGAATAAATTGAATAAAAATAGGCCACGTTTATTTCTCTGGATGCCAACAGACTTTGTCAGCCTGGCTCTTGCAAATCAGTTTTCAGACTACTGTCTCTGCTATGGACTTCAACTCTATTTTTCCACAAAATACTATTTTGAAACAAAACTGAGCAGTGATTCTTTTGTCTAAGCCATGTGTATCTTTCTCTAGCAACAGCGATTACCATTACTTTAATGGGCAGAGGCCCTTGAGGAAAGTAGGCACTAGGAACAAACAAGATCTAGCAAGAAGGAAAAATAAATCAAAACATTATCCCATTCCATATTTAATACAGCACACTCCATGTGCCAGGAAGTGATTGAGAGATGTAGTTGGTGAAGGAGGCAGACGAGTAAATGAAAGTCACAGTGAGACTGGTACAGAATTATAGAATGACATCAGTCGGCAGGGCCAAGGGGGGGAGGGAGACATATCTTCCAGCTCCTGTCCTTTTTCTCCAGATGTGGCTGTCACACTCCTACCATCTCCCACCTCTCATCGCTCCTCCCCTGGAGAAAGTAGTGATTTAATCTGGTTACTGCATTTGGGAGGAAAAACTGAACATTGTCATCTCAGCTACCCTTTTTATCTCTGTTGGGAGGGAGTCACCTATGGAGATCAGGACTTCTGTCTCCTCTCCAGGAAGCTGGCTCTTGTCCATGCTGCCTATGGCTGAGTGGATGTATCTGTCCAGTTGAGGGGTTTAATTGGCTCTCATACCAAGATAAGTCCTCAACTTAGACTTTATAAGTAATAAAGGTGATATTTTAGCGCCCATTCTTTTGTCTTCTATCTCACTGTGTTCAGAGCCTACTCAGAGACCCCAGCACAATCAGTCCTTTTACCAACACATTTTGGGAAGAGGCATTCAACCTGCTTCCTCCTGGTGGCGTCGTTCAGACCACACTGATTCTTATTCACAGGTGCATTCTGAGGAATAGCACCAACCTCTTCGACTATGTGCTCTTCTCATCCACCAGTCCAGTCCCCGTCACAAAGAGAGTAGTGTGGTTACCTCGACTTACCTTCTCTGGTTTCAGTGAACATCCCCCAGCTCCACAGGGACACTGTTTCTTCGCTAAGGCTATTTCAACTTTGTGGCATGCTCTGGGATCCTGCCAAGCATCAATATTAAGTCTTGGGAACCTAGCCTTTCCCTTTAGGAAAGTGAGGGAAGCCCACAGTTATATGGTCCCACATCCCCCATGATTCTTCAGAGTTCAGGACAGCGTTTCTGTGGTCACATCTGCAATTTCTTCCAGGTCCCCTGGAAGTAATTTGTGGGGGTTTGAACTCATGTAGAACTGCTGTGCCTGTCATTTCACCTGTCTTGGAGTTCAATTCCATCTTCATCATGTTTGTTCTACCCTTTGCAGTTTTAAGGTCATTCTGCTTGATAGAGAAGACAGAAGTAAAACCAATTGTTTTCTCCATCATCTATTACCCTTATCCTATCTGCTCCAAGCCCTGGCCTACCATTTTGACACTTGTTTCAGCTTCCTGATTCAGAGGTAGCTTTATTTATTTATTTATTTGGTCAGGAGCAACTTCTGCAAGCTGTATCTTATCCTGGGATTTACCTATTCTGATACGATTATTTTTACATTCGTTCTTCTCTTGTGCTTTCCTGGTTATTTGGCAATCTTTCTATCCTTTACGTAAGGCTTTTATTTTTTTAAGTAGTTTATTGCCAAGTTGGTTTCCATATAACACCCAGTGCTCTTCCCCACAAGTGTCGCCCTCCATGACCATCACCCCCTTCCCCTTTACCCCTCCCTCTTCAGCCCTCAGTTTGTTTTCAGTATTCAAGAGTCTCTCATGATTTGCCTCCCTCCCTCTCCCTAACTTCCCCCCGCTTCCCCTTCCCATGGTCCCTTGTTAGGTTTCTCCTGTTAGACTTATGAGTGAAAACATATGGTATCTGTCCTTCTCTGCCTGACTTATTTCACTTAGCGTGACACCCTCGAGGTCCATCCACTTTGCTACGAATGGCCAGATTTCATTCTGTCTCATTGCCATGTAGTATTCCATTGTATATATATACCACATCTTCTTGATCCATTCATAAGTTGATGGACATTTAGGCTCTTTCCATGATTTGGCTATTGTTGAAAGTGCCGCTATGAACATTGGGGTACATGTGCCCCTATGCATCAGCACTTCTGTATCCCTTGGGTAGATCCCCAGCAGTGCTATTGCTGGTTCATAGGGGAGTTCTATTGATAGGTTTTGAG
>CM053562.1:56595747-56625633 GCA_028646485.1 Cryptoprocta ferox
CCACACTGTTTTCCAGAGCAGCTGTACCAGTTTACATTCCCACCAACAGTGTAGGAGGGTGCCCGTTTCTCCACATCCTTGTCAGCATCTATAGTCTCTTGATTTGTTCATTTTAGCCACTCTGACCAGTGTGAGGTGGTATCTCAGTGTGGTTTTGATTTGTATTTCCCTGATGATGAGTGATGCTGAGCATCATTTCATGTGCCTGTTGGCCATCTGGATATCCTCTTTGGAGAACATTCATGTCTTCTGCCCATTTCTTCACTGGATTATTCGTTTTTCAGGTATGGAGTTTGGTGAGTTCCTTGTAGATTTTGGATACTAGCCCTTTATCCGATATGCCATTTGCAACTATCTTTTCCAATTCTGTCAGTTGCCTATTAGTTTTTTTTTATTGTTTCCTTTGCAGTGCAGAAGGTTTTTATCTTGATGAGGTCCCAATAGTTCATTTTTGCTCTTGATTCCCTTGCCTTTGGGGATGTGTCGTGTAGGAAATTGCTGCGATTGAGGTCAAGGAGGCTGTTTCCTGCTTTCTCCTCTAGGGTTTTGATGATTTCCTGTCTCACATTCAGGTCCTTCATCCACTTTGAGTTTATTTTTGTGTATGGTGTAAGAAAGTGGTCTAGTTTCATTCTTCTGCATGTTTCTGTCCAGTTCTCCCAGCACCACCTGTTAAAGAGGCTGTCTTTTTTCCATTGGATACACTTTTCTGCTTTGTCAAAGATTAATTGGACATACATAGACCAATGGAATAGAATAGAGAGCCCAGAACTGAACCCACATATGTAAGGCTTTTAAATATCTGAGCTCATCCAGGACCCTTCTTTGTAGTCACTTCATCCCAAGTCTCCTAACATCTTTGTTTTCTCATCAAGGTTCTATATCTGAGATACTCAGAGATCTTTCTGGATTAAAATGCTGGCATTTTTGGGGCTCCTGGGTGGCTCAGTTAGTTAAGTGTCCAACTTCGGCTCAGGTCATGATCTCGTGGCTCGTGAGTTCGAGTCCCACGTTGGGCTCTGTGCTGACAGCTCAGAGCTTGGAGTCTGCTTCAAATTCTGTATCTCCCTCTCCCTCTGACCCTCCCCCACTCATTCTCTCTCTCTCTCTCTCTCAAAAATAATACAGCAGGGGACTTAACTCCAAAATGGAAGGGGCCCTGATGGGTCATGTTATGTACTCCCACTGCTGTAAAATTAGAAGGCCATTCCTCATGGACTCGCATATTGAGAATTAAACCTATACCTTCCTCACAGGAATCTAGTACTCAGGCTGACACTCTTTATTTCTGTAAACCAGTGGAAGACCTCAAATTTCTCTTCAAATCACAATAAAGGACTGGAGGAAAATTACCAAAAGTTTTTATTTAGGCTTCTCTTTCTCATAATATTAACCTGTATTTTGTTGTCTTTTCTGGTGTCTCCCTGCCTTGTGCCAAGACTCCTCCATGGCCATAACTTCCAGAAGACAAATGATCCTTTCTACTCCAGAAGGCTCAGGGACACCTGGGTGTCTCACTCAGTTAAGCATCTGGCTTCAGCTCAGGTCATGATCTCATGGTTCATAAGTTCGAACCCCACATCGGGCTCTGTGCTGACAGCTCAGAGCCTGGAGCCTGCCTTGGATTCTGTCTCCCTTTCTCTCTGCTCCTTCCATGCCTGCACTCTGTCTCTCTCTCTCTCTCTCAAAAACAAACAGTAAAAAAAAATTTTTTTAATAAATAAATAAATAAATAAATAAAAAGAAGGCTCATATGTGCTGTCTCCCCTGAATTACCCATCTTTGCCTTTTGTAATTCCCCTATACTTTCCCTAACTAACCAATGTTGAAACATAGATAGGAACATCTCTATGTCTCTTTCCAGCAGGAAGAAGTTACGGAAGAGAAGACCATCCACCCTCAGCAATCTTAAAGATTTTAAGGGTCAAAAGTGTTCAGGGGGAATGATGTGGGAAACAAAGGCAGAAGGAAATGGCAGATAAAATTAAATTTCCTTATGATCTGCAGCCCATTGGCAAATACTTGAGGCAGGCAAATCAAAACCAATCTGTCCTCATAGTCCCGGGGCCGCTCTTCCTGCCCATGGGTCCTATCCCCATGCTTTAATAAAGTCACCTTTTTGCACCAATAAATAAATTAATAAACAATAATTTTTTTTAATGTTGGCATTTCCTTATTTACTCTCTATATCCTGAACATCACTAGATTTGTACATGAAATTTTAGTCGTTGTCCGTGTCACACTTCCCTGCTTCTCCCTCCTTAGAACAGCTGTACACAATGGGGTGTCTGGATGACACAGTTGGTTAAGCATCCTACTCTTGATCTCAACTTAGGTCTTGATCTCAGAGTCATGAGTTTGAGCCCCATGTTGGGCTCCATGCTGGGTGTGAAGCTTGCTAGGAAGAAAGAAAAGAAGGAAGGAAAGAAAGAAAGAAAGAAAAAAGAAAGAAAGAAAGAAAGAAAGCAGCTGTACACTTCCACTATTCTTTCTTTAGCATCAGGACCCTTGTTCTCTACATTTAACAATTAATAGTCTGATATTTTGCTCCTTATCCCTGAATTCCAATTTAAAGCCACCTCAGTCAGGTAAGTAATTCTCTTGCAAAACACATTCTTTTTCCCCATCTAAGCATCCTCAGCTGCTGAGTAAGAGGCGAGCAGGTGGGATGCTCACGGCACACACAGTGGGTCAGGTGTCTGTGTGGACAGTCGTTGCAAAATCCCCTCACCTCTCCAGTGACATCAAGTTCATTGTCTGTAATGTGTAAATACCTACTTCCTACTTCTTGTCATTTTCTGACAATTAAATCAGGAGAAATCTATAGCCATCTATACAAATGCTCCCATGAGTCCATCTGTCTTTCTCTGCCATCCGCCCCAAGCAGCAGGCCTGTCAGTTCTTGCTTCATCCTATCTCGTGGGTTTCTGAACCACACTCTTCTCTCTGACACTATATCTGCACAACTAGAATCTCATGCAGAATCTCTTATTATACTGAGACAGTCAGGAATACGGGGTGGCTCCAGGCCTGGATTTTTTCTGAGTTCCAAGGTGTGATTGCTCTTGCAAGTCCCAGTGACCCTCCTCATGGGAAAAAAGGGAAAGCCAGTCTTTCATGTTCTTTGAATACCATCTAGGGAGAGACGGGCTATTCAAAGAGGCAATACCTGACATGGTGCCAAAAGTGTCAGGGAATATTCTCCACTCATAGCTTAAAAATACTATAATGATGTAGGAAGATCAGCATTCCAAAGGCAAACACATCACCTACACAGATGTCTGGAAGGATGCATAGTTTCTTTTTTTTTTTATTTTGTTTAACGTTTATTTATTATTGAGAGACAAGGAGAGACAGAGCATGAGCATGGAAGGGCAGAGACAGAGAAGGAGACACAGAATCCAAAGCAGGCTCCAGGCTCTGAGCCATCAGCACAGAGCCCAAGGTGGGGCTCGAACTCACAAACTGTGAGATCATGATTTGAGCCGAAGTCGGACACTTAATCCACTGAGCCACCCAGGCGCCCCTAGGATGCATAGTTTCTTAACAGTTTACAGTGTAAGAGAGAGACGTATCTTCCACTCTTCATGTTTTTGTACTATTTGAATTTTAACTCTGTTTGAGGGTGAGTACATGTATATCAGTGACCCTTGGTGGGGAAGTCAGTACCAACCCGATGCGATGGTGGCTGGCATTAGAATGGCAGCTCATAAACTCTACTGTGATAACTGAGCTGATATTTCTGCAAAACCATTAACACTTAGGTACTATATTAAGGGCCTTATGTATTATTTCAGTTAGTCTTCACAACAACTCTATGAAGCCAGTATCGGCCTTCCAGGTTTACAGATGAAGAAGACTGGACTTGGTGAGTTTAAGTAGCAGCATGTGGCCAAACACAAGATTGAAAATAGACCTCTCCATGTCTAGAATCGAATCTGTTAGCCACTTTTCTGTGCTATGCTGCCTCCTCCCCAGCCTGCATCCTTTACTCCCCTACACACACACACACACACACACACACATCACCATCACCGTCACCATCATCAGTCCTCCACCTCAAAGTGATGCTTGAGACTGCTTGCAGGTGACCAGGGAGTGGCTCAAACACCTTAGACACATGTTCATGGGCAGAGAAACAGATGCCTTCTCTGACTTCCATCGCTGGAGGGTGGGGAAAGTTTGGTAGAGATGCCCAGTCAAAGAGAGCCCAACCAGTCAAGAGACTGGTTCTCAAGCCTCCCTGCTGCCCATCTGAAGAGGATCCTGGGATTGAAGTCCTGTCTCAAAGTGGCTGGCCCCTTCTCAACCTTCTCACTCTGTTTGGCTGCTTTCCAAACACATGCTGTGTGACTTTTCAGAGGTCACCTCCTCTGACCCAATATTTCATCATTTGTAAAACATGAAGTGTCATACTGAGTTATCACTGAAAACTCCTATGACTCCATGATCCTCTTTTCTAAACTTGAGTCTTTGTCCCAAAGAAGTACAACTGCTACCTGAGCACCCAGGTACTTTGTTCTCCTCTTCATTGGTCACCTTATGGGGCATCCGCCCAGGTCACTTCTCTGAGAAGTAGGCCTTTGGCCATGCTTTACAGTTTGACGTCGCTCCCACCACCAGGTCCTCGCAGGACCCTGGAAGCATTTCCTTAGTTCCTAACTCTCCTCAGTGTCCAATTAAACTACTTTCCTTTATAATAACTCCTGGGTGCTTACCCTATAAGAGTCTTAAAAACTAGCACAGTTCTCTCTCTTTGTGGGCAAGGACCAAGCCTTGTACTACTGTAGCATCAAGGAGGCAGGACATCAAAGTGGTCAAAGAAGAGGTCTCTGGAGTCAGAGAGACTTGTGTTCAAGTCCCAGTACTGCCTCTTCCTACCTGAATGACCTTGAATACATTTATTTAAATCTCTGACCTTCTGTTTCCTCATTAGTAAGTTGGGCATAACATTCCTACTCCACAGAGTTGTGAAAATAAAATGAGAAGGTACATTTAATTAATTAATTTAAATCCTTAGAGCTGGGCACACGCATATACATATACACACAAACACTCAATAAATTGATAGCTATTATTATTCCTCATGGCGCCCTGTTGGGGGGAGAGCAGATTAGGTGTATAATTCTGCCTCTTTGGCCCATTGTTGTGCTTCAGGCTCCAGACCCAGTGGAGAAAGTGTGGTGAACGTCCCTCACCACAATGTTACTCTAATGATATTTGGCCAACATTGATGGGTCCAGAATGGAAGGTGGAGGCAATGAGAAATAAAGAGCGAAGCTCTCTCTAGTCATAGACACCTCTTATTACAAAGATAGACACAGAGAAACCCTAAAATAGTCATCCTCTCACCCCGCAAAAGAGGAAATTATCATTTCAGCAAGTTGACTAACGGGATGCCCCAAAGACAGACTATTGTACAAGTGAAACGGTGAAAAGTCTGGGCCTGTCCATCTTTCCCATTACTGGAGGCTTTGGCGTCTCAGTTGGTCCAGAATTTTCCCAGCACCATGGTCATTAGACATAACTTGGGAACAAAAAAGTGTGGCGTGAAATTAGTTTGCATCGAATTTAAGGTCAGCTCAACAAAACCCCATGTGCTGTATTCTGCCAATGCACCGACCACATCGGGGGCCCACGTTTTGTTATTTTCCTCCAATTTATGAGACAAGCTTTGGCCTCAAACTCAGTAAGAGTGAGGAATGGCTCTGCAGAGGAATATGTTGTTTGAATCCAGCTGTTGAAATGTAGCAGTTTGTGAATAATTAGCTGAATTGCTCCAGTGGATGCCTAAAAATGGCCCAGGATGAAAGCCCAGGCTTCACCAGCTGTATGGAGTTCACATTCCCTCTTCCAAGTCTTAGAGAATTTTATTAGCCTCTTCGAGCTGCTGTAACAAAATGCCACAAAACACCACAGACTGGGTGGCATAAACAACATTTATTTGTCACATGCAGTGGGCCTGATCATCTCTGATCATCCCCTTTAAAGTCCTTCCCTTTTCCTGACGAATAGCCCATGTTCACCACTGAACGGCACTACAGTCCTGTCCTTTGTGATCTAAGAAGTCTGACAGTCCGCCTTCATGTTATCTCATTTTTTTCTCTCCCTTTAGTTCAAACTGGCAGTGTCTTTGCTGGTATAACCCCAGCTCTATTCCTGGCTTCTGCAGAAATGGCTGATTAATTCCATGAGTCACACCCATGATTTGTTTATCAAGTGGTTGTTCAGCCACACTGTTCTCTTCACAAGCTTTCTCACTTTCTGCTACATGGATAGGCAGAGTATTTTCCAAATCTCCAAGTTCTGATTCCTTTTTGCTGAAAAACTCCTTCTTCAGTTCACTCCTTTCCTTTACCCCTTTACTCTAAGCATTCAGGAGGAACAAAGCACCTCCTTCAGCACTTCGCATAGGGGTCCCCTCAGCTAAATACCTAATTTCATTGCTTCCAAGTTCTACCTTCCACAAAACACTAGAACATCATTCAGCCAAGTTCTTTGCCACTTCACAACAAGGATTGCTTTTTCTCCAGTTTCCAACAATGTGTTCCTCATTTTGCCCTGAGAACTCTCCAGAATCGCCTTTAACATTTCTAGTGTGTGCCTCAAAACTCCTCCAGCCTCTACCCACCACTCAGTTCCAAAGCTGCTTCCACATGTTTAGATGTTTGTTACCACAGCACCCCCCTTTTTGGGACCAAAATCTGCACTAGTCAGCTGCTATAACAAAATACCACAGACTGGGTGGCTTACAAAGCAGACATTTACTTCTTATAGTTCTGGATGCTAGAGATCTATGATCTAGGTGCTGGTCATTTCAGTTCCCGGTGAGAGCCCTCTTCCTGACTAGCGGATGGCCACCTTCTCACCATGCCCTCACATATCTAGAGATATCTTATCTTGCTTCTTCTTATGAAGCCACTAATCCCATCATGAGGGCCCCATCCTTATGACCATGTCTGATCCTAACTACCTCCCAAAGGCCCCATCTCCAAATAACATCACATGGGGGCAGGGAGTAAGGTTTCAGTATATGAATTTAGCAATAGGGGGACACCATTTAGTCCCTAGCAATAATTTAATATCTGGGGTTTTTGTGTTTTTTGTTTTTATTTATTTTGAGAGAGAGAGAGAGACAGCATGAGTGGGAGAGGGGCGGAGAGAGGGAATCCTAAGCAGGCTCCACACTGTGGTTCCAACTCACCAAACATGAGATCATGACCTGAGCTGAAATCCAGAGCCAGATGCTCAACTGACAGAGCCATCCAGGTGCCTCTAACATCTGTTTTTTACTAAAGCTTCACCTGTTCCTAAGTCCCTTCTCCCCTGTATTATTTGACACCCATGAATATTCTTAAGAAAAAGCAAGAATAGACACACGTTCCATTTTCTCCCATCCTTCATTCTTTAATTCCTAAATATTTGATGAAATGGTAACTGCTAGGATTTGTTGAGAATTTACCATATGCCAGGCACTGTTATAAGTAACTTACAGGTGTAATCTTCATAACAACTCTATGAGATATGTATTATTAAAAACTACATTTGACACAAGGAAACTGAGGCACTGAAAGTCAAGTGTCTTAAGCTACCTAACTTGAGATTCTGCACCAGTTATATGCTGCCACACTTTTGTGCCTTTGTCCATGTTGTTCCTTCTTTCTAAACTTCCCTTCTTGCCTCCGTTCCCCATTTAACAAGGTACTACTCATCCTTTAATATTATGAAGTCCTTCCCTGACTCCACAGCAGAAGTAGACCAGGGCTCTCCTCTCTGGTCCCACAGCATGTTGCACACGACATGGGCATGTTTCTCCTTCACTACTGGGAGTGTAATTCATGTGTCTGTCCCCACCAGACCAGACAAGACTAAAGATCCACAGCCCCAGGCCTACGTCATTCGTCTTCATCTTTGTAACTCCAAAACCAAGCACACTGGGGTGTAGCACATTGTTGCCATTTAAGAAATTGTTGAAATTAAATTTAAAAGGCAGTATTTAGTAATAAACTATTTGAATTCAGGAAACTTAGTAAACTGCTTGAGTTCAAGATCTGATCCTTATAATGAAACAGTTAACATCTAATTTGCTATGAATTTACTGAGGATGAAATAGGATCCTGGGGCTTATCAACTCCTCCTGGGAAATATTTGTTCCTCTCCTTTGCCACCACCTTCCTCAACTCTTGCCTGAAGAATTGCAATGTGCCTCTCCTGGGCCTCTGGCCTCTTGTCTCACCAAACAGTTCATCCCCCTCAGCACCATCAGAATGATCTGCATAAACAGATCCCAGCCATGTCATTTCCTACCATCCCTTCAACATCCCCACTTCCTGTGCTTCTTCCACGTACCCAAGGGTAACCATCATAACTCCTGTGGGTAGGTACAGCCCACTCATACAGTGGTAGTGATGCATTTTGAAATATTTAAATCACATCATATTTCAACAGCAGAATGTAGGATGGAGGGAAGATGCTGAAGTCATCTTGCAGGCTCAGAGTGGAGAAATTTTAACCTCCTTGGTTTTCCATGCTGATCAAGTTCTATTCAGCTGGAAGCAAACAAATCAATTGCATCATTTTTCACTTAATTAGTCTTAAAGCTGCTAGTTTGGGCACTCTCCCTGCCAAGTCAGCACAGGCCATGCCTGTTTCATTCCCTTCCCCAGTAGTCAGAAGGTGTCACCGCTCCCCAGTCAGCTCCCAGTCCCTCAGTCAATGCCCCAGGGCTCCCACAGCTCTTTGCTCACATCTGTACCAGGAAGCTTCTCTCATTCTGTCTCATGGACTAGGTATCTGTCTCCCCACCAGGGTCTGAATTCTGAAGGGGCAAGGACAATGCTCACTCATGAGTTATCACCAGGACCTGGCATAGAGCTGGTGCCCAATTAATTTTCAATAAATGATATCACATCCTGAAGTGAAATTCCCAAGCGCCATGCTTAAGAATTAAATTTAAACTTCTCACCCCACTACAAAAACTTGATAAGAGTCATGCTGGCCAACAGCACAGGGCACTCTCTTCAGCTTTTTCTCTAAGTAGATACACAACACTCTCTATGTGTCCAGGTACCAGAAGTTAAAGCCACGTCCTCGCATCTGACTGGTATCTTCTTCCCAACCCATGTGGATAAACTCTTCCCTGGATTGTTAAAAAAAGTAGTAACCAGTCTTAGAGACAGTCAGAGAGTTACAGGACAATTATGATAAGTGTAGAACATGGTACTCTTTTTCTGGGTCACCAGTTTTTGGATGATCCTAAGAGAAATGCAACCCACAGTTCTTCCTTGATCCTAGTCTGCTCATGAACCAATGGTTGCCAACAATAAGTCCATCTGTGCTCCTAATCTAATGCCAACCCTCCATTTTTGCATGGATCCTATTCCCTGTCACTTATGGAAGGACCTCACTCTCACAATTTTCCTTATTCTCTCCTGTATCATTATATTATATTTTGCCTCTTATTATCATTATACAAAAGCACTGGAATGTCTCCAATATTTAAAAAAGAAAATCCTCCCTTGACCCCATGTCTCCTTCCAGCTATAGTGTCATCACAAAGCAAAATTTGGCAGAGTTGTCTGTACTCATGGTCTCTACTTCCTCTCAACCTCTTCTTTTGAACCCATCCTGATTGAGCTAATCCCCAACCTTACATGAAAACTGTGCTAAACAAAATCACTAAAGACCTCCAATTTTGTCAAAAATAGTGCCACTTTTCAGTCTTATTTGACGAGACCCACCAGCAGCACTTAATATAGTTGATTACTCCCTCCTTCCTGAAACTTTTCTCACTTCACTTTTGGGATACCAATCTCTTGGCTTTCCTCCTCCATCACTAGTCACTCCCCCTTCATTTGCTACTCCTCCTCACCTACCTACTTGTACATTGCAAAGCCTCAAGGATCAGTCCTTAGACCCCTTGCCTACCTTATCTACATGCATTCCATTCAATCCCACTTATGTATCTCTTGCTCTATGCCATCCTTAAGCTTCAGACTCAACTTACCAGCTGACACTAGACATCGTCCCTTGAATGTCCAATTAGCATCTCAAACCTTACATGACCATTGGAACTGACTTAAGCCTATTTGTTCACACATAACACTGTTTCTTTTTGGGGAAAAAAATTACAAATCATCATGAAATGATAGGAAATTCAACAAATGTTGATAAACTGGTTTTCCATGTGGAAAAAACAAATTAGAATCATTAGGAGAAAATAAGTATGACATCTTTATGATATTGAGATAAGAAAACATTTCTTAAACAACACATAAAATCATGGATCATAAAAGAAAAAAATCTAACTAAAGTATAATTTAGAATAGCTATACATCAAAAATTAGCCACCATCAAGAAGCTGAGATGGAGAATAACAAAGGAAAGCATAAGTTACAGGAAGATGAAGGAAGGCCTTTCAGAATGGCAATGTTTAAGATGAGATGTAAAGAGCAGGAGAGAGATTGTTCTAAGCAAAAGGAAGACCATCCACAGAGTGCCATGGGTAGGAAGAGTTTGGTAGTTAGGAACTAAAAAAGACCAGTGTGACTACAGGTAGAGACAAAGGAGGAGAGCCATGAACAATAGAGTTGAAGAGACAAACAAGCAAAAGTCCCCTGGTGTCTTGTGAGCCATAGTAAGAAACATGGACTGACGTGAGGTGTGACAAGAAGCTGCCGAATGGCTATGAATAAGGAGTGCCATGAGCTGATCGCATTCAGCAAGTCCACATAGTGCTCATGGTGACTGAAGCCTGGCTGACAAGAAGCTCTGAAGACCTGTCTGCTCCACACAACCAGACCAAAACATGAGAATGTGTTCTCTGTCGTCAGAGATCCTACAGAAGAAAGAGAAGTTCTCCACAATTGATGTCTCCCCCTAAATATAAACATATGAATGCGAGCTTGGTCTGGAGTGTCTGAAAACTCAGGTCACAGACATGGGAGGCCAGGGCTGAAGTGGTAAGATTCAGACTGGGAGGGCTTTGGTGGGTGGTGAGGAACTGGCCTGGACCATTAGGCACCCAGAATATGAAAGTTTTTTTGTTTTTGTTTTTTCACATTTATTTATTTTTGAGAGACAGAAAGAGAGTGTGAACAGGGGAGGGGCCGAGAGAGAAAGAGACACAGAATCTGAAGCAGGCTCCAGGCCCTAAGCTAGCAGTCAGCACAGAGCCTGACGCAAGGCTCGAACCCACGAACCATGTGATCATGACCTGAGCCGAAGTCGGACGCTCAACCGACTGAGCCACCCAGGCGCCCCATGAAAGTTTTTTTTATCTTTTTAATATTTATTTATTTTACAGAGGTGGGGGAGGAGGAACAGAGAGAGAAGACAGAAAGAATCCCAAGCAGACTCTGTGCTGTCAGCACATAGTCCAACACAAGGCTTAAACCCACAAACCATGAGACCATGACCTGAGCCAAAATCAAGAGTCAGACACCCAACTGACTGAGCCACCCAGGTGTCCCCAGAATATGAAAAATTTAACTGACTTCTATCATGATTATTGAGGGGATTTTGATATTTAGGTAAATAACTAAGGGGAAAGCTGAGCTCAGGACTCTAGGTGCACTTAAATAGTCCTATTTCAGGGCAACCCCTGTCCGCTGTCTAAGTAAAGCAAAAGCAAACCATTTCCATAGTAAGGTTCCCCGTGTTGGGCCTAGAGAACGTCTACAAACTAAGATAAAACAATGAGCTCACATTTTAAAAAGGATTAAATACATGAGAAGCCACTATGAGTGAGAATCAGAACTGAAACAACAATCATCAGATATAGATACCCAGACCCCAAAGGATGTGAGAATGTATTTTTTAAACAGTTATATTTTTACATTATGTTGAAGAAATAAAAGATGCAATTACAAAGATGAGCATTCAATAGGAAACTATAAGGAAAGAAGAAACATCTTTAGGGAAAAGAACAAATAGAATCATTTAAAAATAAAAAAATTATATATAATCAAAATCTCAGAAGACTGGCAAAAACAGCAGTTTAAATGCAAGTTTGGAAAGAATTGGTGAAGTAGAAGATATCCAAAGAAATGTCAAAATATAGCAAAGATAAATGAGGAGGAAGAAAATATAGAAAAGAGGCTCAGAGTCACAGAGAATAGAATGAGAAAGTCTAATATGTGGGCAATTGGAATCCCAGGAGGAAAGAATGGAGGAGAAGCAATATTTAAGATAATGATGGCTCTACAAATTTGATAGGGCTAATAATAGATATAGATCCCAAAGTTCAGGAAGTAAAACATCCCAGATATGATAAATAAAATAAAATCCACACCTGGTATAGTAGTAAAACTGCATAACACAAAAGACAAAGACCAGATCTTGAAAGCAGCCTGACAATGACAGATTACCTACAAGGAAATGGTCACTAGAAAGACAGCTGACTTCTCTATGGCAACAACAGAAATTAAAAACAGTGAAGTTAAAACTTAAATAGGTTGAGATAAAATGCTGACAATTTAAAGTATGTACTCAGCAAAATTACCTTTAAAGAGATTAAAAGAATAATATTCTCAGAGAAACAAAAGCTGAGAGAGTTTACTACTAAGAAACTGCTCTAAAGGATGGAAGGAAGGAAGGAAGGAAGGAAGGAAGGAAGGAAGGAAGGAAGGAAAGAGAAGGGAGAGAAGGGAAGGGAAGGGGAGGGAGTTAGGGAGGGAGGAAGGAAGTGAGAAAGGAAGAGGAAGGAAGGAAGCCAGAAGGGTGGCTTTAGAGGAAAAAAAAGAATGGAGAGCAAAGAAAATGGTAAACCTAAACTAAAACAAATACTGTCTAAGTAATATTCATGCCTAATTTGTGGGATTAAAAAGGTTACAACTAAAAAAATGAACAATAATACTATATAAGTTGATGAAAAGGTTGGAAATAAAGGGTTATGAAGTCCCTAGAGTATTTGGAAACTGGGGTCAAGATACTATTTGTTTTATGGATGCAAGAGTGGTAAAACTGGAAGAGGGGACACACAGTAAGAGGTGGTTGCAAAAGCCCAGGAGGGAAATAAAGATTTCCTGGACTAAGATGTGACAGTGAAGATGAAAAGAAACAGTTTCACGATTTACTGTAGAGAGAGAAGGATTGGGAGGACCCAAGGATAACTTGTAGTTCTTCACTGAGTTCCTGGCTAGAAGGTGGTGCTGAGTGAGACAGAGAAGCCCGCATCACTAGGGTGGATGAGGGAGAGCAAGTGAAGTGTCCCCCTCAGACATGGTTAGTCGGTGAGATGATCCGGAAAGTAGGTAATGGACAATCCTGTAGTTTTAAGTAGAATTCTAAGCTGGGGAGGTCAATTTGGTCATCAACAGCATAAAGATGCCTTTTTAAATTCATGGAATTGGAAAAAACTATTTAGGGGGGAAATTTTTAGAAAGATTGGAAAATGACCAAAGGCAAGTCCTCAGGGACACTGGCCTCTAGAGGTCAGGTAGAGCAGGAGGAGCCAGTAAATAGTAGGTGGGGAACCAGTAAGGTAAGAGGAAAAGAGGAGGGAGTGGTGTTATGGGATCCAAAAGAAGAGAGTATTTCAAGAATGATCCCATATGCTGAGAGGTCAAGTATGATGGGGACAGAAACAAGTTTGACCTTGACAAGAGTTAATTTAGAGAAAGTGTTGAGTGGTGGAATTGAATGGGAGGGAAGGAAGCAGTGAAGTATTGGAGACATGTTCATAAAGGCTGGATACGGAATGGAGCAGAGAAATATAATAGTACCTACTTAGAAAAGTGGAGTCCGTTGAGGGCTTGTTGGATTTGGAGTTGTCAGAGTGTTCCTGTATAGTCTAGGGATGATTCCACAGAGAGACAGCAGTTGATGGTGCAATGCTGGAGACAAAAGAATCGTCAGAGAGGTGTGATCCTTGAGGGAATGAGAAGAGACCCAGAGAACAGTGGAAAGATTGGCTTTTTAATGGGAGATGGATGCATGCTCTGTTGCTAACATGGGGGAAGAAAATGTGTTTACATTTTGAGATTTGGTGGCAGGAAGATGGAGTTCATGTCTAACAGCACCTGCTTTCTCAGTGTCACATGAGGCACCATGATCATCTGGGGGTGAGGAGAAAAAACTAAAAGTAGTTGAAGGGGAAAGTGTCAAAAGGTAACCCTCTCCTTTAGATCACAGTGCTCCATTTATTTTCTTTGTGGAAGGTATAACAATCTTCAAGAATTTCATTTATTTTTCCATTTACTCATTTATTATCCGCCTCCTCTACTAAAATGGAAGTTCCAAGAAAGGCAGGAACCAGGCCTGTCTTGTCCAGTTAGACTCAATGCCTAGCAGAGTGTCCAGCACACAGTACATCTTGAAAAAATATTATCAGAGAACTGGATGAATAAACATAAAGCATATTCAATGCTCAGTAATTATCAGAGAATTAAAAACTCCTACATGACATGAAGGTTCTGCTGAGCCCTTAACCAGAGCAGCTCTGTGACCAAGCCAAACAGCTAAATTGGTGCTTTGGCTGCCAAGAAGCAGACAGTGATATGGACGGCAGCCCAAGCAGGACAACTGCCTTGACTGAAACCAAATGACCCTCCATGGGAGTCACAGAGGGGATTTATACCCCTATCTCCACCTGGCCCTGCATGGCAGGCAGCCGCTGCCTGCCCTGGGTGGGGAAGGAAGAGAAGCCACTAATTGCATCAGGGCCTTTTAATCCAGTCACAATCTAATCAGGCTTGGGGCTGTCAGCAACAATGCAACTTTCAAAAGACACTTTGATCTCCTGAGCTGTCCCTGCCAGAGCTGCCCACATCAATCTCTCTGGAGCCAGGAGCTACCAGACTCATGTACCCATTAGACCAGAGACTGGCAAAGAGGTCAGCATTCCAGACACACAAGACCAGCCCCCCGATGATGAAATTGGGCATCAGCCCCTTAGGGAAGAGCCTGAAAAGAACAGCCAGCAGCTCTCTTCTGCCTCCAGGAAATCAGTGTTTTGCCTTATTCCTAATTATTAACACTGATGGCCATGTGCACTAGAAATGACAAAATGTTTCCCAATAAAAGAGCAGCAGCAACTCAGAGAAGAGTGTCTTCCTTTCATTAAAGTTAAGCAAGACAAGTACAGTGACTGACCTCCCCAGGCTCCGATCTATGCTCTCTCCAATCCATCCTTCAAAAAATAAATTAACTTGTCTACCTAACACATGCTGCTTGAGGATCCAGTCTGTGGACCATTGAGGGACTAGAAGAATAAGACTTGGGAAACCAATATGGAGCACACCATTCAGTATTAAAAGGGCAACAATGGACATGTGAAGTTTGGGCACCCATAAAGTGGGTCATGTTACTCTCCTGTACAAAAGCTTATAAGTACATCCCATGTCCTCCCTAATTGTAGCAACCACTGTTCTCTTCACCAATATCCCTCTTCTCTTATTTCCATGTCCACAGTGGCATTGTCCTTCCCTGACCTCCCCATGACCACATGACTTCCTTCGATCAATAAAATGTGAGTGAAAGTGACATGTTACTTTTGACTAAAAGCCTTTAAGCACTGATGTGCAAATTCCCATCTCCTTTCCCTCTTACTCTATAGGAAATCACAAGATTTTAAATGGTAGGAGCTCCATAAGCATGTGCCAGGGTGAGGAGGACAGGGAGCAGGTTTCCTCCTGACTTGAGATGGATTTGTAGCATGAGTTAAAATTAAGCCTTGTTGATTCAAAGTCTCTGCTATTTCAGTCTGTTCCTGCAGCAAAGTGTAGCTCATACAAGTTCCTTAGGCTGACATTGAAGGCTTCCCCATATATCAGATCACCTGCCCTCCCAGGCTTTTCTTTCACAAATCTGACGTGAATCCTACACTTCAGCCAAACTGGCCTATTTACCATGCTCCAAACATATCCAGCAGCATCTGACAAGCAGGCCATTTCCCATGAGCATCCCCTTGCCTAAAATGCCATTTTCCCGTCTGAATCCTACCAGCTTATAAAACCCTTCTTAGCAACTCCCTCTTTAAGAAGGAGTCAAGAAGACAACTTAAGTTAGAAATGAGTCCTCCTGTGGATTCCAATAACCCTTTCAGTGCCCCATTCATGGGTAATTATCTTTTGGAGTTTTTTAGAATGTTTGGTCATTTGTTGACTGTGTTCCTGCGAGACTGTAAGCTTTGAGATAATAGGGCTTTGGGTCTCATTGATCTTTGTGACCCACACTCCATGTAACCCGCACTTTGAGTGCCTTACACATCATTTGCTGGAACATTCCTTAAACCAGAGTTTATGAATCTGGAGAGAAAATATGGTGAGCTCTCTCAATCACATTATAAATCCAAGCCACAACTAAATTCAACCTTCCAGTCTTTATCTCAAATTTCTATTTTCTGGCCCAAGTCTTAACCTTCACTTTTCCCCCTCCATCCTCAACACTAGTTGTTGCTTTCTCTCAGAGACTATTTTTCATCAAGACACTAAACTGTTATCATTAAATGAGTTATGACTTCTTGATGGGTTGAGGTGCAGGTACTGAGTGGTCAGAAAGCTTCCATCACCAGCTGAGTAACTCCTTCTGCACCCAGCCTCACAGTGTACAATTGACAGCCTCGTCAACACCACAGATTGCTACACCCCAAGGACCTCTAGGTTGTTCAAGAATAGCTGAAACTGTAAGTGATACATACTGTAATTCTCACCTTGAAGTGTTCCTGTGAGGATCAGAGACTAGTCTGTGCAATGCCTGGTACACAACAGGCACTCAAATGACAAGTACAGACATTGTTGTTACAGGGTAGCCTCACTCAGGCCACATGTGGACACACAGATGCCCTAGCTTAGTCTCTCTCTCTCTCTCTCTCTCTCTCTCTCTCTCTCTCTCCCCCCTCACACACACACACACACACTCACACACACTATTCACCCCACTCTTTGTATAGGGTCTGAAATTCTAACACTGGAAATTCTATCTATTATGTTGGGAAATATTATATCTGTCCAAGATAGGCCCCTAGGAAACAAAAATAAGTTTATTATATGACCATGTGAGTCTTCATCATCTAATATCTAATAGAAGATTCATAACCTAGGAAATGTGGCATAGGATTAGGCCCACTACCCCATTATTGGGACAATGTGAAGAGAGACCCAGAAATAAGGAAAGAGAGTCATTGGCCTTTAGACTTCAAAGAGGCTGGTTGACCTTGGAAGTCATTTAGGTCAACCCCTCATTGGGTATATGAGGACACTGAGTCCCAGGGATATGAAGGAACTTGCCTACAGTCCCAGATCCATTAACAAAAATGTGGGTTCCCCATCCTAGGCCTCCTGACCCCATTTATTGCTCTTCTGATACCATGCATCTCCTGGAGACTGAGATGGAAGGCCCCAAAGGCCATTTTGCTGGGGTCCACCCTGCACTACCATCCCTACTTCTTTCTCCCCCTGCCCTGGGTGTCCTCATCCTACAAAAGTTCCCATGCCCACAGCAATCTCCTTTCCTATATTACCATCGTTGACAGAAAATTCCAGTAATTCCAGTTGGTAGTTGGTAGGGAGTGGGCAAGAACAAAAAAGGGGCTTCCCACATGTACAAAGCCCTGGCAGGCCCCAAGGAAATATACAGCTGCTCTAGCTTTCTGATCTGAGCTGTTAGCAGGAATTCCAGAAATTCAGCTGCTAACAGCAGCAGCGGAAGTCTTGCCTGCTCAGCCTCCCACATCTGCTCCCAGGCTCCAGAAGGGGGAGAGGAGCCCAGCCTGGGAGGCCTCTGAGCAGATGGTAGCTCTGCGCCCTGTGGATGACTTCACCGGGGTAATTACAACTGATGAGGGTGTTGGGAAGCCTCCTTGCAGAGGATAATTAGTCAGGATAAATAAACTGAGCCGTGCTCAGAAGTCTGGGAGAACATAAAACATTAACAGTAGTAGCTGCTGGTCATGGAGCACCTACTAAGTGCAGGCACTTTACAAACCTTTTTTTGGTTAATCTTCCCTACAACTCTATAAGGTGTAGGTTTTATAGTGCCCATTTTACATGGGATAAAAAGAGGAAAGTCCCCAAAATACTAAAGCGACATGCCCAAGATCACACAAGCAGTAGGTAGCAGCTTCAAGGTTCAAACCTTAGTCTGACCAAAGGGGGAGCCCATGTGTTTTCTGGGGTCCCACATACATACCCATGCTGCCACTGGTGGTCTAACCATGTGAGTCTCTTCAACCAATACAAATCTAGTCTCTGTTCTGGGACAAACAGTAAAATGGGCCTGAGCATCCAAAAACAAATAAGACACCACCCCTCTCCCAGGGGCTCACAGTCTAGAGGAAAAATAGAAGCAGAGACCTCATGAGTAATTGTACCACCAAGTGGGAAATTCCTTCACAGAAGTGGGTAGCCACCTGGATGATTTTCTTTAGTTTGCTTCTTTTCCAATATCCTCAGGATCCTAAAGCGTCATCAGGGTGATAGATAAATAATAAAGTGTTTTTTAGATGAAAAAAGAAAGATGTAATAAATGCAGGAAAGAGAGAAGAGAAAAGGGAATAATATATCTATTTGTGAACACAGGAAATCCAAACTAAGCTTAGAGGATACAACAGGGCATTGGTCATAATGATTCAGGTCCTGGGAGAGTTGGCTACCAACAACCAGGGCTCCCTGCCACAGCTCAGAAACATTTATGGCAGATAAAACATAACTCAGGTTAGGCACCATCTCCCTTATTTGACTAGAGACCCTATGGCTTACCTCATGTCTTCCTACCTTTGGTCTCAAAAGGTTCTCATGCCTCTCCATTGCAATAATCTTACTCCTGAAAAGTAAGAAATGAAATAGAGCAATTTCATACTTTTATCAGCTCCTAGAGAGATCTGCAGAGGTTGGACAGTCATCTTCCAGGATGCAACAGGAAGTTTCCTGCTCTGAATAAGTCCGAGAATTAAATGACCCATAAGGTCCCAATCCACTCTGAGGGTCCTGTGCCATATAACATGATCCCAGGCAAAGAAAAAGATGACAAGAAATCCAATCAAGGCTTTGCATTTATTGTAAGATGACAAAGGACGAAAAATGAAAAGGTAAAGAATGTAAGAGGCCAGTTTCACTTGTGAATCTATTTACTGAGTACCTATCATTTACCAGTCAGCAGGTTCTTAAGAGCAGTGACCAGGACAGAGCAGAAATATTCACCCTCAAGGCACATGCATTTCAGCAGGAGGAGATAGACAATCAGCACATCAACAAACAAACAAATGCAATAAAGTAATTTCAAGCACCACTAAATCCTAAGAAGAAAATAAAATAGAATGATATAGAGGCATTGCAAAGCTGCCTAACTAGAAAGCTCAGGAAGACGTTCTCTAGGAAGGTGACATTTGAGTTGGGTTATGAATGATGAGAAAGAGGTAGCTCAGAAAAGATCTGGGGGGAAGATTATGGTCTCCCATGATAGAGTAAGTAAGATGTTTAAAACCAATGCTGCTAGATCTAGAGAACAATAGGGAAAAGTGGAGAGAGAAATAGGTGGAGATTAAATAATAAAAGGTCTTACGGGTCATGACAAGCAGTTTTAGTTTATTCCCATTACAATGGAATGCTAGAGGTGTTTAAGCAAGAGAGAGACATGACCTGACTTATGCTATAGAAAGATAATTCTGGGGCGCCTGGGTGGCTCGGTTAAGCATCCAGCTTCAGATCAGGTTGTGATCTCAGGGTTTGTGAGTTTGAGCCCTGCATCGGGCTCTGTGCAGACAGCTCAGAGCCTGGAGCCTACTTCAGATTCTGTGTCTCCCTCTCTCTCTGCCCCTCTCTGGCTCACGCTCTATCTCTCAGAAATGAATAAACATTAAAAATAAATAAATAAATAATAATAAATGAATAAAAAAGAAATCTATGAGTATAGCATGCCACAAGTTATATATGACAAAAGGTGTGAAAATTGCATTTAATAATATTTGGTTGCATTCTAAATAAACATCTTAAGATGTGAGAGTAGATGTGTTGTTTCTCAACAGGATAAAGAGTTCTTATTTCCAACTCACATCATTTTTGTGTATAAAATACTAGAGTCCCTAAACAAAGATGTCCACCATTTTCACTAGTTTATTATTTTGTTCATAAAGTTCTAGAGAATCCAATAAGAAATGAAACATAAATAAAAAGCATCCATTTGAAAAGAAGAAACTCACCATTATTGATAGAGAGTATGATTTCTTTTCCTGCTGAGAATCTAACCCTTGACACAAACCTACTGTGTGCCAGGTGTTTCTGATATGCCATCCCTCTGAATCCCACAACACATCAGGGGTGACATCTTTTTCTCATTTGATAGATAAAGATAAATGGCCTTCCTCACTATTGAGCAGGGAAGCTGAGATTTGAACATAAGTGTGTGATTACAAGGTCTGTGTTCTTATACCTTGTTGCCAAAACATAAAAAGATAGAGTAGGAAGCTGCCAACACTTCCTCTTTCCTGTGGTCCCAGAGCTGTAGAAATTTCAGCTCACCTGCAGGATTAAGGAAGGAGCTAGAGCTTACCAGCATCTCAGACGTCTTAGAGCCAGAGGAAGGCGATTTGGCTGGAGGATACCTCCTTCCCTGCATCCCATGGGCCATTCCAACTGGGAAGAGGCCCCAGAACCTCAGCTGCTCGATATAAATAATGCTGAGGAACTTCAGTAAAGTCTTGGCCCTTCCAGGGAATATTTAAATTTTAAAAGAAGAACAGCTTTTACCCAGATGAATCTATAATTGGTTGAATTGTGTGAATAATATTTTAACATTGGGAGAGGTGGGTATTTGTAGTTACTCTTTCATCCTCCATGTGGCTGCCAAAGTCACTTCCCCCTACAGTACAAAAGGGTATAACCTTGGCCCCGATCTCTGGAAGTGTGCCGACCCTGCCCAGAAGTCACACATTGCTGCATAAGGTGACTTGAAGAAAGAGCCCAGGCCTTTGAGCTATGACTGCACAGCCTGATTGTCCTCTTCAGACCCTGAGGAGGCTCAACCCAACACCCAGGGATGCTGAGTTGTCCTAAACCAAGAAACTCTGCTTCTCAAAGCTCCAAGTTCCTGCCAGGACCACAGGACTTTCTCTTTCCATTTTGATGACAACATCAAAATAAAGTACATCTCTTCCCATGTTCAAATGAAAACCACCATTCAAGTAATTGAAATCTATTGTCTCTCCAAGATAGAATGGGACTGGCATGTCTACATTTTCCACATTTCTCTTGAAATACCAGTGTCAGGGGCAATAGGCATTTCACCAGCTGCCTCATATCTGCCTGAATCCAAAGTTGGCAAGCCCCGACTGGCCTCTTCCCAGTTGCCACTTTGAAGCTTTTCAGTTTCCTTTGAATGTTTTCTTTCCTCCCACCCTGAACAACACAATACCCACCTGCAAGCAGCCTGCATCCTGGCCCTTCTCCCATTTCTCCCATGCCCTCCAGCATGTAGCAGGTGTGAAGCTCGGATAAGGTAAAGAGGAGATGAGAGGGACAGATAGGACATAGGAAAGGGGAGGGGAAAAGAGGAGAAAGGGAGAGGAGGAATACCTGAAGAAGAACCAAGAGGGTGCTCTGAAGACTCCGAATCCACAGGGTGGTAGCACACAGCACCAACTATGGCTTAGAAGCACAGGTCATGGAGAAGTTTCTCTGTCGTGGCCTGAAGCACCTGTTGCTGTACCATGAGGGCCAAGCTGTCACCGTTGTCTCAACTAATATTCCAGCCCAACAGCTGAGCACTGGGGAATGTGGTATTTCACTGTCCTGGAACCTTAGGAAATCTGCCCTGCAGGAGGGCTCCCATTTCCTCCTGAACAAATCTTGCCGGACACCCTGGAAGGATGGCCAGCGGTGCCTAGGGTGCCTAGCAACCCCAGTAGTCACCATTCAGTACCTTGGACAGCTCCCTGCCAGCGTGGCAGCCCATCCCTCTCAAGCTTTCCGACAAAGCCAGGCAGTTTGCTTCTCTTGGAGTCCAGTCACATAAACAACAAAGACAGACAGACTTTAAAAAATAAACTTGGGGCCACCTAATCCATAGGCAGAGTTGGTTATTCTGCAGAACAAGTCTCTTTAAACATGGCTCCCACGTCCCCCTCGAGTTGCCCCGTTTATCATTTATGACAAGATATTTATTAGCAGCAGAGCAGTAAACGGTGAGTGAACATCTGAAAACAGGGCTATAAAATCCTGTAAATCACACTCTGCACAGGCAGCCAGCAGCACTGCGACGACCCCTCCCTTCCTGGCTGTGGAAACCATGGCAGAACTCCGTCTGTACTGGAGTCATTTACCCTGCTCAGGTGCTGTGTGGTATGATATGGGTGGCTTTTCCCTCACTTTGTCCCCTCCTCACTTTGTTTGCAGAGCCCCTACTGTGTGTCAGATGCTGCACTCAGGGTCATGACCTGAAAATGGTCCCAGCCTCCTAGGAGCCCATAATCCATTAGCAAGAGGCAAAGAGCCAACACCAAAGTTGCATCCTTTGCTCTCAGAGGGACCCAGTCCCTGCTTCTTTCTGTCCCCTATCAATCATCATTCCCCCTTCATCAGCACAGGCAGCTGGGCCCACTGCTGCAGCTGCTTCTGGTCCCCCATGTTGCTCCAGGCTCAGTGTGGCCGTGTACCTCATGTCTCACATGTCATGCTCCATGCTTCATGCACCCACCTCCCACCCTGCGGAGCCCACCGAGTCCCACTGAGCCGCTTGGCTGCACACTGGCTGGCCCACAGGCATCTTCCACCAGCAGGCAGGGAGGGAGGGTATGCCGCTGGCTCACACCACCATCGCCTAGGTCATGGGATGTGGCTTCCTCAGCAGCTGCCCACAGGGGCAGGTAACACAGCCTGAGAATACAAGGGAATTCAGGCCCTATGAGGGAAACTTTGGCTGATCAGAGCAAGAAGATAGGAAGGAGACAGTGGATCAATTCTTCTTTCCTCCTCCCAGCAGCCTTCCACCAGACTCAGTAATCTATACAACCCCTCCAGAGGCCTCCCATTTGAGTGATCAATACTAATACTTCTTTGTTAAACTGTAGCCTGTTTAGTAATACTCCTCCTCCTATTTGTTGTCCCTTCCTCCTTGCACCATTTCTCTTCCCCCTCACTCTCACTTCACTGGGGCTGGATTCCTGCGCCCCTGTAAGCATTAGCTCATAAGTTTTGCCTCAGGCTCTGTTTCCTAGGGAACTCAGGCCAAGATCCTTCTCAATCATAAATGACCAAAAATAACTTCCTGACAACCTCCTAGCTGCCCTGCTCAGCCCGTCCTCACTAAGCTTGCTTCAGACTTTGCCTCAGAGACAGCTCCATGCTACAGGGTGGAGAAGAAGCCAGGAACTTTCCAAAAGGAGCCCCAATGGAAGGTGAAGAAAGTTTACTCTTTGATAAATAGAATAAGAGCCTTTATCAGGCTGGTAGGCCAGGCCCCTCGTTGACTGAAAGAAGCAGTCACACTAGGAAAGATAGCTTATGACTTATACACACACTGCTGTCCTAAATTCTTGGAGAGGATGACGGTGTATGTGGGGGAGAGAAGGCAGGGAAGCTATAAGGTTTCCTTCCACTTAGAGCATCATGAGAAGCCACTTCCCAGCTGGCCTTTGACAGGGTGCTGCTAGCATTAGTGGGTCCTTATGACATGCCCGGCCTCTTACTGAAGATACAACAGTAAGATTTCTCCTGACTTTTAGGAGCTTACATTTCAGAAGAGTGCATCAACTTTCAAAATTAGATATCCTTTGCATACACCCCCCCAAAACCTTATCAAAATTGATTCAGACCCATAGTCTCATCAAGCTCCTCTTGTGATGAAGGGCATGCTCTTTCAATACAACCGTCTGAAATACATGGGGAAGAGTTAACCCATGAAATGGCCCATTGACTGAGGTAAGGTAAAGGCCACATTTGCAATATGAACCCATTTTTAAAACATGTGGTCTGTGCTTACTGTATACCAGCCATCTAGAGGCTCAAAGATACCAAGATAAATAAGATTGAGATCCTGACTTCAAAAAAGCTTAAGTCTGTTCCAGGACACCAACATATTCAGTTTTAATATAATGTGCCATCGGCCTGCCTGGGTGGCTCAGTGGGTTAAGCATCTGACTTTTGGTTTCCGCTCAGGTCATGATCTCACGGTTCATGAGTTTGAGCCCCACATCGGATTCTGTGCTGATGGTGCAGAGCCTGCTTGGGATTCTCTCTTCCTGTCTCTCTCTGTCCCTCCCCAGCTCTCTCTCTCTCTCTCAAAAAATAAATATTTAAAATTTTTAATAAAAATATGATGTGCTATCATAATAGAAATGCATATTGGGAGCAAAAAGAGAATATCTGGTTTAATCAGGAAGGTTGAGCTAAGTCTCAAGGAATATGTAAGAGGCTATCTGATAAGAGGTGACACAAGAAAAAGAATGATATATGAAAAGGCTTGAAAGAAGTAAACCATTCCAGGGTCTCCTACCAAACATTGCTTCAAATGTTCCCCAGTCCAAAGCCCCTTGCTGCAGCTGACAGTGCTGTTACTACCCTCCCACCAGTCACACCCTACAATGACATAATTTGCCAAATCTGTTGGGGACACTACTTACTTCTGGCCATTTCCCCCAAAGCTTTCATGCATATTTACTCTACTTGTACAGGAACCGTGGATAGGTCAGGCAGATACGTAGGAGGCTTCCCACATTCCCATGTGCAACAGCGGCTCCTTCAGGCGGTAACTGCCAGGGTCGGGGGCAGGTATGAGGCAGGGGACAAGAGAAGTGATTAGAGCATGTACAGCATGAATAAAATAAACCCCTTAGGAAGACCATAAATGACTTTCTGGGAAGATAGAAAAGTTCTACATCATGATGAGGACTTGGGTTACAGGGATGTATTTATCTGTCGAAAGCAAACTGGTAAAATTTATGCATTTCATTGTATATAAATGTATGACTATAAAAGGATAGTAGAACTGAGTGTAAGTTGAGGAGTAGGGAGAGGGATGAATGAAGCAAGGATGGCAAAATGCCGATGATTGTTGACACTGGGTGATGGATACATACTATTTTGTTTACTATGTAAATGCCAAGACTACACTTTTTGTAAAGTGCGGCCACTGAAGTCTGTTCAGTTGGCTTAGTGCTTAGCTCATGATTTGACCAACATGTCCTTAAACACCTCAAAGACAAAAAAAGAGGGAAAAATTGTCCTGGTTTTGCGTATTGACTGGGTGTCATTCCTTCAGTACTTAGCTGGGCATTTACAGCTCTACCTTAGCCTTCACTTCCTGTAGGATGAAACCGAAAAGTTAGCTTTTCAGCGGTGAAAGCTTAGGGACTTCTCAAGTCTTTTCTGTGCATGTGTCCAGCCCTGGGCATGTGTGTGACCTTCTACATGCCCCATAGACAGGAGTTTTTTGAAGTCCTTATTCTGTATCTCCATCCCCAGCCTTTTCCTTTCTGGGATTTCCTCTCTGTCTCTGCCTGCCCTGAATGTTATCTCCCGTGGTGGGTGACTGCAGCTAGTATATTTGCCTTTAAGTGCTTTCAAAAAACACCACCCAGGGAAGCTGCTCCAGCCCTGAGGAAGTTCTAAAGCAGGAGAAACAAAAGCAAGCCATTCACCCTATCTTCAAGAAGGCACCCAACAGGTCAAAACATACACCCCAATATTTTGAAAATAAGATCTGCTTGCTTCCTCTCACACCAGCTGCCCAGTTGAGGAGCAGGGGTTGGGAAGTGGCTAGCTTATCACAACACAGTGCTCTCTTCCCAAAATTCAGCAGCTTCCTTCTTCATTAGGCACTCCCCTAGTCATTGTAAGTTTTTTTATTAGGGTTCCAGAGTTCTGAAAAAGTTGATTCTGACAGCTTTTGCCTGCTTAATCATTGCTTTAGTCAAGAAACAGTTTTTCAGTTCACTAGTCTATCCTTTTTGGTGACATCATTCCTGTTTAGTCTGTATATATTTCTAATTTTCTATAATAAAAAGTTTTTGTTAAACCTACAGGTAAATCCGATGAGTTATAACCACTTCCACTCATCCAAATGTTCAAAACTCACTTTAAATGAATTCTGGCTTCCTCTTTTTCACTTTGTTGAGCAACTTTAACTCACTGCCCCTCTGTGGTTGTTTGGGGTTATGCTGGTCATCATTGTCCCCACCCTAACCCCCGCCTGAGTCTCCTGGGGACCAGACACCCTGTGTCAGCCAGCTCCTGTCAGTTCATCTACAGGAGAATCAGAAGGGATGAGGCATTACACAGAGCACACTGACCAGGACTGACTGATTGGGGCCCATTTTCTTCCCTCTCAATACTGAGCATCCCAGATTCGGTGCTCCTCTGCCCTTGTGTCTTTCTTCTTGTGTGAGAAGCAATACACGAGAGAAAACTGAGGAAATTGCTCTCCAGTAAACACATCTGCAACCCCAAGGACTATTCATTGCCAAACAATGTTTGGCTTTGTTGTGATTCAGTTTTGGTTTTAACTGGTGTGGATGTTACTCACTCCCACTACCCAGAATCTCCACCAGACCTTTAAGCGATAGGCATTGAAAGGATTAGCCATTTCTCCTCTTGAACACACTCAGAAGAAATCTTTTCTAACAGCCACAAACACCACAAAGCAGCTGAGTACTGTTGAAATGCTTTCTCTGACTTTCTTTCTGTTTTTTTTTTTTTTTTTCTTTTTCATTTACCCATCATCGGGGCTGTTTCTGGCCACCTAGAGGGAACTCGGGAACAAACAGCTCTCCGTGTGCTTTTTTCTCCTAAACCAGATGCAAGCGGCACCTGGCAGCTGAGTGATTTGGGGAAAACAGCTTCTTGTCACACCTCCCCACACTCTGCAGCCCAGGGAATCATGAGGGATTTCAGAAATGGTGGCGCAGAGCTGGGCCTGGCCAGTTCTTACTTCTCACAGAACTCAGATGAATGTGAGACTCTGTAATCCTTTGCCTTTTGTACAGTTCCTTGGTCTCATCTCAGAACAAGATGAGTGCACACTCCTCACTCGTTAATTGATACAGAACTCTACCCATCATGCCACTCTGTGCCCCAAAGAAATTTCAGTATTGCCCTATTTCCAGCAAATTAAATCGAGCATCTTTTTGTGTCTCAAACAAGCTGAAGCCAACCTATTTCTCTAATTCTGTTTCATGTCGTGTAGGGTGTCGTGTTCCAGACAAAATCAAACATCATCCATTTTCTTTTTTTTTTTTAACGTTTATTTATTTTTGAGAGAGAGAAACAGAGTGCGAGTGGGGGAGGAGCAGAGAGAGACACACACACAGAATCTGAAGCAGGCTCCAGGCTTTGAGCTGTCAGCACAGTGCCTGATGCGGGGCTCAAACCCACAAACTGCGAGATCATGACCTGAGCCTGACTGAGCCACCAGGCGCCTCACTATGTTAACAGTTTCTACCAGTTCGGGAAGGCAGAGGGGCTGCTTCTGCTACTACCATCATCTTGTACATTCGAGACACTCAAACCTGCTCTCATGAATGAATAAATGTTAAGAGGAGAGTGAAAGAACATGCCACCTGTTTCTCTTGGGCGTCGAACGGCCCCCAAGTAAAACTCAACCAAGATCTGCCTCCTCGCAGTAATCTATTTAGTGCCTCCAAAGCTGCTGAGTTGAGCTCCCCATCAAAGTCCAGACCAGCCAGCGTAGTGCTCCCGGAATTGACTGATCAACGCCTAAGGGATTAGAAAAACTCCTTTCCAGATGCACTGCCTCTTCTCTTGCTAATTATCCTCAGTGTCTCCTGAACAAATTGCTCCCTAATCAGTAACTTCATCCTCTGCAGAGAGAGAGCCTGGGTCTAACTGAAGATGTCTGAAAGCCAGCTCTGTCCTCTCCCATCTCCACCAGGGACAAGAGGGCAGTCAACAGACCCGAGAATGGGGCCTCAGCACTAAGTGTGCTGGGCACACAGAAAGGAAGGCTGTAAGAGCCCAGAGGGACCTTGGAGACAACCCGGCCCAATGTTCCCCTTTTTGCAGCAGGAAGATGAAGATGGAGGCCAGGGGTGGATGGTCGCTTGCCTACGGTCACATGTCTCTGTAAGGGTGGAAAAGGGACCAGCACCCTGGAATCCGGATTCTCTGGACTCTTCTTGCCATTCGCAATGCCAGCATCTTCCCAAATCCGCCTGGGTGCACAAATCACCCAGGGTTTTGTTAAGAAGAAAGAATCATCAGCATTTTGTGACCACTGAGTTATGGAGGATAAAGGATGCAGGCCACAAAGGGACGGAGGTTTCATGCTTAGGGGGCTGGAAAAGAAGAGGGCTTTAAACACAGAACGGGAAACCACAGGCGGATGCTGAATTGCAGAGGGGAGTGGAGAGGAGCTCAGTGTGGGTCACTTTGACAGCTGTCAACCAAGCCACAAACGGGGCACTGCAGGTGACACAGAAGGGCCACAAAGTGTTTTGTGATCTTATTGTTAAAAACTAGACTAGGGCATGCCACACCAGTGGCTCGGTGCAAAGCATTGCTGGTATTTGGAGGGGAAGAAAGGAGCGTGCTTACTGAATGATTAGCAAAGGCTTCTTGGAGGAGGCAATACTGGAGCTGGACCTTGAAGGACGAGCAGTTTGCAGTGGAACTTCCAGGAGCGAGGCGCTAGAGCAGCGGGCATCTGAGATTAGCCATCACCAACTAGTGGTCAGGGAGACTCGATCAAAGAGTTACGCAAACAATTCTTCTCTTCCATGGTCTCATCCCTCCCCTCCTTGCAGTGCTCCTCACACAGCCCTGCACACTCGCTCTCCCCACCCATGTCACCAGTGCCTGTCTCCACAACGCCCCACTCAGATCTGTCCTGCCCTAGACAACGCCCGTGTTCCCAACCTTCTGGGTGCTTCTCCCCAGCTCCCCTCGTAAACCAGACCCACTCCATTTCCGATCACCTCCTGGCCTTTCCAAACACTGGCCAATGGAACTACCATCAACGTGGCAATGATAGACTACCCTCTCAATCTCCAATACTCAATATTCCAATAATACCGTACTCAATGTTCCAATAATAACTAGTTAACAGTTATCGAGGGCTATACTATGTGTCAGGGCCCGTGCCAAACAAAGGACATATAGGATCTAATTTAGAACTCACAATTTAGGGGGCGCCTCGGTGGCTCAGTCAGTGGAGCATCTGACTTCAGCTCAGGTTATGATCTCACTGCTCATGAGTTCGAGCCCCACATCGGGCTCTGTGCTGACAGCTCAGAGCCTGAAGCCTGCTTCGGATTCTGTGTGTGTGACTCTCTCTGCTCCTCCCCTGCTTGCACTCTGTCTCTATCTCTCTCAGAAAGAAATAAACTTAAACGAAAAATTTTAAAAAAGAACTCACAATTTAGTACTTATAATAGATAGTTATTATTGCCATTAATCAGAAGAATAAATCGGGTGTGGCAGGCCAAATAATGCCCCCATCAAGGGTGTCCAAATCCTAATCCCAAAATGGACATGCTTCCATCCATGGCAAAACGGACTTTGCAGATGTGATTAAGTATCTTGGGATGGGGCGATTACCCTGGATTCCCTGAGGGGGCCCAGTCGTATCATAAGGCCTTTACAAGAACATCCAAGTCAGAAAAGAGATGTGACAGCAGACGCAGAGGCTGGAAGAGTGCACCTAGAGGGTGTGGAGGAAGGGGCCGGGAACCAAGGAATGCAAGCAGCCTCTAGAAGCTGAAAAGGCAAGGGATTTGATTCTCTTCCAACCACCAGAAGGAACGAAGCCCCACCAACACCTTGAAGTTAGCCCATCAGACCCATTTCAGGCTTCCGACCTCCAGACTGTAATGATAATAAATTTGCAAAGTTCTAAGCTGCGAAGTTTGTGCTGATTTGTTACAGCAGCGATGGAAAACTAATACATTGACTTGACACAACATTTGCACCAGAACAGAAATCTTTACTATCTTAACTCAGC
>CM053562.1:56626133-56638080 GCA_028646485.1 Cryptoprocta ferox
CTCCTCCCCAAGCCTTCCCTTCCCTCCTCCACAAAGGCAAGCACCTCAGTCTATCCTGACTCCTGACTCCATAGATTTCTTTTTGGAGTTGAGATTTGCCCCCAGGTCTATGGGAACCCTGAGGCCAGGATTTTGAGTGAGCACAATAATAGACGGACAGACTTCCCAGTCTGGTTAGGTCTGCATACCATCACCAGCCTTGTTTTCCCAACCACATCCTGATTTGTGCAGTGCTCCTTGCTATCACCCTAGCAAGGCTAATGGCTAGTGGCAGACAGATGACCACTCTAAAGAGAGTTCTGGAAACCAGTGTGGGAGCCGCCAGTGTCCTGTCTAGAATAGTCCCTTCCTGAGCTCCGTGACATGGATACGTGCTAGACAGCAGGTCAGTGAGTGAGGTTTCCCACTCCCCATCTTCAGGAAAATGTGATTTAGTGACAAGTATGTCCTTTTGGAGAGTGTAAATCAATAGCCCTGAGCAGTGTCCTTGAATAGATTTTACCATATTCTCAAAGCTAAGGGTTTGAATTTGTAAGATGTGAAGAAAATTCTACAGTCATCGCAAAATAAAATACAAAGATTCCAGTTCTTCACGTGGATAATAAGACTCATCCCCTCCACCTCCACCTCCACCACACACACACACACACACACACACACACACACACCATCTGTGTTCTGGTACAAAGCAAATAAAGACAAAAGCACAGGGGCGATTGGGTGGTTCAGTCGGTTGAGAGTCCAACTCTTGATTTCAGCTCAGGTCATGATCTCATGGTTTGGGAGATCGAGCCCCACTGACCGTGCAGAGCCTGCTTAAGACTCTCTGACTCTCTCTCTCTCTCTCTCTCTCTCTCTCTCGCTGCCCCACCCCCTCTCATGTGCATGGCTCATGCTCTCTCTCTCTCTCTCTCTCTCTCAAAATAAATAAACTTCCAAAAAAAAAAAAAAGCAGGAACTTTGCTGAGAACAAGGTTAGATGACTAGCTTGGGCCCTTCTGAAGTCCCAGTAACACCAGCCCTGACCCACCTGCTGCCTCCGTGGCCCCCAGGCTCATCTCAGCCGAGTCCTCACCGCACAGTCCTCTCTGCAAACCTTACTCTTCCGGTGTCCTGGCACCTGGCACAAGACCAGCCCCCGACTTTCTCAGGCGGCATCCCTCAGGGTCCTGCTCCCCACGCTCGCCCGTCCTGTCTCAAGTGCCGCGTGCTGGGAACAGTCAAGGAAGTAGCACCCCCTCCCCTACAGACTACCGGGGTCCAAGGAGTGGCACCCGAAGGGGGGCCGCACTCAGCCACAGAGCCCGTGAAAACGCAGATATGATGCCACGGTGCCACATGGGGACGCTGCGTGGGGACCCGAGGCGCCGGCTAGGAGGCAGAGGGAAGGACCCCCTGCCGGTTAGGTGAGCAGGTTAGGGTTGGCGGGGAGCAGGGCACTCGTGAGGACATCCGCGTGGGGAGGGTGGGAAGCCAGGACGCGGCCTTTGAGATACTGTGACCGGAGGAGGAGGCGCCAGGGAGCCAGGGGCAGAGTTTAAGCTTTGCGATCAGAAAGGCACAGGTCACATTCCAGCTTCTCCATGCACAGCTGACTTGGTGTCATTTCCTTACCCTTTCCTAAACCTCAACCCCTTTCACAGAAAATGAGGTAATACCACCCACCTCACGGAAGTCAAGTGAGATTTACAACTCCCGTGTTTCGGGGACAGGCACGCAGCACAGGCTGGCTGCACAAATGGCTGAGGAAGGACAGGACGGGGAGAATTTTCAGGTCCGCCCCCTGGTGGAGCTCGGAGCCTAGCACATCGGAGGAGGACAAGAGCGCCCAGGAGAGGGTGTAACCTACAAGCCAACACTCACACGCACATTCACACACGCACACGTACTCACACCCATACAAACACACAGACTCACATGCACACTCACACACACGCACAGTCATATGCACACCCACCTACACGCTCACTGCACATAAACACATACCGGCTCACACATAGGCTCACATGCACACCCACATGCACACTCACACATATACACACATGCACACTCATACATTCACTTGCACACACACACCCTCATAGACTCACACGTGCACACTCATATACACACTTGCACGCTCACACAACACACACGTGTACATGCGCGCACGCACCCTCATAGACTCGCATATGCGCACTCTCATACACATACTTGCACACTCACGCGGACATATACACATGCACACACATACACAATCACATGTATACATGCACACTCACACATGTTCACACATACACACATGCATATTCACACATATACACATGCAGACATATACACAGTACACATATATTCACACATACAGACACATACACATGCCCACTCACGCACATGTGTACATGCATATACACACTCATGTATGTACCCTCACAAATACACACTCATATATACACACGTGCACACACACACTCATATACACACTCACACATACACTCTCTACCAGACATACACACACACTCACACACACACACACACACACACACACACAGCAGCTACCTCTGCCAGTCTTCCTCAATGCCACAGCAGCAAGCAGGGGCAAGCGTGCATTAACCCTTCCTCCCTGTGCTCACACACACACACAATGCAGCCAAGAGAAAAGTGTCCAGATCCAAGCACGTCTGGAAGCCATGCTCTAGAACGTCGATTTGTAAATTAGAGGATGTGGCTGCTGACTGAGTGATCCTTGCGAGAGTAAATACATCTCTAACACAAAACTGATTAGAACCATCTCGGAGGAAATGCTCTTGAAAACCAGCCTTTCCTGTGGTGGCTCACTCCCACCCGACAGTCCCTCCACACACTCATATGCACACACATGCACACACTCACACCACAACGTCTGCATGGAAATCTCACTTGAAGCTGAAGTTGTAAAAACACTGGTTGTGCTCGCATGAACAGGTTGTTTTTAAAATCGACACCGGTGGCAGAAGGAAGAGTAGGCTCACTGGGGTGTTGTCTGGCATGGCAGGAAGGTAAGCATGGTGGCCTCTCTCCAGGCTGTCTTCCTCTCCCTTCTTCCCAGGGGCCTTGCACAGGGACCTGAAAGCCCCCACTGGCTGGGGGAGTCTCCTGCCCTCAAGAGTGAGCAGGGATGGGAAAGTTCCCACGAGCCAGTCGGCTCTTGGCACATCGGTCCTGAAAAATGACCGTGGCTTTCTTGTTGGGAGCCACACCCACTGGCTAGTGCCAGGCTAGATCCTGCCCCGCCCGGGGAGCATCAGTGCATGTCGTTAATCCCAACACGTCAATGACCCGGCTCTTCTCTCAGCTCTGAGGTTGTTCAGAACCAGCCTGACCGGCATCAACTGGTTATGGGTCTCATCTTCTGGAAAAGTCATTCCAATCAACTCAATAAATGCCCACAATGGACCGAACCTGCCCTGAAGAAATTTTAGGGAAATTTATATGAACAATGATTTTAGCGCTCCCTAAATTCATGGCACTGATGAATTTTCAAAGCATTAAGCTTTATTACTGCTTTTAAATATGACACAACACTGTGCCGCTGTAAGGACCAATACTGTCATCCAAAAATAAAGAAACTGGGGCTGAGGAAGTATTTACTCCGGGGTCACACAGCCCGTGTCTTACAAAGCCAGGGTAGGGGACCTCTACTAGGAAAAGCTGATGGAAATGCTAAGACGTGTTCACATGAAACAACCACAGAAGGGGGTTGGATGAGACAGAGCAGGTGACACAGGTGTTGAAGGTTTCCATCTTACTGACCAATCTAAGTTCTGCTGGGAAGGGGTCAATGGTTTCTTCTTGAGACCCCCTACGTCCAAGAACTGGAATCATCCCTCTTTGTGGCTGCTCCATTCTACTTCACGTGAGTGCTGGGTCTATACATGAGTGGCCACTGGCCATTTGTGAGGTCCCAGAGGGAACAGAGGGCTTGGCGCAGTACCCACCTGACACAGAGCGAATGGTCCATCTATTTGAACTGACGGTCCTCCGCTGTTCTGAAGGTTAAAGCAGGACTCGACTGTGCGGTGGCTCGCTGCTGCCATCTAGTGACTAGTGCAAAGAAACGGACCGCGGACGGAGCTGTTTCCCCAGCCTTTGTCACACACAACAGACTCTTCAGCTGCAGAACCAGAGGACACCATATCTGACACCTTCATTTTGATGCTAGGACTGTCCGATACTCATTATTTTAAGGTCTTGAGAAGCACACCATTAAGTTTTCAACCCATTTTGTTTATTTTTTATTTTTTAAGTTTATTCATTTATTTTGAGAGAGAGAGAGAGAGTGGGAGGGGGAGCAGAGAGAGAGAGGGAGAGAGAGAGAATCACAAGCAGGCTTCAAACGGAGAGTGGAGAACCCAATGCGGGGTTCAAACCCACAAACCACGAGAACATGACCTGAGCTGAAACCAAGAGTCAGACGCTTAACCGACTGAGCCACCCAGGCGCCCATCAGATCCATTTTCAATGACTGGATAATACCTATGCAGGTATCTTTCCTTACTCTGTCCCGGGACCCAACTCTCATCACAGAGCCTTACACCAGGGGAGGCCTCAGGGGTGAGGAGAGGCCCAGAAAAAGGGGTGAGTCTCAGCCTGGGAGGCTCACAGTCCTAGGGCAGCCAGAGGTCTGAACCCCTTGGGTATATCCCCACATCGAAATAGCCTGTTTGGGTTTTGCTAACCCCTCCTCTATCAATAGATGAGGTTAGTCTGGGGGCATGGCTCCAGCAGTGGCTGTAGAGAATTCTAGTTTAGGAATGCTCCCCGAGGCCAGCCAGCCTCTCCCAGATTCCCTGAGCTCCAGGGAAGAAAAGGCCTTGCGGGAACTCGGTCTCATCTGTGCAGCCAGATTCCCAAGACCAGAACAAGGGCCACCACTCACTGGGCCCCTCCCACCACCATACAGTCCCACCTCCCCTCCCACCTGCTCACCTTCACACTCTGGGCCAAGCAGGGGGCTTTGCCCCTAGGATACAGCCTGCCCCCAGCCCACCCAGCTATTGTGTGAAGGAGCCAATGTTTTAAGCAAGGTCTGCTGACTCCAGAGTCATTTACCCCAAAAGGCTGTCTCTCTCTCCTTTTAGCAGAAGCTAGACAACACGGATATCATTAAGAAGAGGTGGAACACCTTTCACAAAACTCAGTTGACACCAACTAACTACACCTAATTTTTAAAAGGTGTTCAAGGGACTTCCAGGTGGCCCAGTCGGTTAAGCATCTGACTTTGGCTCAGGTCATGATTTCACGGTTCGTGAGTTCAAGCCCCACATCAGGCTCTGTGCTGACAGCTCAGAGCTTGGAGCCTGCTTCACATTCTGTGTCTCCCTCTCCTTCCCTGCTTGTGCTCTCTCTCTCAAAACTGAATAAACATTAAAAAAGTTTTTTTAAGAATTAAAACATAATAATAAATAAATAAAAGGCATCCTAGTCTCTCTCCTTTTTCTTCTGCTTTCTGCAAACCAAGTGAGTATTACTTAGATCATTCTTCCTGCCACAAAGAATCAATCCGAGAAGAGAGATCCACCCCAACTTTTGCTAACAATGCCTGACCCCGGAAAAGTTCCAAAATGAGATCCAGGAGGAGAGAATTCTCTTTTTTAAAGCCCTAATCGAGTCCCCTGCAGATCTAGAGCCCGCGGTGGTAGGATCTGGACCCAGTCACTCTGCCTCTGGGCCCTGTTTCCTCATCTGTAAAATGAGGGGCTTGGATCCCTGCTCTCAAAGGAAACTCAGAATCCTCAAGGGAGGGGCTGCATGATTCTCGAGGTGCCCCCTTGCCAACTTTAACCACATTTTTCTTTTCTCTGCTGAGACTTCAGGTAAGAGGTCACGAAGGGCGCTATGACTAAAACCTGCTTGATGATGACTCCTAAAAACGGACCCACCTCTGAGGACATCCTAAGGGACTTCCCCAGCAGCCATAGTTTAGCATCTCCTGGGGCAGGGGTGGGGGTCTTGCAACCTAAGAGGGCAGCGCTGGACTTGAATGGGCTTAAGAGCAGACTCAAGCCTTCTTTCCAGTCCCCACTCAGGCAGAGAAGAGCCTTAAATGGCACAGACGACATTTCTGGAAGAAATGGGCACCCCAGTACGATGAACACCACGGACCTCAATGGTCTGCATGGTTAAATACACGAGCCCCTTGGTCTCCATCCCTGCCTGTGCACCTGATTCACCTGCCCGGTGTGTTTTAAAGGATTGTCTCCCTAGACCCACAGAATCAGAATTCTCAGGAATGGACTGCAGTGATCTTTTCAACAAGCCCCCATTGACTGTGATGAGCAGCTTGGAGAACCACTTGCAACAGACTGTAGCAATAGAGAAACGGGGGCAGCTCCAATCGGCCCGAATAAAGGCTCTCTGAAAGATCTTCCAGGAAGAAACAAAAGCGAACTGACTTCAGCAGACTTCTGGGGACGCTCTGACAGTCCTCTTAGGAAGCCAAGCGAACGACATTAGCCCAGCCGCTCCGGGCCACCCTCCCGTTGCGATCTGCATCCCACCACTAGATGGCAGACACGCACCAGACAGCCTGAGCTCCCGGGGTTCCTCCAGCCCAGGAGCTGTGGGTTACATCCGTTCCCTCCTCCGAGAGAGCCGAGCAGGACCGCGTTGCTTACATACCTTGCAGGACTGCTAACGCAAAGTGAAGGTGTCCTGAAGGCTGGGCAAGTCCGAAGCGAGTATGGCCATGGAAGTCGGAAATTTCAGGCACTGAAAAGAAAGTACAGGGCGCTGATGAGGAGGAATCTTGAAACATCCACAGGTGTTACTGCCTTACAGGAGAGGATCCTGGACTGTTCAGCATCAAACCCACCGAGACACGTGGGATTTGTAGGCAGAGGCCATGCCGGCTTTCCCCGGCCCCAGGGGCAGCCAGGACTCAACATACATTCATTGAATGAACCCCAAGCCACTGTCATTCCGTAACACATCAGAGGAACCCCTGATCTAGTGCAAACAAATCTCGGGTGTAAGAGAGCAAAGTTGAGCATCAGCTCGATTGCAGGGTAAGGAGTCTGTGCGAGGCAGCTTCATGTTCTCCTGCCCCTCACCTCCAGTCATGTAACTGAGAATATATGTCTGTCTAGGTTTACTCCTAACTCAAGCTGATTTGTCTGGCCCTGTTATTTTAGGTTGTAGTTTATTGAAAGAAAATGTTAAGTATATATACAGGCATAGCCCAAGACTCAACAAGTGGGTTACTTATTTCATTCTAGGTTTTAGAAAGTGATCTGTTTAAACTCAGCTTCAAAATAGAAATCTTAATGGGGCGCCTGGTTGGCTCAGTTAGTTAAGCATCTGACTCTTGGTTTCGCCTCAGGGCATGATCTCCTGGTTCCTGGGTTCGAGCCCTGTATGGGACTCTGTGCTGACAGTGTGGATCCTGCTTGGGATTCTCTCTCTCCTCTCTGCCCCTCCCCTACTTGTACTCCCTCTGAAAATGAACTTGAAAAAAAAAAAAAAGAAAAGAAATCTTAACATCTTCTACCATCAGAAGTTGATTGAAATCCATCTCAAAGAGAATTTTCTCACCTCCCGGGTCCCCTCCCCACTCCTTAGAACCTTTAAGCAGGTCCTAACAGGTTTCTTTTCTTTTCTTTTTTTTTTTTTTAAATGTTTTATTTTTGAGAGAGAGAGAGAGAGAGAGAGAGAGAGACAGCATGAGCAGGGGAGGGTCAGAGAGAGGGAGACACAGCATCCCAAGCAGGCGCCAGGCTGTCAGCACAGAGCCCGACGCGGGGCCCGAACCCAAGAAACATGAGATCATGACCTGAGCCAAAGCCAGATGCTCAACCGACTGAGCCACCCAGGCGCCCCAATAACAGGTTTATTTTCATCTGAGCCAGCCCATGAAGGGTTTAACTAAAGCAGCACTAGTCAAAGTGGTGTCTCCGAGGCTGTGGAGAAGGTTGGCTCTGTTGGCTCAGAGGATGTTGTGACCGAAGATGGGGAGACAAAGCAAATTTGCTAAGGGCTTCACTGGCCAGCCCCACCGTCCCTCCAGTTACAAGAGAGCAGAACTGAAATCTGAGAGATGAGCTAGTCCCAAGCAAAGCACCCCGCCCCAGAGGTGGTCCATGACCGATCACGTCTTCGCTGGCATGGAAACGACAGTCATGCTTGATAACAATACCAGCTCTGTAGACGCACCTAGGTGCTACTTAAAAAACGCAGCGGTCTTGGGGCACCCGGGGGGCTCAGTCGGTTGAGTGTCCGACTTCGGCTCAGGTCACAGTTTGTGGGTTTGAGCCCAGAGTCAGGCTCTGCACTGACAGCTCGGAGCCTGGAGCCTGCTGCGGATTCTGTGTCTCCCTCTCTCTGCCCCTCCCCCGTTCACGCTCTTGTCTCTCTCAAATATAAACATTAAAAATTTTTTGTAAATAAAAAATAAAAGTGCCAGCTATTTCACCAGCAAAAGATGGATTTGTTTGGGAAGAGCAAAGAACGGCAAGCCAGGACAAGCTACCTACGGCAAGACCAGAGGCAAGTCATCAGAACGGAGAGGTATGTATGGTCTTTTGTAGCAGAAAGGGGAAATTGGAGGTATCGTGGCCTCCCATTGGCTGGGCTGTTGCTGGTGGGAGAGGAGGTAAGCTTTCTTCCTCCATCGGAGAGAGTCAAATAGGATTTCCGTGCAAGGTTGGATCTGATCTCCTCTCTTCCTGTTGGATTTGCAACTGACAAGTGGTAAGGCAGTAGGGTGCCAGACCTCCTGACTCCGTTGCAGCCCGTGTGTCCCTTTATTAATTTCACAGCACGTTAATGAGGGTGATTCAGTGTCTGGGAGGCAGGGGTGAAGGGATGGAATCCTAGAGGGCGCAGAGGTGGTGGGGGACAGGGAACTAAGAAGAGCTCAAAGGCAATTAGTTTACAATCTTTGAGAGTGGGTGACCTAGTCTTTTAAAAACAGGGAGACACATGAATACAGTAAAACCTGGACTTGCGAGCATCATTCGTCCCGGCTCAGTTGTGATCATGTGACGTTCGTACTACTTGTACTGCAAGACGTCCCTCGTTTATCAAGTTAGAATTTATTAGAAATGTTTGCTTGCCTCCAGAACACTCCCAGAACAAATTACTGGCAATCCAAGGTTTTGCTGGATCTACATTGATTAGTATGTATCGATAGCTGCGTACTCAGAGTACTCACACACACAGACACCAGGGAAGTTATTCACATTGTTATAATGTAAACTTCCTCCACCGCCACCACGCCCCATTGAGTGCATTTAAGTGTTCTCCGTTTGGAAGGTTGTTTGGGGTTTCAATGTGGGTGTGGAGGACCTGGTGGTGAATGGCCCAGGGCAGACAGCGAGGGAGGAGCTGCACTAACCGGGATACTCAGAACCAGAAGATCCCAGAGATCTGAAGCCTCCCCGAAAGCTTGGCCCTGGCTCTCAGGGACAGAGACAGGGACAAGGAGAAATGCACACCTGTCTCTCCAGGATTCCGGGCCAGCTGCGGTCTGGGGTCCAGCCCAGGACTGCCCGGGACCGAGCGGTTTAGTGACAGCAGGCTGCACGCATGCGGCCGCGGCCGCGTAACCACACGCACTCAGCCCCAGGGCCCTCAGCCACCGCTCCTCCTGCCCCAACCTCACAAAGGAGACAAGAATTGGCTCTTTTTCTGTTCAGTCTTTATTTATAGCAAAGTACATAGTATGCGGTCATTTTTGTTAACTGCTAACAATAAAGGCAGGGCAGTAGAAAGAAAAGGAGGAAGAGCAAGCATCTGAAAGAAAAAACAACACAAAAAACAACAAAAAAAAAAACACCTACGTCCTTATGTAGCTACTCACCCTGTTCCTGAGGCAGGACCAGCTAGGCACTCACAACCTCTAACTACAGCAACGAAGCTGATCTGAAGGCCAGTCACCTGGCCCGAGAGGGCAGCACGAGGCCCAGAGACAGATCAAAAAGGACTCTGAGCTCCAGACTGACTCCAGGCCTTTTCCCGACCTGTTGTCTCCCTTGTTTTACTGCCTCCAAGCCTGTTTCCCCGACCCCAGCCTGAGACGGGGGAAGGGCAGCCCTGCAATCCAGAACCCGTCCCAGGCTAGGTCCCTTGGTGCTGAAGTCGCTGACAGGCAGGTGGGAGACTCCAATGCAGAAATATGTCCGGGCAAGAGGCGACTACGTCCCTCGGGGGCCTTCGGTGCCAGCACAGGTCAGGGGTGCTAGATCGAGGAAGCCGCACCGGGTCCGCAAAGGAGGGGATATACACAAGCCAGCTGGGCTCCGGTCCCTGCCGCTTCCCACCTGCTCGGGGGACACGTGAGCCTTCAGCCTGACCTTGTGGCCTAATGAGAGACTGGCGACCCGCCCTGGGACACTGAGCCAGTGCTGAGCCCAGGAGGGGCGGCATGATTGGTTCTGAAGGGTGAACGGGAGACCTTTCCCTGCCGCCCCTCCCCCTGGCCTGTTCAGGGGTCCGCCTCGTCGACGGCCTACCCCAGGCACTGCAAAGGACACCTGAGGTCCAAACACTTGCGTGTTTTGTACACAGATTCCAACCTCTCTGTCCCCGCTGGCCTCCGGCTGCCCAAGAAAAAGAAACCCAGGTCGGCACGAGTTCTATTAGCGTGGAAGAGAACGGGGTCAGGCCTTCTCACGACATGGAGCTTGGATGTTTGTTCCCTAAACACTTGGTCTATGGATAATACCTGGGCGGGGGTGGGGGCAAGAAGCAAGCACCATTGGGCAGCTCTGAAGCCACAGGACTCCCGTGCACACATGACCAACATCATTCCCACCCTGCTTGTCGGTCCCTTTTCCCTGGACTGCAGACAAGACCCACAGGGCTCGGGGGCCTGGTCTCTGGCCTAACGATCCTACCCCTGACTCGCCAGTGGAATCAGAGATCTATGGGCTCTCAAAACACCAAGTCCAGGATCTGTCAGATCAAGGTCAAGCTCAGATACTCAGCTGACTAAATGCTGGGGAGGGGCCACACAGGGACAGAGTCCTCCCTTCCTTGCCCGACACAGCGCGTCTCAGAACCAAGGGAGTCGTCAGCGATGCCCAGTGAGCACGGCCCGGTGCCCCCAGCCAAGCCACCAAGAACTGGCGACGTTTTTACCAGGAGCAAGGCAGCCCTAGCGATGTTAACCAGCAGAGACACCGGGGGCTTGGTCCCAACACCACAGGTGGATGAGGAAACAGCTAAGAAAGTCAAGGCTCAGAGATGAGAAGAATCCATCTTCCAAGGCAGTGGGACAGACAGCCAAGGCACTAAATGGTTTGGCACCTGGGAGCTTCAAGTAAAGTTGAATGTGCTACCCACCGGAAGGCCAAGGCTCCCCCACACAGGGGTGGGCTGCCCCTGAGCACAGAGAGGCCCCATCAAGGCACGAGACCTTGGGTCCTCAGGATCCTAACCCAGGCCTGCCACCCACGCTTCATCTCAGAACGGTCCGAGGCATGACAAGAAAGGGAATACGGATTCCAAGACACTCCAGAGCTGGCCTTCCACGCAGGCGCCTCAGGGAGCCTCCCCTTATTCCCTCCGGAGCCTGCCGAGGTCTCCTGGATGACGCGGGGGTGGCGAGGCTCTGGGGGGGATGAGCTTTGACTTTTTTGAAACAGCAAAACACCATTAGAGTCAAATGGAGTCCAGAAAGGGGGAATCTAACCGGACAGCGGTTTATGTCTAAGGGGCAATTCGGTGTGACTGGCGAGTGGCTGTGTCAGGTTTACCTGAACAGCTCCAATGGGCTAGAACAGCAATGGAGGGAGAAGGTTCCCCAGAACGTTCTGGGTGGTGGCAGCCGCAGTGGAGTAGCTGCGGCCGTGGCCTGCCAAGCACTGAGATGCTTGAGGAAGAAATGAAGGCCTCTGGCTTGCCCGCAGTTAAAAACTGAGGCTTTAGGACTCTGCGCTCCTCGGTCTCGGTCTCACTCGATCCCCCCCACTTCCTCCTGCTCCCCCCCCCC